>OX381721.1:38767000-39967000 GCA_947462335.1 Harmothoe impar | reverse complement strand
GAGGCTCATTTAACCTATCTGTATTGGGACTAAGACTTTTGATCTGTACATGTGATGCCAAACACGTATACGTATCTATATATAGACAAAGCGTAATGCCAAACAGATATATAGACGAAAGCCTGAATATACAATATTTTTGAAAGATTTCTATTCAACATGGTACCCAAGGCTCCCCTTCACCATTTTTGTGACTGACAATGATTATTTGGCCACCTACAGACAGTTTTCCAACATATATATGTGTGGCATAACATAATGTATGGCATTACAGACTCAAACTGTGTTTTGGCTCCAGAAAGGTTAATATCTAGTTTACCTACAAAATTCCTGGTCAGGCTGTCAACGACACAGTTCCTCCAATATAATAACTCAAAAATTGCCAAATTGCAGCATGTCTTTTATGTGTGAGGGGTGAAAATAAATTTCTGTTGGACGTTACATTTTTTTCTTTTTGTAAAAGAAGGAACTTCCACTCACTCAATCAGGTTCATATTTAAACACAACATGCCGCTATGGTACTAGTATCATCCCAAACCGTTTTTTCCCCCAAAATGTCTATCTTTATTTTCATAGATATGTGGAGCATTACATATTTCTCCTTTGCATTGGTCTAGAATCCTTGATTTCATCATTCTCTACCTCAGAACTGTACAGTAAGGTGTCCAACCACATTGTGTATTATGATAAACCCAATATACCATAATTCCTCTGTGTTTTTCTTAGGTTGGGGTTGATTTTAGTGCTCACCTCTTACAGTGTCAACTTGTTTTTATTAGTGTAGAATGCCTAATATCAAGCATAATGTACATAATTCCTGGTATATAGATATGCATGTCTTTTGATCCAAATAAGTGCAAGAAGGTGTTTCCTACATATACAGAGCCATTATATTGGTACAGAGGACGTTTGCTACTGCTGAGAGTGTTGATAAAGAATTATACCAAAAGTGTAATGGCCCACATATTTATTATTGTTTTCCACCTCATTATGCTTGGTCACCCTAGGAAGATAGTTCTATGTGAAGGCAAAATGATATATATGCCTGAAAGCATATAATTATGTTTAGGATAATGCAGAGCTAATTTAATGATAAACAGAGCATTCTTGGGGATATCAAAGTCAAGTTGGGGACAGTATCTGTAATTTCAAAAATCTCCAGAAATCTGTGAACTTCAATGTCCGACAACACAAAAAGTTGAGACATTTTTCAAATGAAAGTTTCTCATGCATAATCATACATACTAAGGCTAACTAATAACGAAACTAGAAGTAACTATACGGTCTGTAAGAGCTGTAGTGACAATTTTAGTGTTTTGGTTGTAATGCCCCACATATATATACAAACTTATTCTCTCCGGTTAATAAAAACGGACCTCCTGGGAGTTAAGCTTTCCCTTAAGTGGAGTCTTGAGGCCAAGATACTAGACTTTCAAGAAAAACAGCATGTGTTTTGAAAAATTGAGGTTTTGCAAAATTCCATGTTGGGATTTTTAGGGACCGCATTTGGTCATATTTAGGAATTCTGACTCAGGTATATGCCCAATGATGACGTCGCCCTGAGGTGAAGTTTATAAAATCTAGAAATCTGTATGCGACAACAAATAGTCTCAGTGCATAGCGGAGGTTTTCACAATAACTCCAATAAACATACAAATAAAATATGTTAATCATTACAATATTGGGCGTACTGCACTATGCAACTCTTTAGGGGGTTGACATCCAGAAGATCCAGAAGATCCTACTTCTCTTCTGACCCCCGTACACTCACTGTGCGGGCATGTGACAAATCGCACTGCATGCTTGTTTGCATTTAAGCAAGCTTTAGACGCCTTAAAGGAATATACTACTCAAGTACAGTAATGCAATGCATGTCCCGGAAAGGTCATACCTGCATTTGAGTGGCTTTAAGTGACATTTCCTCGAATTACATATGGTTAAGTGTCTCTTACATCATATCAAATTTACTTAAACACAAACATTCATGCAGTGTGGATTATTAAAGTAACTAACCGATCTGGGTAGTCTCACGGTAGGACATTTAGTGTCTGTTGTAAAAAGCATCAATGTTCACACCTCTGGGGTCACAAAATCCTCGAGGCAACTTGAATGGTTTGCAGGTGCCTGAGGGCCAAGACAATCACAATACCCCACAATCATTTCTTATAGTTAGTTGTATACCAGCACAGCACTGGCCATGGCATGCATTAGATACAATTTGACACTGGCTACATGGCACTTTCCTAAAATTTGACACATGTAGCGACACACTGCTGACACACACTCATAATCAATTCTCATCAGCCATGCATAGACACTGCAGTATCAAGTAGCACGACTATACCAAGCAAGGGGTAATAACATTTAATCTCCAACCATGAATTATCAGACACATTGAATACCCGTCATCTTGTTTTATTGGAGAAACATTGATGTCTGACAATCATCTTTTATTTACAAAGGTGTTGTTTAATTACCTCAACTCAGATTGGGCAACATTTCCAAGTTAATCGGACGTTTTCTAAATTGTAACTCAGATTGTGGAAAGGCAATTTAAGTTTGTCCATTACTATTTCAACTACATTTCTCCCTAACATCTTTATTTATGTCTTTGCAGTACCATCAACCTTTTTTTTCAGCATAGCCATGCTGTTTCCTAATCATTGATATTCATTCCTGGTTGGAACAAATTGGCTTGGAGAGGTGAAGGAACCTTTTTGTATTTCCATTACGTTTTTGGTGTGTGTAGTTTAAGCAAAGTTTAAATAGCCCTGGTGATATGGGAATGGCACATGGTGGTTGTTGGTTGTTCCGGTTTTTACTCGCCCCCCTCCTGAGATGGAATCATTTTGTTCCCAGTTGTATTACATGCACCTAGAGCTTGATTTATTCAAGAGGACAACAGCTCAGTGCGCCAACCAGATCTTCTGTAATAGGATGTCTTCTTTCTGCTTTACCTATTATCTATCAAATTCTGATCGTGATAAAAACGCATTATCAACCAGTTCTAAGACTATTACTTTTAAACATTAAGTTTGTTAATGGTTAGAGTCTATGGAGAAAATAGTATTGTTATCCAGATCAGATCCATATACCAACTCATGGGTCAAATGATTGTATCGTCTGCAGTAAAAACTATACTATCTATAAAGTGTAACTTGAATTAAAAGTGCATCCTCATTTTGAGTCTCCTGTAAAGCTGTATAGGTAGTCATAAAAAAAGTACTGTGATTCGAAACTTATGCAGACAAATTTGATCATAATTGCATTCACAAAGATCACCAAGTGAAAATAAATACTCTCATGACATCAAAATAAAGAGGGCACAAATCTCTTAGACTTTACATGCAACAATTTTTATGGTCTATAAGTGTGAATACGTTTTCCCTAATAATTTAATGAAGCCACATTTAATGCCCCTCCAGTAAATGTATTTTCAGCTGATTTTTCCGGATTCACCATACAAAACTAACCTGAAATAAACCCTTTTTTGCCTTATGTGATTGGGCATCCTTTTTGATACTGTATATTCATTGCATATACCATAAAGAAGTAAGGTAATACTTTTGAAAAGTTAAGAATAAAACTGGTCAGGGGCAACTCTTAAATCGAGTTGAGGCAAATATGAAAGAGAGACAGCCTACAGAAAAAAGAATCCCTCTCAATAAAAGAGAAAATGAACTATGTTGAATTCGAAGTTGAATAACATGTGAGAGGAGAGAGTGCGGTTGACGGCGTGGAGGAAAACATTATATTTGTTAAATGAGTTAATGGCACTAGCCATGCAGATAATTGAGGGTATAGGAAGAATTACAGTGCTAAGAACTCAGAATTCGATTTGAGTGTAATCTGGCTGAAGTAATTGTTGGGACAGGACATATAAAGATAGCTTAAAGGTCCATCTTCAAGTAGCTTCATGTGCATTATCCTCAAACATCATGATAATGAAACTAAGCATAATACTGTGATCTCGGTCAGTGAAACCATACTTAAAGTACACAATGGAATGATCAAATGTCATCGGACAAGGTCCACTGTGGACTACTAAATTATCAATTGCGATAACTGTTAACGCTTTCTGGTTTAGCAGTTTCCAGGGGTTTAAGATTCTGTGATGTAATGATACTCTTTTTAATATCAAGTCGTGCTTTTTTTAAGCTATAAATAGGTGTTATATCGTATTCTTTTCTCGATGACAATACCGATGTACTAACAATAACATATATATATATATCTTAGAATAATATGTTTGTGCATATTTTTAGCGACTAGATAAAAGGCATGGCACTCAGGCCTCCCCAGGCCATCTGACTCCTATTGAACACGGGGGAAACAATGGTAAAGGTCGTGTCCCTAACGTCTTTATATGTTCTCCTCCGGGGTGTGAGACGCTACCGGAAGTCCCTCAAAGGACACCGGAAGGTCACCTCATCAGCATCCCAGCCCCCCCTCCTCCCGCTGCTCCAGCCTCGTTCTCGGAATGACCTGCCTATTGCTGATAATGTAGCCCAGAGGAGAGACACATGATCCAGGGTCGACCGGTCATCACACATTAACCCTTCAAGGGCTGCATAGTGCAATAATGCATCAGACGCTTGGGCAGGTGTAGGGCATCTCACCAAAACCTGTTAAGGGCTGCATAGTGCAAGCATTCATCGTACGCTTATCGTCATGATGCATGGACGCGATCCTGGCGAGTAACTCGCCAGAGCTGCATTCAAGAAAAGGTTGGCATGATGCTTGAATGCAGCCCTCACGAGATCCTTGCTGATGGGGCTACCAGACATCTGGTCTGTATTGGACGCACCACCTGTGTGACTGGGAATCAGCGATAAAACGGGAGTGAACTTGTTCCCATGATCAACACATGCAGGCTGCCACCGGCAGGTCTCGTGAGAGGTTGGTTCTGTTCTCGGAACGCAGCTGTTTCCTGGCATATCATTGTGTGTGTGAGCCTTGCACCCGACTGAATCTTACAGGGTATTCCGAGGCCAAAATTACCATGGCCGCCCATATGGAGCCACCAGAATTATCGCTATAGAAGGACATCGAACCTTTTGGGGAGTGGGGAACGTTTGCAAGCGCTGGTCACTTGGCTCAATTCTTTTAGAGTTGAAGATGCCACAAGCTCCAATGTTCCATGGGAGAAGGATAGTATACCTATCACTTACTGGGCTGGGTGAGGGCAAGGTACACCCTCAGAAAAGTGAGGGTCATTGTCGCTAAAAATACCCTCACCTGAGGGTCAGACACTGCCTGACCCTCAGGTGAGGGTAGTTTTAGCGACAATGACTCTCACTTTTCTGTGTATGTAAGTCAGGAAGCAGTATCGAAGTTGGATAGGTTGTTCTCGGTAAATAAGCAGGAAATGAGCCCTCTTAAAATAAGACATCACTAATCATTTGCACGTACCCTTTCTTCACTATAATATCATGTACAAAATACTAACATTCGACCGTATGACATTGGCGCAAACGAAAGATACACAATAAGCCATTTGATATGCAATGAAGCATCAATGTCTTCAAGAGCATGCCTAACATAAATTAAAAAAAAATAAGCTACTCACTTCAACGTTGATGATAACACAACCACCAGCCAGAATACTCCGCATTCTCAACTAAACTCAAGGTGACAAAGCAGTTTAGTGAGAATAATAGGATAAAGGTGCAGACAAACGATCAATTGGTACAGTGTGTTTTACCCTTGTCACCGTCACCTGCCACGTCAGCTTATTTTGTGGGTTTCTTAACCACTTGCTGTCTCAGCATCTCCCCTTCAACACATTGTTGCAAATAGACTTTCATTTGTCTTCCTTGGTTTGAGTGATTTTACTGGTCACAGCAGCTGAGCTTAGCCTCCTGTCGGCAAAAGCTGCGCTCCCTGTAATGGACCTAGCTTTAATGCATAACTACTTGTGATGCATCTGATTTATTTGAGTTGTCCCCTTGGTTTTGTTCCTGCCAGTGTATTGACTTTTTTTAAAGGAAAAGTCGCCCTGCTTTAATGATTATGGTTTGTCACATGATAAGCAATATTATTTTTTAAGGGCTAACTAAGGCTACCTAAGCGCCGCCCAGTACCGTATTGATGATATTACCGGTAGTCGACAGTCACCCTTTACCACACCCTGCTGTTAAAATTGTCACATGTTCACCTAAACAATTGAGTATGCTAGTCTAAGCACATTGTTGTTGTATATAAATTACTACTTGCTGTTAGACATGGCCCTGATGCCAATTTCATGTTGTAACTAAGGACCGTCTACGTTTCTATGTTGTTATGTAACCATGACGACGGCCTAAAATGTGATCATTTTTAGTACCTCAGTAGCAAATTATATGAAGAATACGTCTTGCCTGATGAAGAGTTATTAAATAACTCGAAACGTAGCATTAAAAAGATCAAACTACAATTACTTCAAATGTACCGGTATATGTCTAACCTACAAATGACTTGAAAAATAAAAACTCTATAATTGAAATTCCCTGTGTCTGGTTTTGTGTGATACATTATTTTACTAAATATTTATCACTAACCACACTGGCATCCTCCATAGGATCACCAACACTTGAGAAAGCGTCAGCAAGAGACCGTTGTAGTAATAATTAATAACAGTCGCCAAAACAACAAGAATACTACAAGCATCCTTCAAAGGATCCCTCTCCCAAGGTTCATAAATTGCACCGAAAAGCACGCAGAACACCAAAATCATCACCAAATGGACCCCCAACTATCAGACTATGATGACATAGACGGCCCAACAGATAACCTACCAGAAAATAATGAGACTATTAGAATCCCTGCGGACGCCCTACCTCACTACAAACTGGCCAGAAAGATCTCCATCAGCCTAATCAAAGCAACTAAATACACCGAGTTCCTCAACAATTGCATCCTGAAAAACATCGTCCCAAAGGGTCTACAAAGTAAAATTTCAGCACAAATACCAGAAAACGACTGGACTTTCCATCTCAAATGGGAACAGGCTCAACTAGAGTGTGGTAAAACACTAAGACTACTCCTCAAAGACTACTATCAATCAAGACGAGACAAACTCCAAGCAGACTACCAAAACACCCTACCCGACATACAGTCAAAATGCAACCAAGAGGAATACGACCTAGTCCTCCGACTGATAGCCAACCTAGGGGAGGAAATAGAGAAAAACAAAACAAGAAAACAAACCAAAAAAACAGACGCTTCAAGAAGTACCGGGAAGAAACCCAAGGAAACACCAGCTCCATCCACAACCTCTCATCAAAACAATTAACTGAAGATCAACTGTCACTACTAGAAAAAGGTTTATCCTTTGTACCCACACCTAAATACACTCATCACGTCTACACAGTAAGAGACACTCTACTCTTCAATCGGCGCATCATCATGAAACACCACTACAGAAACAGTCCGGAATTCACTCCAAAAAACCCAACATTTCCAAAAGACTCCAAAGGCTGGATACCACCTCCACCATACCATGAAGACATCAACACCTTCACCTCATACATCCTCAACAACATGATGAAACCTCCAAAAACACAGGAAAGAAGATCAAATTTGACAGAGATACAACAACTCGCTTTAGACCAACTTATGACGGATGAAGAGATAGTCATAAAACCAGCAGACAAAGGGGGCGCCATCGTCATCCTAGACAGACATTCTTACATCGAAAAATGTGAAGACCAACTCAAAGACTTCAACTATTATAGAGAAAACCACTATGATAGGACCCCGTTCATCAAAAATAAAATCAAAAAAGATCTTGAAAAAATGCAAAAAGAGTCACTACTCACCAAAGAGCAAGTAAAAAGCCTACAAACAACAAACACAAGAACTTCACTGTTCTACATCCTACCAAAACTCCACAAACCAGGCGTTCCTGGTAGACCCATAGTCTCGAGCATAAATTGCCCAACAGACTTAATCAGTTCAACATTGGATAACATACTCAAACCAATCCTACCAAAACTCCCACATATCTTAAAAGATACCAAAGCGTTCTTGAATTTAATAGAAGAAATTCACCAACTAACACCTGGAGATCAACTCGTCACTATTGACGTCAGTGCGTTATACACATCAATCCCACATGAAGAAGGCATAGAGGCTGTAAAAGCCACTTTGACTGAATTCCCCAATCCTGAGATGGACCCACGCACCGCTGCAAAACTCCTAAGAATGGTACTCCAAAACAATACCTTCAGCTTCAATGGTAAATTTTACCACCAGATACAGGGGACTGCAATGGGCACAAAAGTCGCCCCAAGTTACGCCAACATCTTCATGCACCATCTTGAAACCAAACTGCTAGCTGAATCGCCCCTAAAACCAAAGGTGTGGAAAAGATACATCGATGATGTGTTTGCCATCTACCACTGTACCCCTGCAGAACTTGAAAAGGAAATGACTCGTATCAACAGCATACATTCAAGCATCAAATTCACCTATGAAACGGGCCCTACAATCAACTACCTAGACACTACCGTCTACACTGTCAACCACAAACTACACACCAGACTCTACAAAAAAACCACAGATGGAGAACTCTACCTACACTACTCTTCATACCATCCAGACCACCAGAAAGACTCTATAGCCTATAGTCAAACTATACGGTATAAAATGATCTGTTCAGAAGATTTGGAATTCAGGAAAGCCTGCAACCACCTACTTCGGATCTTGACGTTGAGAGGGCATCCACACAATAAGGTGAAGACTGCCATCGCCAAAGCTGCCACAGTTCCACGTCCAGACCTCCTCCTGGTAAAGAAAAAACAACCACAAGCAGTCATTCCGTTCATTCTACCGTACACTCCAGAGAACCACCGAGCAAAACTTATTCTCAAATCAGCAAAAGACATGCTGTCACCTTCACCAGAACTACAAAATATTCACAACAGTAAAGTGATCATAGCCTTCAAAAAATCAGCAAATCTACGAGATCTCTTGACACATTCGGCCTTCCCCCGTACAATAACAGCAAACCAAAGTCGCCCATGTCTCCAGAACTGCAAAATCTGCGACTTAGTCCAAATCACCGACCACGTCACATCAAATGCTACAGGCAGGAAATTTCCGGTAAAAGGCAATTTAACTTGCCAAACTACCAACCTGATCTATGTACTCTCATGTCCCCTGTGCAAAACACAATATGTGGGAGAAACAGGTCAAACCGCCGAACAGCGAATGTACCACCACAGCCGTGACATTGTCCGCCACAACCAATCATCATCGGTGGCAAAACACTGTCAAGACCATGATATACTGTTCCCACAATTGAAACTGATCCTTTTAGACAACTCACCTAAAGGGAAAAATGTCAGACTACGCCTAGAAGAAGCATATATTCGCCTTCTCGACACTCGCACACCGCGGGGACTCAACAAAAAACTTTGATCGCTCGCCCGCATTCCTGGGGGAACCCCCCACCGAATGACGTCACCAACACGGAATCCCCTCACCGCGCGCCATGGAAACCGAGTCACGTCCCGGTCTCCATGACTACGATCTATTTGTTGTCACGCCAATTGAAAAGGGCACGTCACGTCGCCCATCTGTCATTGCCACACGAGAGACCGTCTGAACAACAACAGATCATCGTTCAACGACCAGAATGGCGGAGAATAAGGAGAAAACCAAAACCAAAGAGCCTAAAACAGCCTCAATGAGCAACTATGAGAAGTGTCGCTGGTGTCCTAAATTCATAAAACAAACAGATGCCGCAATTTCAAAACATCTCAACAAATGTCATGCAGGAGTGGAAATCAACAATGACCAAAAGATAACAACAACCTGTAAGTACTTTTGCCCATTGAATCCTTGCAACAGTAATTACAGCAATCGCAGTAATCTTATAAGACACCAAAAAAAGATACATGGGACTTTCACTCTACCGGTACCGAAACCAAGATTAAAATTTGTTGTCACAAAAATCAAAAAAACTAAATACCCAACAATTAAAGACTACTCCAAGGTGAAATTTCGTATTGTTTATCTGGATAAATTGACTGTTCCAGGCACAACCGAGGCCACTCCCAGTCCAGTAAACATCCCATCAACCACCACTAGTCTCAACATGCCGACGAGCAGTGACATCTTGGGAGAAGACACAACAAATAATCAGGACCGAAAAAAATCCATCTTGATTGAGCCCCAACTTAAAGATCCATGCGAGAGAACAAGAACCACCCCATCTCTACCAGGCAATCGTCGGAAGGTCATCTTCGGTGCATCAAAACGCCCACTCAGCCCTGACTATAAAAACAAACCAATTGTCGACATCACCGAAAAAGCATCAAAACCAGCAACACCACCATCTAAAAAAACTGAAGATCTCACCAAAAAGGACCTATTCGGGTCCAGCTCAGGAACTGACTCCTCTACCTCATCAAGTAATTCTGAGAACGAAAACAGCTCAAGCAGCAGCACGGACTCCCCGTCACCCAAGAAAAAAAGATTTTCAAAGACAAAAAATTCAAAATCGCCAAAAAAATCTAAGAAAAATTCCGACAAAAAAGACAAAAAGGCCTCAAAAAGATCACTAGAGCTGCTTGAAGATCAACTGCTTCTGTCACCGGGAGATGACAAAATTTCCGTCACCAGTGAAAAACTAAGCCCAAAAAAGGAAAAATTGGCAAGCACAGTAAATCACCCATCACGAAAAATGGATGCCCCCACACGCACCAGTGTATATCAGAGACTGTCCTACACGGCTGCGTCAAGTACACAACAACATAGGCCTACCTACAACAACGACCGCTACCATTACAACAATTACCCACGGCGAGATGACAACCACTCATCTTACCAGGACAACCACCCGTCTTTCCAAGACAACCATACACCAGTATTGCCACAGCAACGTACAACAAACACCAAAAAACTCCTGCAGCAATTATACGAAGTGGTATTTACTCTAGACAAGCACGTCGCTCGCTCCATGCAGCAAGGCATGGCCGACAAAGGCTATTAATGTACAACCACCCTCGCCTCCTCTAGAAAGAAGATACTTCCTAGGAAAACAAGGACACCACTTGGAGATTAATTGAAATTACATTTTAAATTTCATGCTTGCATGTTATTTATTTTTTAAGGGCTAACTAAGGCTACCTAAGCGCCGCCCAGTACCGTATTGATGATATTACCGGTAGTCGACAGTCACCCTTTACCACACCCTGCTGTTAAAATTGTCACATGTTCACCTAAACAATTGAGTATGCTAGTCTAAGCACATTGTTGTTGTATATAAATTACTACTTGCTGTTAGACATGGCCCTGATGCCAATTTCATGTTGTAACTAAGGACCGTCTACGTTTCTATGTTGTTATGTAACCATGACGACGGCCTAAAATGTGATCATTTTTAGTACCTCAGTAGCAAATTATATGAAGAATACATCTTGCCTGATGAAGAGTTATTAAATAACTCGAAACGTAGCATTAAAAAGATCAAACTACAATTACTTCAAATGTACCGGTATATGTCTAACCTACAAATGACTTGAAAAATAAAAACTCTATAATTGAAATTCCCTGTGTCTGGTTTTGTGTGATACATTATTTTACTAAATATTAATTTGTTCTTTTTGTTGTTATGGTAACATTTAGGATTCGTGGCATTCTCCCCTAGTGCTTTGATAAACTGTAGATAAAGGATTTTCTTTCCTTTTCAGAAGTATCATCCTGGCCAGTTTGAGAGGAGATGGTAAATTCAAAGGGCATGTTACTTGAATTGAAAAAACGTACCAATTCAATCTGCGGCAATGTCGGAAGTGGTAAAAGATGTAGAAAAGTTATGTCAGAATCCCCACGGCAGGAGCTGCTTCTGTCTGTAATTAACAGTACCCAAGAATACAGCCATCCCTGTTATCACCATCATACGATCCCTTCTCTGGACCTAGATATCAGTCTAAGTATAGACATACCTATTGGAATGTTTGTCATGCTAGAAAAGCCTAGCAATCTTTTTGAATTACAAACACTTCAGGGCATACGTTGAACAAACTATATTTCTACATATATTTGGTGCGGCCTATACGAGAGTTTTTCTTCGTATAGTTTTAGGTGTGGCTTTAACGTGAGTTAGGCTTTACGAGAGGTTTTGAGGTAGTGATGCAGGGGAAGGGGAGGAGGGGAGGTGGATGTGTAGATAAGGGTGCGGGTCTCTAGGTTCAACGCGCCTGTCCATCTGAGGTCCTAATGCTGAGGTGCGCCACCTGGGTGTGGTGACGTCACAAGGTGGCACCACTGAGTGAGCTGCTCATCCTGCAAGGAGCTCCCTGTGAGCTACTCTCATGTGAGCAGCTCCTTCTTCCCAGGTAGCTCTCCCTATTGCTACAGTGTCAGTGTAGTATGTAGGTTGGGGTTGTAGGTGTACTGATATGTTGTAGCTTTTCCTTCTCTATGAAGTCTGGCCCATTGAATCGATCTACATAATGGGGTCGATGTCAACTGCTTACTGCTATGCTTTATGCGATTAGTCTACAATGGCCTAAAAATATGTGTCCAATAATGGGCAACTATATTTGATTTATGTAACCAAAAGTTCATTTAAGTAGTGGGAGATGGACTATAGTTTAGTTCCTCACTCACTCACTAGGGGTTCCTCATCAACCCCTCTGTTATTGTCAACCATCCAGAGTCTTCTTCATAGCCAACAACATGGTTTGGGGGTTGTTCTTTTTCACTTTGTTCTGTTGATAAAGTGCCGCTTTGTCAAAATGTGTGTAAGGGATAAGGCAAATATTAATACTGTGTCCTTTCTTTGTCAGCATAAGGTATCAGATACAATCACATTCATAATTAAAGTATGTGTCTTGTAAAATGCAGACCTAATAGATTGATGAAAATATGTTATTAGGTACAGATAGGTCTTAGATAGAGTACAGGTGAATTTGCTACTCTTGTCTCACAAAGTGTTAAGTTTTGTGTTTATTAACACCCTGTATCTGACAAGGACAAGGTGACCGAGTCACCGGAATAGCACATCCTAAACAACACAAACATGTATAATATAATTCCGCTGACATCTTTGGAAGATCGTATCAATGGATGTGCGATCTTGTTAATAGACATATTTTTCAAAGAGAATATCAGGTGAAAAGAGCTTTTTCTATAGAGGCAAAGTCGAACCGATACAATGCGTCAAAACTACTATTATAATTGACTTGAATATTTTCCAATGTAGAGTTTTTAGTTATTAGTTCCCCTGTAACTAAATTAATGACATAACAACTTAGGGGTTGTGAAATGTTACTTTGTGCTTATGACAATGGGTGTAGAACAGCAAACGCCAGCCGATGTAGCCTCTAACGCAGCTAACAGATTTTATTAGGTGAAATTAACGTTTTTTAATCTTATATTACGTTTTGCTACAATAAGGAGCCTTGGAGAAACGTTATATGACATTTTCGTTCACTGGGAGGTTCTATATAATCTTCCAATGCAGCGGTTTAAAACATTGTGAAATAAATATAGATTAATAGGTTCATGAGAACGTGAATATTCAACAGAATTTATTTCGTGTGGATATTGATGAAATTTATCACTCACAAGAAAGTTTAATTTCGTCATCAGGTTATTCAATATTTTTACCAGAGGTTTTAAGGGCCGTTGGAATGAGGGACAGGGTTATGAGGAACTATTTAGTCGTATTGAGACAAAATAGCAAGGAAGACAGTATAAAATCTTTGAAAGACAGAAGTCTCCACGAGGAGAATGGCGCTATGAGTATCCCATGAACTCACAACCCTGGAAAATATCAATCGGGCTTTAACCACACACTAACGTTAGTAAAGATCAAACTAACAATTACAATGTGTAGCCATTAGGCCGTTCCTGAAATGATAGAAAGAGTAATATATTGCTTCCAAAATTATTATCATTTATAGATCAGTGTTAGTAGTAGCAATTAAGGGGTCTGCTACCTTGTTTCAATCCTGCCTTGCTAGTAAATGGAATATAGACTTGTATGTTTAGGGGAGAGGCCTAATGGTGTACACCAAAATAAGTCGGTGAGATAGCCTGGAGCAGCTTCCTCCAGTAGCTGTACAGAGAGTATTACATAGAGCCCAGTGTTCAGCTTAGCTGGTAATTCCCACTTATCGCTGGGACGGCTCTTGGTTTTCCCCCGTTATCGCCCATCTACCACTTTGTCAGTTCAGCCGAGCCTCGTTCCCGGCCAGCCTGCCCCAGCCCCAATTAGTGGTTGAACTCCCAGAATGCCAAGCAGGACAGGTCTGGCCAAAGCCGGGAGATTCCCCTCAAATCCCTTCAGTGCCAGAAACAGATGAATGTTTAGCCACTGCTACCCCATAGGAGGGCAGAACAGAACTAAAAAGAGGGGGAAGAGGTTTTTCAGGGTAGGACTTACGTTTCTTATTCTCTGAGGGCAGTCATCCCTAAAATTAGTTGTTATAAAAACCGGTTAGAGGAAGACAGATAAGGGTAGTTCAATGGTTCAATGTTGCAAAAAAGCATAGCTCTGTTGGTTAAACCCCTGCAGCTAAGACATTGCTCATTTGCATAAAAGCATATAATGCATACATAATACTTGGTCATATACGAAATATTACGCACATGTACTACTCAAATAGACACAGTCATGCCTCACTACCCCTGCTGTTGAAATTGCAAGGAAAAGTAGTGAGGTACAGAATTAACTTAAGATAGGTGTCAAACTGTAATGAGAAGTGCAAGAGCGGTCTGGGTTAGTGAGAGGTCCAAAGTACATATCACCCATACCTTGGTAAGAATATTAATCAGGGTAACCTGGCTCTTCACATACATTCAGAAGTAGTATATGAAATCAGGTCTCTGGCATAGGCGTATGTTAGTAATGTGTTAAATCAAGGCCGTAGCACATTGGTTGATTCCTAGTCATGTACACGACACTAAAAGAAACCTCTGATCTAATAAGATGAAACGTTTTAGTTAGGCAGGCACATATTATGGGCTTACCTCAATTCAATACTCCAAATCACCTATTGCTATCAGTACTGTCAAAGAAGAATTTTTTTCTTGATTGCAGAATAAAAAAACTTTGCAAAATGAAAAAATTGAATTGCATTAATTAAATCTGTCAAAATCATGTATCAATGCATTTTAGATGTATAAGTGTTCTCAAAACCTCTGGGAAAGCACCCTGTCATATCAGTCATATTACCAAAGAGTTGTCACACAGACAGCTGCATCTGTTTACGTCACAGAGGTGGCAGCTATCTGTCACAGATGTGACAGCTATCTGTAGCTGCATTATATACAGCACATCATGTGTCATGATAGGGAAAACATCTAAACATTACATATTGAGGTCCGCCATTCCAGTTAGCTTACAGTCAGCTTTTTGTGACTAGAAACTTCAATATATTCTTGTGAATAATTCCCCTTTTTTCCTCCACACAACTAATATTTTTGGTTTCCATGATTTAAAAAACTATGTCTATAATCTACTGCAAATGAAAACATTGCTATATTTCTGAGAAGTAACTATACGAGTGTTGGACAGGGACCAATAATAATCTAAATGACTTCTGCAATGAATGTAATAAAAAAAAGTATAAATTGATTGTATTGAATATCTAAATATAATGGCATCCTTTGGAAGTCAATCTGTCAATAGTAAATGGGTTGCACAAACCTGCGTAAATAGCAACCTATAGCTTCCAAGGGTCTATAATGTTACAAACCTACTAATATCTCTTCCAAATAGTGTACCATATTTAGGGGATGTTTGGCTCTCAAACGATCCATGGACAATAAGAGCTTATGAAAGGGACAAAATAAAGCAATCTTATATTTTACCGACTAGTGCACTAGACACAATAAACGTTTTTTTACTCACCTTTTCCTCCAACAGCACAAGGGAGATCGGGTACCACACAGGTCCAAACGAATTGCTGTGGTCGAAAAGGAGAAATAGAAGAGAACAAAGGCAATAATAACAACATAAATATTACTCCCTCGAAATCCCAGCAGAAGAACACGTAAATCTTGCTAGAGGGAGCGGGATAAGGTAGAGACTAGGGCTAAAACGTACCCCTAGAGCCCCCAACAGTAGGGGGATAATACCCGGACATTGCAGGAGCTGACATTTGTGTTTCCCGCCTTTATTGATGATAAATCCACTTGACATTTTACATCTCTGCTTATCTGCCCAGACAATTATCTTGCCATGACCTGGATGGGGAAATATGGCGGTGTCATGACCTACAAATCTGATAAAAGGTTACAGCTTACTGGTAGGATTTATTGGTGTGTCTTTCCCAGTGCAACTTCCAATACATGAAGGTTGATGCCATCATGGGATATGTATAGCCTCAGTAAGGGTTGTTTTATAGACCTACCCATGATATTGCAGGGGGAGGTAGCTATAAATATCGCATCCTTGTTATTAACCATTTAGGGCAGGTTATGTGGTTAGTAAAAATGTCACATCGCTCATAATCGTTCATACATATGCACGGGAACATTCTCTGCAGCGTCAGTGTAGATAATGCGAAGCTATCTTCTTCACGATAATCTTATCTTATGATTTTCACGATAATCTCATTGTGATAGGCAAAGACCCTGTGGTTTCATGGCAACCGATACATATGTATAATGTTGCAATTGCTCTCAACATCTGTTATTGATACCGGGTATATACATAGAGAGAGATCCTCTCATATATAATTTTGTATTACATTGTGTATAAAAGCTGCCGTATGATTAGAAAGGGATACCTGTACAACATTTCACCTGCTTGTATTTACTTATACTAGGCGTTGTCTCATGAAGGGTGATGAGCACTAACTTATTTCATCCGTTTCATTTTCCAAGTGCTGCCGTTCCCTTCCCTGCCGTCGCCTATATTCATCAAGTCTTCCATGTTTCCAGTTTTAGCCATGCCTCTGTTTCCCTTGCTCCTACCGCTTTGCCACCTCTTTCTTCCCTCTCCCTTCCCTCCCATGATCCCCAATTCACATGCTGGCATGCCACCTCTCTGCTCCACTACCGGAAGTAGCTCAATGGGCCCTCACTGGAGACTGCAGAACACCCCTATAGTGTTGTATTGGGGAGATCGCAGAGCCATGGAGCCAGTAGTCAGTTAATGAACTATGTTAGGTCAAACTAATGTGCCTGCTAACATGTCTGTACCTAAGGCTATATTGGTGGGAATAACATACTAGTCGACAGCAACCAGCAACATCTGTGGGGTACAACAGAGGACAAAATGGCGTCCTACACAGGACAAACAGTCCCAGCCTCTATATTAGCTGTTGGCGCAGTGGACGCTGGGTACTTCCGGTTGGCGTTGGGGATGCTAACCAAATGCCATTATGGCCGCTCATGCAGCTTCTAAAGGCCCATAAATGACCCCCCTTGAGGGGGAACCAAGCCACTGTGTGCGGGACACTGCTTTGTGAGACAAACCCACAGCTTTCCGGTTCAGGCTTTTGTCCTGGAGGGAAAGTGTTGCTGAGGGAGGTGAATTCTTTATTATTTATAAGCAGGGTTAAAGCTGCTAAGGCGGTGTATATAAATACTGAATACCTAGGTCCATATCAACAAGGGAAGCTGCTCGTAAACATATCACTCTTATTGTGTGTTACGAGCAGTTAATGCGCTGCCTACAACCCATCTTTAGCTACGGCCTAATGTAAGGGGATTAACAGCATCCACAGCCTCAGGTCTTATAGCATGTCGGCTCAACTTACTGACTTCACAAGTCTACACATCACGCTGCATTCTACACCCTACTCTTGAAATGTTTAGTGTAATGGCAATGGGCAGCAGATGACATTCCTATGTTTTTATGGGAAGCATGTTTTATATCTAGGCTACAAGCTCAATTTATCTCAGAATTCCTGATGATAACATCAGAGCCCTGGGAATGACTTATGTGTAATTCTACCGCTTTGCATTTTCATTATCAACACAGTATGAACAATTAGGCATTTTGCTTTTAACATGTTTTAACAATATGTGCCGTACAATATTACTCTGTATGCCTATATTAACTATATGGAACTAATAACTCCAAAAAATGTCTTTGACTTTGAAAAACATTTTAAGCAAACTTCCTAATTCAAGGACTTCAAACCCAATATGTAAAAGCAAAAGAGGAAGTAGCCATGGGGACCTTAGAGCGTTCGAGAGCAAACCTAGAACATATGACCTTATTAAAGTACGTCTCACAAGATATCTCCTTCCTCTGATACTGTATGCACTTGTCCCTACTATCTGAGAAACCAACTGATTGCACACCCTCCCCTTATCCCCAGCCATCTTCTACTTAATTCCCTTAGCTGCTTGGGAACCTGATTTCTCCTTCCTCTTCAAGCTCAATATTGTTATCCAACATAGTAGAGCACTAGATAGGAGATCGAGGTGCCCACATGGTCGCATGTCAAGTGAAAGTTGCCTAAGCTTGATAGAAGTGTGTCTGTTTGATTTGGCTGATAGTGAAATTGGATCTGGTGAATGCTATATGTAGACCTGCTTGGACATTCAAGTCATTGTTTCTTCCAACACGCCTCTTGACAGACAACAAATTGCTTGTAATAGATGTTCAACATAATGTTCCGATAATATTGTCCTTTGTCTAATCACCCATGATATATTCATTTATTTCCAAAATAATATTGATTGTTTCTCATCAACAGTTGAAATGCTTCTTGGAATTATTTGCAATGCAGCCAATAAATGAACGTGTTAAAAATATGCACACTCTGCTACTGAATTGTCTGTTTTGGAGCAGGTCCCCTGGTGTTTTTCTCTTGTTTTAATCACTTGGATTAATAATGTCCCATTGTGGGTGGAGGGTTCTTGGCTGTCTTTAGTGTTATTTTCTACCACACCATATGATTATTAATAACGTTGGGTACCGGTAGTTCATAAATGGCTTATAACTAGTAGTTTCCATGATAAAACACAATCTTGCCTAAATGGCTAAGTGTATGCATCCATCACCAGTGATAGGGCCTGTTCACATATATAAATAGTTATACATCACATAAAGAATTTGCACCTCCTATTTATACAACCATACATATCAACATAACATGTGGTAACGGGTGAAATATGTGATGAACCCTCCCCTCCCCGTCCTTGCCACACATACACTTAGATAGGCCCTACACTATATAAATTGACTTTAGGGAGTGTTCATTTATTATTTAGAGGGGGGAGATGGTGGGTTTGGGGGGGGGGCGTAAAAATTTCCAACCCCTCCTGAGGGGGAGGCGTAAAAAATTCTGACCCCTCTTGAGGGGGGGGGCATAAAAATTTAAGCCTCTTTTTAGCAAAAAAGCCTGCATGTTACTATAGTTCAAAGGGGGGGGGCGAAAATTTGTCGGCGCCTTCGGCGAGGGGGGGGCGCGAAACGTTACATGCACTCTCGAGGGGGGGGCATAAAACAATTTCGCCCCTCCGCGCGAAATCTCACCACCCCCCCTGTAATTAGTAAATGAACACTCCCTTACTCATCAAAGAGTACTTGTGTGATGTACTCACATACCTTCAAGTATTTGTGTAGATGTCAAAACGGCTCAACCTCAAGGAGTGTTCCTATATTTCCCCCCAATGTGTTAGGTTAAAGCTCCCATGAGGGGAAATACAATGACTGATTCTCCTTCCCGATGTTGGCATGAAGCCTGAAGGCAGGATGGTTCTCCCCTACTCTCCCCATAATAACAGACGGGTCTGTCAGTCACTGCTATATTCAGTTTTATTTGCAAAAGAATGTCCCTCCCTTCAAACACCAGGAGCGTACTGAATCCATCTGCCACCGACATATTGCTATGAAGAGAAATAGAAGAATGAAGCCGTAATAGTACTTGATGGCTCAATTATCGCTCAACAACCCGCATGGCTACGTTTGATTTGAAAGTCATCAGGCGTACTCAGGGCCATTAGTTACAGGCAGGAGGCCAGAGTAGGGCCTGAATAGACTATGTATATGTTATATAAAGTGCCCAGTCAACATTGCTTAATGGGGCCCATATTCGTTTTTACCTGGGCAAGCTGATTTGCCCACCCTGGGTTTTGGTACCGGTCCTTTTTGTCCAGAGCTACCAGTGGGAACCCAGATGTGTCAGCCCAGATTCAAAGTGCCCAGTCCTAGCTCAGATTTAGCACACTATTAAATGTACAATAAATGGTAATTTCTGGAGGGAAATCAGATGTCAGTATGTTTAGAAATATTTGCAATGTATTAATTTAATGAAAGAAAGTTTTTGTGGGCTGACACCTCTGGGCTCCGGCTGGTAGCCCGAGACAAAAAGGACCATTTATAACCCAGATATGGGCAAGCCCAGCTGGCCCAAGTAAAACATATATGGATCCCAGGGACCAATGCTGGCTGGATAAGTATGTGGCATAAAACACCACTGAATCACTCAGGAATAGCTAGCATTGTCACTGGACAGGTTCCCAATAGGTAGAGCACAATGACCTGACAAATCCATACCTTACCATTATACTCCATCAAACTAGCATACGTCATACTCTAGAACAACAAGGAGATGTTGCTGGCCACCAAGCCTGCACATGTCAGTATCCATCATTATTATCATAAGAATTAATATGTTTGTTATTAAATGTCGTAATACTACAGACATTTCTCTACAATATATGCCTAGAATAATGCTTGTAAATGTACAAGAATAAGAATTATATTTTCCTTCAGCAGAGGGATAGGGATCGAGGAGGTAAAAACAGCTTGATGTCATTCTATATGGTGGACTCTAAAGTTTTTATTTATTCTGAATAACCGTGAATCAACACAATTAATTCAGTTATAATGTATACATACGACTAGTTATATTATGACCTTTGGAATTCTGGATATTCTTGTGCCTCTTCTGACCCAAATAACAGACTATTATTTCAAGCAGATAGCCTGACATCTGAATGAAGGATATCCTATGATAACTGGCAATTACCGGTGATGACTGAGAATTACTTGGAAGACTTCTCTTGGTGAGGCAGATACATCGTATGCTCCGTTGACAACAGCCACTAACGGACGATTGATCATGTATATTCACATAGTCCCAGTAAGATGTTTTGTTATTTCCTCTGTAATCGAGTGTATCTCCCTTTTTGTCCTTCCATAGCCTAGGGAACTATAATTAACTGCAACGGTTGCTGTGTACTGTTTTAAACATTTGTAGAATACCACAGGGGATTGCCAGAATGGGAGAAAGTAGAAACATTCTTCGGTTTAATTGACTAAACATATGCATCTGTCAATATGCCTAAGCCACACATGAATAATTCACAGTCATAGTGACTCAAAATGTTGTCAGTGCGTTTTATGATGGACTAAACAAGTCATATATTGGGGATAAGGAGGTGAGAAATAGGATGTTTCCGCTATTCACAAAAAGTCTAGGATTAGAAGCTTTACAGGAAAGAGGGAGAGGTAGGTGCTTTAATGGCAAACAGTTTGATTAGAGACTGTATCCATAGTTTCAGTTTCAGTTTCATTTATTGCACTCTAGTCCCAATGGGACTTTTTTCTGCGCACACATACGTTGAATTACAAGTTAAATCCGGGTTCAACATATGATGCTACTAGATTTCCAAATCCATAAGCTCTGGGTTGGAAATACTAACTATACTTCATTGCCTAGGACAAAAATGTATAAACGATATAAACCAAAAGAAATGCTGCATTCTCTCAATTTACAAAATTCCCTTTTTTGACATTTTAATTTTAAACTCAATTTCAAGAGAACTTCCATCATAAATGGCAGGGGAAGGTCAACTACTCCCACCATATATGATGATCATGAAAACTACTTGTTATCCAACCACCTCTCTCCGACCACCTTAATTCAATTCTGGTGTAAAAAGCCAACCACCGCATGCTTCCACCTGCCAATTCAGTTCTGACTTCTATTATCTTGTCAGTAAAGAATACAGAGACGTGTAGCGTCTCAGGTTTACAATGCCTGTATGAGGACTGGAGTTGCACTTCTTATGTTTGTCCTAACTGTGGCATGACCAGATGACCATCCCTTTACAATGCCTGCGTACATGATTGAAAGTACCCGAACGTTAAGAAATACTATTGGCTTATCATGGGCTTCTGAGGTAAATATGTTGCTCCAACTTTTTTATTGGAATTAGGTTCGTGTCTGACAATCATTTCATTTTGTCTTTAGAATGATGTTTGGCAAATGCCTTATTGAGTTGATGTAAATTGTAAAATCACCATACATTTCCTTAATTGTAACTCAGATTGCAGAAAGGCAATTCAGTGTTCATTACTATTTCCACTGTATTGAGCCCCTGAAATGTGTGTTTATGCTTTTGCAATACAATTGACTTAATTTCTAGGTGTAGCAATTTTGCTTGAGGATTTGAAGGGATGAGTTTGTATTTCCATTACAGTGTTGCTGTTAGAATAAGTGAAGTTTAAATGACCCTGGGTACATGGGAATGAAATATGATGTTATGCATGGTGTTTGTTAGTTGCTCCGTTTTATACTGTTACCTTTCCTTAGGTGTAATATTTCTATTCCTAACTGTATTACATGCGTCCAGAGGCTACCTCATTCCAGGGAACAACAACATGGCAGCGCACAACCCACCTCTTTTGTTACAGAATTGATTTCTCTTATTTTTCCCTATTTATTTTCCATTAGAACTTTATTGTCACAAAACTCATCACCGTCCAGTTCTAAGAGGATTCATTGCTTCTACTTCTCAGGGTTTTCTAATTTATTAGAGATGATCCTGTCACATAACTCTTTAGGTGTTATCCTGACAAGGATTATCGAGTAGCGTTCACAAAGCTCCAACTAATCTGCATACTAAAAAGTATACAACATTAGCATACAAGTCCATTAGCCTTCAATCATCCATACTATACATGATTTAAGGACAGATCTTTTTTCCCTTCTACATAATTTGATGACGGGTTGCAATATATATGAGAGCTGAATGCCCTCTACCAAATGGATTTTCAGTTATCCCCCATCTTGTCAGATTCCTGCCGGAATTCAATGCAATAATTTGAAAGGTGCATATCTCTGCATTTTAAAGTTTATTTCTGTGTTCAGAAATTCCAATCATGTCATTTGGAAGCAGGTATACCGAAGCCATTTTGAATTATCCATGAGTTTGCACACTGCATGACATTCAATTTCTAATTTAAGCGCTGCTTAAATGGGTCTAAATTTGATTCCTTATGCAGTGTGCACTATGAGGACCCTAAGGGTTGAATTAAAGGGAATTTACTTCTTTTGTAAGGAAAGAAATATGATTATTTTAACATGATCAATCATGATATTTATCATCATTCTTTTCTACCTAAATAAGACAAACTAGATAAAATATAAAACGTAGTCATTCCTGTGAAAATTATCATTTTTAAATGATAAGATATGTGCCTAGAAATTAACCCCATTCGTTTGTATATTGGGGTTATTCGGTGCTACTTGTCAAAGGAAATCTACGGGCAGGTGTGTAAAAGGAAACCTACAAGGGGCATCTTGGTGCAGATATAACTAGGATGTATTTGGCCCAATGATGAAGTCATACAATGCATCAGATAGGTCTGTTTCTAATGTTACATTATTAAATCTTGCGGTGGTATTTTCTTTCAAGATCATTAAAGATGGGTTAGGATCTAATTTGGGGTCGATATTTATTTTTCATTTTTTCAACGTATTTGTGTTCATAATGTCCATATAAATATGTTTGTAACTTTTTAAATCATTCTGATACATAAAAACCTATAAAAAGTAAAGAAACTCATGGTCAGAATAGGTCAGGGGACCCGAATCTATTAGAGAAAGGGTCCCCTGGCCTGGTTTTCTCTATATCTTATGCATTTATAAGTATCAGAATGATTTAAATAGCTACACACATATTCATATGGACATCATGAACACAAATACGTTGAAAAAATGAAAAATATAAATCGACCCCAAATTAGCTCCTAACCCATCTTTAATATCCTACATAATGTCAGGCATTGTAGTATCAAGTAACATGAGGAAAACTGACATTAATTTGAAGTGTGGCTGATATCCTACATGGTCCTGGACGATATTAAGCAACATGGACAAAGCTGACACTAATTGATTAAAGTATTTTTAGGATAATTATTCTACCAAGATTAATAAGTAATCAAGTAATTGGTCAGAGGTACCTGGTATATAATTAGATCTAGTATAATTTAGGCCTTGAGTTGCACGGCAGCTACAAGTCAACATTAGCTAAATTAAAAGGAGAATGTATTGAATTCAAGGGTGACTGCAGTTGTATATTTCGTGTTTCAAAAAGATTATCTTACCAAATGATTTATTTATATGCGTGAGATCTGGATATAGTATTTGAACATGGTTATGCATATACCTTTGTTTTCATGTGACTGTCAAACATTTTATTTTTTTGAGTTTATAAGAGTATTTATTGCACAGAGTGATTTTCAAATACAATTACATTCAAAAGAGATATTGTATCTCGTATAAGGCAGATTCGGTACAGAATAAATACATGAGTATAGAATATAATTATATAGTCGAATAATTACATGGATAGGTACATGATTATTCAATCACAATCTTAGGGGCAGAGGATAGTGGCCAGGCACGGGTGGGTCACCAAGCCCTTCTCTCGCTGCCTTTGATTAAAGTGAGATACTAGTGTGGCTTTTGCCTTGTCTTTGAAGATAGTTTTGGATTTGGCTTTGCGGCATGAAATGTTCAGGTGATTCCACAGTTCGATTCCTCTATAGAGAGGACTTTTTCTAGAGCCCATTAGATTGGTCTTAGGGTACTTCAGCAGCCCTGTGTTGGTTGAGCGCATCACTCGCCCTCCCGGCGCAGGGCCCTGAAACTCTATACCCAGAGCAGAGTTATCGTGTGTGCCAGCATACATGTACTTATAGAACATCAGAAGCAATTGTAAATCATATCGGACAGAAAGGTAGTCAATATTAGCATCGTGATGGAGATCCGCAATGTGATCCCTAGCTCGAGCTTTTAAACACAGGCGGAGACACTTGTTTTGAACGAGTTGTAGGCGTTTGTGTTGGGTGTCGGTCACACCGTTATACAAATACCCACAATACTCCATCACAGGCAGTATTGTTTGCTTGTAAACTAAAGTCGCTGTTCTATTAGTCATTTTATCGCGCATTTTTCGCAGCATTACATTTCTGAAGTTGGCACTGTTCACCTGTTTACTTATTGAGTTTTCTAGGGTGAGATTATTATCTATGATTACTCCGAGGTATTCATATTGACTTACAGTCTCGAGGACCGTAGCACCTATGGCTATATTTAGTATTTGTGGTACATGTGGCTTAACATATGCAAAAGACATAACTTTGGTTTTGTCAGTGTTGATACATAACCCACTAGTGGTAAACCACTCAAAAACAGCATGTGAGTCAGCTTGCAATAGTTTGCGTGCGGTTTCAAACTCGTTGTGCGAAACATAGAATACAACGTCGTCAGCATACATGATGACTTGACAGTTAGTTATGACCTCAGGTAGGGTGTTAATATAACATATAAATAATAATGGCCCTAGTATAGACCCTTGCGGGACGCCGTAGGATATCTTAGAAGTGCTTGATACACTACTATTACAGAACACTCGCTGGGTACGGTTAGACAGGTATGCACATAGCCAGTCGCAATATATATCTGGTAACTTAAGCTCTCTCATGCGGCTCAGCAGCTCTGCATGGTGAATACAATCAAAAGCCTTCCGCACATCCAGGAAGCAGGCCAACAGGGGGCGCCTCTTGTCACGAGCTGTGAATATGTCGTTGACAAACCGGAAGACAGCATCGTTGGTGCCCCTGGATGTGCGGAATCCATACTGACAGGAGGTCAATAAACCACCCGCCTCTAGCCTACTGTAAATTTCTTGGTATACCACTCTCTCCATAACCTTGCTCGGCATGGGGAGCAGTGAGATGGGGCGCCAGTTGCCAATGGCACCTAGGTCGCCACTTTTGGGCAGAGGCACTACAGTTGCAGTCGCCCAGGCATTCGGGAAGGTCACGCAATGTAAGCAAGTGTTAATTATAAACGTTAGCTGTGGGGCCATGATTAATAAAGCATCCTTCAAAACTGTCGCGCTAATAATCTATCCCACTTGATTTATGAACATCAATTGATTTAAGCAGGTCTACAACGGTTGAGTAACTCACCTCAGTGGAGGCAGTAGGTGTATATTGATTTTGGACAGGTATATATTCGGTACGCACATTCGGTTTGTCGCCAAGAGAGGCAAACAGTTTCCCACCGATACCCGTAAAGAACTCGTTTATGTATTCTGGCACGTCGGCACCCTTAACCTCTGTGCCAGTTTCATGGTGTTCTAAAATGACTTCAGGGCGGTCCCTACCGGTTCTGCCCAATAGTTCATTGAGCTCGCGCCAGAATTTGTACGGGTTAGACTGATGCTCTTCAAGCTTTTGGAGGAAATAACTCTCTTCGGCATTTCGAGTCAGGGCATTTATGTCTCGCCGGGTTTGTTTGGCTAGCTCCAATAAATAATCGTTTACCTTACCCCCTACACAGTATTCGTGCATATACTCATTTCTTTCATGAATTACCTCATATATGTGCCTTGACATCCAGGGTTTATTCATATCCTTGATTTCCATATCACGAATAGCACAATGGATATCAAGGTATGTTACAATGTAGTTTAACATAATTGACCATTTGGTGTCGACATCATTTGTATCATTAAATACATCCCAACTCACATTCAAGAGATAATCCGCAAAGTCATCATAGTTATAACCTCTGTAAGAGCGACCTACAATAGTCCTCCTGGTTACAGTCTCAGGTGCCTTTTTTCTTACTATATAAACGGGCAGGTGATCGCTCACCAATAGAGGAAGCGTTCCGCTATGTTTAACAATTTCACAGTCAGTACTAATCAGGTCAATGCACGTCCCCCCCGGCTTATTGGGATGGGGGCGCGTTATCTTATCAGTAATTATATCAACAAGGCCTAGTGTGCTCATCGCACGCAGGTAATACTTGGTTTTACAGTCGTCTGGGCTTAATAAATCAACATTAATATCACCTAGCAGCCATCTCTCCCTACCAGAGAGACAATCACTTTGACCCAATTTGACCATAGAATCAATACAGTTTACATAACTCCCGCTTGGCGGACGGTACACATGTATAAATGAGGTGAGTCGATGTTTTTCTTGAGTAAAGTGAATAACCATGGCCTCAATGTCAGCATTTGAGATTAACATTTCTTTGTCAAGCGTACAGTAGGGAGCCATTTTGTCGGTCACATAGAGTAACAAGCCTCCTCCAACCTTATCAACGATACGATCATATCTGAAAAATTTATAGCCTGGAACATGTAGTTTGTGATTAGAGTAACCTTCTAGTAGCCAGCTCTCACTGACACATAATATATCAAACAATCGCACAAGGTCATACAGTTCACCAAACTTTAGGTGCAGGCTTCGAATATTGTAATGACCAATACGTAAGCCTCGCAGGTCAGAGAAAGTCCGCAGATCGGTCGTCATATAATTTGTTTTTAGCTGCTGTTGAGAGAGGGGCGGACGTAGAGGTGGTGGTAGAGACAGAGGAGCGCCTTGTAGGAAGGCGTTTTGACAAAGAGCGTCGTGTTGGGTTGTAGTAGAATTTGTGTGTGTAGGTGGCGCCATCGTCATTCTGAGAGAGAAGCAGCTTCCACACAATACCTTAATTGGAGATACGACAGACTAAACAACTGACTAACTAACTAACTAATTAACTACAGATTGGCGGGGGGTGGTGGGGGGGGGGGGGCGCGAGAGGGGGGGGGGAAGGAAAAAGGGAAAAAGTGGGCCAGGTATGAATGAATGAATGCTGGTGTATGTGAGTGTACGTGTACGCGGAGCCTACCGGTAGTGTACCGGTATACTAATAGATACAGTTATAACAATGTTGGTAGAGACAGTGCTGGTGACAGCAGTAGTATTATATATTGTGATTGGATAGCAGGAGTTAATAATGATGACAATTATTATAATAGCAATAGCAATGATAATAATGATAGTAGTAGTGATGACAGGAGGTGGCAATAACAGTAATAACAATCAAACAGTCAGACAATCAATCATTCGATCAATCAATAACAGGCAGCATCTCATTAGGTGCTGTCCATTTATACATATTCAATAATAACAGTTGGATAATGCATGGGTATCACAGTTCAATATGATGATGATATTCTAATAGTCGGACTCGTAATAAATGATAAATAAATAAATAACCTTACAGTTGATTCGCAACAATTAATTACTTAAATTAAATATGACTGAGATTGAGTCAACTTGTGGCAGTATTGGATTATTTAGACAGATGAGCGGGGTAGATTGTATGCGTTTACCTGTATCTATTTTAGATAGATAGTACAATGGTGTTCAGTTACAGATCATTACTATTTATTAACAAACACTAATGGTACGCGAGTAATTGACAATAATAAGGACGGTAAAGATACACATAACCATCATAAACACAGTCCGGATATCGGTCAGTACATTAGTACTGGTGATGTACCGAGGGATCCAATGCATACTCTATCACTTGTGGGTCGACTGGATGGGGTCAGATGAGGACAGGTGATGAGATGCTAAGACTTCACCGCTGGTGTGTTGGTGGCGGGACTGATGTGTCGTGTCTTGGCCTGGGTTGCGCGCTGGGATGTGGCGCCACATAGCCATAGTGGACGGACAGTTCATACCTTATGTCCATCAACACTTGGCCCATGACATTCTGTCCTCGGGGAGACAGGGCAGTGTGGAGGTCCGGGTCAGTGTAGGCTAGGCCTATGCCCCAGTACTCATTGCGGCTGGCTTCAAGAATTGGGTGGTTAGCTGTTTGGAACAGCCTATATCGTAGGTCAGGGCGCTGAACAAATTTGGCAACAGCAAACCTGCGGATATGGAAGACAGCATGGTCATACCAGTCACTATTGTCCGTGTCCACTTTCATGCCTCTCGACTTGTTCATGTGAGCACGGTCTTCACGTTTGATGTCCCGAGCTGCTTCTTTGTCCTTGACATGTAAGGCCTTGGTGAACTGATAGGCCTGTTCGACCGAGGCAAACTCTTGGTGTTCACCTTGTACGTCTACCTTGATGGGGCTTGGAAAAAAGTTACTAAGAAATGCCGTTTCCCCACTGAAGGCAAGACCCAGGGGGACCATACAGATTCTGACCTCCTTTTGTTTCATGGTGTTCACAAATGAGGTCGGTGGTATTGTATGGGTTTTACGATTGGAGTTCCCGTTGTTGCTCACTGTCGCGCTATCAGACTTGGGAGTGGAGCTGGTGACAAGTTTGGCATGCAGGTTCCTGGGTGATGTCACCACAATGATAGACGGGTCGGGTGAGCGGCGACTGCACTGATTCTGGTGAAGACCGGGGTCGCATCTTGGAGCAGCTCTGGTTGCGGTGTATCCCGGTGGTGCATTTGAGGGCCGTGGTGCCCTTTGGGGCAGGGGCTGTCTGATTTAAGATAAATGTTTTTTTTTAAACCAGTATGGCTTCACCATTATTAGACCCGAAGCTCTTAGTTCCAATCTTAGCCATTTTGTGTTAATGAAAAGTGCTCTTATAGCTCAATTTCATCACAATTACTACATTAGTATAGAAAATGTACACCTAAGTAGTATGACAAGTAACTCCATTAATGGAAAAGCTTTGCATTACCAAATCCCGTGTAGAAGGTTAAAAGTTGTCTGCACTCATAATCAACCCACGTCGCCTATTCTATTATCATAACTGCTACCTTTGTTTTGAATGAGGTACACCTTAGAAGTATGACATGTAACTCTAGGGCAGGTACTGGCGGCTGATTGTTAATGACTAAAGTGAAAGCTGCTTTAATTATTCAGATAACGGAGACACATTCAGCTTTAATGAGCAGATAGATTAGGTGTTGGAGCCCCTCGGGACATACCAGGTTACTTGGATTAACATTCTCGGTAGCAGCTTTCCAGGTTGTGTACGTGAACACTGGCTAGGATGTCTAATAAGTATTGAGGTATCGACCATGGATGGCTATAAAATGGCTTTTCAGAGAATCCTTAGAAATATTCTTCTTCGTTGATACTGAAAGATAATATAAAGTAAGAATAATTATTGTTATCATAGAACTAGAAGGACCGTAATCATAGAAAAACTAAGCTATAGTATATGCAATTTAATGTCCAGAGGAAATTCCCTAGCCTTCGTTGTTTTATAGATGAAGGGGGCATTGTCTGTCTGAGAGGAGATGTGTCATTGCAAAAATTGTAATTTTATTTTCTAAAATTCCCTTGGACTTATGCAAAGTAAAGAGTACTTATATGAGAAACTCGCTCATGGAATAAGTTCTCACAACATGTGGGAGGAATTGATGAACACAAACATAGTCATTCCTAATCATTATGAACACAGTCACAAAAGACTGTCAAACAAACAAATCAACTACCTAAAATTGAATAATCTTTATTTTAAATATTAACCTGATATGTGGACAGGAATTATGTATGATCAAGGATAAACAACAAGTTACACTCCCATGGCTTACAGTTGTTTATTATGTCTTATGGACCGCATTAATGGTGGAACACTAGTCTTCCCCAGAGCATATAAATCATATTACAGTGGTCGTAGCTGGTCGATTTCTATCCGTATATTTTATTGTATACTACAGTATGGAATAAATACCCGGGAAATTACTTATTTTCAGTTTTCCGCGAAAATGTATACAGTAAACAGTAAACAGTAAGAATGTGAAGGTCATGCATGTCCCTAGTGTCATATTCTACAGGAGGTAATACCACAAATCTCTCAAAGGATACGAGATTAGCGTCTCCACTCCTCCTCCAGGTGCTCAGCCTCGTTCCCAGAATGACCTGTAATGCTGCTAATATTGTCCTGAGGAAGAAAACACCGCCATAGGATTAAATCAGTGGGGTGGCATAGTAGACCTTGGAAGATATCAATTAAATCCTTAAAGCTCCAGGTGACCGACCTCATAGCCATGTCGGCCTGAACATGTTTTTCCCCTGGATAATGTGACCACCTTGATGTCATCAGGCAAGTTAGAGGCAGCTAGCACAACATCTATGAGGGTATTGTCTAATTTCTGAGAGACAGGATGAGGTTATTCTTTAGGTTAGTTAACCAAAATGAGGCAGTGGAAGAGGGTGCAACACTTTGAGTTGGCCACACACTTAGATTTACAAGGGTTTACATAGAGTGTAAATGACAGTGAAAACAACAACAGACCTGGCTATAACACAGTCTTCATTTCATGCAGCAAAGGTATGGGATATTGGAGACAGGCAAGGCGAGCTAACCACCGCTTATGCTGGGTATTATGGACAGTAATCAGATAGTGTGTGACCCAGGTCCCCCTGCTGCTCCAGTGTCTACTGAATTTTTTATCACAATCTGCAGGCAGGGGAAAGTACTGCCGGAGACGAGGCACTGAAGGGGTAGGGTGCAGGGGAAGTGAGGGGGGGGGGGGGTTGTAGGCTAGGAGGGGTGGAAAGTTTGCCCACCAGGGAAGATCTAAGAAGTTTCAAAAGATACAGAGTATGTTGAGAGGATGTAAGATTGAATGAGAAATGCGAGATAGAGGCAAGGTGGTATAGCATAAGAGTGCTTCATTGTGATGTAAAGGAAGGAAATGTTATTCTAACCTGCAAGGAAATAAGTCTAGATAATGCAAACTAGCTGCTAACCATCAGTCAACTATGTTGACAATGTACCGAAGTCAACCTCACAACCTCGTAACATACAAAGGTAGACAAAAGATTCTTTTCATTCTTTTCTTATGCACTGAATAGTCGTGTGGTGATTCTTCCGAAACGAAATATGAACTATGGTCAGTCTCAGACGATGAGAATGTCCGGTCAATTTACTGAATCCCCGCTATTCTACTCATAACTTACTTGCATTGGGTAGCATCATACCAGACCCTATAATATTGCAGGGTAAATGAACAAAATATCAGTCAATCTTTACTAACCTACACCGACTTACTTACGTGCTATCAGTAACTCACTATGAGCAGTCTGCTGAGTATTGCTCACTGAGTTCCCATAGAATTCATTCACTAAACCAACAAGCCATTTCAGTAACATATAGCCAGCGGGAATGGTTCCTTCTTGATGTGAATATTGATTCTATTCCTATAGGTAAACTAGAGTATGTAAAAAGGTCTGTGAAACCATACCTTTATTGATTAAATGGGGATATTTCATGCAGGATGTCTACTGAGACAACAGGCGACCTAGATCTGTATAGTCATTAGAAATGCGAAATTGCATCATGAATACATTAGCTAATAATTTAGCAGTGTCGTTCCTGAGATTTAGGACATAGACTAATTACATGGATGACACCCAGACGGTGTGTCCTGAAGGAAGTTCAAGTCAGGCTTTTATATTCACATTATTTATAATAGTGTCTTCTAATTAAGCATCAGTGATCTCCAATGTAAACAGTGAGTGACCCTGGACCCTCTCCCAGACTGGAACTGCTCTGTATGGTAGTGAAATACTGAGTTGTGACCCCCAATGCAATCATATTATAAAGCAGAATTGAGTATTGCTATAATTTACATCGTCTTATCTTATCATTGTTCCCCCACTTCCACTGATTGCCACTGTTAATTGAGCTTTGCAGGGCTCCTAGAAGAGAGGCAGGAGGGTAGGTGTGAGTTGTTGAGAAGGTCTGTGAGGCCCCTAAGTCTCAAAAAGCCTCTCAAATATTTGTGTGATAGGGGCCTCACATATTTAACCAACCTGAAACTTCTGAGGGGTAGTGGCTTTTGAGGGACAGGGACATGCCAAAAAATATTTGTGACTTAGGGACTTCACATAGGCCCTATGTCTCAAACCATTTTGAGAGCTAGGGGCCATTTGGCACATAGGGACTTCACCTGGTCCCTCAAATGGGCCAATTTTGAGAGATAGGGGCCTCACAAGGTCCTATAGGGCCTGAGGCACTCCTCTCTGACGTCACAATGCTCAGAAGCACCACCTGGGTGTGACACTGAGAGAGCTGCTCACGGGGTGAATGAGAGCTACCTTAGAGCTGCTCCTGGTGACTGTAGCCAGCCAGCAACAGTTTTACTGCTCCTCCGACACCTCAAATGTCTCACCTCAGGTCAGTATCAACCAACTCCAGGGTTCTGTAAGTCTTTATATCTAGCCTTACCTCCACTTCTATAATATTTTTGTACTCATACAGTAATAAAAGGGGGCTTTCAGAGATGTTATTGATATGGTTTTAATTATATATTGAAACTTATAGACGATCTTTTATGTCATCAGAGTGTGATGAATCACTAGACCTGAACTTTCATTCTATGCTGAGGTTTCTATCTGAGTACACACATTTTGAATTTCGAGGTCTTAACTTGTGTCAAGGTGTGTCAAGGATCCGTCTCAGGGGGAATTTACCAGTATTCCCATGGGTTACTTTAAATGGTTTTACTTTGGGTCCACTGAGTGTAACTAACATAAAGTCCAGTATTCACTTTAGTCCTTTATCACAGGGATTGCTCTGGCTTTTTATTTATTTTTAAGTGATAATCTATATATCTACTACTTTGTTAGTTCTAAAGACCCCGGTCCCGGCCTGTTCCAGCCCCAATTATATGGTACTCACAAAAAAGCACCAAATACGAGATCTCTTGCGAAAGCCAGGAGATTTCCCCTGCAGTGGCAGACATTCTGAATTCTGGCCATGGTTACCCCATATTGGGGCAAAACCTATAACTTAACTAAAATTATGAGGAACATGGATTGTTTTATGAGACCAAAAAAAAGTGTTTTTGGGGTTTTTCTTTTTTAGCAGGACTTACTGATTTTGCAGTCAGTGGTTTTTTTAAATTAGTTGTCATAAAAAAGAGCAGAAATGGAAGACAAATATGGGTAGTGCAAATGTAGTTCCATCACCTTGCTTATGGAACTGTTATAACCACCGGTTGATGCATTTTATGAATAATTTCATATAACATTTGGTGTATATTCTGAACGCCGTCATATTAGAACTATTAATTAGGGAGAGGGCTGAGCGTGACTTTTGCATGGACTGTATTCATGCTGTATAGACCCCTCATGAATCAAAGGTAACCAGGAATAGGTGGTGTTGTGACTGGAAAGGTTCTCAATGGGTGGTGCATAGGAGCATAGAACATAGGAGTTGTCCTAACAGTGGCCTGTCAAATCCATGCATTACCATAATATACTCCAGGGTATCAAATAAGCATACAGTCATACCTGCAGAACAATGGTGATTTGTTGTTGACTGCCAGGCTTGTCTGGAGGTTGCCTTATCCATCAATCTCAATTGTGCATACACTGTATTTTTTCCCCTGTATATGCTGATTCTATCTAAAACCCAGCCCACAACACTGTTTATAAGCTACGCCAAGTTTTTATGTATCTCTTTATTTCTGCTGTACCATATAATGTTTCGACTACCTCTCCTCCTTTTTTTATCCAAGATCAATTTCTGTCCCTTTCTCCATGCAGATTCAAAGCACGACCAGTTTGTTATAATAGAGGCCTTTATCTATAGTTCACAGCTACCTATAGAGCTCCTCTGCTTCCTTGCATTGCAACTATACTGTCAATAGTGTAACAATCTTCTTCAACAACAATATTATGTGTAAAAGATGAAAATTCTCTGTAAGCTGTGTGCACTTTAAACGAAACCGTCCCATTTATTATCATAGCCACTATCTTTGTATTAATAAAGGTACACCTTAGAAGTATGATGTGTACCTCTAGGGCAGGTACTGGCGGCGGATTGTTAATGACTAAAGTGAAAGCTGCTTTAATTATTCAGATAACGGAGACACATTCAGCTTTAATGAGCAGATAGATTAAGTATTGGAGCCCCTCGGGACATACTCAGATTAACATGCATTTTCAGTAGCAGCTTTCAAGGTCTTAAATACACAAACACTAGCTAAATTGTAAGTATCATTTATATGAAATAAATGCCTAATAGCCGAAATAATGCCTCTTCATAAGATACTCAGTGCTCTTGTTGCTAGATTTATGCAGTTTGGATTCAAAAGTATCATTATAAAAGAACCGTTATTAACTGTAGGAAATACATTCTGATCTACAGCTTTGGTGTCGCGGTCATAATTATTCAATTACCATCAATTAAAACTAGGTGCTAGCTGCCTCGCCAGCGACGACCATTGTCATCAACATTGGACACAATAATGTGCTAAGACATCCATCTGTTCTCTCTTCTAAAACTACATTGTACTCTCCCATGAAGCCTAAACCAAACTCACATATCTTGGGTCACTGTGAGAACTGTCCCTCTGCTACTCCATTTATATTTATATTTAATGTCTCCCCCTACTCTTGGCCAAACCTAAAAAAAAGGGTCAAACCTAAAAGGTCAAGCTGAAAAAGGTTGAATTGGCCAGAAATCCCCCTTGTCCCCCTTCACTTTCAAACTGCATGCCATGCCCTTGTATGAATGAAATGCTTGGTTGTTGAATTAGTGATCCCATGAAGAAACCCTAGGCTAAATTTGAATGCTGCTTTATTGTTTTATTTTGTCAAGGTTCCCCTACTTACCACTGCTAACTGTGCATGGCAGGGCTACTGGAGGGGTAGGGGATCAGTGAGGGTGTGGGTATGAGGGTTGGATGGTCCCAAGGCTTGAGGCTCTTTTCGCCCTCTTACGTCACAATGCTGAGTAGCACCACCATAGTGTGATGGCACCACCAGGTGGCGTCACCTGGGGATGGCACTGAGTGTGCTACTCACGGGGGAGGGAGCTGGTTGTGGTGACTGTAGCCAATTAGGAGCTGCTCCACCTCCTACTCCTCGGATATCTCCCCCTAGTGGGAGTGGGAGTAACAACTTCCAGGTCCTCCAGGGCCTTCCTAGGTCAGAAACAGAAGGTAACATAGCTATAGAGACAATCTGATGATAAGGGTTCTGCACCTTTCTGAGGCTTTCTAATAATGCTCAAATATGACATTAGGTGCTGTTGAGTGTTATAATTCTTGTGGTATATTGCTACTTTCCCTGATGTCTGGAGAACGAGATGGATCTCAACGATCACCTCTTTGACCCACCTCTTCTCCTATACCATCCTCATGTTTAATGCTATTGCTAGCTTCTTGGTGTATCTAGTCTTCTATTACACAACTGGTGAGATCTCCTCTGTCTCATTCACGTGTAGTATCTTTTCCATGCCTCAAGCTTCCTATTTCCACTTTACCTTGGTTCTTCCCTTTTAAACTGTAGCTGCCTCATTCTCCCACCCCCAACTGCCCGCCTGACTCTTCTTGTCCTTTTCCTTCCTTCCGTGTGTGCTATTCTATGCACATGGCTACATACCACGTCGGGAAGTATCTCAATATACACACAATACTGGTGGTGTCTGCCAACCACAGTATCTCTCAGGTTACTGATTGGGGCAAAGTTTTAGTAGCTACCAACATCTCTAAGAACAAGATAGGGTCCTACACATGACAGCCCCTATACACAGCAGCCAATTCCAGCCTCCATATTGGCTGTTGGCAGAGTCAGTAGCAAGGCCCACAAACACCCCTCTCGCGAGTGAACCAAGCCACTGAATGTGTGGCACCGAAGTGTGACACTTTCAGGTTCAGGCTTCTGTGCTGTGAGGAGGATGTGGCTTGAGAGGTAGAGTCTTATAAGCAAGGTTAAAGCAGCTAAGGTGGTGCATCCATTAATACTGCATCTATACAGGTCCATATTGTTGGTTAGGGGGAGCTGCTTTCACTGTATTTTATGAGCAGCTGATGTCCTGTCGGCAACTTAATGTAGTGGCATCAACAACATCCAGGGTCTACACGAGGTCTTAGCATCTCACTTTACTGACTCTACAAGTGTACAGTGCATTCAACAATGACAATCATGAAACCTTGTTCTTTCAATTTTTTCAGGGAAGTATAAAAATTTAAAAAGAAGTATAGGTACGTGGTGTTTTTTTGGATATCATAAATTCCTGGACACGACCGGTGGATTATACACGAACCAAACTTAAGTGCGGGTTTATAACTTAGTATTCCAGAAGATAACTATTCATATGTTAGAAAAATGTCAAAAACTCAAACATTATATTTTTTCCACCCTATTCTACTTAGAGAGCCCATATCTAGGCTTTTTAAAGTGTGACTTCCGACCCATTTTGTTCACACTTTATGGGTCACAAATACGCAATATCAAATTCAGAAAAGATACTCCTGTACTAGGGACTCCAAATAATCAATAAAGAATAAGCTGTGTGGTGACCATTTTGAATTTTTAAGAAATCACCATGAAAACCAATTCAAAATTGGTTCACTTGGTAAATTCAGGATTATAGGATTTAGTGACTCCTGTACTACCCGGCTTTGCACTCAGTAAGAGTTACCTTAGGACAATGGTCACACTAAATACTATTATGGCTGACATAGTGTACTACCCTAGTGTAGTAATTCCCACAGTAGTGCCTGGAGATTCTGTATCTCTCATAATCTTAAGAGAACCGTACCCGCCTTGTTGTAAGCAGCATGCCGAATAGCCCCCTGTATTATAAGGGAAGTATAAAAATATATACAGAATGTCCAGGTACTACTGTGGGAATTACTACACAAGGGCAAATAACAGCAGGGAACACAATGTCTGACATAACAGTACTAAGTGTGACCATTGTCCTACAGTTACTTTTACTGAGTGTAAAGCCAGGTAGTACAGGAGTCACTAAATCCTATAATCCTGAATTTACCATTGTGAACCAATTTTGAACTGGTTTTCATGGTGATTTCTTAAAAATTCTAAATGGTCACCACACAGCTTATTCTTTATTGATTATTTGGAGTCCCTAGCCACAGGAGTATCCTTTCTGGATTTGATATTGTGTATTTGTCTTGATTAGATACTGATAGACCCACTTTCAAATCCAATTTACCCACTTTGGATTGATAATTTCATTAAAAATTGGCTGCCACATAGCTTTTTGAAAATAGCTGGACTGGATTCCTTGGCCTCATAAATGTAATTTCTACCTTTATTGAGTCTCTCAGTTGATTAGAAGCAAAGATAAGACACTTTTCCAGTTTTCAGCAATGTTCGGGCGGCCATCTTGGATTTCTCAAATTGCTCAACAGTGAGAGCTCTACATCCACCTGAATATTTTCACCTAGACCCTACAGATGCATACTCAGCAGAGAAAAAAACTTTAACATACGAAACGAGGTTGAGTCCTGAAAGTGCTGTCGGCTTCTAGACTATTCTGAGTACATGTATGTGGTAGAAAAATTATTATTCTTAAACTGATAAGTAGGGAGGACATGTTGAAAGACATCAGAAGCCAGATTAAACTGTCAAGCCCAGCCTACCCTTTTATGCTTGAAGACCTATCTGCCGCTCTGATTCTCCATTATGATCGTTGTTTATAAACAACAAGAATTAAAACGGTGTACTCCAATAATCAAATACTATTAAACGTGCTAATAAGAATAAATAACACTGAATACATATTATATAAGTTAGACAAAACTCATAAAGAATCTGAAAGGATCTGACTCATTACAAGCAAAACCTAATGTAAACCCAATGTTCTGTAATGACTATATATGATTTGGGAATGAGCTTTTTCTCACTTCTTTAGGAGAGTAACTGGGTGCCAAATCCAATCAAGGAGACCATAGGACATTCCATGAGAAGGGGGTTTGTCAGCGTTTATGTGTGAGCGTGACAGTGTGAGTGAGCAGTTAGAAGGCAATTCAATTTGTGTAAAAAGCACCGTGGGGTCGCCTTTGTGCATGGCGACATTGCCCCAACAGCCCTTTAGCATTCCTAGTCAAGAAACCTGGCATGCTTGTCCTGTTGACATACTCTGTTCTACTGAAGTTTCTGAAGCAACTATTTAAGAGCATATAGAGATGAACCCTTAAAGAGCTGGGAAAAAACAAAGCACATGCAGAGTGCAGCCGTTTACTTCAATCTTCTACGGTCTGGTATTCAGTTGGAAGAAACCCTCCAAAGAGAACTCAAGAATGATATAAGATAAAATCTCGTGTATTTCTCGACAAAAGCACAAGATGTATTCACAGGAAATTCCCGATAATAGTTAACGTTTATAGGGACATGTTCAATAGTACTATTTATTTCCCGGGATTTATTCGTGCAAATAACAAGAAATCCCACAAGTAGAATGATGACGTGAACTTTTCGGGTTTCACTCATTCAAGAAAGTGTACAGAAAACATTCCATATACATTCTGAATTTCCCAAGTTTCACTCACTCAGAGAACAAGAAATTTTAGGGAATATGACACCAGATGATGTCCGGAAAGCATTCAAGAAACGTTCTGAAACTCTTGTAGGGATCGTGAGTCATGACTCAAGAATGGCAAGAGTTCCGCTTGAGATTTTGTTTGCAGGGTAGTCTGACAAAGCAAGAATTGATGCTGACATTGTATATGTGATTGAAGCAAGAATGTTATGAACTTTGATGTATTTTAAATAGCATATTCGACATGATTAGCACACAGTGTGCCTAACACATATTAACACAGCTCTCATTGTGAAGAGTTTAATTGGGATCAAAACATTAGGTACTTTGATAATTTTTAATCTAAATCGGGTTGCTGTGTGCTTATTTGGGCATATGTACCATTAAATTACGTTGAATACGATCATAGATTTACATTTTATGTGTGAGGTTGAGGTTTGATCTGTTTTTATTGAGAAAACATCTCCTTTGGGCAGTATCAATATAGTTTTACAAATCATATCAAGTACAAATTATGCAATATTTTTAGTGCAATTGAAAAGTCATTTATGCCAATATGGACTGTATGAGTGACTTCACTCATGAGGCAAAACTAGGGTTTATCAACCATGTTTTGTATTCGTCCAAGAAAGTTTTTTTTAGATAACGATGTATCAGAGCGAGGATATGTGTGTTTTTGGCAGGAGAGAGGGAGGGAGGGTATCCTATCTGAGTAAGAGAGCACTGCTGTATGAAATATAATAAGAGAGGCTTTTATCTCCACTATCCTTTCTAGGGGCGGGGTACATTATTTTCTTGGTATCCAGGTAGATCACCCTCATTTTCACCAGGTGCGTCGCCCATCAAGGTACGTTTGAAACCGGATACAGTATTTGCATGCTGTTGGGTGCCGTCTAGTCCATCCCACAGTGTGTATAATGAATGTCACATATCCTTGTCCAATATCCCAGTATCATACGATTACCAATAGAACATATACGTGATGTAGATAGCAAATAAGAAGTTGTTATTCCCTGTTGCTCAGTTTCAATGAGAGTCCTGTATAGCACAAATATATCACATGCCACCTGATCTTGAATGAAGCTTGTAGGTGTAGGGCATACCGCGGAGAACCTGGCCTCCTACCATGTAATTTGATGACTAATGGAACGGTATTGCTAATATGATAAGATGTAGGCATTTAACAAGTGATTATAGAACAGTCCTGTATTTAGGGCAAATGCCATTAAAAGATCACACCACATGTGGGGCTGAATGTCATGCAAAGATGACACCACATGTCAATGATAGATAACAAGAAATGCCGAGAGGAAAATGCCTGGAAAATTTTCAAATTTGCTTCAATATTGGAGACTTTTCTTTTGCTAATGTAGAACACTATCCCCGTTGGGGCTACGCAGAAATAAGTGGTAAATTCCGATGTGGCTGTCCCGTATACTGCACTGCACCCTGCCAGCATAGGCACATGTGCGCAGCTCCAGGCTGCTCACTGATCACCTATGTCCAGGAAGTGTTTTAGTTAATATATGCAGACGTCCAGAGTTGGAGGTGGGGCCATATTTCACGAGGCCGTAGGGTTATTTCACTTGGGTGGAACCCAAGGTAATAAATGTTCCAACTCACAGGTATGTTCCCTAACAGATCTACCACAGGGGAAGACCTAAGTAAAAGAGATTTCCTTGTGCAGGGTATGGTCACCACACCTAGCCTGGAGGGGATTTGAACTTAGGTACTGCTGGTCATGAGTCCACTGTCCTAACCACAACCTTATCTTGGACAGGTAATACAAATCTTGCAGGTGTCCTAGCATGCAGGGAATGTAGTACATGTAGTTCCACTCTCCAAGCAGAGCTTTTGCTCCCTGATCTGGTGTACATGATTTGCTGAAGCTAGTGACTGGTAAGGAGAGGGCTCAAATATGGCGCTGTCCAGTGGACATCCAGCTATTGGGAATATACTATATAATATCCTCCCCTTATACGTATGTATGTGTATAGGGGATCAGTAATTCACACATTCTGGTGTTAGGCCCAGAAGGGTGGGGGCTCAATATGGGAATCACTGCCCCCCTCCCCAGTCAATCAGTAATGTAGGGAATGTGCAGATGGATAGGTAAGGATCCATGGTGAAATGGTCAGCTTGCTTGGCACTGGTATGAGAAACCTGGGTTCGGTTCCTGGTCGGTAAAAACCTCTTTTCACCTATACGCGACTTCTATACTGGTGGATCCACTGCATGAATCTGGTGAAAAGTTGGCTAGTCAGAGAAAAGTGTCCAAACTCGAAAGTACTAGGGGACTTAGAAACAGGGGGAATCTAGATTGTGTGAATGGAATAATTCAAACACTTGGTTTGACTGAGTCGAATGGTACACTGAAGCTGATAGGGGGTAGTGTAGGTGATCTCTGAAACCTGGTGGTAGGTCCAGAGGGGTGACTCACTAGGGAAATCCAGTAATATAGGTAACATATACGTGAATGGGTAAGGATCCATGGTGTAATGGTTAACATGTTTGTCACTGGTGCGAGAGATCATAGTTTTGTTCCTGGAGGAACTTGTTTTCACCTATACATGACCACTACATTTTATATTACCCTAGCAGGTGTGTTTGGTGAACCATCTGTAAATCAGAAATAGGTGGTACTGTCACTGGGCAGGTTACCAATGCGCAGGACTAATTCTGTTGACCACCCTTAATCATTGAGGATCATGTATATCATTATTTCCTGAAGTATATGAGAGTGGACCTATACAGTGCATACATAATACACGAACATACGTAATATTCTTAATAACATCAGATATTTAATTCAATAAATCATAGCTCTTCCTGTATGTATCCTCCACCTGCTCACTGTTCCTATGCATTTTCAAGTTTTAGAAGCACCTTTTGCCAAGGACGTATATGGCCTAGCCTAAAGCCAATATACACCACATTTCCAAGAATGCACAATATCAGTGTCAGTTACTCAGTTCATTGCACCAGACTTCCAAGAACAGTGGTGAATTTAAAGAAGGGGGCTCTGGCCTCCCCTTATACACTAAGGGGGAAACTGGACGCTCTCCTCACTAGTTACACATGTATACCTCCCAGTCCCATGACTGTTAAATCAGTTTTTTTCATCCAAAAACTCTATGCCTTTCACTTCAGGGGGAACTAAATTCCATTACCTCTGGGATCTACCAGTGGGGAGCTACATTTACCATGCAGTGCACCCACCTGCCATTAAACAGGTCAATCACTCTTACCTCGTGTATTCTCGTGACTTCATGCTGTCTGGTCACATGATGCGTGAGGAGATGCCAGTACCTGACAGTGCTCTGAGGCGTGCATAGCAGAAACGACAGGATTCTGTCATTAAGATGTGATTCACATACTTAAACCACTCATGACTAGTTCTCCCTCCCAGCACCCATACCCTACCATGCCTCGTGCCTGCCTTTTGCCTGCCTTACGCCTGCCTAACGCCTGCCTCACGCCTGCCTCTCCTCACTGGATCATTCTCTTCATGCCTCTCCTCCTCATCATGTTGTTATTCTCTTCCAATGTAGCCTCTAAGACTATGTTTGTTCCAGTCCCTAGTAGTTTGTTATTGTGCAAGGCATGGGCATCTTGTTATCACCCTTTGATGTGGTGTTCTCAGGTGTTCACTTTGGTATCCAATCTCTTGGGAAAATGCATGCTCAGCAATGTTATTGAACTACCCCGAACCTGTGCATGAAGTTGCCAACCTTATGTCGTGTTCAAGCCCATTACTTGCACCCTAATCCTTCTCTGATGAAACTTTCCAAACAACTTCAGCGGGGAAGGGGAAATGTCCTTATACCAAAATATAGTGTATCACAAATGTATTTTGTAATGTGTGTGAGTACCATGAGCCCCCTGTATTACAGCTGTACAAAGACTGTGAATATGATAACCAGTGTTGAATACTTAAATTCTCACCAGCATAACGTTGATAAACCAAAAATGCACATGAATAAGAAAGCCCATACTTATTTCAGTCACTGCATGAGATGTTAGACAAATAGTATGCATGTAAGCTGAGAAGCCTTAGATAAACAGTGACATTTCTATGAGCGCAGATGAGAATGTTGCATGTTGTGTGCCCTACATCACACATCACACATCACTTATAAACCAGCTTACAGCTAATGTACAGATAAACACCTTCTTCACATCTGTACATGGAAGAAATGATCTATGCAGTGCACAACACTGTGGGCTTATACATGGCGGCTTAGGATGCATTCAAAAACACAATTGTAGTGGGCAAATAAGGAGAAAGGGTCCTCCAAGGTTCAACGTGATAATGAGAATTGAAGTCATAGGCTTTCCAATGAGGCATCAGGGTCACGGATATATCCCTTCTCGTTCTTGACAAATTGCTGCACGAATAAGTGATGATGTTAAATGACGTTCTCTATAAGGAGCTATCCACTTGAATTTTATGTTAATGTTAATATTCACCATTTTCTGTAGATTTGATGACTAAAAATCTAAGATAGAAAATCTCAGGAATTATATGGCTTAGGACCATGGGGATATTGAGAGCAAGTCTAGGATGTATAGATCTCTTCATTAAAGTATGTCCCCCAAGACATCTACATCCTCTGATACAACAGACATGCCCGCTGCTGCCTGAGACCCCATCTGCTTGCAAACCCTGCTCTTATCTCTAGCCATCTTCTTTTTAATTCCCTTATCAGCCCAGAACCATCTTCTTAGAATTTGCCTTATCAGTCTAGGAACCAGATTCCTCTATCCTCTTCAAGTTCACCACTGTTATTTGACGTGGTAGAGAGCCAGAACGAAAAACACCCGCTGGTCAAAGTCACTTAAGCTTGACAGAGGTGTGTCTGTTAGATTTGGCTGATAGCGAAATTGGATCCAGTCTGCATAGCGATGTCAAAATGAAATTTGTCTCCATCTAGAAATGAATGACTGGTGGATGTTAATCATCAATTATTGCCTAATGCACATAATGCCTAATGTCACCCATGGAGCTATTGTAAAGCTAAAAACTGATATTGATTTTTTGATATAGCGGAATCAAGGGACAGAGTTATTTGTTCCTTCATGATGTAGATAATGCCCTCATTGATGCAACATAACTGAGGCTTAGATTCAATAAAGCCATTGTATAAGAGAATAACACTACTAAAAGGGGTTAACCACCAAGTAAATAAGGGGCGGCATGCTAACAATTGAGGTAGAGCATAGCAGTTGTCCTTACAATGGCCATACATTACCCTACCTGAATAACAACAGTGATTTATTGTGGACTGCCAAGTTGGTACTTCAGTATTCATCATAACCAACATACACATTAGCATGCACCTCATAATATTCCTAGTATTTTGCCCAACAGTAGGTGGATGGCCAACCCTAAATGCATTTCATACCACAAGGCTTCCAGGAATATATTCCAATTACTCAGTTAATTGCATCAAACTCAAAGAATCTGTACCCACTGGATACGTTTAGATCTCCTGCTTCAATATGTTACTTGTATGTACACAAATACAGATAGATTCTGCAGTTTCATATTGATGTATTAAAACATCCAGTGCTTTAAATATACAGCTAACTGACTCTGTGGTCTCCTTATATGCCTCAGGGGAAACTTTAACTCTTCTTTCACCAGATACACAAACTTGCCATGAGTGTTAAATCAGGTCTCTAGTTCCAAGAAATAAAGTTCGTGCCTCTCACTTCAGGGAGTCCCAATTCTATTCCCTGAGGAATCTACCAGTGATGGACCACCTCCACCAGCAAACCCACTCGCTAGCGACCACCCCTATCACTCTCAACTTGTAGATTCTCGTGGCTTCACGCTGTCTGGTCACATGATGTGTGAGGAGATGCTGGTCACCAACAGCTCCCCCATGCATGCTGAGAATGACAGGATTCTGTCGTTAAGATGTGGTTCACATACATTAACCACTCATAACGATGTCTCCCTGCTCTCCTTCCCATCCTCTATAGCCTCACCATGTCTTCACTTATACTCCCACCGGTGATGTACCAAGTCTCTAAACCCCCCTAGCATCTTTATTTGTTGTCTGGATACACCAATCGAGCACTGGTGAGCTACACATTGATTCTGCATCATTACATCTTGCCGACCTCTCAGGAGTGTATCAACCTCGTAGGAGGCTACATGATGTATGAATGCAGCATGGGCAAAGTGTTCAAGTTTGTTGCATTCATGCATACATTGTCGCTAAAACTACCCTCACCTGAGAGTCAGGCAGTGCCTGTAGTTTTAGCGACAATGACTCACTTTTCTGTGTGTGTACGTTACGTGCATCCTATTCCAGGCACATAATAAAGTTTTGTGATCTCTTGGGCCAAATTCTGTTTGAAACATCTGAATAACTCAAGGTAGTTTTTACATTGAAGTTGAATATTGTTTCAACTCAACTTAATGGGCCTTATTACTTTTGCACTGGGCACAATTGCATGAACCTTCACATCTTTTTATTCAATTGCACCGATTATCCTGTAGAAAGCAGTATCCATAAGAGAAGGCTACATTTCCATTCTGCTTGTAGATATCACATTCTGAGCTTCCTTGTTGTCTTATAGTCACTGTATACTTGTGACCTTGAATCTGACCCTACACTGATGCTGCTGATGAGGGTTATTGGTTCATGTGTCTGGCATTGGCCAATCAGCGGGGTGCTGGCTCTACCAAGCCTAGCTTGTTTGTTGAGACCTGAGGCGAGTGGTCATATTATTGAGAATGTGGCCTTGACTAGGGAGAGGGGCAGCTAGAGTAAACAGATTTGCATCATTCTGAATCCAACCCCTCACTATCAGCCCATCATCAACCTCCACCCAGCCCTCTGGGGACATTTTTACTATTTCTCAGTAGTCTCGGAGTCTCTGTTCTGGGGTCTTTTATTGTTCTTTTTCAACTTAGATTTGGGTTGGGTGATCAACTAATGAAGTGATGTTGCACCCATTGTCTTTTATGGTTCTTTTTCAACTTGAATTTTGGTTGTGTGATCAACTAAAGAAGTGATGTTCACCTATTGTCCTTTCTTCTATAGTTACACATTTTTTGTTACATGTATCAGGAATTCTCAGAAACAATTCAGGTTTAAGAATTATCATCCTGCTGTTGGCACGTAAATAAAAGTATATGAAAAAAGTCCATGGGTATGAGGCACATTTTTTATTATTTTTCACATGTTCGGATCCAAGTTCGCTTTTACATGACCCTGTGAAACCAAGGTATTTACCCCCTTAAGAACTGTTAGGTAATCATAATATTATCCAGAGTAAATAAAAAAATACTAAATACCAAGGTTACCATGGTAGTATTATATATGGAGTAACTGCTTTCATGGTCTGCATAGTGCATTATATATGTATAATGCATTTCATAGGCTAATAAAACGTTCCTAGTAAATAAATATTGCAAGAGATGGGGCCACAGATGCAACTTTAAAATTGTCACCCAGGTACTCAGCATTTCATATTATCTATTGCAGTAAGGTAAAGCTGTAATTCTATGGTGAAGGGTTTGTAGGTCCGAATAGACTCCAGTACATTGTTCCATGCAGTTCCTATTAGTTTGTTATTCTGGCAGGCAGAGGCATCTTTTTATGTAGTTTTCTCAGGTGTTGCATCAGGTACCTAATCTGCTGGACAAAATCCCACCATATCAGCCTTAATCAAACACACCTAGCCCGTGCATACTGACTAAGGCAAAAAAAGGTTTGTTTCAGGTCACCCCACCAACCCTATCTAAACAGGGCAGGCCCTACGTTTTTTTATGCAATTTTGAAGAAATGTTCGTACTTTTACCCTTTTTTAGTCAATTTTAGGGTATGCAGAGAGGCATTCTACTTGTCACTTCTCCTGAATGTGTATGATACTCTGCGCAATCCCCCTATGGTGTAACAAGCCAATTGCTGTGCCATGGTTCCAGTGGTAGTATAATATCTAAAATCCCCAACCATATCGGTTCACAGGCTACTGTAATTGGCTACAGTGTATTTAGAGCTAGCTAATCAACAATTTTCAGCTGATTTGATACAAAACTGCATAAGAACTGTAACGCTAAGGACCATTGTGATTATTGGGGGCAAGTCTAGGATATATCTCTTCACTAAAGTATCACAAGCCATCTACATCCTCTGATACAACAGACATGCTGTCTGCTGCCTGAGACCCCATCTGCTTGCAAACCCTGCTCTTACCTCTAGCCATCTTCTTTTTAATTCTCTTATCAGCCCAGAGCCATCTATCTAGAATTTCCATTATCAGTCTAGGAACAAGATACCTCTAGCCTCTGCAAGTTCACCATTGTTATTTGAAGTGATAGAGAGCCAGATAGGAAAACACCCCCTAAGATAGCATGTCAAGTTAAAGTCACTTAAACTTAATGGAAGTGTGTCTGTTTGATTTGCCTGATAGTGAAATTGGATCTGGTGAACGCAGTCTGCATAGAGATGTCAAATGAAAGTTGTCTATATCACATTGTAACCTCCTGATGGATGTTCAGATAGTGCCTAATGCCTAGCCACCCATGTACATAGCTATTATATATATCTAATACAATGTCATGATACATGCATTGATTGTTTGTTATAAAGCCCCTTGGTAGCAGAGTGAATTTGCTCCATTATGATGTATATAATGCCCGGCCCCATTGGGCCAGACATGATTAAGATATGAAATAACAAGTAGTTATTGACTGAGGCTCAGATTCAATAAACATTCAGTAAACCTACTCTGGGGATTAGCAAGTAATTAAAGGGGTATGCCAGGGTCTACGCATACGGCACCTGGTGGCAAAAAATGAAACTATGTAAAACCATGATAAAAGCATGTCTCCCAGTTGTATATGTCTTAAGTCATCTTTATTGACACTTTCAATGTCAGACTATGGCATTCTACACATCTAACCATTGAGTTTTACTACTGCCAAAAGCTATATGTGCTACTCTACGATGGCCGATCTCGACAGACTAGAAAATATTTGATTAAGTCCCAAACTGTATTAATTTATCAATGAATCACTATTTTGAATGTTAAGTGTATCATATGATCATATGTAGGTATGGCTAAGGTTTTGATTAAAAATTGATGGCAACTTTCTCTTCTGTATTGCAAAATATCGAAAAAAAATAGAACTAATTTATTTAGTATTTTTCCCCTAAATTGGTCATGGCTCATTGGTTTCACCGATGACTAGTAATTTTTATGGATTGATTATGTCCCAGATCATCTCCTCTAAACATCTGAGAATTATTGGGATGTTATTGGTCAATTTTTCATTAAGTTCAAAAATGTTGAAAAAAAATGGGGTCAGCACCGTGCATAGTTAAGGGTGGCATATCTTCAAATGTCAATATCTCAATATCATTATCACACAGAATAGCATGCACTTCATAACTTAAGTATCTGATTCAACTGGACTTATCTGACATCAAATATGAACCTGCATGTCATATTAAAAGGAGAGTTCAATTCTCCAGTTTACATTGATGTATTCCATTTCATGGGTACAGTATTTTATGGATAGGGTATGATTTACCAGCGATGGACCTCCTCCACCAGCAAACCAACTCACCAGCTCTCTGCTCATATAATATTATTCTCATGACTTTATGCTGTCTGGTCTTGTGATATGTGAGATGCCAATAGCAGTTCCCCCATGTGCTGATGTGGGCATGGTGAGGATGACAGAATCTGTCGTTAAGATGTGATCCACATACGTTAACCACTCATGACTAGACTAGGGCCCCCTCTTCTCCTTCCCATCCTCTGTAGCCCTACCATGCCTGACACCAATGTCTACATTAATACCCCCACCAATGTCTAGCTTGTGCTCCGCCTCTGCCCCACCCCAACTCCGCATCCCTTCTGACCTTCTAACAGAGATAGCGCTAGCCTGGGAGACAATTAATTACCCATAATTTTGGATGTGGGCCCCTTTCTCCCCCCACACAACTCTCCATTACCTCCTTCCTTCCTTCGGTCACTCCTAACCTTGCTCAATCCTTACCGTTCTCTCTCCCTCTCTGCCTTCATATACCTCCCATTCACACTCCATGCACCATTATCTGTGCCACTTCCCTATCCCATCTATAGCAGCTAAACTGGTCCTTCTTGATGCTATTGTACAACTTACGTTTCACCCTAAAAGTATGGTCTGATGGACTATCTGATGCAGCGCGGGCAAATTCTTTGTCGGTTTTGCATCCATTACACTGTAAAAAGTTGTTGTTCGTGAGCAGCAAAATGTGCTGTAACTATACAGTACTTTAGCTGTAAAAAATAATACAGCAGATTTTGCTGTACATGTACAATTCTGTTACTGTAGATGCAGGTTCGAATCCCATAACCAGCAACCAGAGGGAGAGAGAGTAGAGAGGTTGGAGGGAGTACCATACTCCACAGCTCAAATATGACCTGATCTTTTCAAAAGCCCATTGATGCAGGCTACATAGTGACTGCCCCTCTAGCTCAGTCGGTAGAGCCGTGGGTGATGTAGTCCGAGGGTCAGCGGTTCCAGTCCCGGCAGGAAACTCTCATACTAACTATTTTTCCTGATGTAATTTTAAAGTATAATATATTTTGGTACAGTGAAATGTTACTATTGAAAATATGCAGAGGATAAAAACAATGTATCTCCACAATCTGCAGGAAAGATAGTAAAATTTACTTTGAAAAACAAAGGCCATCAAGATTACACTCCAGCTAATGGTAGTTCAGTACTTATTAGTACATTACTGCAATAGGGTAATTTTCATATCAACCCTTAAGACATGAGCAGTCTAGTTCTAAAATTGCCCCCAGGGATCCTGTGTTGACCTCTTTACCATTCACACATAAGTAGGAGGTGTTTAAATGCACCTGGCATGCCGGATTCACTGGTGTAGTGGTCATGGTTCGGGACTATAGATTGGAAGCTGTTGGTTCAAATCTCCAAGATGTTGAATATATGTGAGCCCTTTTAGAACTCAGGTCCGCGTCTACAGTAGATTCTACTGTAGGTCTACAGCAGAATTTACTGGAACCAAAGTTGCCCCCAATATTTGCTGTACAGGAACACTACTTACTTCTAACAGTGTAGCATCAAGCCAACATAAAGATTGCTCTGAAAAGAGTCCATCCATAGTATACCCGAGCACTTCACTTTTGTCGTATTCTGGCCACAAACCAAGGCATCTTATATAATAAATTTTTTACAACCAAATTCTGCTTCAAACTGTGAGTGCTGCCCCCACATCTCCCTTGAGATTAAATTATATTTAATTTCCCCTCCTAAGCATATTATCATCATCCGAGTAGCTAATAGAAGTCATGGTGTTGAGCTCGATATATTCATAAAAAGATCCATTCTAGACAAGCTTTAGAATGAAAATCATGTTTCCATGGCAACCAACACGTGCAAAAACACCAATTTAGGCCCAAAAACGTTCTTTTCCATTCCAAATATGGAATGTTTTCACCAAAGATGGAATCTTCTGACATGGCCTATCATATTTTTCCTAGAAAAGTAGTAGAGATAAGTTTTGCTATATTTTGGTCCTTTTTAGGATATATGGAGCCCTCTAGCTGGCGGCCAAAATTGGTACTAAGAATCCCGCACGGAGAGCTCTTTTCCCTTTTGATCCACAAACTATACATGTGAATAACTTAAATGAGAATAGCTCCATGTTTTGAAATTGACAGTCTTTCAAACTCCCCGCAGTCACTGTAGCCTCTGTATACTTGTGACCTTCAATCTGACTCTACACTGATGCCAGTGATGAAGATTATTAGTTCACGTGTCTGGCATTAGCCAATCATAGAGGTGCTGGCTTTGCCAAGTCGAGGTTCTTTGTTGAGACCTGGGGCAAGTACTCTTATTATTTGGAATGTGGCCTTGACTAGGAAGATGGGTTACTCGAGTAAACAGATTTGCATCACTCTGATACCAACCCCTCTTCACGATCAGATGATCATCAACCTCCACCTAGCCCTAGGAGGAAATTTTTGCTACCTCTTGTGCAGTAGTTTCTGATACTTTTTTCCTGGGGTGTTTCATTTTGCTACCATTATTTTCAGATTAATTTCACTCACTGTCTATTTTTTAGATAGTTACATGTGTCAGCAATTCTCAGAAATCGTCTAGGCCTTAGAATATTAGTCGGCTCTTGACACATAATTATAAGGTATACAGACAAAGGCCCACAGGTATAAGGACCATTTGCAACATTCCTCACTAGTTTGGAGCTGGGTCATATCACACAAGACTGTGAGCCTGGCTGTATCATTATGTAACCTAGTTCTAATACTCTGTAGAGTGCAAGCCTCATTCAAGAGTTAGTAAAAGATGTCTAAATATGCTAAGCTGCTCTTCCCTATGGCCTCCTGTACAATGTTCCATGCAGTTAGGCGCATCTTGTCATCATCCTTTGATGTGGTGTTCTCAGGTGTTCAATCAGGTATCTAATCTCCTAGACCAAATCCTGCCCAATCTCCTTTAACCACACACACCCAGCCCACACATGTACACTGACTAACCTCATATGTTATTTCTCCTCTTTTACTCCTTATTTTCAGCCTGACCTTTTTGAACCTCCTGTTGCTACTCAGTAACTTTAGGGGCGGGGGTGTTCAAAATATAGTTTTCAAAATTATATTTAGAAATTATGTATGTACCATCAGTCCCAAAGTACAACTGTGCAATGAATGTGATAACCAGTGTTGTATATCAAGGTTCTACCCAGGCGGAATAAAAAATATATATAGTGGACCTAATTCTTTTTTATAACATACTCATTTCAGTGACTGCATGAGCTGTCATATTAACTGCATGCTTGTAAGCTGAGAAACCTTAAATAAGCAGTGACATTTCTACAAGTGTAGATGAGAAAGTTGCATGTTGAGTGTCGCACATCACACAACCACTCACTAACAGCTAATGTACTGATAAAAATCCTTTTACAAATCTGACTCACATGTCAACGAAAAACTATGCAGTGCTAGTTGTCACTGCCTTTATAATGAGTCAATATTTAATTATCAATTATAATGTAAAAAAAATTGAAAGACCTATTAATTATACTTCGCTTCTCTATGTATAAGAGTGTTGCTATGCAACGTTGCTACAAACATCAACCTTGTTTTCACAACCACCATATTATCAATTAATTTACTCAGGTACATATAGGGTAGATTCACCATGAGTCGTACACATACCCTGAGACGGACACTGACATTTTTAGTTATTCCAAAACTTTGGTTAATTAGAATCGTATCTACTCTGACAAACAGACTTAGGCTCTATTGACTATGACGTTTCTCGTTCATCCTGCTTTTCAGCCAAGGTTACTCACAAAACACGAAGCCATGTCAGTGACACAATGTGAATGAGATGCCCCTGGCACTCACAGATCCAGCAGATACACTATCAGGGTTAATTATGGCTAATGATTTGGAAACTGTCCCTGGTAGGTAAGACTTAATGAATGCCTGCAGGAGTCTAGTGACAGGGTAGAGTGAGTTGGGACTGGCGATTCCTGGCATAAATAGATGATCAAAGCCTTATCAGGGTGACAGTGATTGGGTAATTGATCGGTAATTGGTCTGATGTAGGACTAATGCTGCTGACTCTGCATCATTCAGAGCTTGGACTTGGTGAACAATCTATACAGGTCCAATTCTTTAAGGGTGGATTCCAGTATAGCCCTAATGCAACTTGACTCCAGCTGGTATGTGATACAGCTAGTATAGTTATACAACAGCTCTGTACTATATTAATTATATTGGCATGCATTGTCAAGGCTGATCACGAGTCATAAACGAGTGTATTCAGCCATAACCATCGCAGCTAACAAAAAAAAACGTTTTCTAATCGTTTTTATATAACGTTTGTTTGAAAACGTTTTCTATGAGTATGTATGGAAAAGGTTGTCCACCGTTTCAGGATGTTTATATCTAACTTGCCTATCATGTGAACTTGCTAAGCATTGAAGATGATTTGCATTGTCTTTTGTAATTCGGTCTAAAATCCATAACTCTCTTACATTTGTTCTGAGATGAAAGATATTACATTGCCTTTTGGATTTCCATTTGTTGATATTTATTTGTTGATGGGTAGTCTCAGCCCTTAAACAATTTTCATCACATCGTAGATGATCCTAGACGGTTAGGTTTTTGCCGCAAAAAGCATAGATGGATAAGCATGGTATGCTCTGTACAAAGGCAATATGCTACTTGAAGGGAAAGAGGGTAACCTTATGGACCATGCTGACAATGCTTTGTCCCCAGTCTGGGTCATGGCAAGTTGTGAGACATCAGCTTTGGCTTCAAAACCGAATCCCACACGCCTCGTAATATGTGTTAATGGATTCCCACTTTGAAGGCCGCCATCTTGTTTTTCCAACCAGTGGCGCCCTCTTTGGGTTCTTTGATGACCCAGAAAATCGATTTCCTGGCGTTATTTGACCGAGAAATTCAATATCAGCCAATCGAAGTCTTTACTGAAAGCCGGTTTCTAAGGGAGAAAAAACGAATGAGAATAGGATTGTGATTATAATTTGGGTGACACCGAAAGCTTGTTTGGTTGATCTCCAGTCGTGGGGTGGGGCAATCCGTTGTTGGCAAAGTGGGTGCTTAATATGTAAATGGGGATTTGATGTTCGCTGCTGTGAAATGCCCTCTGCCAAACAGTGCTCATGCCACCATGCAGTAGATGACATTTGGATTATGGAATCCAGAGACATGGGGTATACATGTCGCTGCCAGAGAGGAACAGTTCAGGGATATTTCTCCAATGAAACATTGCAGAGGAATCTGTGTTTTAAATGTGCATAGCTAGTACATACCTATATGTAATATGCCATATCTAGGTTCTGTTCAATGAACGATGGTCATGGTGAAATGATTGGCTCTGAGATATGTTGGTTGCCCTCTCCTCTGATTTGCCAATATTTAGGGCGGAATACTGTTCTTCCAGTGGACAGGGTGAATACAAAAATGGTTATCACCATAGTATGTGGGTCGCTCTTTATCTCAATGTATCAACACCGCCAGATAATAATAAAGATGTTTATATATCTCTACATATGTATTTTTATACAATTTTACCCATATACAATACAGTAATGCGCAGCTTTAATTCATCGGTTAAATGGGATAGATACCACTGATGGCTTGACGTCATCTCTGACATCCGCAGTGTTTTGGAAAAGCTCAAATTAAGCCAATTGTATATACCATGGTTGCTATAGGAATATGAACGCTGCTGCATTTTTTGTATTTTCTTATCATGTAGAAAAACACATTCTGCCCAATTAGTCAGGTGACATTTTTACACAATACATAGCTCTCCAGGGAGTCCAGTTGTTTGTTTTGATTCTTCCACACAAATTATCAACCCCATAGCATTTGTGTAAATTGGTTGACAGCTCCGCTCAATAGAGGTGTCATACTATTATGTGTCTTTGTACTTGAGTTTGAATTTGTCTTTATTAACTGAGTCAGCATTTACATAAATAGTATTGATATCTTGTGGCTTTATCAAAAGACGGGTCGCATCTTAGCCTATTTAAAGTCAGTGACCGTTACATTTACAAACTTAGGATTCTTATTGATGTTTGGCAGGCCAAGTTACGTTACACATCTTCATAATAAACAATGTGGTTGGTATTTATAATCAAGCTATTTATACACTGTACCTTTATTATTTAACAAAAATACAGTTTTGTTATTCAGTATGATTTCACAATACAACTCTCTAACAAGGAGGATCATTGATCATTTTTTGCCATTTATATGATTAGTCTAAATATTGACTAGCTTGGAAAGCTTATCTTCAAATGCAAATTATTCTCCACGAAGAAATGATAATGGGATATGATACCATTATGATGCGAAACAGAAGCTGAATCAATTGATTGTTGGGAGAAGATGCCATTAGTTTTTAAGCCCAATATGGAATTTCAAATTAATGATTATTTGGTGAGTGTTTTTTTTATTTCTTTAAATGGAGAAAGACCGATAACGTTGAAAAAATGTATTATTTTTTGTGAAAAAAAGGTTTCAAGGGGATCGTGTATTTCACCTAATGGAAAATGACCTGGGATATCGAGCGAGTGCACATTAAATCCGCAATCAATTAGTAGTTATCAAACAGATAATTAAAGAGTCAAGGCAAACTCCACTTCTAGAGCTCTTATGTCTGTTGTGATAGATGATGTGTGTTGGCACAAAGTCGAACATAACAATAAGGAGCAAAACAAATAGCCACCCCTATTTATATGAAGTGGGGGGATAGGCATCTTGAATCGAGAATTCTTTTTTTATCCTGGAAAATCGCAGTAGCCTAGTGCATGTCTTACTAACAATCCAGTTATAATGTCATCGGTGAATATACATGATACAGAGTAGAGGTGCATAGTTAGTCATCATTGACGAGTTATGTTACATTTAAATAAACTTTGCGTTACTATATAATTATTTACAATTCTTCTGCGTGAGTTTCAGCCCCCCCACCCCCTTCCCCTCGATATGGTGATATGTACCTAATGCTCTTGGATATTATCTTATGAAACACAAAATGACACCAACCCACGGGATACCACATCCTGGGGCGAATCAGCGACTTTAAACATAATAGAAAGAGACATGTCTTAAAATGGGTCCAACAAAAAAGATAGCCAGCTTATTCCCATCTGGGATTAGCTCAACCATTAAAACGGTGGGGTTTCCAGGAGGCCTGAGACAAAACTCGGCACTACGCCGCCGGGAGAGTTCCTCTCTCTGTCTGAAGGATTGCAGATTAAGGCTCGGAATTTGTGAAATGTCGTTCATTTTTTAAAGAAAGATTCGATTGATTCTCAAGGAAGCATTATAATGAGCGGGTTGAGTCGGAGAGGTTTTAGGCAGGGTGGGATGTTACTAATGACTTTCTACGGGTAGGCTGGTGCTGAGGTTTTGGGCCGATAGAAATGTCGAAAATGGTTCAAACTTTGAAGATTTACCCCCTTTTTCTCCTAATACGATTTGACAAAAATGTCATTGTGGGGAATGGTTCTTAGGAACTGGTGGATTGGCATCAGTCTAGTTAAGAGGAGATCTGGGAAGGCAAACACGCAGGCAGAGGGGCATGTAGGCAAGGACAGAGGACAGCTCAAAGTGAGAAGGGCTGGGCTGAAAGTGATTGGACAGACATGCAAGAACTTCAGATTACTACCATTTTTAAAGCAGACCCTGCCTGAGGAAGGCGGTTTTAAATTGGATTCTTGCCTGCCTATCGATAGAGGAAGATACAAACGGGATAGAGAAGGAAGATTCAGAAAGAGAGCTGGATGAGTCTGGATATTCAGAGCCTGTTAAATACACTTTTTAGCATTTCTATTCAGAGCCTGCTGGCCCATAAATATAGGTATGGGCATGGGCATGGGCATGGGCATGAGCATGAGAATGAGCATGGGCATGGGAATGGGCATGGGCTGCCACATGGGACCCACCATAGTTTTGTCCTTGGCTGTCAGGTGGGCTTCAGATGGGCGTAATTTCCTAGATAAACAGTGACCAGAAACAGACCAGATCAAAACCACTTCATTTTATTTTTGCTTTTCATAATAAACATGCTATCCTATGTTATCTGAAAGGCCTATATTATTTTTGATATTGGCACGATAATGGAAAGCTATCATGTATTGGCCATCTTAGGTCAACTCTGAAAGGCTTCGTTCTATCTTTTGTTGGTCAACATGTATTTCTTTTTTTTTTGGGTAAAATTCTGTAAAATTCTCAAAGGGGAAATGTAACAAAATAAAACGGTCTTGGCAAATAAAAAAATATCCAATTCAACTCAACTCAACTCAACTACTACTCCTCCTGCTGCTACTTCAATGAGTTTTAGTTTTACCCCAGACCGAGGCTGTGGCAGGGGTCCTCTGCTGGTTCCCAGTGAGATACCATTAACCACAGTGGGACCCTCCCATCCTACTGGTACCTGCCGAGGGGGCGGGACGGGGACGGCTGGCCGGGTTGATTGACAATAAGGCCAGGACAAACTGAGTTTTCTCTCCAAAGGACCCAGTGCCACCCCGTCTCAGGGCTCGAATCGAAACGAAATTGCATCTCGTGTGCGTTTGATGGGGCGAGAGGAAGGACGTCCGTAGAATAGGTAAAGAGAGACAAACTACAACCAGCTGAAGGAGGAGGAGGTGATGGTATGGGACGTTTATATATATATATGTGAGTAGATAGACTGGGATGTGGGACTGAGGATTGAATTTTATGTTATTCTATGATTTGTAAATGGCATTGCACTGGCAGATTTATAGCGGCATTAAACAGTTAATCTGCCATTTGCCTCCACTATTTTATATTCCAGGGTCAACAATTATTCCAACGTATGTATATAATCTATAATCTGATTCACATTGTAGCCCAAGAGGGAAAGGCAATGCAGAAATAGAGGGATGAAAATATCAAGAGATGTGTAATCCTAACATTTCATACCTTTCCTTTACCTTAATATGTCCCATCTTGACATCTAGATCCCACCTTTGCTCTTCCTTCATCTTCGGGCATCTTTACACAGGCTATCCCGTATAGTGGGGCTGATCTTTGACATACCAATTATTACTACATGCTTGACACAATGTACACGTTAATAGCACAATGTGTCAACTAATGACACAGGATGACACAACTTGGTCACCAGCGCCTTCTCCACCAGACCAGCCTATATGTTTACACGTACACATTGGTTATCTCCTCCAGCCAGCTAATCAAACGTCAACCTCTATTTGGTTGTCGTTCCCAATTGGGGGTCTTCGCCCCCTACCACCACCCGGCAAATTGTAACAGACACAAATTACTACAGTCCCAAGACAAAAATAGCAGAAGGCTGAGGCTGACTGGAGTTGACAAGGCTGCTTCTTCTGATCCCACTGGGTGTTGGTGAGAGGTGTGGTGTTAGAGGGTGCGGTCCTGCAACATACTGTTTGGTGCGAAGCCTGAGATAATCTGGATATCTTGCATGGTTGGAATACAGCAAGTAGGGGGATCCGGTTTCAGAATACTCGTACTTGGGACATGCTATACATTTGTAATCTTTAATATCTTTCGAAAAGGGAAATTCGAAAATAGCCCCCGAATCTATGTATGTATGTAGCATGTTTCTTTTATAATCTATGTGGCATTTCCGAAAGTCTCACGGAGACATCTTACATATTTCAAAATATGCAAGTGTGTAGAAATCCGATGCCTTTTTGCACGAGCAAGTGCCACACATCAGAATACCAATTCCCGAGTGATTTGGATTTATTATGTACTTTTAGCAGCTACAATAAGCAAATCATATCATTCCACCTTCTTATGAATGGGATAGAGAATAATAGATACATAGTAAATTAAATCAAACCTTGCATATGAGCATTATATTACTTTTGGTAGGACCCCTCGATAATTCTGCAAACAAAGATACACGTGGGATTATAATGTGTGTTAAACTACATTGGGTTTCAGACAATAATTGTCCATCGGGTCCCTCTGTGGCGTGACACCAGGAAGTACTATCCTGCTCCTACCTACCTCTCAGACACAGCCCCTCTGTAATGGGCTAATGATGTCACGTAGATTTTCACCCACTGTCAGTTGTGTGTGTTCCCCCCCTGTTTTGTCACACCTTCTTTATTCTGACAAACATTGTTGTCATTCGGTTTTGTCACTGCCGTCACACTCACTTATTTTAGCACACTTTATATCCCGTTTACTTCTGTAATGTTTTAACGCTCTCGCCGCGTAGAAAGCAGGTATTTTTCATTTGTTTTAACTGTTGGCAATGCTGTGGAAAATTGGATTTCTTTAGAACCTTTTTGCAGTAGTCTCTTTTAATAAAGCTTTTAACATTTGAGTTCCAGCCTTTGTGTTGTGACTTCGTAAGCGGTTTGAGATTGGATTGCACTCTCAGCGTTTGTTATTTTGGAAACCAAACTAAGAATTTTATTTCAGATCATAAATCATTAAATCGCACTAGTTTAACACAATGCAATTGTTGTGCCAGTCGTAAACATGCATTCAACTCTCATAATTTGTGAAAATTCTCAGAGATAAAAAGAATCACAATTTGCCGTAGCCTCCATGAACTCCTTTTAATTTTGCAACGATTCTCAATGCATTATTCTTATGTTAACCCGTGACAAATTAGTTATAATTAAGGTTGCAAATACAATGGCTCATCTCAATTCAAAACAATGCTGTGACAAGTGTATGTTGGTATGGACATACTGAATAGCAATACAGCTAGAGGTGTATACCCTATGCCGACGAGGCAGTCATGGTTAGCTGTTAGCCTTCTGCATGCAACTTTAGTTTACAAGGTGGCATATTATCTACTGTACCTTGTTATCAGCTGTGTATGTCTGCAAAGCCAGTGTGTAAGTAGTACATGGAAAGCATACATTTCAAAAGGCTATACGTTTCCCCTGTTTGTAATCACAGTCGACGTGTTGATATTGAGGATATATCATTTTATTTGCTATCAGTGTGGCATAATACACGGATAAATCATACCAAGTGCGCCTGCAAGGTACATCATAGACTACAGCACCATAACGAATAATTATAAAACCTAAACTTCCAGGGTAGACAATCTATGACTAACCCCATATTTTAAATGCGACATGTTTAAAAGGAATTCTGAGAATGGAGTGAGAGTGAAAGTTCAAACATAGGTCCTGGCTGGCTTTTAATAAATTACGTAGGTCTCAATACAAAATTCAGGACCTTTTGTCCTCCCCCCTCCGCCCTCCCCCCCCCCCTCAGGACCATGCCCACTGGTAATCCGCTGTCTCTTTGTGGTTGTTTACTTAGAACATCGAAAATGCAGCCATATCAAAAAGGAGCATCTAAAAATTAGAAATACTTGGGTTCTAAAGTTGGGCGTCGCCACATATCACCAATGCCTTCACTGAAATCTCATTGCAGGGTAATGCGGGGCGAGAGGGCAAGAGAAGAGGCGAGTCTGGGATCCAATTTCACGGCATGGGGGCGACGGGATCGGAACTGTCCCTCCTTGGGTTTCCGGTCCTGCGCGGTGCGTGAGAATGGCCACATCCGGTGGCGGGTGGTAGTGCCGACACCTGGCGGGACTGACCTTTAACGCACGGATCACGTGGGATAAGGCAGCTGAGAAAACGAGGCTAGTGTCAAGGAGTAAAGACAGAAAACGTCACCAGTGTTTCTGGCGGTGCCTATGTTCAAAGCAAGGAATCCACTATTACGTCCCTCCCCCTCACTGGCCCAAGTTCCATCACACAGCACTCCATGATACGACCCTCTTGCACTTGAATATGGCCTATGTACATATCTAGTGACAGATGACCGGTGTACCCTCTTATGAAAATGATAAATGTTGAGGAACATAATGTCAATTAAGTATTTTTTTAGTTTTAGGCGGGGGTTTAAGTCATTTGAACATTGTTTTTAAAAGCAAGCGATACTTCATAGTAGCCCTGCTTCCATCCCAAAGACTCCTTACTATCCCTCAGTGTTTTAGCTATTGAACCCATGTATAAGATGTACTAACCATCTATGTGTATTTCCCATCATGTTTTAAAATAAATGCAGTAGTCAGAAAATATCAACCATGCATAACATGTTGGATTCTGACACATCTTTATTTGATGCATTGCTCTTCAGGCCTGACTCACTCCCCCTAAATAATCGACACTAATACACGTAAGTTCACACCATTAAGTAAGGTATATGATCAGGTGATGATATGCATGCGCTGGAAATGTGGAATCAGGCGTGAATTCCACTCAATAATTTCTAAACACATCCATCTGTGTCTAATCATTGATAATGTTGCTTGGCATTTATTGCATCATTACTTATTAAACCACCCCTTCCCCTACCATTGTATTGATGGAAGCTCATATTTTGATCTGGTTACTGTGGGAAGTATTGTGCAGCATGCTGCACAATATCCAATTAAAGTTTGATACATAATGAGCGCTGGGTTTTATTTTGTTCGTGAAAACTGCTCACTCGCCCAAGGCTATTAGCGACGTTAAGATCATGACGACATGTACGGCTACGTGTACGGGTAACGGGGGGAATCCCAACCCAAAAGTACAGAACATGTAGGCTAGATGTTTGAACGTGTAGAGGACTGTTTACACGTATCACTGTGTATATGTAGGGCGGATTGATCAGTATAATAATGATATATAGCGTTGTCCGCACAGTAGGACAGGTAAAGTTCGTCATCAGATGGGCCTGCACTGACTAGACTCCCAAATAAACACACAGGTCTTATATCACCACCGGTCTTTTGTCACGTAGCCAGATGGGAGGGTCAGCCACCCACCTAAGAGCGGCACAGGTTAACCCGGAGAGGACCCGAATCCACTCCCGGAAACTGTGTGCACTAGCTCCAGGTAGAGAAGCCGAATAAACAACAGATGTTACTCGGGAATACTGTGTATGTGACTAATATGTAATAATATCATAGTACCCCTACATAATATATATATAGCAGGTTGACGAGGCAGATACTAACAGCGTTCACTTTATACATATATATATATATATATATATATATATATATATATATATATATATATATATATATATATATATATATATATATATATATATATATATACACAGTATAGACCTATACCCGTATAAACCCAGGGCAGGGGGGCGTGGCATCGAACCGCTGGAGGTAGTTCCTCCAGCCCTCCTGGGGGGCGCCAGCGGCGCCCTAGGAGTTCCAGCGGCCGCCGGGAGGTGGCGCCCCGGAGTGACGTCATCCCCAGGCGTGACGTCACCAGCCGTGACGTCGCTTAGCGACTGTTCTATCTGTTGTACGGGGACTAGAAAAGGGCACATCCTTTGAACGGTGGTCAGTCGGCTGGTCAATCTCTTTGTGTACACACCTCCCGCAGAATTTACTCCGTCCATGTTACTCGTCAAGATTTACAAGTTATAAGTCAAGGACACTAAGTTTCATGTTACCCGTCAAGACGTTACAAGTTACAAGTTACAAGTTACTAGTCAGGAGCTAACTTTGCTCCAACACATGAACTGATCGAACTGTCAAACAGCTCAGGAGCCTGGGCTTCTTCCTTGTTTTCCTTATCTTTATTTTTCTCAAAATGAGTACAAGCAACTCAAACGAGACCAACAAGCAATCACCCCCACACTGCTTGTTCTTTTTCTTTATTTACACTTTATATGTACTAACAACTGGTCAAGTAAGCGGTGTCCACACATTCAGGGCGGCAAGTATAGCCTATGCCCACGTGGACTATGATATAAGTACTGAACACGTCTTTATATTGGAAATGTGGTTGAAGGGGATGATCCAACAACGTCATGTGCAGTACACACATGGCTGACGAAAGTATGAATTTACTCAAGAGGCAGGGGAGAAATTATGCTCATCTGAATGCACGTAGTATCAGAGGTGAAACACGCAACAAACTGGCAGCACGCTTAGATGGTGTACATATTGATGCCTTAACTATCTCTGAGTCCTGGCTTGATGCTAGAGATATTACCGGTATGTTAGATATAGAAAACTATGATCTAGTTCGACTTGACAGACAATGGGGTAGTAGAACTGACAGTGATCTACCAAAAATTGGAGGAGGTCTGGCCATGTATATACATAACAGTGTACAAACCTACTCGGCCCATGAATATGCACATCTCAACATGTCTACAATTGATATTGAATTACAGGCAGTGAGTCTATCCTATGTGAATCAAAAAACAGTGCTAATTCTGAATGTCTACAGACCACACGAGGGTACCTTTGCACAGTTCTGGAAACTTCTCAAAGAAAAAATCCTGTTGATTACAAATAGAAATAATTTAAACCTGTACGTACTGGGTGATATGAACGTAAACATCCTATTGAAAAATAATGATGATGTACAGACTTTGTGTAATGGCATGAGTGGTTTTGGTCTAAAAAACTGGATTGATAAACCAACAAGATTTAGTGACAATCCGTCCTGTCTGGATTTAATCTTTACAAATGACGATAGAATAACTGATGCTGGTGTCCTCAAACCACATGTAAGTGACCATGACCTTGTGTACGTATCAAAACAACGAATTGTTAGGAATAAGAACAAGGTGACTTTTAGAGGTCGGCAAACAAAGAACTATTCAGCTGAAGCCTTGTACACAAACATGAATACGGTAGATTGGACTGTGCTTAAAGATATGTATGATGTTGATGCCCAATGGGACTTTATACAGCAGAAACTAGAATTGATACTAGACAAAATGTGTCCTTATAAAGACTACCTTGTTAAGGAAAAAAGAGAGCCCTGGGTCACCAATCACCTTTTGGAGGAAATCAAAGATAAAGATAGGTTGATAAATAAAGCCCGCAGAACACGGACACCGACCGACAAACTTGCATCAAACGCAGCCAAAAACCACATTAACAATTTGTGTAAACGAGCTAGACAGAGTTATGTTAGAGGTATTCTAAGAGACGCTCAAGACAATCCCAAGCGCTTCTGGCATGAAATACATAAACTGTTACCAGTCAAAGGTAGTAAGAACCAGGTAATAAACTTGTTAAACGCTAATGTACCGGTACAGCCTGCTGACGCAGCAAACTACATGAACGAATACTTTGCAGGTATTGGCCCAACCTTAGCTAGGGATCACTCTGAACCCTGGGTGTTCAATGGTACTCAAGTACATGAAGTCATATCCGAATGTAGCACAAACAGTGAAGAAGTGATAGGGTTGATTAAAGCCATCAAAACTTCCAAATCCAGCGCTATTGATACATTGAGCTCTAAAGTCCTCAAAGACGCATTCTTGCATATACCGGGTGTAATTACGGATTTATTTAATCGGTCATTTGCAGTAGCCAAGGTCCCAATAGCATGGAAGAGAGCCAAAGTGGTACCCATCCCCAAATCCGGGGATGCACGCCTAGTAGCGAACTACAGACCAATCTCATTGCTCCCTCTGCCTGGCAAATTAATAGAAAAAATTGCACATAAACATATGAATTCATTTCTCGAGGAACATGATATTTTGTCAGGTAGGCAGGGTGGCTATAGAAAGGGTTTCTCCACTGTTAAAATAATTGGTGACTTCACAGACGACATACTCAGAGACAGGAATTTAGGAAAAGAAACAATAACAGTTTTTATAGACTTTAAAAAAGCTTTCGATACCGTAAATCACGAGATACTAGTAAAGAAATTAAACAACTATGGCATTAAAGGAATTTTTGGAAATTGGATAACAAATTATTTAAAAGACCGTAAACAATGTTTGATAGCAAATGGCATCACTTCAGACTCGGTGGATGTCGTCTGTGGAGTCCCACAGGGTTCCATACTGGGCCCGTTACTGTTTTTGGCTTATATTAATGATGTTGAGAATTGTTGTATTTCCAGTAAAATTTCGCTCTACGCCGATGATACGGCAATATATTGTTCTAGTAATAATCTGGCTGACACTGTTAAAATGCTACAGACCGATCTTGATTCGTCTTCTAAATGGTGCACAGGTAACAAGCTCACAGTCAATGTTGCAAAGACAAAGTACATGTCTTTTAGTCATAAAGTCATAAATGTTTAAAAATCGCGTTAAAAACACCAGTTCGAACCCCCACCGACTATGTACACCATGTTACCAACTGTAATTATATCAAAGACAGGAGGAAAACTCACATGTTAACCGCGGCATATGAAAGGTCAAGAATTGAGAAATATGTAGACCAAAGAGCACTCCGCACGCGCTGCTGGGATGGACCTATGTTAAAAATGAGCATGTCAAAGCTAACTATGTATCAACATAGCGTCGAGTACACCCTGGCATCTTTATGGAATAGCTTGAAACCCGAAGATAGATTAATCCCCAGCCTCGAGTTATTCAAAGCAGAAATGAAGCGCAGGTTGTTGGCGCTCATCCCCAAAAAACCACCATAATTCGTGTAACACTTTTTAATACAAATCATCTGACGTGTTTGTAACGAGTAAGACATTCCAGTATTTTAGACTCTTTATTTTTATATCAGCACTGATGTAGCACTGAGAAGCAGTTATTAAAAATTGCCTCAGACCCAGTGTAAGCGAATATGTTTGTATGTACTATCATAAAATTAACAAAATGCTGGTGAATATATTACACTGACTTATTACATCAAACCCTAGTTCAATGCTACGGTAAACATTTTAGCACATTAAACTAACTCCTATTTTCTCCACGAACTTATTTATTTTTTCCTTATTTATTATTATTCCCTTCTCAATGTTGGTTATTCGACTTATAGTCGATAAAGTTAATTAAGACAACCACTAGTCTAAGAGCACAAGGCGGTTACCAATGAAATACTGACAACAACAATGATTATGACAGGTTGCTGACGAAAACCAGTTCTGCTCATGATAGAACTGAAACGCGGCCTCCTTTTATACGGTATCACATGGAATCCAAATATCTCGATGTAAACTGTTATACATTAACCGTAAATAAAGGAAATTTGTTCAAAAAAAAAAAAAAAAAAAAAAAATTTCAAAATTTTTAATTTTGGGGTAAAGTTTCTACTAAATATTGAATTTTGGGATATTTATGATATTTATGATATTTGTGATATTTATGATTTATTGATGTTCATATTTATTACTGTATAATTCTATTCACCTGTCATCTTAGCTGCTGTGTCTGTTTAGACCTGTGTTAGGCGCTAAAGAATGCTGTTATTGCGATACAGGACCGTGGATTGTCCTAGTCTGCTGTGTTATTTATGGTTATTGTTGGTTATTGGTTATTGTCACTAAAAAGATGAGTGTGACGGCTATTTGTAACTGTGATAGTACTTCAGTGTTAATAAAAATATAGGCTGTTATTTAGGTACTATATATTTCCACCACACTAATGTCTCGTGTCTTCTCTTATATTAATATTATATTAATTATATTAATAGTCTATATACCGGTAGCTTATTATATGGGGATATCCCCAAGTTTCCATGGTAACTTATCTTTCTATTATAAGCCTAGCCCGAGTGCTGGCAGTAGTCTATATATTATTATTGTGTGCTAATAATATCTTCCACCCCACCTAACCCTTTATATATATATATATATATATATATGATGTACTTAGTACCCGCCTACTTTTTATTGTATATACCCAGGGGGAGGGGGACATGTATCAAGACTTAGTATTTCAATACCAAGGAGGACATGCATTAAGAACTTATGCCTGAAGTTGGATAATGTTCTCCACTGACTTCCATCTTGCTCTAAAACGAGGCCCAATCCCAGACCTAGATTCTGGACACACCTTAGCAGCTGACAAACCCTAGCCCGCAACGTATGCAAGTCTGAAGCCAGGATAACTATGTTCTCAACTGTCCTTCAACTTGCTCTAGAACTAGGACATAATATCATTATTTAGAAATCAGAATGTTATTCTGTTATTACAGTAATCCTTATGAAACTTTCTATTAATGGGCATCTTTATTTGTTTTATTCAGTATGCACATCATATTTCCATGTCAACACATGTCAACATGGACACCTATTTAGGCTCTAAAACGGTCATTTTACATTATAGAAGTTTAGTTTTAGAAGACTATATTATAGAAGTGCATCCGAAAATGATATAATTACTGCAAGCAGTATTGAGATTATGTATGTATCTTTCAGGCTTTTCCAAGCATTATCAATATTATGTGTAGGTCTACCTCGTGCTAGTCTAGGCAGCCTCCAAAACATTAACGTAATGGAGTCCGGGTACGCCATATTGGCAGATTAGGACAATTGGTGGAATGCACTTAGCATGCCTTTGCTCATCCTATCGTCATAGGATAACATGATTATGTGGCCATAATTATACCTATGGATAGGATGATCACTTTGGTCACCAACACTGCTACCTGCTTCTGCTGTCAGAGAAAATAATCGGGAGTGCATCACAAAAGTGCCTTATGTAGCTACTATGGATGAGTAGCAATAGCCAGGATAACATGGACATGTAGATTAGGGTGTAAGGTATTCATGTAATGATACTTTTATTTCTAGGGTTTAAAAGCTGCGGAGAGTCAAATGCAATAACTAACATCATGCCGGCATCATGTATGGTCGAGAACATCCCGGGGGTGAGCCATGGTGTTGTTATTAACACTTGCAATAGGCCAACCTTTTCAATCATACTATTCAACAAGAGTCCCCTTGTATGATTATTACATGGATTTAATACTAGTAATTCTAGATTCCCTCAGGGGTTAATCATCATCCCTCGCTACTGTTTTCAACATGGGTTTTGTTTCAGACAAAAGGTAACAGGTAGCTCCCTTCACATCCCTGACCTTTGAAAAGTGCTAGCAGCAGTTTTTGGTCATGCCTGCGGTTAAAACTCCTCCGTCACAATCAACCCTGATCTCACTCTGACCTTTTGCATTGAGAAAAAAGAGGACATGCCACCACCTGCACTAACACTCCCATCCTTAAGTGTAAGGAAAGGTGAAGGGTCTGGCCCCGGCGGCTAGGGGGTGATACTTAGAATTTATGAATATTATAGGATGGTTCTTTCTGCCTATTGCTATACTATTATTATTAAAATGACATAGAATCTATTATTTTGTGGCCAGTTACTTGGAGTAGTGTATTTCAGCTAGAGAGGCGGATTACGGTACACAATTATCATGGTAAACATTGGCCCAGACGGCCTTAATGTCAGTCCTGTAAAGTAATAAGCTTATCACACCTTGGACCACACCCACAGATACTGTCTCATTTCACCAACCAACTCCCTCAGTCTCAATATTATGCGTGCACACACTCATTTCACAGAAGGAAGGAAATAGCCACACATCGCAATCATTGGACGTTCACTATGATACGCATATTGTATGATGCTATTGCAACTTTTCTTATCTTTGAGCTTACATGGATTAACGTGATAATAATTATATACACTAATAACTGCAGCAATTCATTCGTGCTGATTAATACAGCAACTCAAGACTGTTCATGTTTAAAACATATACAATAACATGTTCTCTGTGCAGGAACATAGGATGTGATTGCACTATAGACCAAAGTAGCAAGAAAGGGTTACTTTTCGAAAGAATTGTTGATAAATTTTTAACTTTTCTGAGGTGTGACTGACAAATACATTAATATAACTTCAAAATGCTGGCTTCTAATAACAGCTATTTGAAATATAATTGTCCTGTGGATGTCCCGAGGTGGGATATTTGCGAATATAGCTATTACAGATAATGTTATGAGGATTCTGCTAAACCAATGTAAACACAACTTTATTATGAAAAAGTCACCCTTTCTTGGTGCATGGGTCTATTATAAATAACCCGGTATAATCTTAAAAATCAGGGTAACCAATGCACCTGGGTCTGTATGAACAATGGCTTAACCGAGCAAATCAGAGTGATTGAGGTGGAGGTGAACAGGGGCAGGCTGAAAAAGTAGAAAGGCACTGGGGCGTCGTCAGGCAGTGGGAGGGTCATGGGGGGTCGGCAGGGGGAAGCCAACCTCCAGGGTCCCGGCTAGTATCCATACTGCGGAGTTGTCTCCTTTCCCACGCCCCCAATCTACCCCCTACACTCCATGCATCTCTTCACCCTGGTTATAAAAACCTCCGCCAGGTGTCATCTCCATGACGTCACATCCGCTGACCTTGGCTGACCCGATGACGGTGCTTATTTCATTGGGACTTTCCCTTATAGTTCCGTGGCCGTCCACGAGGTGGCGCGGCGGGAATACTGCCTGCAGCGTCTGTCGCCAGGGGGCGGGTTGTCACGTGACGCCTAGGTGTAGAGGTCCACTCGTTTATGGTAACTTACAGCCATAGATATTACTGTCTTAGTCAATTACTCGTTTTTAGCTCTTCTTCTTCTCTTCCTCTTTTTCTTCAGTGCCCTATACTACTCCTGTTGGTACCTCTATATATTTCACCCTCAAGATCATTTCTATTAAGCTGTGTGTGTCTGTTTGTATAATTAAATTATGATTGTTTACATAGACTTTAAAGTGGCAAGGTCCGATGATTGGGACTCAAAAATTCATTTGATTAAAAATGAACCAGAATGTTCAATATGACCATACTTCATGCCCCACCTACTTTATTAAACATAATTCCCCAGATTTGAGCTTAGAATTAAGATAATTCAGTTTTATGGTCAATTCAAGACTTTTGGAGCTTATTGAAAATACACTGTAGAATATTATATGTGGGAGCCTGTGACACTTTAGTTTGGCTCTTATTGCCCATCATGGATGTTTCTTTGTGCCCCATGCCCCACATATGATACTGTAATAACATTTCGAACACATTAAAGTAGAATTTAAAATTTGGAAAAAATTGGACCATGCCACTCTAAAATAGATAGCCTGTATTTGTATTAAGATAGTAGGGATTCCATTAATATAAATGGACCCGGGCATGTGGATTGTGATTTTACATGTATATCCCTTGTTTTGAGGTTATTTACCTAGGCAAGAATGATGAATAAAGGATCGTGAATAGAAGGGGCATTGACTACATTCATGAATGATAATAAAAAGCATCCTGCATTCTGCTACTCTTCCTCTTATTTTTTCATTGCTCTACCTCTTTTGCAGCTGTGATTCCCCTCTTGCTCCCTCTCCAAGATTGTGTTCTCCGTTTTGGTTGTCTTTGCCTTTTTGATCTTCGTTTTCTGAGGATAATTGCAAACTCTTTGCTTGCTGTCAGAGGGAGGAACGAAAATACCACAAAATACTTTCATGAGTACAGGCCACGAAGAAAGGAAAATGGAGGCGATTCAGTAGTAGAAAGGTAAAAAGAGAGAAAAGATTCGCTCTCTGTTAAAGCTTCTATATAACTCAATGACCACTCACAACTCTCTTGCCATCTCTTTTGAAATCTGTTTTCACAAACGCTGATTCAGAATCTCAGTCAGTATCAGGTTTCTCAGGCCTTTAGAATTTAGGGTTCTCAGGAGAAAGCCTTTACTAAGCCTCGGGCCTATAGCAGTATAAAAGCAAGGTGACATTAACTTTTGCCACAATCACAAAGAAATATGTTTGAAAGGTAGAAACACGGCTGGGCTAAATACATGTGTTTTGTTATGCTTCACAATGCTTGGTTATTATCAGCTTGTACAGAGCTTGAACATCAAGAGTATAAACTTACATAGACACAAGACAGCACCGTGCAATGACATGTTTTGTGACGAATTAGCGCATTTTTGTCAAATCACATTATTTGACTCTAATTCCTATAAGAATATTCTTATTTAGTAGGCATGCCATTGTCCTCGCACATCCAGCACGTATATTCTTTATCACATCGACAAAATATGATGTTCTCCAAGGTGGAATTTTCGTTCTAAATAAGGATCCCATTATCTCAGCATCTATTTAGATAATGCCCACCTTTTATTTGCAATGTAATGTGTTGCTCATATTCAATTTTGCAAAATTGCCGTGAGAACTATTTCATCCTTATTTGGACATGTCTGAGAGCATTTTGATATGTTTCCTGGTTACATTGCATACTTGTAGTCATAAGTAGGCCTAAATTGAATAGGTAAAGAACTTCCAATCTCATCATGCATCTCCCTTCCAGTTGCATTTGAAAATCTCTACAATGGATATTTCTTGGAATGACACAACTGAGAATCTCTCAGTAGCAGAATATACACGGTGGCAGTAGAGTCAGGATCAGTTATTAAATGGTTATTATAGCACAGGTAGTACAACAAGGGCAAATCACACAGCTAATAACTGCCATCAGACCTAAAACAGGGCCTAGAATAGGCCTAAAATAGGCCTACCCGGATGGGCTGTGGCCCACAGTTGCCTTCCGCACAAAACGGAACCTAGCTAATATAAATTGTCTCCTCGGCCCGCTGGGCTGAATGTAAGCGGCGTTTTGATTGGTTTATGAGTGCATTAACCAATAAGAGCATAGAACACATTGGCAATTAGGGCCTGCTTTTGGCAGTGACATTTTGTGAGTGCTATTGATGGAGGGTACTGCAGCGCAAAGGTGCAGAGTGTTTACTATTATGACAGAACGCACAGAGTGTGCTGAACTGGCTGGGTCCTGTGCGAGTTGTGGCCGGTGGAGTATCTTTATTAGACTGAGGCAAGTAGGGAGGTTTCCAGGTTGGGTTGCACCACAGACCTCCACTATGGACCCTCGTTGGTTGCACTGACCTCATAGTTATTATGTGGCTTGAAACACGCAAATGTATGGACCTTTAGATATGTGCACTCCATTGAAATCTGAAATGAATCTACCATGCAGGTTTTAGTTTTAGCGAAAGGAGATCGGCAAGAAAAACTTTTTTCTTTTTTTTGGGGGGAGAGTGGCTGAGTTTCTTTAAAATGTTGTGTATTACAATTACATGCTTACATTTAGATACAGCTATAAGCGGTGGAACGTGGAACGGTTTCTAAAACCAGGAATGTTAACTTACCAACAGCATTATTCATAAAGACATCATACCAGCCTCTTCCTGCACTAAAACCACACATATTTGTATCAATGGAGTGCCACTGTCGTCTTTGATGGCCATGATTAGGTCTCAGGTAACCAATTATGAAGATGCCATATTAATCGTACAGTTTGCAGGTTTGCTAATTGCCAGCGCCAAGCAGGATGTGGGCGAGGGAATTCAAGTAGTACATAAGAAGTCAAGGAGCAGTGAGACCAAGTATGCGGTTGGAGAGCATTGTCAGCACATCTCTCAGCTACTCTAGACAGAGTAGGCATACACAGCTGTGATGCCAATGTTAAACGTGGATTCTATTGCTGGAGATCTTTTCATGTAACCTAGTCAGTAGAACGCTCTAAACAAATGGTGCATGTATACCTTCAAAAACCTTTCAGATTTGGAAATCCCAGAACATTATCCAGAATCTGGATCCATGACCAATGTACTGATGCGTCTGTCGCCGTAGTCTGGCACACCTTTTTAAACATTTAGCAACGGATGGGCAGGCCTGTGATTAGGTGATGCACATGCACTTCCATGTGATATATGTAACACCATGCGACCCCCATTAAATGGCATGTGGTGCCCATGGAATATCATGGCATGCTGATGCAATGCTATGCGATTCCCAGAAAACTTGAATTTTACATATTATATTGCGACGTGCCAAAGGCATTATAGTGACCTATTAAAGCGCAACTAGAACATTTTGATACTGCTCATGACTGTAGGGATAGAACTGATGTAAGGCAGTATAGAGGAGACGTGCCCTCTGTGCAGGTCATGTCCCAGCTCACAGCGGCTCTTTGTGAGCATGTCTCATTTTCGTCAGAGAATCGATGAACAAATTTGTTTGAAAGAGGCTACATGATGTTTTAATAACTGTAAGACAGATTTATGTAATTCTAAAATACAAATGATAAAGTATGTTTGAAAATTAAATCATGATGTATATGATGATGATATATGTACTGCGTTACCAATGGGTTTTTTTTAATGCAGCGTACATCAGCCCAACAGAAAAAGGTGTGACATAAAACGTGGAGAAAATTTATTTCATGATTTTGCATCTAAAAACACCTATGATTCCTTCCAGAGGACCGATAAGAGGCTGTTATAACGGTAAGTAGGGGAGTAGGCTGAACAGATTGGGACCTACCATTAGAAACCATAACCCAGATACGGGAAGACCATCATGATAAAGCTGTATCTCATGAGATCGATACAATTCGATAGTCTTTGACCGGGTAACGTCTTTGACCAGGTGACATCTTTGACCAGGTGACGTCTTTGACCAGCAAGCATTTTGATCACTGAAATGGGGTCTATATAGATAAGAGAGAAATTGGTGAAAATGTTGAAGTATATCATAACACTATATATTACAAGTTTCCACCCATCTCCTTCTTATATAGGCCTCATTTCAGTGATTGATAATCTTGCTGGTCAAAGACGTCACCTGGTCAAAGACGTCAAGTGGTCAAAGACGTCACCCGCTTAAAGACTATTGTATCGATCTCATGAGACACAGCCATAAGAGGATACCCAGGAAGTCAGGGTTGAGCAATAGAAGGGCTGGGAGCAGTTCCCTGAGTTGCTCGTCGGGCATGTCCTGCCCCATCCCACGAGCTGCTCCTTCACTGAGTTCCTCCTCCACCCACTGACGTCATTCTGGTGGGATACAGTGCTGATCCTATAGCATCAACTGCTCAGTGAGCAGCTCAGACGGATAAGCCAGGATAGGCATGAGCAGATCTGAGCAGAAGATGGGTTATAAAAATGGGTTATCAAAATTCATGCCGACAAATTCAATTAACATTTTCATTACCAAATGCTTTACTTTGATTTCCTGTGACGTCACCATTGTCATGATATGATTTTGATAGAGGGTTCTCGGACATGATATGCCTTGGATAATCATGCCTCTATGTACCCTTGCTCTAGCACTTAGTCCTATATATCATAAGCTCTCATAATAAAAGGAAAAACAACAATTCATTCACCCCTATGCCGCCTTCATTACGTTAGGCTTAACCCTGTAAATCCTATATTATGAGCAATAACTATGAACAGAATTTCCAAAACTACTGAAGATTAACCCCCTCCCCCACCCTCAAATCCCCATCCCGGTCTCTCCATACACCCACACACCACTGCAGCTCCATCAACAGAAGCAGCTTAGCCCTGACTGTTCTCGAATTGAAATGGCATCACTCACTTTAGGAGTCACCCTGGACAGCTAAAAATAGACTTCCTCCCTATGGCATTCCCTAATAGCCTCCTCACATGGTTGTCATGCCAGAGCAGCTCAGCCGCTCTAGTTTTTGTATGAGCTGCTCTTAACGTTAGCGTTCTATGCGGAACTTAGTGGGTGAATGCATATCTATCAATCCAAGGTGGCTATGAGTACATATAGAGAGAGCTGGATGCTAAAGTGTCCATGTCGATAGTTTCTTCACGAGCGGGACTTATCGGGGCGTATTGCACGAGGCGCAACGGAGTGAGATACGACTGAAGGTCCCGCGAGTGAAGAAACTTGAGGCGTGGACACCTTTCAGTTTCAAAGCTTTGTATTTATTTCATGTAGTATTATCATTGATTAATTCTACTCGGAAAATATATGCAAATATTGGACTCATAGCTATTTTGATGATGTCACCCTGCAGAGAGACGCCATGCAGAACGAGATCCAGTTTCTGCATGGCCTTATGAGGAATGAGTCAGTCGCCCTATGCTTCATGGCCTTCATTATAGATACTCATTCTCCACATTAAGTAAAGACACGTATAGTCTGGCGCTCATGTGTAATCATATTTATATAACACGTCATGGAATGCATAGGCTACATAACATGCAAAATGTCATAGTTTTTTCTTTTATTGATGGATCATTATACTTTGGAGACATTGGAAAGTCAGTTATCTCAAAGGTTTGAGAATGCAAACAGCATAAAGCCTTTTCTGTGTGTACCATATCGTATTCACACATTGAAAGTATCATGTGAAAGAGGATACTCGTGAAGAATACAGTCCTGTTGAAGGTATGTCCTTAATAAGAACAGAGAGGCTTTTTATTGTGCTGAACATTGCTAAGCTTTAGTATATGTCTAGGGCATTTCATGACAACTAAAGTATATGTACTGCTCGTAAGGTTGCTTAATGGCATTGCTGACACAAGCGTTTCATCTGATATGTACAATCGGGAGTACATGTAGCATTTTCCAGGCCAGGCTATTTTTAACAGTCAACTTTGAGTTTGTCTTTACATTATTTATGCGCTTACACATAGTAAATGGACCCGTATATTCAAATTCACCATACAATGCAATAGGAAAGGTAGGAGGGGGGGGGGGGCAATAGTAGAACAGCGATGGCTAAATATGGATCCCCCCCCCCCACACACACACACACAGACAAAAAAACACGTTATATAATGGAATACACAGCATTTCGTGTGCCTATATGGGTGGTGGAATAGCGAATAAATACTATTTTTCTATTTCAATGTTACAGGTCATCCAGTGTATGCGATATTAAATTGGATTTCAATAGATGCAGAAAGGTAGGATAGCTTGACCTAGAGTCAACCACATGTCTTAAGATGTTCACCTCAGTTTTGTTATCAGTCATGCATATGATACGTTTTTTTGTGCATCAATCCTACTTAAATTTGTTCCTCACACTATGACATTATCATATCTAAAGGATAAGTGATGGCCAAATTGGTTTTCAGAGGAAATAAGGCCTTAGATTTAGGATGCACTGGAACCCAGCTATAGTGCTGGGCTAGTGCACTTCTAATGGGTGCACTTTATTTCAGGCACGCCAAAATGTGCACCTTGGGCCAAACTATCGCAATTCTACCCAAATGTATGCAAAATCAGCGCCGATAAGGGTGAACAAAGTCTATAGCTCTTATGTATGGTCTATCTGAATATCCTGACTCATTCTTAAGAAAAAATATTTTTGAGTCCATATCATCGGATATACTAACTTTAATAAGGAGAGAAAAGTATTTCCATTAACTGTATTGCTCCAGTAACAAAGTACATGTGCATGTTTGCTTATCATTCTATCATATCCAGGGGCGTGGCAAGCGGTTTCAAAGTGGGTGGGCAAGGAGGGTTTCTGGCCAATTTTGACCTTTTACGGCTTGACCTTTTAAGTTTGTAATACATTTTTTAGGGTTGGCCAAAAGTGGGGGGGTGGTGGAGACATGCCCCCCCCCCCCCGCCCCCGCCCCCCGCCCCCCCCCCCCCCAGTTGCCACGCCCCTGGAATCTCACGTAGAAACTTTAAAGTGTTCCGGTTTACATTCATGCTGTGGGGTATATAGTATTTTCCATATAAGCTATAATGAACACAGAGATAGAGACTCTCCCAAGAGTCCAGCATTGCCAGACTACGGCATGAGGATCCAGCATGGCCAGACTTTCAAGCAAGTTTGCCAAGGTCCAGCCTGTTATTGAATATCCAGCCTAGCCTGACCCTCACTAGAATGGCCCTTGACCCATCTATTATAGTCCAGCAGTGCCTGACCCTTGTATGAGAGTAGTATTGGCGACATTGGGTGACTCTGATATTTGCCTCTGTGGAGAGAGCCTGCACCAAGCCCTCCAAACCAGATGTGTCATGGTCCGACACCGCCTATTAGTTATTAGTTTTATTGACTTAATCTTATGACAATCATTCACGCTTCTGCGGCTTTAATATTCACAGCCGACGATACAGGTGTAAATATATACAACAATCACAGTCAATACCGAGTTTCCTGGAGCGAGATTCTTGTTACACATAAACATTATAGCAATTAGAAAATAAAGTGTCTACATTTGCCTGAATAATAGTTCTGATGGTTTTAACTACGCACTTAAATATACATAATTGGCATCTTGGTTTAAGTCTAAGTAATATATAATTTATGGTACAAGTGCTATAAACCTTGGACAATGGTAATTATCCTCGGCTGGCGTCTTGGACGATTACCCTTGCATTGGCTTTTAACCGTTATCCAACTACTCACGTGTATCCATACCTGGTTTAAGCTCAGTGATTGCTTTGTGATTGTTATATGATTGCTTTGTACGTCTTCTACAGACAGGCAGTTCCTTTTGTTCTCTCTGTGGTATAATATCATATAAGGAAACGTTAACAATGTGATTGATATGTAAATTGAGTAGAAATTCAATCAAGAAACACCAGAGTGCAGTCCATGAATTTACATGTTGTTGGTGGGAATGAATATAGAGAGAAATATTGACCTGTTTGAAATTGGAATTTTACACCCATATGGTAGGATACAACTTTATAAAATAGCTGTAACAGTTCTTCCAGTTGGTGATAATTATCTGACAGCTACAAGTACATGTCACATAGGATAGCAGTGTACTATGGTTCCAAAGACAGATGATAAGGTTGATTAGTATTGACACTGATGAGGTCTTTATTAGTAAACTGTAATAAAGATGATTCATGTTCATCAGCAAAACCTACATATTGACCGTATTATGGAGGACTGTGGTTTATTTTTTGGAAATACAAGATGTCCTATGCTTTAACACTGAAGGGCCGTATTCAATGCCCCCAATGGGCGTTGGCATTTGTCTATATAGTTAGATAATGTCTAACCATATAAATAATTTCACAAGAGGTTTCCACAGGCGAAAATAGCTTTTCTCATTTACTGTTACAAGTATGCTTGCCACATGACCCAAATTTGAATAGTATGTGCTTTTATATTATAAAGCTAGGTTGATTATATTACATTTATACCCACAGCACCGGTAACGCTGTAATCTAATATTTGATCCTGATAACTGATGTTTTACACAAAATATCACAGGACAAATCACTCTCCAATAGAACTAATCAAATTGTTAATGTGATTTATACGTGCCGGGTGACATTGCCGCTGACTGATTTTTCACATAGTATCGATTGAAATTTGATTGTGCAGGATTTCCTAAATACTAGTGTTCCACTAACTTTTGCTAAGCACAGCTGACATTCAGGTGTTGTGTTGGAGTCAAATGCCAGTCGTTATTGAGCAGAATGAGGTGCTCAGGTAACAATGAAACTGGGTGAGCAGCTCATGCTATTTACAGAATGCCCCTTTCTGACATTTATATGGAAGCTCTATTGTTTCCACCACAGCATTTACAGTTTGAAACAGTAGCAGTGATTCTGAAGGAAGGGATAAAAACTAAAGTGTTTCTTGTGTTGTAGGCATAGATACCCCCTTTTTTGTTGTTTTGAATGTTGAGAGCCCGTGTTTTATGTTGTTGTAGGTTCTAGGGGGAAAACATGTCAAGGGGCACAGGTTCATTAAGAACATGATTGTTCTTATAGATTAAGTAAAAAGGTGACTTTATGATGATTGATTAGATGCCGATTGGAATATGTTATAGTCTGGGGGGTGTATAGCATCAGATTAATTATTAATACCTCTACACTTGAGTAAAGAAACAGCCTGCTGTATTTCTGAATGACTCTTGCAAAAAGGCTAATCAATTGAAGCCCAGTACTTCCCTGTATATATGATAGACCTATGGTGATAATATAATGTAATTTGAGGTTATTCCTATTAAATAATACATTAGGTATCATTTCCATCTAATGGTAGATCAGAGTGATCGATGCACATTAATCTTTACTTTCTGCACTGGAAATTTCATCCCGAATTCAATGTGAGGAATCTACCCCCTGCCATTGTCCATATACAGGTGCTGTGGTCTCAGCTGTCTGACCATGACAGATATTCTATTATACGATAATATGGTACTCTCATTTTGTCAAATAATTATGAACATCTTAAACCCAAACCGTATACGGTATATAGATGTTGATTCAACGTCTTTGACTGTCAAAGGTTGATGTAGTTTGTTGGAATGTGATTGACTTTTAGCGGGTTTTTTATAGCATGATGTCATTTCTTTCTGGTTCAAATTAAACTAATTCACAGCACTAAATCACCTATATAAATAATGGTGATTTAATCAATTTGAGGCACGACTTCAGAATTTTATGAAAGTAGATATAAAGGTTCATTCTCTCAGGTAAACTGCATCGTTGGGTTCTGAATCACAACTCACTGAGATCTTCCTTGAATTACAATGCAGCGCTCAATTCTAAGAACGGTGCGACTTATGTGACACGATCTGCAAAAAGGGCACTTAGTGCAGAGTGCACTCAGGTGCATTTTCTCAGTAATGTCACTATGGATCGTTCATAATTATACCCAAATTCACATGGACTTTCCCTTTGCTGGTACACAATATTACTGTAAGATATTTTTGTATTGCGATCCCCTTTTAAAGCAGCTCTGTACAGCTCTTGTCAACACAATGTAGCCTACAGGCACTTGCCCCTGGTTGGAGTGAATATTGAATTATGCCTAATAGCCTAATATAGCCTCCCCACCACTTCTGGGGCACTTTAGGTTAAAAGCAGATAATTAAAGATTAATCAGGCAATTAAAGGGATGTTCTACTTCACGTTTCCAGTAATTAACTGGCCATTAAGGGTCTTTGAATCGTTCAGGGTCAATATGTAACGACCAGAATGGCCACCCTTTTGCATCTCACCAGGAACATAATGATCATAGTCAAGCTTTTATCTTTGAGTGCTAATACATTTGAAACTAGTATGCAGATCTTTTCTATTTTTTGTAGAAATGTTTATTATATCATGTATATTAGATGATGCCTATACGTGCTCCCCTAGCTATGAGGATATGCCAACCTCAAATTATCATATTATGTCTAATTGAGAAGTGGAGATATCATATACTTTTGTTACTTCACAGCTCTCATTTCTCTTTCTAACAGTCTAACTACAGGGCACTAGCATTCACTAAGTGTATATACCGGGATATCGTTGTTTCTCTCATCTTGTTCTGCCAAATGATGCATGATACATTTACACGTAGCTATATAGGATCAGAAAATGTCGCGGAGATGACATAAAGCGTTCATGTCAAGCGTTCACTTTAAGGGCAACATAGTGTTTTAATGCATTATGCCATTTGCCATCATGAGGCATAAATGTACCATGCGCTAGTAAATTGTCAGTGCTGCATTCAAGCACCATGCCAACCGTACAGTGTTGATACCCTCCCGATGCATGATGCATGAATGCAGTATCACTCGGCAGGGTAGGATTCATATACCGTGAAGGCCAAGGGCATAACAAATCAAAGCACGGTGCGGACCTTATAGGGTTAAGGGTTCACAGCACAAATTACATGGTACCCATTCCAAGTGCCCTGTTATTGGCACATTATTTACTTTGTACATAGGTCATGACAGACGGGATCCATGTGGACGTTCATTTCCCTGTGTCCGCATATTTTAGGGGTTTGTGGCTAGCCCTTGAGTCTTTTACGACAATGTCATAAAACATTATTTACGGGAACCAGTCTCTTATATCCTACAAAGTACCTGCTAGGATATTGCATTTCTGCGAAACCGGTCTGATGAATATCCGGATGCCTTTACTTAGCAACCCGGTATAATGCAAGAGAGCACATATAACCCAAACAATTGCCTATAGATTTTATGAATGAGTTTGGAAATGATGCATTATAATCATGATATATTACAGGTCATTTGAGAGAAAATTCAAGTTCACCCCTTAAAGAGCAACATATTGGGTTGATGCATTATCTCCTCTGTCGTCATGATGCACTTATGCAGCGCTGGTGAGTAACGATGCTGTATCCATGCATCATGCCAACCATACAGGACTAATGTACACCCGGAGGATCGCCATGATGCATGAATGCAGTCCCAATGAGTAGATAATGCATCATGACGACCAAGGTCTGAGTCCTACATTAACACGTTATGTTGCATCGATATCTTTTTCGGAATGATAACAGGTCTGCAATATATCCGTATAGACCTCTGGTGAGTGTAGAATAAGCGCTCCCTTTCAATATGAATTGTGGATTTCCAAGAATCCTACGAACGGTCGGAAGAGGGCTTTATCAAAAGCACGGGCACCACCAGCAATTATTTGACCGTAGTCCTATATAAACGGTAAACTAAAATGAAACTGATTAAAAAGTGCTCAATACTAGTGCCCTCTAACCCCCTGTCCTCCACAGACAGGATCAAGCAGACAGGAACTGGTCATGTGACCTTCACCTTAGTAAGGTTATGACATGGTCACCTAAAGTAATCGTCATTTTGACCTTCCTTCCCGTCACATCTCTTGCTCGGCGTTCCTTATGCATGCAGGTTACACTACTGACTTCAGGTTTGCCATCTCTGTGTGCCCATCACAGTGGTGGGCATATCAGAAAGTCCTGGAGCCAACACAGGATTGCCTGTAGCCAGTGCTAGATCGAGAATTGTCTGAGCCCAAAGTATCTTCGCAAGAGAAATGTAGCAAGAAAATTTGAAAGACTATGACTAGCAATGGTGCATTCTGATGCATTTTGGCACACAATATATTAAGGCTAATCTCTGAATTATTCTCTTGCAATTTAGACTTTTTCCTTTTGGCCAATCTGGTTTATGAAGCCTGTCTTTAGTGGGAAAGTTTTGGGAACATTTGAAAATCTAGGCCTGAAATGGTGCATTCTCGTGCATTTCGGCCAGAAATGCATCAAAACTAAGATCTGTATTAGCCAGCCTTTTCTTTATGATTGGGGATGGAACTTTCTTTTTTGGAAAATATTTAGAAAATTTTGAAATTCCTGACTTGAAATGGTGCAATCTGATGCATTTTGGCACATGCAGTATGTTTGCCTCCACCTTAAACTATCACTGAAAGAGTTCAATGTTCATTTGCAAATCACATGTCACAGCAGTATTAGGGAATTTGGAGAAAATTTTGAAAATCAAGAAGGCAAATGGTGAGATTCGTCCCCCTCTACATGATGGTAAACAGAGTTCTTATTGGATCTGGACAAATCACAAGAACAACCAATTTTGGAAAGAAAAATCTGACAAATCTGAGGAGTTTGCATGCCTGAAATTACATCTCAGATCTGTATTTATCTCATACTCACGAAGCACAGATTTCTAATTTCTAAATGAGATGCTGCTATGGCCTATGTGTGTAGTGTGTAACATCTTTTCCCATTGAAAATAGGATATTTTTTAAGAAAGAAATATCCTGGGAGATCTTTAGAAGTCTAGACTTGGAATGGGGCATTCTGAGGTATTTTGGCACACAATATATTAATTCTTTATTGAGGAAAATTTTGAGAAGATTTTGGAAAATATTGATGTCAAATAGTGTATTCTGCGGCAATTTGAAAATGGATTGTAACTTTAGTTCTAGTTGGAATATTTTCAAAATTCTTTCAGTTTTGAAAAGCTAAATACCAGGAGGAGAGTCTGAGAGGCTTGTCGCCAATGTCAAGGCCAGTGTCGCCACTTTTTGGCGACATGGCGACAGCTGCCCACCCCTGCATCAGTTTATAGCAAGTCCTGTAAGCCTGTTCATAGAGTAGGATTGTTTTTGGACGGATGGTCTGCCTTATTCGAGGCTGACTTATGGACACCTGATATGCCTAATGTTGTAACGTCTAGGATCCGTATACATGAACTGAGTATTGTGCAAAATTACATAATACAATTTGCTGTATTAATTATCATGTTCTTAAGTTATAATCACAAATGACAAATGACTGTTTGAATATTGCATCAAGTTGTCCTCTTAGATACTGCAGTGTTATGGCATGGTCGTCATGGGAAGGCATTTTCAATTCAACCCTGTCTTAACAATCGATATAATGTCACACCCGCATTGAATCAGTGTTAAATTAACCTTAGTGTGCTTACTGGGAGAAAGTGATTTAGAACCAACCTCCTGATATTTATTTATTTTCAATGCCATACATATTGCTAATTTTGATTATAGTATATACAACTACTGGTAGCTGTGTACGAATTATTAGCCAGTTAATAGCCAGTTAAATTACTTTAAAGTCTAGTTTCATCCAACTGTATTTAGGGGTTACCCATGGCCCATCAGACATGGCCTTTGGGGAGTCTTGTGCAAATACACAGCTGTTATAAATGGGCCTAAGCAGTCTAATTGCTGGCTGGAACCTGTAGACTGATGCTTAGCCAGGGTATGTTGGAGTTAGGTGAGTGAGTGGAACTAGTGATCAATGACCAATTAGACCCAGCAGAGCAGCTCATGGGTAGCTCGGTGCTGGTGAGGGAGGTTTACTAAGTCTAGAAAGATTGGATAGTGACTCGCAAGACTTGTAAACCGGACCTGGGCAGGATGTGAGACGGGGGAAGCCGCCGGGGTAAGAATATAAACGAGCCAGGAGGCTAGGGGAGAGAGGGACGGGTTGAAATGAAGGCAGCGGCGAGAAAGATAGCATTGGAGGCCATATATAGGTGGGAGGCGGAACATAAACGAGTCCGGAGGCTGGGGGAGTGGTGGAGGGATGGGAATGAGGGCAGGGAGAGAAAGATAGCATTGGAGGCCATATACAGGTGGGAGACAGACCATAAACGAGTCAGGAGGCTGGGGTAGAGAGGGACAGTTAAAATGAGAGATGGGGAGAGAAGGAGAGCAGTCCAGGCCATAGAGTAGGCAGGAAGAGAGGTGGGGATAGGGCCAGGTGAGTGGTGGAAGCCCTCAGACTGCATTAGGCGGTGTTGTGATGGAGGTGGATATTCTGTACAGGTTAGGTCTGAGAAGGATGTAATGAACTATACCAGACAAATTAATCCTGGTGCCAATAGTTTTCCTATAAATAAAATACAATTTATATACCAGGTGGTTGGTGATGCATAAGAGAACATGGCCAATCGATGGGCATTTGAAGACTGTCTATAGTGGACAGAGAAGGGTAACTGTGTGGGACCTGTAAGAACACTGAGAGGTAGCAAATAAGTTAAACTTAATCAATTGATGTACAAAGACCCAAAGCTGCTCTCTATAGGCGACGCCCTGTGCACAGAGGTCTTTGCTTGGAATGAACACCTTGCCATTAAAAGAGCACTTTCTAGTGAAAGATCTAGATCAAAGTGTTAATGTCGTGAGGAAAGCTTAGATCAAATTGCCTAACATTTTTCCATGGTATATAATTCATGATCACCACAGTTCCAAAAAATACAAGTTTATGTTTATAAACCTATTGTACCAAAGTGGTCCATGCATTGTGAGGAACTTGTAAACAAGACATGTTTGTTAGTTGGGCATCTATTTCTTTTCTTTTAATCAGTACAAGGACGGTTGTCAAGCCGGCGGGTTGTTGTCGGTGACTGTTTCGTAGAAAGAGGGTCTTCGTCGGAAGAGGTTAGTCCAGGACCTGTATGTAATGATCAGTGAAAGAGGCTATAAACTGGCGGTAGGACTAGGAGTAGAGAAAAGCCTGATTGGGGGAAGGCAAAGGGGGGGGGGGAGGTAGGAGGGGAGTGAGGGGAGAGGAGTGAGTGATGGTGGTGGGAGGGGAGAGGGTGGTGGTGGAAGGGGAGCGTGTGATGGGGGGAGGGAATAGGGGTGATGGTGGGAGGAGAGGGGTGATGGTGGTGTGATGGGAGGGGTGATGGTGGTGGGAGGGTGAGATGATGGTGGGATGGGGGGGGGGGTGATGATGATGAGAAAGGAGGGGCGATGGTGAGAGTGATGATAATAGGAGGGGAGTGGTGATGGTGGGAGAGGAAGGGGCGATGATGGGAGGGGGTAGGTGATAGGAGGGGGGGTGAGGGGGTGATGGTGGGAGAGGAGGGGTGATGATGGGAGGGGAGGCAGTGATGATGATAGGAGGGGGTAATGGTGGGAGAGGGATTGGTGCTGGTGCAAGGGGAGGAGCTGATGGGAGGGGGGATCGGGAGGGAGTGATGGAGGGTGGTGATTGGGGGAGGGGAGGAGACTAATGGTGTGAGGGGAGGGGATGCTGATGGTAGGTAGGTAGGGGGGAGTGAAGCTAGAGCATTGACCCCCGTGTGTCTAATGTGATTAGAACCCAGGTGGTCGCTGATTGGTCGGCAGCAGAACGCTGGCCCTTTGATCACCTAGTCATCCATCACGTGTTGTGTCATGTGACCTGTCACGTGGCTGCTCAATATACAAGGGTTGCTCACCATTAGGTCATTGTGGAGGCAGACAAGTCACATCCAGCCATAAACTATGGGTGTAGGGATTATGTCCCCATTTACTGAGACTACTCTGACTAAATCCACAATATGTAAGCTCTATTTTGTACCTGGGGTATGGTGATTTGATTTGATTTGAATTTATTTTATTTATCCTTGCAGGAATGCATGGCCTGGTAGACCGTGTTGACACAAACACCAGCATTTTTCCGATGAGGGGAATTAATAAAAGGCAATTAAGCCGTTTATAACACCTATAGATGGTATTGAAGACAATGTTCGTGAGAAAAATTGTGGGTTCCTCTCAGCCCGATATAGCACTTTAATATCTTGTAACTGAGAAGTTAGCAATTAACTGATTATAATTTACTTAGGAAGTGCAGATGATTAGTGGTATAATTCGAATTTCACAGACTGATTACAATCATTAATTATCATTTTAATTGTTAACAGCAACCAAGTCACAGGGCCGGAGGCGTTTGGGGGAGGGAGAGGGGCGGACATCTCTTTACAAGTTATATTTAAAGCACCGAATGTTTGGTGTCATATCAAAGCTTAGGCTACTCAAAAAAAAGTTGTTTCTCATCACCGCGCGCATCATGAAAATCGTGATTTGGGGAAATCTTTGTCTTTCTTTTTTAGATTTTTGATAAAAAGAATCCGTCAAAAATTGACAAATATTGGCGTATTTGGTTTCAAATTAAAGCTTAGACTGTCAGTAATGCAATGAGCTAGGAATAACTTGCATTATAACAAATTTTGTAAGTACTAAAAAGACATGATAATTGTGTGCGAAAAATCTAAATTTTCATATATATTTATGGCCACAGTAGAAAATTATTTTTTTTAAAGTGCCCTCGTCATATTTCTCACTGCCGGATGATGAGAAATAACTTGTTTTTTGAGTGGCCTTATTACATCCTCTGTCGCATCCGACATTCTACTGAGCCAACACAAAAGTTCAAGTAGTAGCCATGGCAATAAACCACTTCAAATTCTGGTAGTTCTGATTTTTCTGTTCTTTAGGAGAAACTGGAGTAATCTGGCGTCGAGAGGGTTAAATGCCAAAGTGTACCAGTCAAAGGCTTTCGGAATTCTGACTTGTGTCTAATGTGTACATTTAGAGTGGTTTGAAGGAAAAGCCAATGACCTGAAGATTTTGAAATTTCAACTTTAAATTGGTGTGTTTTATTTTTCTAGAAAATTCTGGGGTTTTGTACTGAGTTTGGTGTGTTACAAGATATTCTGACAATTTTCCTGTTTCCAAAGGGTTGAAGGGTATTGCAAAACATGCCATTGGCCCCATACTATCATAACTTAATCTTAAATCTCTTCCCAATCAAGGAGTGCATGTTTCATACTCCTGAAACTGCATGCCTTATCTCAGCACATACTGATACACCTACTAAAACTAACCTGACTGTTCCTATTACCATCCACGTCATTTTTTCCCCTTAGGGGATGCCAGTGCTCACCTCACTTAAGGCTGTATCTCCCCGGGCTGGAGGTTGATGGGTAAGAGGTTTGATGGTGGAGGGTCATGCTCTTGGCCAGGCCTGGAGGAGCAAGAGGATCCAACAGGTCGCAGCACAGCCACATAGCATGGCTCAGGGAAACCACCATCTCATGAATAACCAATACCCCACTGATATCAGTGCTTTCTCCAGGGTTGTAGGGGAAGCTAAAGGTGGGTCACTGCATTAGAGGTTAAAGGGGATGGAGGTGAGGTTTGGGAAGGGGGTCAGTTCTTGGGACCATGTGGATAAGCAAAGTGTGTGTTATAGAATGGACTAGATTCGGTTTTCTCTCGATATATGTATGCATTTTGTACTACATGCGTTATACATGATCTATAACCAAATGTGACGGTCATGCAGGGTAAGATTATGATTGCTGCCCATATATTATTGGTATGTCTATAGATTAAGGATTGTGGTTAGACCTTTTTTCTTGATTTCATATACTGATAGAAGATATATAAACATGGCCATGTAAAATGTGCAGAATGCAAAATGTTGTGAGCATGCAAGCCAATATATGGCTCATGGGTCTGAAAATCTCTTTTTCTTCTTTTAGTCTATTCTCAAAGCAGACTGTCTTGGCTTTCCAAAACATTTTTAATCTGAGGAATTTGGCTATTATTTGCAGATATGTGAGGCAATATATGAACTGTTCTCCTGTTCTTACTATGCCAGGAGAGTCTTTGAAAGTGACCCAACTTTTATTGGAACCTCACTCCCCCCAGCCAGCATTGGACCCTGGGTCCCATATGAGCTTTACTTGGGCCACGCCAGCTGCACATATTTGGGTTATGGTAATTTTTGTCGAGGGCTATAAGCAGGAGCCCAGATGGATCAGCCCAGGAAATATAATCTATTTCATGAATACATTGTAAGTATTTCAAAACATGCTGGCATCAGATTTCCCTCCAGAAATTACGATTTATCACACATTCATATAGTTTGTGCTATAGTGAAATAGATCTGGGCTCAATCTTGGCACTTTGAATCTGGGCTGACCCATCTGGACTCCCATTTAGACACAAGGACCATAACCCAGATAATGCTCAAATATGCTTGCCCAAGTAGAAACACATATATGAGTCCCACTAAGCAATATTGGCTGGGCCTATCCCTATAAAGTAGGAAAGGTACGGGAGAGATCATTGGACATACACATTGTTCTCTTCTACATGCTAGCAATGTGTTAAACAGATAAGAAATTACTTTTACATTTTCCATCACTGTGTAGGCTAAACAAATAAAAATTGCTACACCATGGTGCATGGTGGGTGCATTACACTAAAGCTAACCGATTGTTTTTGTACCTGGTAAAGGCTTATCCCTCATGTCTGGACCACTCACAAATTACCTGACCCTGCTCTCTGATGGAGAGATAAGGCGTGTGTGGGCCGGAGGAGCCGTGTGCACAGCCTCATTCTGGATTCTCCCATGTCACGTGACTTGTGGATCCGGCAGGTGGCGTCAGGGCAGATTGGAAGTAGATTACGGCCAGGATGTAAGGGCAATTAGACTAAAACATAGTACCAGGGAGAAAGAGAGAGAGAGAGAGTGAGAGACAGACAGACAGAGAGGAGCGACACAGACAGAGGGAGGTAGATATACATGTACACTGGCGCAGACTGAGAAAGAGAGAGGGAAGTGTATAGATTGGTAGAGGGAGACCCAGCCAACATTGCTTAGTGGGACCCATATGTGTTTTTACGTGGGCAAGCTGATTTGCCCATATCTGGGTTATAGTCTTTTTTGTCCAGGGCTACCAGTGGGAATCCAGATGGGCCAGCCCAGATTCAAAGTGCCCAACTTGAGCCCAGATCAAATATAAACTATAAACATACATGTACAATAAATGGTAATATCTGGAGGAAAATCAGATTGAGGTCAGCATGTTTTAAAATATTTCCAATGTATTTATGGGAAATAAAGTTTACCTGGGATGGCCCATCTGGGCTTCCAAGGTAGCCCTTGACAAAAATTACCGTAACCCAGATATGGTCAAGCCCAGCTGGCCCAAGTAAAACACATAAAATTATGGGCCCCAGGGACCAATGCTGGCTGGGGAGATAGATGGAGTGAAAAAGCAGAGAAAGGGAAAGACTGAAAGAGACAGACGAAGTAATCATGGGTTGTACATCGACCTCTGTTCCTGAGCGCCATCCCTGCCACGAAATCTTCTTGGTGAAAATAGTTCCACTGCGCTGGGTGTTGTGATATCATAAATGGAGGTAGGTACCGCGGAAGGATCTCCACAATATACGGGGGAGGTTGTGCGGTTATGGTCCCTCAGATACCAGCGATGTCCCTCGGACGCGTCTTAGGAGGAGCTGGGGCCAGCTTGGATTAACAGGGTTAAACTTACCTCTGCTAGGGATTCTTAGTGCTAAGATTAGCCACCAAGGGGCAATATAACCAGATGTAATCAAAATACAGCTAATTATCTTCTGCTTTTTGATGTAGAATAAAGTAAGCCACATTGATCATCAAAAAGCTTCTATGATTATGTGGAATGTAAAAATAACCTTTAGACACTTAATTGGTGTTCTTGTACTTATTATATTGCCATGGAAACATTTCTATGCTGGAAACAGAATGGAAATGCTATTTATAGGTCAAAGATATGACCAAATGCTTAAAATGATTGACGTACAGATAAAGGATAACGACAACCATGTATCGCCAATAAGATCTTTATCTGTTTATTTTAAGCAATTCTAATTGGCAATTCTAATCTTCCTATGGCACCATCATGAAAATAGTTTTTATCAGGGCTTTTTTCTAAATGCATAATATATAAACCTGATAGATCCCTTTATTTCATTCATGCAGATCATATCGTATCCCAACATGAGATATAATATTGTACATATATCTCCTCATGCTCCAAACAAATGCTCACAATTGGTATTCCTTCGATCAACACTATAACTATCTACATTTTGTGTATATTTCCAGTCAAACTGGTTATATAATAAATATCACCATTTCTTAATAGTAAGAGCTAAGCTCAAGCTTGGAGCTTGGAGCCGTTTAGTACTGAAGTAATCCTGTATATCAATTCTTACAAGTGTGACTATAAATTATTTGCATAAATAATCATTTCTGATATCCAAAATTAATGACTGTCTCCTATAGCAACTATCAGCCATTTATATATACATATAATTGCAGATATCGATCTAATACGCTAGTAATGTGGCATTGAGAGAAAGAGTATTACAAGAATATATGAATAGTTCTGTTCACAGCCAAAAGATGGCAGCAGCATGGATATTTAGTATAGCATTGACTCTGCAGATGTCACTAGTGCATTCAATCCCCACAGTTTGCACCCTACATGCCAAAGTGACGCCCAGTGAGAGGAAAAGATTGCATATAGCCTATAGTCTCTGTCTGTAATGGTCTTAGGTGTACACAAGATACTGTTCAATTCCAGTGATAAAATTAAAAATAAAGTAAAAAATAAATGTATTATGTCTAAGAAATGTTTGCGCACAGGCTACAGGTAGATCTTTACTGGCAGTTCCATCCATCGAATTATGTACAATGATTATTTTTCCAATCCTCATCTCATCAACCAGTGTGATTTTTCTTTACAAGATAACAAACATGTTTCCTATAGCTCAAAGTGGGATACCCCTTATACTACTCTAGGTGATGTTTTCTCCTTGGATGCACAGTCTCCGTCCACATTAATTCCCACTATCTGGTCGCCGTCCAGTTTGAGTTGACAGTTGGCCACCCCAAACAGAGGGTCCTTGGACCGGAAGCCCTCCAGGTAGACCACCTTCCGGCGTCCGTCCAAGTCCCGGATGGCGTACCGGACACGTCCATCCGGTAACGTCTCATGACGGCCGATCATCCATTCCTGCAAACCTGGGGGAAAGAAAATAGGGAGTTGTACAGGTGTGTCCTACACAGGTAATGATACAATTAAATATCGAGTTGATCATAATGGTCAATTATGGTCAATGGGTGGAATAAACATCGCACACTTTTATCCCCCCCCCTCCCCCTTAAGATACACTGTAAGGCCTATGGCTCCGTCCTATGGGGCCCGCTTTTTAAGCTGTCATTGGTCATGGATAATATGTTAATGTTCCCCATCCCCTAGATAGTATACATTTAGAATCATTGGAACAGCTTTAGGAAGATTTTGAATTTGTTAAAAATCGGATGGCCACACACAGCGTTCTGCTTTTGGACATATTTACTAAGGTATACATTATTTCATCTTAAGAAGTTTGTTTGTCAGCTTATTTTGTACTTGAACGTCCGGTTGCCTCACATGATAATAACGGGTATGGCATAGTTTGTTGTAATTGAAGATGTACCGCTATATGATTGATCGCATATAATATTTGGCACAGATATAACTTTACATCTGCACCTAGACAATTGCTGAAATCTACCCCTCCACACCTATGAATGGAAGTAAAAACTCGTTTTTTCTTCTCTTTGCCCAGCCACATGATATTATGACAGGTTTTTAATCGAAGAGCTGCACTACTGAATAGGTTCGTGTCGACATTTCAAAACTAGAACCACATGTGTTGGTGTAGTTAATAGCAGATTGCTGAAACGGTGAAAGTCGTGCTGATCGGGTATCACACTGGTGTTTCTAAAACCAAGGTGAACGTCATTCAGCCTGGGAGAGAGGCTCATACCAGCAACCTACTAAGGTTAAAAGATGAACGTGGAGATTTGTGATTAGAACTAAAATAAAAGTGCTAAAGCAAAGGCTGTACATTTTGTATATTGTTTAAGCATACTGAGCATAAGATGGAACTCAAAATTATTAAAATCATTACTATCATATGTCCCAGCTCCATCACATCTTGAGGTCTGAATTTAGGGTGATACAGAGAGAGAAGAAGAGGAAAGTATATAACTGACAAAATTGAGACCAATGATGCATGGTGTGACAGTGTGTATAGTACTGAGCTGTTGTCCAATTTGGTTCCTGCTACAAATGTACACATGGTACAGTTACCTTTCAGTGTGTTAGAGTCTGCTTTGTGCCATTCGTCATTCAGTGTTTCCAGTAGGAACTCCATCTCAAATTGTGATAATGAAGCTGTAAAAGATAACACATACAATTGAAGGTAAGTACTTAATTGCGATATGAATATGATGGGCGCGGCAAAAGAACAGGGACATAGCGAAAGACCCAGGCAGGAAGAGTCTGTGCACATCGGCCTTCATGAGTTGGACATTGGGTCAAGTCTCAAGAGCATCTAGTGACACATTTCTATCACTGAAAACTTAGGCTTGGGTGAAAGTCATCAGTGCAGATAACCTATGGTCATCATCTGATCATAGTGATGACCCATAGTCATCATCTTGGGGACATAGCCATAGCCACTAGGGGGCCCTACTAGACAAGAATGTAGTAGACAACGCCTTCTCAGGGTGATCTACCAATCAATATGGATGATAAACTTGATCATAAATACTTAGAAACTAAACCATTATGATGAATATTATTACAGTACACACTGAAGTAATTTAAATGAATATTTTAAGAAAAATTACTAAAAGCATATGTGACACGATCTGCGAAAAGGGACCTAAGCGCAGGGTGCACTAAGGTTCCTATTCCCAATACATGTCACATATAATTATATATGTGAATACTTAGACACCCTTTATGTGTCTAAAGCTATATGTATAAGTCTGAGGACAGACTCTCATCAATTTCACATATAATGGGCCCAGAATGAGGGCTTAAACATGCTCTCAAGAAGGCTTGATTATAAGAGAAGGGGGTAATTATGGAGATATTTGAGAATGATACCTTGTTTTGTAAAATACAGATGCAAAAATTTATAAGTCATCAAATTGATTCCTAGCATCATCACAATGATTGTCCCAGCACTCTCTCTAAATTGGTCAAAAGGTGATCCATGTAATGACCCCTATGATGACCGGGTACTCCCCCCAGAGCACCATCACAGTGATCACCCTAAAGTCATCACTAGTGATGACTTTCTAGACCCAACAACCTTCAGTGTACACTGTAGTTTTACAGCAATCTACTGTAGATTCTACTGTTTGCCTACAATAAACGATAAACCTACAGTAGATTCTACAAAGGTGGCTGTTTACAGTGTATGCACCACAAATACTATTACGGTAGTTACCTACTTATGAGACCCCGTTGTGAATTCTAATAGACCTGTAGCATGTGATGCTGGTAAGGCTCACCCCTGGTACTCACCATAATTACAAACAATATTGAGCTTAATTACATAGAACCGGGATATAGAATCATCCTTTGTATACCAATTACCGGTACCGTAAATTCTCGCGTATAAGCCTAACTCGCGTATAAGCCGCACCCCTAACTTTGAAAAATTATATAAGCCGCAGAGTGGGTCTGAATATTGCGATTTTGGTACTGTAGTATACTAATAAAAACTCTCGTATAAGCCGCACCCTATATAGGCATGTTTGGTATCAAAAGAAAGCTGAGTCTGACTCGCGTACAAGCCGCGGCTTCTACGCGAGAATTTATGGTACTTGTAGTTTAATCGACCTCAATTATCAACCATGCTGAGAGTTGTAGAAAATGATTTCCAGATCCAGAGGAGGATATGCGTGCACAAATTAATTCATGTAACTGTGGCATACTCATCTGGGTGGGGGAGTCTCCAGAGAACCCCCCCCCCCCCCCGCTTTTCTTTTTAGAAGACAGAATCTAGGTATGTCTACTCCTATTATGACATGTCGAACCACTCACTGTTAGAAGTAAGTAGTGTTCCTGTGAAGCAAATATTGGGGGCAACTTTGGTTCCAGTAAATTCTGCTGTAGACCTACAGTAGAATCTACTGTAGACGCGGACCTGAGTTCTAAAAGGGCTCCAATATATTCAACATCTTGGAGATTTGAACCCCCAGCTTCCAATCCATGGTCCCGAACAATGACCACTACACCAGTGAATCCTGCATGTCAGGCTCATTGAAACACCTCCTAATTATGTGTGAATGGTAAAGAGGTCAACACAGGATCCCTGGGGGCAATCTTAGAGCTAGACGGTTCATGTTGATATGAAAATTACCTACTGCAGTAATGTACTAATAAGTACTGAACTACCAAGAGTTGGAGTGTAATCTTGATGGCCTATGTTTTTCAAAGTAAATTTTACTATCTTTCCTGCAGCTTGTAGGGATACATTGGTTTTATCCCTGCATATTTTCAATAATAACATTTCAGTGTACCAAAATATATTATACTTTAGAATTGCATCAGGAGAAATGTAGTTTGTATGAGAGTTTCCTGTCAGGACTGGAACCGCTGACCCTCAGACTACATCACCCAGTGCTCTACCGACTGAGCGAGGAGGGCAATCACTTATATGTAGCCTGCATCAATAGGCTTTTGAAAAGATCAGGTCATATTTGAGCTGTGGAGTATGGTACTCCCTCCAACCTCTCTACTCTCTCTCCCACTGGTTGCTGGTTATGGGATTCGAACCTGCATCTACAGTAACAGAATTGTACATGTAAAGCAAATTTGCTGTATTATTTTTTACAGCTAAAGTACTGTATAGTTACAGCACATTTTGCTGTTCACAAACAACAACTTTTTACAGTGCTGTGTTTCTGACGCAAAGCTCGGAGATAATTATAGGGTAGTAGACAATGGAAATTGACATAGTAGTGGGCCTAATAGTACAGAGATAGTCTCAGATACAGACCACATATAGATAATTAAAGAGTAGAGTATGTATTATATAGTTCAAAGCATGTGCACATATTTGTATTCATAAATGTTCTATGGACAGGAGGCTTCGCATGGTGCCTTTTTGGGGGTTGTTGGGCGCGTGTAGGTGATTTCCTGAGGATCTAGGTATCAGGATGGTCTTTTATCGCCTGCGATTAGCTACCCATGATACACTGTCATATATGGTGTCTATATCTACAGAGTGTTAAGGACAATAATGTGCCAGTATGATCTTTGCCTGTGTGCAGTCACCCATGAGATACATATACCCATGATAATAGAGGCATTGTTCAGAGATGTACAGCCAGCAGACCATATTGTTATAAATTATTGTGTTTGGCATAATGTGTTAGTAGCCCTTTGTTGAAAGTATGGAAATCAGTGTCTGACATAAATACACAGAGAGGTTGTTCAGATATGTGAACTGCCTTGATAAAGTGCTTATCTCTAGTACATTTTAGATATAATTCGCTAGATTATAATATGTGACTCTAAAAAAACTTTTTTTCAAAAGTAATTTAGTGTCAAAGACAAGGGTAGGCGTAAAAACAGCTGTTGAACAACCTTTAGGTCATTGCCCCAGGAATAAACTCAACTATGCCACTCAGCCACTCAATCACCCCTAATGAGCAGCTCTTGAAGAATGAGCCTGCATTGATTAATCACCCTGAACTCCCCCCTTGTATGACAGGTTTTCCTCACAATTATAAGCTCTTTTACCCAGACTGATTCCCATAAACTATTATACCCCTGACACCCATGCAGAAGTAAAGAGAGAGCCCTGGGGGACACCATTACAGGGGGCCATGACCATCTGGCATAGCTCCATCCTTTCAATTGCTGGCCAATACTAGAGTGTTGAGCCGTGTCTAACGCCTACTACCTGACCCTCAGAATATATGGACGGAATATTAAGGGAACACAATTATGTATAGAAGTCTCATTGTCTGATAAAGGCCGACAGAGGTAGTGTGTGGTGATGTTTGTGGATACAGGAGAGGAGAGAGTGTTATAAACTGAATGGTGAACACTAACCAAGGTAGTGATGAAAGTATGGCCAGCTTCAAAGTGGGCTGAAGTATGATATATTTAAGTCAATGAGTTGGTCAACTCACTATCGTATAAACGGTGTACCATATACGTGAGAAATGGTCACAAAACTGGTTATTATTCTCACTTAAAGGGAAATGCTACTTGTCCGGAGGATACTGAAATTCTATTGCTATTTGCATATAACTCAGGATTATATTAGCTTGATTTATTATGAAATAGAAAATGAAGAGAAATTGACATGTTACCGATCTAACTTTAATGACACAACCATTTAAGCAAACGGGTACCTTAATTATAGAAATGAATGGGAAAACAGTATTTCTTCACATTATTGATCATGGATTATCCTTTTCTATTGCTATATCAACCAAATCTTGGGAATGTGTAGTAGACATCTATAGAAACATTTTAGAAGCAAAAAAGCAGTGGGTTACCGATAAAATGAGAAAGTTATGAATTTTGCAAAAATAATTATTTTGCCTTAACTATAGGATTCTATGGGTGTACTGGCGGCTAATAAATGCCATATATACAGGTATAATGTCCAGAATGTAAATAAAATGGTTGAAGAAGGGAAAGTACCATATATTGGAATACAAATTTAGCTAAAAAAAGATTTTTTATGAGTTTTCAATTTTGCCGCCAGGTGGCTTATGTGTAAGAACCCGCATTTCCCTTTAACAATGGTTATCTAGTGTGTTCTCTGTACCATTTACACTGTTAGAAGTAAGTACTGTTCCTGTACAGCAAAATATTGCAGGCAACTTTGGTTCCACTAGATTTTGCTGTAGACCTACAGCAAGTCAGCTTGTGTATATTTACAGCACTATGTACTGTACAGGAACAGCAAAATGTTCTGTTACTGTACAGCAAAAGTGATTGTAAATCATAGTCTGAAGGTCCTGGGTTCACCTCTCAGTGCTGATAATATTTTTAATCATCCATGTGAGGGGAAAACGAATTTTAGGTGGATGTAGGCAAAACAAGAGAAGTGGCTTGACCAAGGATTGAACTCATGACCGGCGGTGTTGAAGACGGCCCTGATCTGTTACGCCACAGAGCCGGTGTTACAAATGGTCATATTGGGATATAGGCTACCTCTGCCATGTCTGTATTAAATGAGCTACAGCCTTTTTGCTAAACATCCCTAATGAGAGGTGGCTTGACCAAGGATTGATCCCACGACCTCCCGTGTACATATTACAGGGAAAAGTGCTTTAGATCTACTAGTCACTATCGTAACCTGCATCTACAGCAACAGAAATGTACATGTACAGTAACTTTTGCTGTTGTTTTTTTAACAGCAAAAGTACTGTATAGTTACAGCACATTTTGCTGTCCAAGAACAACAACTTTTTACAGTGTAGATGTGACTTACTGCCATTATTATTCTAAACGTATCTTTTTAAATTAGATATTGTCCACGTTCACAAATGACGTCACTGTTTTTTGGACCTTTTCCAAGACCCCTTCCTCTGCAAATATGTAGCCCCTGCACATCATGTTCATCAACCCTTTGAAGGCCACCAGAAAATGTGTTTGCTGGTGATGTGGGCGAGATGATTTGCAAAAGTTTTCCCTGAAGGACGAGCCTATACTAAATTTCATAGGCTATAGTTGATCATTGTTGATGCTCATAAAGGGATGTATTTGATAGCACCAAGCACTCCCTCCCACCCTGATGCTATAAGCTATTAAGGCCAATGTTTCACAACTCTTAAGATATAGTGATTACAAAATGTAGTATCATAGTATACAAAGTTGATTTCTGCCTGAGGTAATATGTCTACATTACGTCATTGTAATCCTAAGTTACTGGAAAGCTCTCTTCTCAACATTATCAATTCCTAAGAAAAGTGTACATTATATAACAAACAATGATAACAAGCACAGGAATGTTTGAAATCTAGGATTCTATTTCTTCTTAGTTGTTGTCAGCTTTTGACTATGCCATCTGGCATTTAAGGTAATATCAAAGATGATGACTTCTCTATACATCAGTTCTATATCATGATGTAAACATGAAATCATATCAGAAAGTACTACAACTTCTCCTTCCCACCCACGCATTGTCTAAACAGGCGTTGTATATTATGACGTAGACATTGAATAATACCAGAAAGTATTACAAATTATCTTTCCCACACAATATGTGTGATTTTAGTGATGAACGTGACACTACAGCACTACAGAGATTAATCACTAAATTCAACTATAGCTATCAATATAAGCATACATATATGAATGACAACATACCAGTGTTAAGGTCTACGTCCAGCCCACTCCTCAGACTACTGTAGTACTACTAGTGGTGTGTACAACTCATGTGGGTGGTAATCCAGCCTTGATATGACAGCACTCCTGGTACTCCCCCATAATATATACCAGTATGGACGTATAGCTACATGTGTAGGCCTATTAGCTCGGACTCCACTAGGGCGACACAGCTACCTGCGAAACAAGGCGTTCTTTTAGTTCCTTTGTTCCCAAAAAGATCGCCCTGTTTCGCTGCATTTCGCCCTGAATGTCGCCCTGAATGTCCCTAGGAATAGGGCAAGATTCAGGGCGAAACGCAGCGAAACAGGGCGATCTTTTGGGGAACAAAGGAACTAAAAGAACGCCTTGTTTCGCAGGTAGCTGTGTCGCCCTAGTGGAGTCCGGCCTAATGCCATGTACAGGAGGATCTCTGAGAATGGCTCAGGTTCTGGGAGTGGTGACTGGAACCAATAGCATGCGAGACCACAGACCACACAACGGGAGCCGTCTAGACTGTCCGAGGAATTTATATATAAGGGAGCTGGTAGTATTATAGACTTGGAGAGCTGACAATGACTTGTATTGGGAGTGGTATATGGGATAACTTTATGGCAAGCCAATATGTAAATGACATTGTAAAAACCAAAGCATACATGGACTAAATCTGAGATTTAGAATTGCCTTTGCAATAATTCCCAAATACCTAACGGAAGTAATTAGCCTGCTATGTCGTGATTCTGTGCATCTGCAATACGATTGTTTATGTTATTCCCCATCTATAGCCAAGGTATATGTGTTTTGGAAAGGGGACATTAAACTAAAACTATAGGCTTATATATAATACATGTACTGGTACTTTACATGTTGGCCTCATAAACTGGCCTTCAATACTGCAATGGTTAAAAGAGCTAATAATGCTTATATAGATGACTCAGAGTATGAAATGCCTGATTGGTTCGTGTGGGTGTAACGGGCATGGAGGCGGATCCAGACACTTTTTGGTAGGGCCCCTATCACTGTATAAATTCACTAGTGTTTATGGTGTAATACATACATGTAATATGAATGGTCTTTCAAAATTGACAAAGAAAATTAACCTGTATTTGCCATATAGAATTCAACTTTGAGTTAAATCAAATCCTTACTGCATGCCATGTCGAGTATTGGCGCCATGTTGTGAATAAGACCCAGAGACTACTGATGATATCAGAGTGTTATGGAGAGACCCCACGTAGGTTCTATTAGCATCCCCCTCCTACATTGGCTCTCACCCACAGGTGCATACCTGAATGTTTATCTACCAATAGGCCATTGTCTGTGTTTGAGAAATTATTACATTAGCCTCCGAGCTCCCACTGAATATCGCAGTGACCGATCACAATAGTCAGACATACGGGTCTCTATTTTTTGTTTGTTTTTCTTCTTTCAAAGAAATATAATTTGGGTCATTATACGTAACTCGAACTGATACTGTATGTGTATTATAAAATTGTAGCATCCTATATCAGTCATCGTGGTAAGTAACTTATTATTATCAGTATATTGATATCATTATTTAGACACAAGCTGTTATGATACAAATGTTGTACGTGTCATAGATAATCTGCCCTTGCCTTGTGTTATGCTTACTTTGGAACAGTTGGTTACTCATCATCACGAGTTGTGTGAGATGGTGCTATAGCCCCCTCTTGAACATGGGCATTCTGAGTCCGGGCTCTCAGAATCAGGGCTCTCTGACCTGGGGCTCTTGGGAACGAATGCCCTCTGGTTATGAAGCCAAAACCCCAAGGTTATCATTTCTAATATTCATCAGATCAATCGCTTACCAGATTAGGTCTGGCGGATGCAAATCAATCAGGTGGCCCTAGTTCTGATGGCCCTAACATAATCTCGGGGTATTCCAGTTGAGGCAACCTCTCACAGAGCCCCTATTCCGATGTCCCTGATTCAGAGAACCCCACAAAGGGTGCCATTTCAGAGGGCCCTGGTTCAGAGGACCCACATTCAAGGGGACAGCGGGCCTCGAATACTTTGTTCCATCGCTAGAGGGTCCCAGTTCCAGGGGTTGTACAGAGGGCCCATATATTATATCCCAGAGGCCCTTGGGCCTGTGATGAGACCCGTTGGTTTGCACTCACACTGTGTAGATGTCCTCAATGCCCTTTTGCATCTCCAGTGGAGGACATTCAAGGGGGCTTTACATATCATCGGCACATTGAATCCAAATCCACTTCCCTTGAAAGAACAAAGCACATTACGTATGCAACGTCTCCATTTTCTACACGTCATTGTGCGTGGGCTAAACTTTGTGTTTACAAACATATAAAACACGTCAATCGTCCTTAGTGATATCGGAATGTGGATTTTGGGGAACTGAGAACACCAGTATTGCACATATATATGTATTAAATTCCTCCCACAAACTTTATCTTCTATAAAATACTGCACATTCCTTTCCTTGTGTGTACCGTCTTTTTGCATTTCAGGACGTCCAAGTTGAAGTTTGGATCAGGAGACTGATGTTGACGTGGGACCTTACATACGATGAGGCAGCTCTTGTTTTTTTTTCTTGTAGAGAGTAAATCCAGGCACGAAAACAAGTTGTGTTTAACTATGTTTTATCTGGCCTGAACATGTTAAAAGGATGTCGTTGGCTGGTCTCTATGTAGCTACTATTTGCACTCCTTTATGACTATAACCAGTCTCATATATTAGTAGTGTGTGGCCATTTACATGTATACTTGAATGTGTAGTTTTGTGTGAACATTATATTATATGTCCCATGCTTCATCCTGTGCTATAATCATTTTTCTTTTTAGGAACAAGTATTTTTGAATGATGCTTATGTGACTGGCCAATGTTAAGGGGAAAATGGCAGAACATGAAAATAATCACTGCCTTTTCTAAATTTAAGTCACAATATTAAAGCTGCATGTACCCATGCAGGCGAACGTACTCCAACCCCTATACCATATAGAATGGACCCTTCTTTGTGTCTGGACCTGGCAGTCTGGGGTGTTGACAAATAGTTACCCATGGTATCTAAGACCACAAACCACTGCATGCCCCACTCTGAGCCTCAACAGAAATAAAACCTACACACCACAAGCACGTCCTCTATGTGTGTTATTTTATTGTGGTACAACACACAAATACAAGCTGATAAAAAGTGGTGATGGAAACTTAGCATCTGTTGTCAGGCATCTGACCAAACCGTGTCTACATGGCTGCCTCTGTGTGATCACATGACATATGGCACCGTTAGGGACTGGTCATTTTTTAACCACCGGGGGGGGGGGGGGCAGTAGGTGGATTTTCGCCCACCACTCCCCCCTCCCAGGAGTTCGAATTCCTTCTGTCCTCCCTCCCTGGAATGCATGGTTTAAATTGATCGCGGCCAGCTCCTGCTAGATATAAAGTAACATGCCTCCACTTTCGCTAAAATAGTGTGACATTTTCTTTTAGTCCCCCTTTAAGAGGGATCCAAATGTTAGTCCTACCTCTCAAATGTCCAAAATTTTAATGTGTTTGCTCCCCATTAAAATACACCCAACACCCTCCCCCGTGTTGTAAAGAAATGACCACTCCCTGAGTTTAAGGAATACTCATGTGAAAGGGGGACAGTGCGTGTTAAATCAAGTGTATATGTAGATTCATGTTGGTTGGATCCTTCAGTTGTTATCCGTTATAAAACACAGTCATGCTTATCAGTCCAACATTTCCACATTAAGTTTCCATAGACAGCTTATGCTACTTATGATCCTAAATGGCAATGTAGGCATTATGTATTAAGGCCTTGATGAACTGATGACGCCGGGTGTCATAATGATTGTAATGCTGTATAGATTACACACTATGTAAGGTAAATTGAGATACCATGATATTGATTTGCTTTGTTTGCTCTTTCTGAAAGTAGACACATCTTAGAACTGGCATTGTTCATGCAGAAAATAGCATACCTCCATCAGACAATCACATCAATCGGCGCAGTAGTCTTGATCTAGGTCTGCATTCCGGGTCAAAGGATCTATACCTCCTGTGAGGGGATCAAATTTAAGTGGGTTTATGTGACTTGGAGGGTCCTACGCCCCTTTCATAGACCACCCGACATGTGTGTGTAGTCAAGATACCTGCCTAGACCAGGGACACCTTTGCTATAAATGACATGATCAAAGCCGTGTGTACTATTAATCGCCTTGGTAAGTTTATCAACGACTGCTGTGGTTTGGAATAATCTTTATAACGGCGGTTGTTATAACTGTAGAACTTAGAAGACGCATTTCATATTTGACCTTACTACACACTTTTGGCGTTATGGTGGGGTTGGGGACACAAGTTGGGATGGAAGCTAGTCCTATGTCAGTATATTGCATAATTATGCCTACATTTTCCATTTTGATATCGGCTTCCTTAAAATTATCAGGCTGCTTTTTGCCCATCATGCAGAATGTTTGGCTTTGAAATAAAACATTTCGAAAGATCACTCAGAGCCATAGCTACGTTAATAACCATTACAACGCATCTTTTATCCTTCCAATACTAATGAGTTCCATAACTCAGAAGTCTAGATTTTAACGTTATAACCTAAGACATGCCACACCTATAAATATCAATTAGCCAACCCTGCACTTACTGTCTGTCACAATGGCTGTCCTCAGTAAATATTGCTGCCTCACCCCTACCATCGACCCACAGAGCCCCTACTCTGTGTGTCCTGGTGGTTTATTTAGCTGCCCCCCTCCCCTTTGTCTCTGGCAGGGACTGCACCTGACAGGTGGCAGGTGTTACCTTAATGTGACCTTCAGGTGTCACCTGTCTTTTACCTGACTCTCCCCATACAGGTAGACCTATATCAAAGTCATGTCGGGGTGCTAGCCTGGGCCCTCAGTCTCAGGTAAGATGTGTACATTTCAGGTTCAGGTTGAGAAGAACTAGGTATGGAAGAGCTGTAATGTTCTTTAATTTGTTGTTTTCAATGTCAGGGACATTTAGGGCAATTTATTAGGTGGTGCTGTAGTCCATAATTCCTGAACATTAAAGATGTCTAGGTATGGAGTCAGAGGGCCTGGGGGCATGAGACACAACTATTTTTTTGCCATTTAAAGCTCCATCAAAGTATGTAGCTATGTCTAACTGTACTCATTAGTTATGTATACTGGTTGTATCTGATCATCAATCATTATAGTCTACTATTTCGTTGAACATTATACCATGGTATTTCCTACATAGAAACATTGCTGTAATGTATCTAAGTATTGTGTTCTCCATCCCTTTATTAACACCTTACAGTTACAGTTTCAAATGTTAGGAACCAAATGCAATACTGCCTTATATGGTTATACTTTGATAACATGTAATAGTATACTTGTATTTATTTAAAAGGGAAATATTAAGATGACAGGGGAACTAGCCGCCTGGGGATGCAGTTAGAATAGCCAGCATCCAATACTCCTTTGACCTACCTTTACCAGTGCCTTTACTTGGTGAAAGCCAGACTTGATATGACCTCAGCAGGTCACCTCACAGCCTCCGACCACTGACCACGTGCCTCGGTACAGGTATGATACCTACACCTCCTCCTCTACAGGTGGGTAAGGGACTCCTCCAGTAGCTGCTGGGTCTACAGGTACAGTACCCCAGGGGTCTCCTTAATTACCAGCCCTATGTGAAAGGAGTTCTCTGTCAACCTACCTCACCTAGATCCTCTGGTGTCAATCCCCTCTCCTCCTCCTGCTGGCCAGAAAGCTGCAGGTTGCTGGGAAGGTGTGTTTTGTTAGGTCTGAGTGGAGTGTGAGTATGAATGGTCCTCTCCGTGTGCAGCTGTTCAGGGGGAGCAGTGATGCTGTATTTAGTGGGGGTTAGAAGGTGGGGGGTGTTTAACTTTAAGTGATGCTGTCCCTGGTAGAGGCCTAGTGTGGGGGAGGGGGTGCCTATCACTTTGGTGAAATTCCTGAGGTGTTGTGCTGCTGTTATGTTCCCTTGCTAACTGATGTAGCTGCTGCTGTTGTTGGCGAGGTTGTTGTTATTGTTGTTAGATATTGTTGGGGTGTTCTCAGGAGTAGATAGTGCAATATTTCACTGGTTAGTGTATTCAATCATAGGTCTATGTGACCATAGCTTATACCCAATATGTTCCTGGTGGGTCGGGGTATAAATTCCTGGTAATAAAATCCATGAAATGCTTTGTTGATATGGCGCTGCTGGAATCCTGATGGCCGTATCTAAAGGTGTCACTAGTCTGGTTCAAATTAAGATGTTTTATAAGTTAATTCCAGTGACTATGAGATGGCAGTGAACACTGTGCATGTCTTGTGGTAGTGAGTGTCAGATGTGGTGGTGGTGGTGTTGGCGTGCCACCAGACCTTGTATTGCCCTCCACTACTACAACCTCCCCCACAGGCTGCTTTAACACTACATTATCCCCATCCCACCCACCCTACCCCCTAGGCAGCAGCTTGTAGTGGCCTATCAACTTAAAGCCCTCCCCACTACCACCCACCCACCCACCCATTCTAAGGCCAAAACTAAATAGATGTTCCGTTATGTTCCCTTCCATGTTCAGGACTTTTTGCGTTCGCTGGACCAGTGGTCAAAATATACTTTAAGATCTCCTAACCAACTAGTAGATGGGGAATTATTCACAAGTTGACGCTTATACGCGACAATTTAACGGTTTAAATGAATGGCGCAACTTCTTGGTAATAGGGCTCTCGCATGCAAGGTCATGTAAACAAATTATTTTCAATCTAGATAGTGATACCCACAATAGCATAAGCACTAGCAGATCCTGTATGTGAAATTTTATTGGCCATTTCGTACAAATATTACTATAGATTTATGAAGTATGAAAACGATAAAAGGGTGTGCCCAGATGTGCCCAACTACATGACGTGACTTAGGTGCCCTATTGCCCTAACAACTTACTTTCTTCTAATTATCCTTTCCTCCTCCTTACCTACTTTCAACATGAACCTGAAACTCACATTCTTAACTTTTTTCCTCCCACACATACACACACGGCCGAGCCACTTAACAGCGTCCCCTGCAACCACAACCGATGACATGCCTGCTCGAGCATCTAATATTGGACATAGCTTTGGACATTGTTGTCACCGCATAGAGAATGGCCCAGGTATCCTCCTCAGTCTCATAGTACTGGAACATGCATAGTGTTATATAAGTCTACCCCCAGGACAGCTAAATGGGCATGATGTGAGACCCCCACCTGAAATGCAATGCCATAGCCCCAATTCACATGGCATAATTGCCATAGCCCCAATTCCCCAAAGCCTCAATTCACATGGCACAATTTCCAAAGCCCCAATTCCCCATAGCCCCAATTCACATGGCATAATTGCCATAGCCCCAATTCTCCATAGCCCCTATTCACATGGCATAATTACCATAGCCCCAATTCCCCATAGCCCCAATTCACATACCATAATTGCCATAGCCCCAGTCCCCTACACACTACTTTATCAGACCTCTTGATATTACCTTTATCCCATAGGTTGAAATTATTTTCTGCCCCATTGTTCATTTGGAAGCACAAACACAGACACACGCTTCGTCGTTATGAATCAATGTCTCTGTCATTTTCACTTTCTTTCATGCAATTACATGCAATTACATCCCACCTCTAGCGACCCCCTTCTCTGCTTTTCTCCCCTCGCTATAGCGAGTTTTTTCACTCACTTTCTTCGCCACTCCCCTTCAACCTCTTATACCTCCCTCTCAACCAACAATAGTGCCCTAGTTAGAGGTCTCTTTGGTCTGATCTAGGGCCAGGCCATGTCAATAAATATGTGTGTTGAAGTAGCTCTCATTTCTTTTATTTGAAAGCCAAGACAATTGATATATCTTTTTGGAGCTTTGGAAGTCCTCCTTGTATGTAGGTTTTACTTTTCCTAAATGTCATGTCAGGCATTATTACTACTATTTTCGCTAATGGGATGAAAACTGATTGGATATCGATTGAGATGTTTGTGTTATTATTTGGCAAGCCCCAACATGTGATAAGAAGAAACTACTGTTGTTAAATCACCATCCACAAGTAAACTATCTACAATCATCATGATTTTGTTATTAAAAAAGTGATTATAATTATATATTATCAGTAACCATGTTTCTCACTTGAAAATTCCACTTTTCATAAACGACTAAAACGGTATGGTCTCATCACTACAAACACCTATTATGTTCGTACTTTAAATTGAATTTGAATCTTTTTCAAATAAACTAAAATGTCAAGCCACTCTCAATATTGAAGCGTCCAAAATCGCTTGAGCTGTTTGGTATTTACCATAAGGCCAAACCGTTGGGGGCAGGTTAACAAAAGGCATTAAAGGAGGTGTTTAGCATCACTCTTTGAAGTAAAAGAATCTTTGATAAAAAAAAAAGCAAAATAGAAAAAGCTCCTTACCATTTACGTGAATGGGAGCTGACTATACTGGTACCGTTAACAGTTCTGCCTTGTTCAGTTGGCAGGCCGGATACAACAAAGATATGCCTCCAAATCTGCATGTGTATTTTTCTATTTTGTTTTAAATGTGGTCGCTTGCTTATGGTGTGAATTTTTTATCTGTCCCTGTAGTATTCTGGTGAAGGATGTGGGTGTTGGAGTAGGGGAGGTGGGAATGAGAACGAGATGTGACTGTAAATGTGGATATTTTATGGACGACCTAATGCTTTAAAGTGCTTTGCCCTTTGTCGTCATGATGCATGAATGCAGCCCTGGGAGAAAACTCGTCAATGTTGCATTCATATATAATGACGACACTACTAGTTTGATGCACTCACAAATGATCGGCATGATGCACCAATGCAGTGGTTGTGACTTACCTTCTGGTACAATGTACTGCACAGGTGCATCATGACAGCAATGATCAAATGTTGCCTTTTAGTATGACGTTATTGCATGTTGCTGTGAATACCTGATTTGATTGGAGTTTAAGGAGGTTATGGAGTGGAGTTTGGTTTGAAAAGGGTTATAATGGTGGCTGTGTTTATGTGTATGTTTATGTCCACAGCTCTGTGATTTTAATGTCTTACATCAATCATGATGTTCAGGTCCAAACATCTATTAGCCATAGAGGCCGCATAAATAATCTTTTACCACTAAATAAACAACTAAACAGCCTAAACTGAACGTAAACTACTGTCACTATTGGCCCGCATAAGCGCCGGGGTTTTGAATAACCACTAGAAGTAGTCCTGCAGTTCTACAATTGAGGGGCTACAATATTATGTTAATCGGTCTGGGATAAGCGCCTATCTCGTTTATCTTATAATATAGAATTTTACAGCTACACTGTAAAATGTTGGTTGCTATTTTTGTAGTTGTACAATAGATTCTACTGTTGGTGTACAGTTTTTTAGGTGAACAGTTTAATATACTGTAAATCTACGGTAGATTCTACTGTAAAACCATTCTACAGTAGATGCTACTGTAGAGCTACAGTAGATTCTACTGTGTACATACACTAACTGTTTACAGTGTAGACAAATTATGGATATTCTTTTGCATATACAGCCCCCCCCCCCAACATCATCATGGGAGAGGGTATACATTAGCCCGGGCTCCACTAGGGCGGCACAGGCATATGCGAAACCATGCGATCTTTTTTTATGTTTTGATTTGCATACATTGCTTCATTTCGCCTGATTTCGCTTCATTTCGCATCAGTGTCGCCCTGAGTGTCGCCCTGCTTCTGGCGTTACATAGGGCGACACTGCAGCGAAATGAAGCGAAATGAAGCGAAATGAAGCAAAATGTGCAAATCAAAACACAAAAAAAGATCGCTCCGTTTCGCAGAACACTGTGCCGCCCTAGTGGAGTCTGGGCTAATATAATACAAGTGTGATACTGAGATACGATCAGTATAATATCGTAGCATATGAAAAATAAACCTATTTTGTGTACTTTCTCCATCACGATCAGTTGACACTGAGTTCCCCGAAAACAGCTGCCAGGCCCGGGTATCGGGTGCTGGTCTACTGTGTGGGAAAACAACCAGGATTCAGAGGATGCAGAGTTTGACAATTCATAAATATTTGTTTTAGTCACTAGGGGATTAGTACGCATAAGGCCGGACTCCACTAGGGCGACACAGCTACCTGCGAAACAAGGCGTTCTTTTAGTTCCTTTGTTCCCCAAAAGATCGCCCTGTTTCGCTGCGTTTCGCCCTGAATCTTGCCCTATTCCTAGGGACATTCAGGGCGACATTCAGGGCGAAATGCAGCGAAACAGGGCGATCTTTTTGGGAACAAAGGAACTAAAAGAACGCCTTGTTTCGCAGGTAGCTGTGTCGCCCTAGTGGAGTCCGAGCTAATGTTAGTGTGCTCCCCTGAGTCTGTAAAAAGGCCAGATGTATACTACATGTATACACGTTCATGTACGTTTTGTGTTACATCGATGACAATAGGTACTTTTTCAAAAATGTTCTTCAATATCTTATCATTTCAAACCTCTCACTTAGGATCAACCCTGTATAGCCAGGCTATATGCCAAACAGTCTGCAATGTTTCTTTTGGTTAAGTAGCGTAATTTATCATTCCCTATCATGCCCTAACAACCAACTACTGACAACTTAAATATAAAAGGTACTCATTCAAAGGGTAGTTACTGCGTTGGGATTCCTCTTATTATGTTTTCCCCTTTCTTAATTACCTTTCCTCTGGGACTGCTTTTTTCATCCAGGTCCTGGTTGATTCCTGAATGATTTCCAAATGGTTTTAAGTAAACCAGTATGCCCTGTACTTAGGTAAAAATATTAAGGTATGTTTCATGTATAACATAGGAAGAAGGGTTTGGGTAGATAAGTCGGCCTTTCCCCCATTTCTTTTGTTAAACGCGAAAAAGTACCGGTGTGCAAACCTTGAAATTGCCTCCAAAAGTGTGAAAATCTGAAAATGACTTGTCTTTGAAATTGCCGGAAAAAACACGTATGGTAGGCCCTGTTTTGCTACGAACGGTTGGTTGACCTAGAACAACCCTTTTCATTTTATTTAGACTTATAAGAAAAATATGATGAAACGTGTTTTTTAGATAGATGTTGTGCTTTGTCACTGTCCCTAGATATCTGGATAGACAGGCCTTTTAAGCGCGCAATGTAGCATTTGATCTCACCTGACATAGAACTCAGATAAATGTGAATGCACTCCACTCGAGTGGCATACTTTATGTACAGATGTATGGCAGGTCGTTTTGTGCTTGAGACCTTTGTCTCTAAAGTGATGAGCAGAGATCCAGGGGTATGTAGACTTTAACACATACCTGTCAGCCCTGCATCACGAGAGATGCAATAGTATTCGTCATCCTTGGCACAATTAAATTCCATGTCGGTGGACGTCCACGAACTCCTAATGTAATACTTGTCATGAGTTGCCTTTGCAACAATGCATATGTACCTGACATTCCTTTTTAGGGGGGGGCATCGGCGCAGCATAGTTTGCGGAATGTGAACTCTCGATCCCATTGACCATATATCAGCGGGTAGGGGAGTGGGTGGCAGGGGAACAGGAGAAAGCGTCAAGAGGACAGAAGGTAGATATGGTAGGGAGATTGGGGTGGAGCAATGTTCTTTTTCTGGTAGTGTTCCGAGAGGGGTGGGGTGGGGAGGGGAGGAGCCAATAGAATGCTGTATTAGTGACTGAAGGTGTGGGGCTGCAGCGAAGGAAGTCGCAGAAAAGAGAAAATTGCATGGCCCTTAATGCTTGTCCTCTCCACTGATTCATCACTGGAGTATATGAATCACGGGGGTAACATTATTCTGCCACTACTTCCTGGGAGGGCCAAGCAGGAGCCAGATACATACGGCCAAAATGGCATCTTAAATTAGAGGGCGATATCTCCCTTAGATAGTGATACGGTCAAACAAGTGGATTTATGAGAGTTAGACTGGTAAATGGGAGAAAACAACAATAATATGACATAATGGAGGTCTCGTTAAGGCTGGGTTAAGGAATGGTTTTAATTTATCAGTTAAAGTGAGAATCGTCGGGAGACAGAATTTGGAAAATTAGATGTATACTAATACATACATTGAGTAAGATAATTTATTGCAAACACAGACTTTAATTGCAGTAATCACACCTTTCTGAATAATGGGTTGATTACTGATGTTTAGCCTCAGAAGGGACATGACTGATTGAGTCAGGTATGGCAACATGGAAACCTGATGACCTCAGCTGTCCTAAAGCTCATATTGCAGGAGTTTATTTAGTGTAAAGCAGTGTGGCCTGGGGTGCTGGGAGGAGTTGGCAGGTGTTCAGTTCCACTCCAGGCGGCGTGGTAGGTGTGAATATACCTACCGTTAGTTAAGGTGTGTGTGTGTGGGGGGGGGGGGGGGTACTGGAGGAGGAGAGGCCCTGTGGGAGGTACAGAAAGGGCAGCTATAATGACATACACAATGCTATCTCACCCGCCCCTGGAGGCTACCGGGTCAACCATGACCGGTGTAGGGGCGTTAGGTATGTCAAACATGCTTACTATGGACATACTACATGTATAACAAATATATATTATTTGTAAAGTCAGGTATGTTAAATATGCTGATTCCATTCACTATACATACAGTCTACAGATATATATCAAGTAAATACATAAAGGGATGGTGTGTGAACAAGTTCAATTTTTAAAAAGTAGAGTGATTTCTGGGTAGGTCCGAAAATGTCGACCTAGAGAGGGCAAATAAATCTCAAACACCGCAGTGCAATCCAATATAACGTTTATGTTTCTTCCTAAATGACCCCTGTCCAACAACTGATCAATTTATACCGCCACCCCTCCTTCTATAGCGACATTTTCAAAAAGAGACGACTCCCATTTAAAACGTCTATATGGGAGATTGGGGGACGAGACAGGCAGAACATGCTTTGCCTCAAGGGTACATAATGTGCTGATGCACCAGGCCAGTGCCAGCCGCTGGATTGGTGCATCATAATGATGCTTGAGGCAGCATATGTATCGTCCTTAAAGGATGCTAATTTAGGTCCTTAATGTATCATGGCACAAACTTGTCTTGATGTATATGGGTCTGTAGCTAAACATGATAGATCATGGGGCAATTAGGCCTACCAGAACTGGGAGGGATGATTAGTGCAACTGATAATTGCAATGACCAGTGTTTGTTAATCAGTAGTATAAAGATTCCTAGCATTCTTGCATGAATGCTTTATACATAAGCCCCTATATGCTATTCTCTGTCTCTGTCTCGTGTTGTCTTTGTCTCTATCTGTCCTTCACTTACCCTCTGTCTATGTTTGTCTGTCTGTCTGTCTCTCTGTCCGTCTCTGTCTCTGTCTCTGTCTCTCTCCTCTCTCTCTCTCTCCTTCTCTTTATATCTATCTATCATTCTATTCATCTATCTATCTTGCCTCCCCTCTCTCTGGGATATAAGTGTCTGTTAAAACCAAGAAGATGGGCCATGCACTCAAGGCCCCAATGTCATATAAAACAGGTTGTGTAAAGGTTGTTCATTAGCACAATTCAGGCTCCAAGTTATTAGAGATGATTTAATCTGAGCAGAATTTATTTTCATCAAACACAGAAGTCAACGTGCTTCTGTGGGACATGTGGTGTAACAGTTTAGAGTATCTCATATATTGCCTCTGATTGGGGTTCAGTTTTAGAGCACTAATTGGACCCCTAAATCTACGGTCGTGGATTCTGGGACTAGGTTGCCCCCCCCCCCTCGCGTCCCTGATGGAATGTAGCTCTATAACAAAGAACAGGGACTCCCCCTGGATTGCATGTGTGAACTATTATCTGTGCATGGCACAAGGCTGCCATCTGGAGTGCAGTCAGTTAAACGCCATACTAACATGTAACTGAACGACTGGTGAACACTCTACACAACTTGCATTAGGTAATATTATCAGATTTAAGCTACAGGGTCATAATTTGAGTGCCCGGTTCAAGACATCATACCCCCCCCCCCCCCGCTTATCTGAACCCTGACTATTGGATTAGTCTTGATTCTAACTCATACTCTGTATTGACGATTTAGTAATGGTATATCATCTCATTGTCTCATATCTTCATCATGTTATATACTTTGTACATATGGCACGAGCTAATCAAGGAACCTCTGTGAATCATGAATGTAATACGAGTGGTACATGGAAGACCACCTCTTGGAGTGATTGTACAATAAACTTAAACTTAAACGTACCACAGTTTTTTATGTCTTTATTTAAAGTATGCAAATACATATACAATTATTATGATAATAACCTAATATTGCTTTTGAATAAACTATTTCAATTAATTTCAATTAATTTAATTATAAAGATACGTTAGTTGTATTTCGGATCCCGCGCGGCAAACGCCCGTTACTTATGTTAACACGTGATCACGCGCTTCGCGGATACCAGTCAGAGTCTTCCGAACCGCACCGAAGGCAGACGTGTTTGTGTCTCAATTTTTTAGTTCCATTTTGTTTATTTCATGGAATATTCGGTGTGTGCCAAGTGTTGCTTCCATCATGACAGAAGACATAGGTGTGATAGCAGTAAGATACGCCCGTATCGTTGTAGGAGCGACTCCTGCGTCTGCAACGGAGTGTCATGGCCAACGGGTGCCGGTGTTCAAATTGGTGCTGACGCCATTGGGCCCGGGAGGCGAACGGCTGCTGGATTGGCAAGTAACCACTACTATTCAGCTGGACCGAGTGGAGAGGGACGTCGAGTTCACTCTCAGAGTGGTAGGGCTGATGGTAACCAGGCTGGAGGAAGTTTTCGGGAATTGGCTGAGAAAGCCCGAAAAAGTGACTCTAACTCTATGAATCTGGCAGAATGGGCCAGGGTCCAGTTAGGGGCGATGAAGACGGCGCAGGCAGGGACGGGTGACAGCAGTAAGCCGGCCGGTGAAGCGACGGCAGGCGGCCTGTCGGAGGCGGCAGGCGGTGTGTTGACAGATGATGACAGACGTCAGCTGGGTGGGCGTCAACCGGCGAGACACACGTCAGTTCCCACTCAGGATGAGTTGGATAGGCATGCAGACGACCTGCTGTCAGCTGGTGAGATGGAGGCGATGAGTGATGAACGGGTGAGAGAATTGTTGGCGGCGGCGGCGGCGTCGGAACAGGAGATAAAGAGACTGGAGCGTGAGGTGAAGGCGCTGACCAAGTTGCAACGAGATGAGAAACGTCGTCGGCAGGCGCTTTCCAGAAGATCTGCCGTGCCGTTGGGCCCTCCTAAGCAGCGGACGTATGTGCGGGATTCAGACCAGGAGGTAGACAGAGAGACAGTGTACAGTGACGATGATGCAAGCTCGGTCACATCTGGCAGGGCTACACGCAGGAGAGGTAATTCTAAAAAGAACCTGTTTAATGTTGACATGTATATGCCATCAGAGAAAAAAGGCAAACCCATACGGTTTCCTGAACTTGTGTACTATAGTTTGTGCCAGATTTTGGATTTCGCAGATGCAGGTGTTGATGTTCGTGACTACATTAGTCACATCAGATTTTTGATGGCGAAAGAAGCCACCGGTGTGTACAAGTCTGATAAACTGGTCATATATGATGCTGTGGTGAGGGCCAGGGCGAATACGTGGGGCATGGGTGTGTTTGGTGTAAGGGATTCCGACCTCGTTGCTGAATACATAGCCCATGATGCCTTGAGAAGTCTGGGGAACCCAGCCATGTCCAGGGGCCGAGGTAGGGGCCGTGGAGGTGGGCGTGGTTATGGTTTTGGGGAAAGGCGCCCGGATCAGCAACTTTGCTATGCGCATAACTTCTGGTCTGAGGGGTGCAAATATGGGAGCAGGTGCTTTAAGATGCACTCCTGTTTCAGTTGCTATGCACCGGACCACAAAGCTCCAGCGTGCCCACAAACAGTGAGGGGCGAGTTACAAGGGTTTTCATCCCCCCAGGGTAATTTTGGGAGGTAGGGGGGTGGTGGGAGAGTCGTGCCTGATGACTGTGTAAATGCAAGTATGGTGGCTAGTGTGTGTGTTATCGAGTATATGGTGGCATATAGTATGTATTGTAACAAGTTGATTGTGGCGGTGGCGAGCATAGTGGTTATGCTGCATTTAAGTATGTGTTTTGGAAGTACTATAGCTTACTCCATAAGTCGGTGGAAGGGTGAAATTGTGGATGTACATGCGATTAATCTGATTGTAGCAGATGGGTGCTTTGGTTCACCTGTCGTTCACATGTTGTGTAACAAGCGTCATGGTTTTACTAACAATGAAATGTATTATTTTATGTTGGGAATTATGACAGGAGTCATGGCACAATTATGTGTGGAATCTCCAACTAACGGTATATGGAGACAGTGTGCAACTATAGATCTAAGTCAAGATCAAACAAATTTGGGGAATGATGGTGTTAGAGTTAAGAATATTTCATGGCCAAGTTATGTAAGTAGTGAGATTATTGAGGAATTTGAGATGAAGTTCCCAGACTATGCACCTTGCGTGTCAAGTAAATGTTATCATCAAATTGGTGAGGTCCCGGCCCAGCTTAATGTTTGTCATTACTTTGACATGTTGTTTATGCAGGGGAATGTTGACGTGAACGGCATGTATTTGTTTGATGGAGTTTATCAAGGGCACAAAGTTATGGACGACAATGTGGATGTGAGCTATAGTAGATTAAATTACAAGTCAATATTGGAAGATGAAAGCGTATTGTATATGGATAAATTATTTGAGAAAGAATTGTTGAATGGGAAAGTAAGTAAAAGTATGAGTAAACCGATGTGTGTTCATTCCATGGGTGCAGTGCCCAAAAAAGATGGTGGTTTCAGGAACATAACCGATTGTCGTCGACCACTAAATAAGTCGATAAATAATTATATGGAGTCTGTAGTAGAAAAATTCAACTATGCTAGCATTCAAGATGCTGTTAAATTGATGAAACCCAATTGTTATTTAAGCGTGGTTGATGTGGCTTCAGCTTATCGTTCAATTAATATATGTCCTGGGCAGATTAAATACCAGGGCTTTATGTGGAATGATGAATGGTACGTTAACAATTGTTTATGTTTTGGTGGCAGGTCAAGCCCTTACATTTTCACCAGACATACTGAGTTTATTGTTAGATCTATGAAGAAGCTCGGTTGTGATGGAATTGTAGGATATTTGGACGACTTCCTGATTGTGGCGGATAATTATGAGGATTGTAAAAATCATCAGTTGATGCTGATTAAGCTACTAAGGTATTTGGGCTTTCATGTTAATTATAAGAAAGTGCAATCTCCGACTACAGATATTTGTTTTCTTGGAATTATGTTGAATAGTGAAGATTTGTCGATGAGATTGCCAGAGGATAAGTTGTTCAGGCTCCAAGAGTTAGTGCAGGGGGCGCTCAACAGAACTATTATGACAAAAAGAGAGGTATTGAGTTTGGCTGGCATTATGTCCTTTTGCACCTCGGTTGTGAGGGGAGGGCGTACTTTTGCAAGACGTATAATTGACATGTCCAAGACTGTGGATAATCTGTATGATGAGATTGTACTAGATGAAGTTTTCAGAGATGATTTGTTGTGGTGGAAAGCTTTTTGTAAAATTTTCAATGGTAAACGCATGTGTATTTCAATAAGTTATAGCAAGATCAATACTTTTTATACGGATTCATCCATGACTGGTTTTGGTAGCCTATATAATGATGATTGGTTGTTTGGAGTGTGGAAGGGCGAGTCCAATTTAAGTTTGTGTCATCATGAGGTCAGGTGTCCTGTTGTGCCTTTACCTGAAAACATAAGTGTGTTGGAATTGTACCCGGTATTGTGCGCTGTGCATAGGTGGGGTAAGTGTTGGCGCAATAGTGTAGTGCATTTATTTACTGATAATATGGCCGTAGAGATCATGCTCAGGAAGGGTAAGTCGTCGAATAGATATTGTATGCAGATGATTAGGGAAATATTTTGGGTGTGTTTTATTTACAACTTTGAATTGTTCACATATCACATATCGAGCAGGTGTAATGTTTTCTGTGACTTGGCCAGTAGGATTACGGTAGACAATAAGTTTAGCGAGTTTGTGGTATTTAACACTAAGAGAAATATGTGCTGTTTGTAATTGTAGTTGATGTTTTGAGGAAGGAAGCCCGGTTCCTGCAGGCACATGTTTATGCTGAATCGTCCTGGGTGACAAGGAGGAGTCAGTGGAAATGTTACATTGATTTTTGCAATAATTTTGAGTTTGAACCAATTCCAGTATTACCTGACACCATGGCGTGTTACATAGCCTATCTTTGTAGAGATAAGAAATATTCCACTGTGATTAATTATGTGTCGGCAGTTAAAGTGTTACATGAATCTTTGGATAGTGTTTATCCGAAGGAATCTTTTGTGATAAAGTCTACATTAATAGGAGCGAAGAGAGTGTTGGGGAATGAAGTGAAGCAATCTGATCCTATTGGATGTAAACAGTTATTGAAAATGTTTAAGTTTTTGGATTTGTGTAACCCTCGTGATTTATGTGTGTGGGGGGCTTTAACAGTGGCTTTTAGATGCCTGCTAAGGAAATCAAATATTTGTAAGGGTACTATGTGTCTGCTACCTGTGGATATTGAATTTACTTCATGGGGGATGGTTGTTGTTGTGAGAGAAACGGAGACGTTAAAATTTAAGGAAAGAGTGTTGAGATTACCGGTACATAGTATTGATTCACCTTTATGTGCGGTTAGAGCTGTAGCTTTGATGTTGTATGGTTGTAATAATGTCAAGATGTCCCAGTTGTTTGGATGGAAGTGTAAATCTAAGTTTGTACCTTTGACTTATAAGATGTATCAAGATGAGATTAAGAGGTTGAAAAGTTCAGCTGGATTGGTAGGTGTGTTCAGTTCGCATAGTCTGCGCAGAGGGGGCGCCACTGAGATGGCAGCTCTTGGGGTGCCGATTGTAGATATTAAGGCCAGAGGAGATTGGAGATCTTGGTGTGTCCTGGCATATGTCAATAAGACTAGGGAGCAGCTAATTTGTGATGATATGATGTTTTCAAGGAAGTTGTTAAAATTATCTCAAGTATAAGTTAAGTCGAGACAGGTGAGTGGGGCGGACGGTTGGTTTGGATGCCGATCCCGGTTGTTGACCCACACTGTCGTTATGTCTCCTTTAACTTAGACTGCAGTTTATTTATTATTTCAATTAATTTCAATTAATTTAATTATAAAGATACGTTAGTTGTATTTCGGATCCCGCGCGGCAAACGCCCGTTACTTATGTTAACACGTGATCACGCGCTTCGCGGATACCAGTCAGAGTCTTCCGAACCGCACCGAAGGCAGACGTGTTTGTGTCTCAATTTTTTTTTTCCTTTTCTTTTAGTTTTGTTTGTCTGTTAAATGTTTATGTTTAATAAAGGGATGCCGATCCCGGTTGTTGACCCACACTGTCGTTATGTCTCCTTTAACTTAGACTGCAGTTTATTTATATAACGTGTTCATATTTACTTTTGCTTAAACTGTTCTAAAAGAACATAAACTATTTGATTACCTTATTGACAATTGCAGCGTCGTGCTCCTTCATGTAATGGAGGCATGGTGAAGGGTAAGTAGAGTAAGCATTTATGTGAGCAGCCAAGCAGAAAGGATAGTCCACGCAGGATTAGTTCCGATTTTAGCCACCAGGGGGCGCCACTATGGCCTAAAATGAAAGAATTAGGCTAAAAATAGCTCTTGGGTACTTTTTTCTGGAGAATTCAATAGCATTACATAAAACATTCCATTTTTGGTAAAAAGCTTCTACATTTGTAAGGTAAAAGGAACGTTTTAAAGCCTAAATGGGTGTGCTTGTTGATATGTGTTGCCATGGAAACATGATTTTTATTCCAAATAGAGGAAATTAAGACATAAATTGATAGAATGATTTCTGAGGATTGCGATGGTGAAAACAAAATAAAATTACCATTCCTAGATCCAATTTTATGACTTAAAGAATGAAAATGTATCATAAATTTCTAATCATCATAGATAATGCTAATTAAATAGGGATATCTTGGAAAATATGAGATATAGAGCTTATTGGGATTTTGGAAAGGGTGATGCCCACACATATTCATGAAGCCATTTCTCAAAAACTAGAAATAATATCTTCTAGTGTAATATATCACTGGAAAGCTTATGACATCAATTTCAAAGTTGGCTTTTTCCTTGGACTACCCTTTTCCCTTGCCTGTACACTTATAGGGTATTACCTAAACCATGAAAGATAAATGCTAGTAAGTGATTATCATTCGCATGCATTATCATGATTACAGTGAACCTCAGAAGTACTTTTTTCAAATGTGTTAAATCTACTGGTATATAAAAGAGATAGCTTCATGTGATATCTTTACCCATTGATATAATGAAGATTAGGATGAAATAGTATATCAATAATGACGACCATTGTGGCTCGTGAGAATAACTTTTCAACAAGCTTCTGTATGTGTACTATTTGTTCTCTCCAACAGTTGTGGCTCATGTGCTTGGTGACCTGAAACGAATCTGGACAAAATTCAAATATCATTGTATATGGGTAAACCTGTTATATCTATAAGTTTCGGAATATACATAATCAGTTATTAGAGGGGCAATCTCACCTGTCGCACTAAACCACATCTAAGACTAGAACAGTAATAGAATTGTGAGTGGGATACGCTCGGTGGTATTATGTGCCTTTTTTTCGCTTCTGACCCTTTTTATCTCGCCAAATCCGCCATGTACGCGGGTATGTCCCTTTTTTTCTGCATCTGACCCTTTTTTCTCACCAAATCCGCCATGTACGCGGATGTGTGCCTTTTTTTCTGCATCTGACCCTTTTTTCTCACCAAATCCGCCATGTACGTGGATGTGTGCCTTTTTTCCGCATCTGACCCTTTTTTCTCACCAAATCCACCATGTACGCGGATATGTGCCTTTTTTTCCGCTTCTGACCCTTTTTTCTCACCAAATCCGGCATGTACGCAAATATGTGCCTTTTTTTTGCTTCTGATCCCTTTTTTCGGAGATGTGCCTTTTTTTCATTGCTGACCCTTTTTTCTCTCAATGTACGGGGATATGTGGCTTTTTTTCGCTTCTGACCCTTTTTTTCTCGCCAAATCTGCCATGTAAGCGGATATGTGCCTTTTTTTCGCATCTGACCCTTTTTCTGGCCTAATATCCGCCAGGTACGTGGATATGTGCCTCTTTTTCCCTTCTCACCCTTTTTTCTTGCCAAATCCGCCATGTACGCAGATGTGTGACTTTTTTTCGCATCTGACCCTTTTTCTTGCCAAATCCGCCATGTACGCCGATTTGTGCCTTTTTTTTGCCTCTGACCCTTTCTTCTCGCCAAATCCGCCATGTACGCGGATGTGTGCCTCTTTTTTGCATCTGACCATTTTTTCTGGCCAAATCCCCCATGTACGCGGATATGTGGCCTTTTTTCGCTTCTGACACTTTTTTCTCACCAAATCTGCCATGTACGCGGATGTGTGCCACTTTTTCGCTTCTGACCCTTTTATCTAACCAAGTTAGCCATGTACGCGAATAATTATGTGACCTTTTTTTGCTACTGACCGTTTTTTCGGAGATGTGCCTTTTTTTCGTTGCTGACCCTTTTTTCTCGCCATGTATGGTGATATGTGCCTTTTTTTTCGCATCTGACCCTTTATCTCCCCAAATCCGGCAGGTACGCGTATTGTTTGCCTCTTTTTCGCTTCTGACCCTTTTTTCGGATATGTGCCTTTTTTCTGCTTCTCACCCTTTTTTCTCGCCAAATCTGCCATGCACGCAAATACGTGCCTTTTTTTTGCTACTGCCCCATTTTTCGGAGATGTGCCTTTTTTTCGTTGCTGATCCTTTTTTCTCGCCATGTACGGGGATATGTGCCTTTTTTTCACCTCTGACCCTTTTTTCTCGCCAAATCCGCGATGTACTGGGTGGGATATGTGCCTTTTTCTTGCCTCTGACCATTTTTTCTCGCCAAATCGGCCATGTACGCAGATATGTGGCCTTTTTTTGCTTCTGACACTTTTTTCTCATCAAATCCGCCATGTACGCGGACATGTGCCTCTTTTTCGCTTCTGACCCTTTTTTCGCGCCAAATTCGCCATGTACGCGTAGATGTGCCTCCTTTTTTGTTTCTGACCATTTTTTCTCCCCAAATCCGCCATGTACGCGAATATTTGCCTCTTTTTCACTTTTGACCCCTTTTCTCGCCATATCTGCCATGTACGCGGATATGTGCCTTTTTTTTGCATCTGATCCTTTTTCTCGCCAAATCCGCCAGGAACGCGGATATGTGCCTTTTTTTTGCTTCTGACCCTTTTATCTCGCCAAATCTGTCATGTACAGGGATATGTGCCTTTTTCTTGCTTCCCACCCTTTTTTGTCCCCAAATACGCCATGTACTTGGATATTTGCCTCTTTTTCGCTATTGACCCTTTTTTCTCGCCAAATCAGCCATGTACGCGAATATGTGGCCTTTTTTCGCTACTGACCGTTTTTTCGGAGATGTGCCTTCTTTTCTTTGCTGACCCTTTTTTCTCGCCAAATCCGCGATGTACTTGGATATGTGCCTTTTTTTCACGTCTGACCTTTTTCTTGCCAAATCCGCCATGTACGCCGATATGTGCCTTTTTTTGCCTCTGACCCTTTTTTCTCGCCAAATCTGCCATGTACGCGGATGTGTGCCACTTTTTCGCATCTGACCATTTTTTCTGGCCAAATCCCCCATGTACGCGGATATGTGGCCTTTTTTCGCTTCTGACACTTTTTTTCTCACCAAATCTGCCATGTACGCGGATGTGTGCCACTTTTTCGCTTCTGACCCTTTTATCTCACCAAATCGTTTTTTTCGGAGATGTGCCTTTTTTTCGTTGCTGACCCTTTTTTCTCGCCATGTACGGGGAGATGTGCCTTTTTTTCGCATCTGACCCTTTTTCTCCCCAAATCCGGCAGGTACGCGTATATGTGCCTCTTTTTCACTTCTGACCCTTTTTTCGGATATGTGCCTTTTTTTCGCTTCTCACCCTTTTTTCTCGCCAAATCTGCCATGCACGCAAATACGTGCCTTTTTTTTGCTACTGCCCCATTTTTCTGAGATGTGCCTCTTTTTCGTTGCTGACCCTTTTTTCTCGCCATGTACGGGGATATGTGCCCTTTTTTCGCCTCTGACCCTTTTTTCTCTCCAAATCCGCAATGTACTGGGATATGTGGCTTTTTTTCACGTCTGACCTTTTCTTTGCCAAATCCGCCATGTAGGGGATATGTGCCTTTTTTCTGCTTCTCACCCTTTTTTCTCGCCAAATCTGCCATGCACGCAAATACGTGCCTTTTTTTTGCTACTGCCCCATTTTTCGGAGATGTGCCTTTTTTTCGTTGCTGATCCTTTTTTCTCGCCATGTACGGGGATATGTGCCTTTTTTTCACCTCTGACCCTTTTTTCTCGCCAAATCCGCGATGTACTGGGATATGTGCCTTTTTTTTGCCTCGGACCATTTTTTCTCGCCAAATCGGCCATGTACGCAGATATGTGGCCTTTTTTTGCTTCTGACACTTTTTTCTCATCAAATCCGCCATGTACGCGGACATGTGCCTCTTTTTCGCTTCTGACCCTTTTTTCGCGCCAAATTCGCCATGTACGCATAGATGTGCCTCCTTTTTTGTTTCTGACCATTTTTTCTCCCCAAATCCGCCATGTACGCGAATATTTGCCTCTTTTTCACTTTTGACCCCTTTTCTCGCCATATCTGCCATGTACGCGGATATGTGCCTTTTTTTTGCATCTGATCCTTTTTCTCGCCAAATCCGCCAGGAACGCGGATATGTGCCTTTTTTTTGCTTCTGACCCTTTTATCTCGCCAAATCTGTCATGTACAGGGATATGTGCCTTTTTCTTGCTTCCCACCCTTTTTTGTCCCCAAATACGCCATGTACTTGGATATTTGCCTCTTTTTCGCTATTGACCCTTTTTTCTCGCCAAATCAGCCATGTACGCGAATATGTGGCCTTTTTTCGCTACTGACCGTTTTTTCGGAGATGTGCCTTCTTTTCTTTGCTGACCCTTTTTTCTCGCCAAATCCGCGATGTACTTGGATATGTGCCTTTTTTTCACGTCTGACCTTTTTCTTGCCAAATCCGCCATGTACGCCGATATGTGCCTTTTTTTTGCCTCTGACCCTTTTTTCTCGCCAAATCTGCCATGTACGCGGATGTGTGCCACTTTTTCGCATCTGACCATTTTTTCTGGCCAAATCCCCCATGTACGCAGATATGTGGCCTTTTTTCGCTTCTGACACTTTTTTTCTCACCAAATCTGCCATGTCCGCGGATGTGTGCCACTTTTTCGCTTCTGACCCTTTTATCTCACCAAATCAGCCATGTACGCGAATATGTGGCCTTTTTTCGCTACTGACCGTTTTTTTCGGAGATGTGCCTTTTTTTCGTTGCTGACCCTTTTTTCTCGCCATGTACGGGGAGATGTGCCTTTTTTTCGCATCTGACCCTTTTTCTCCCCAAATCCGGCAGGTACGCGTATATGTGCCTCTTTTTCACTTCTGACCCTTTTTTCGGATATGTGCCTTTTTTTCGCTTCTCACCCTTTTTTCTCGCCAAATCTGCCATGCACGCAAATACGTGCCTTTTTTTTGCTACTGCCCCATTTTTCTGAGATGTGCCTCTTTTTCGTTGCTGACCCTTTTTTCTCGCCATGTACGGGGATATGTGCCCTTTTTTCGCCTCTGACCCTTTTTTCTCTCCAAATCCGCAATGTACTGGGATATGTGGCTTTTTTTCACGTCTGACCTTTTCTTTGCCAAATCCGCCATGTAGGGGATATGTGCCTTTTTTTCGCTTCTCACCCTTTTTTCTCGCCAAATCTGCCATGCACGCAAATACTTGCCTTTTTTTCGCTACTGCCCCATTTTTCGGAGATGTGCCTTTTTTTCGTTGCTGACCCTTTTTTCTCGCCATGTACGGGGATATGTGCCTTTTTTTCGCCTCTGACACTTTTTTCTCACCAAATTCGCCATGTACGCTGATGTGTGCCAATTTTTCGCTTCTGACCCTTTTTTCTCGCCAAATCCGCCATGTACACCGATATGTGCCTCTTTTTCGCTTCTGACCCTTTTTTCTCCCCAAATCCGCCATGTACGGGGATTTCATGTCCGCCCTTTTTCTCACCAAATCCTCCATGTGCGCCAATATGTCCCTTTTTTTCGCTTCTGACCATTTTTTCTCGCCAAATCCGCCATGTACGCTGAAATGTGCCTCTTATTCGTTTCTGACCCATTTTTCTCGCCAAATCCGCCATGTACACCGATATGTGCCTCTTTTTCGCTTCTGACCCTTTTTTCTCCCCAAATCCGCCATGTACGGGGATTTCATGTCCGCCCTTTTTCTCACCAAATCCTCCATGTGCGCCAATATGTCCCTTTTTTTCGCTTCTGACCATTTTTCCTCGCCAAATCCGCCATGTACGTGGATATGTGCCTCTTTTACGCTTCTGACCCTTTTTTCGGATAAATGCCTTTTTTTCGTTGCTGACCCTTTTTTCTCGCCAAATCCGCCATGTACGAGGAAATGTGGCTTTTTTTTGCTTATGACCCTTCTTTCTCACAAAATCCGCCATGTACGCGGATATGTGCTTCTTTTTCGCTTCTGACCCTTTTTTCTCGCCAAATCTGCCATGTACGCGGATATGTGCCTCTTTTTCGCATCTGATCATTTTTTCTCGCCAAATCCGCCATGTACGAGGATATGTGCCTTTTTTTCGCTTCTGACCCTTTTTTCTCGCCAAATCCGCCATGTACGAGGAGATGTGGCTTTTTTTTGCTTATGACCCTTCTTTCTCACCAAATCCGCCATGTACGCGGATATGTGCTTCTTTTTCGCTTCTGACCCTTTTTTCTCGCCAAATCTGCCATGTACGCGGATATGTGCCTCTTTTTCGCATCTGATCATTTTTTCTCGCCAAATCCGCCAAGTACGAGGACATGTGCCTTTTTTTCGCTTTTGACCCATTTTTCTCGCCAAATCCGCTAGATACTAGGATATGTGCCTTTTTTCTCGCTTCTGACCCTTTTTTCTCGCCATATCCGCCATGTACATGTACATAATTATGATTATCCTATGGAAAGTTCAGGTGTGAGTTATCATACAACTTCTAGATGTCAGGTATTGGCCTAGGTCCACCGGAGGCTGTCCTGACAGAAAACTTACATGGGATCTGTTTGTACCAGTGAGTTTGTCTGACATTGAACAAGTATAGCACTGACAGGTGTTGGCCACCACCTATCTCTGACACCATTGTAAGAGATATAGCTTTACTTATGCCTTTATAATGTGTATTGATAAGAGAATATGAAATAGCTTCATTGGAGAGTATTGTTGCCTTGTGGATAATAGACACAACATTGGCACTGCTACTTGTTCAGGAAGAGGCCACTAGACGGGGCTATGGTGACAATTTGGTGAAGAGGATTTGCTAGTTCTATAAAGATAGGGAAGGGGGCGTGCATGGATACCAGCTTTAATCCTTGAACACAAAGCAGTTGCAATATAATCATAGCACCACATCCATCATTTAATAGAAATGTATTCATCAGTTGAAAATACCATGGTAGGCCTAATTTGATATGGTGTAAAGATACACACAGTATATTAGAAGCGTTATGCCCATGATTATGACAAATGACTATTGTTACCATTTCACCATCGAGAGGAGAAAAGTGAGGGCGAATTGATTTGATTAGCACATAAGTACTATAATACAACTATTTTCTGTTTAGTGAACACGACATACCGAAAGTAGATTTAGAAAGAATACACAGTATCAACTATTCCTATGTCCTCCTTTTCCTTGCGTGATGCATGACATATAACATTGGAACCCCAATTCCTCCACTGTGCAGTTCATCACTTCCTCACTAGATGTCTCTTGTGGGCAATAATGATGCATGGCAACCTGCGCCGTAGGGCCTACGGCTTTTGGAGCCTGTGTGTCCTGTGGTCTCTGAAAGTAGTTCATAACTATTGATATACATGTTGATAGAGCCATGTTTTTGCATTGCTTAAAAAAAGTGTAAATATTTCATGAAAATGTATATGTATGAATCTGCATAAATGTACACACGAGGATAATACAAAAAACATACTAGAAATCTGTAAACAACATTTCAAATATAAATATACTTATATTATAGCAATGGGCGCAGTAAATACCCTAATACACATTAAATACATAGTTAAACACATTATAAATCCTGCACTTCCACATGCAGCACATGTAGCTCTCACCAGGGGCCACATGTCAGCCTCATCTTTCTCACATGCATCACATGGCACTGTGTTAGCGGTAGCTGTGGGCGTTTTGTGTCTGGTTGTAGGGGGGTATAGTAGGAAAGGGGTGGGGGTGGGGGGTGAAAGACAAGAAGTAGACTGTGACAGGTGTGTATTGTGTCCAGGAGGTGGGCCTCCTGTACCTGCCCACTGCTTCATTGAACACCTGTAAGGGTTGACACACATATAGGGAGGGTGGTGTGTGGGTGGCTACAGGTAGAGTCTTACCTTTAAGGTTAAATTTAGATCAATCTAATGTCATCTATGTGTACAGGGGCTCGGGGATTACACATAAAGGAATGGACTGAGGGGTGCATAATACTTGATATGGTGCTTAATATATCAGCTCTGCATCTGTATTCCGTAAGACACTCATACAGGAATATTGTGTATAATATCAGACGTTTATACGAGGCGGAGGCTTATTTCAAAACGTGTACTCGGATTATAAGAAATTCATCAATGTCGATACTACCACAACCCCTGCACTTATTCAAAACCGGCGCTTATTTGAAGATCCGGCATTCATACAAGCCTATAATATACCATAGTGATGGCTGATTACAATGGGTATAGTGTGCTGGTACATCGATGGAGGTGGTCAGTGGCGGATACATGATTTTGAAAAGGAGAGGGTGTTTCTTGGGGAAGAAATCTCAACTTTTGAGCCAAATTTGACCAAAAGTTAAACTCTGCCCTAAAAACGGGGAGGGAGCTGGGAGGCAGGGAGAGGGAAAACTGAAAGGGGGAGTGCATAGGGCTCACTATAGGACTCCTAATAAGGTAAAAATTACACACATCAATTACGGTCTAGTAATGTAGGCATTTAATTAAGTAGGCAATTTAGTAATCAGAGTGGCAAATAGACAGGAAGCACGGTATAATGTGCTACCTGAGGAGTGAGATCTAGGTTTCTATTGTAGTCACACTGGCACTAGACACAATGGCTATGTGTGCCTGAGTGACTCACCTGACCTCTCATTGGTATCTGGGTCAGTAGGCTGTATTTAATCTCTGACCCTTAGGTATGTCGTGGGGTTGTGAGTGCCTTATAGATATGATTAAGTCTCGTCTTTATGATGATTATCATGATAGATATGAGCACTGATTAAAGGCGACACATTGTTCCTGTCGTACCTGTATATATGTTTCCTTTTATTCAGACTGGCTTATCAATTCCATATGTCTAAGCTCACTGCTGTGATGAAATCAATTGCTTAAATCGGCCGACTTTATTAATGGTGCCTTTTTACAGTATACACATCCAATTACTAGAACAGCATGGTTGTTAATTCGGATTTAATCACGCCAGTCAGTCTGGCATGAAACGTACACGCTTATGGCAGTGCTCTACAACGATCAAAGGTCAATCGGTGCATTCCTCCAGAGGGTAGGCATACCCTGGAGCACATTAACAGTTAAACAGCTAAGGCTACTTACAAGGGTTGACCATGATTTGGGTTGCAAGCCATCCTAATTTCCACCGTCTACAGGCTTCGGCTGATTTAGGCATGCATTTGATAAATATAAAATCAGCCAATTACGGACTACTCATTTTTTAACAGCAAGAGGGAGAGGTGATGTATTTGGAGGGGGTGAGAAAATGTCGGCCCCTTGGATGGGGGCACGGAAAAGAAATTAACCCTCTTGGGGACAGGGGCGTGAAAAAATATCACCTGTTTACAGGTGTCACAAGGTGATGAACAGAGTATAGAGGATCACAGGTATCAGAAGGTCGTGAATAGAGTATAGAGGATTACATGTAAAAGGAGGTCGTGAACAGAGTATAGAGGATTACAGTTAACAAAAGGTCATGGACAGAGTATAGAGGATTACAGGTATCAGAAGGTCATGGACAGAGTATAGAGGATTACAGGTAACAAAAGGTGATGAACAGAGTATAGAGGATTACAGGTAACAGAAGGTGATGGACAGAGTATAGAGGATTACAGGTAACAGAAGGTCATGGACAGAGTATAGAGGATTACAGGTAACAGAAGGTCATGGACAGAGTATAGAGGATTACAGGTAACAAAAGGTCATGGACAGAGTATAGAGGATTACAGGTAACAAAAGGTGATGAACAGAGTATAGAGGATTACAGGTAACAGAAGGTCATGGACAGAGTATAGAGGATTACAGGTAACAAAAGGTGATGAACAGAGTATAGAGGATTACAGGTAACAGAAGGTGATGGACAGAGTATAGAGGATTACAGGTAACAGAAGGTGATGGACAGAGTATAGAGGATTACAGGTAACAGAAGGTCATGGACAGAGTATAGAGGATTACAGGTAACAAAAGGTGATGAACAGAGTATAGAGGATTACAGGTAACAGAAGGTCATGGACAGAGTATAGAGGATTACAGGTAACAAAAGGTCGTGAATAGAGTATAGAGGATTACAGGTAACAAAAGGTCGTGAATAGAGTATAGAGGATTACAGGTAACAGAAGGTGATGGACAGAGTATAGAGGATTACAGGTAACAGAAGGTGATGGACAGAGTATAGAGGATTACAGGTAACAAAAGGTGATGAACAGAGTATAGAGGATTACAGGTAACAGAAGGTGATGGACAGAGTATAGAGGATTACAGGTAACAGAAGGTCATGGACAGAGTATAGAGGAGTACAGGTAACAAAAGGTCGTGAATAGAGTATAGAGGATTACAGGTAACAAAAGGTTATGGACAGAGTATAGAGGATTACAGGTAACAGAAGGTGATGGACAGAGTATAGAGGATTACAGGTAACAAAAGGTCGTGAATAGAGTATAGAGGATTACAGGTAACAAAAGGTCATGGACAGAGTATAGAGGATAACAGGTAAGAAAAGGTCATGGACAGAGTATAGAGGATTACAGGTAACAAAAGGTCATGGACAGAGTATAGAGGATTACAGGTAGCAGAAGGTAATGGACAGAGTATAGAGGATTACAGGTAACAGAAGGTAATGGACAGAGTATAGAGGATTACAGGTAGCAAAAGGTGATGGACAGAGTATAGAGGATCACAGGTATCAGAAGGTCGTGAACAGAGTATAGAGGATTACAGGTAGCAGAAGGTAATGAACAGAGTATAGAGGATTACAGGTAACAGAAGGTGGTGGACACAGTATAGAGGATTACAGGTAACAAAAAGTGACGAATAGAGTATAGAGTATTAGATGCTGTGATTGGTGAGCTGCTATGAAGATACTCATTGCATTCACTTACTATCACTTATACCGTGTAAAAGTATAAAGAGAAAATGTTGATATAACCATTTGCTCGAAAGATACAATCATTAGCAAGAGTAGCCATTGAGAACACTCATATACTATAGCAGCGTAATATAACAAAATCGTTTAAGGAACTTCCGTTATTTGTTGAAGTGACATATACCGGTATTTGTCATTTTGCATGCAATCTCTTGGTTAAAATACCTAAAGTGGTAGAAGTTACTGTAGCTGAGCACTGGAATCAACTATAGCTTTATAGTATATACTACGGTATTACTGTAAGTTTACATGGGCAGTAGTATATACTGTTGGTTTACAGTGTAAGGACGCATTTTTGGTTTCACTATTTACAGTGCTGTACATCAATTGTATCATGTTATGCTTAGTTCCCCCCCCCCCTTCCCATGCACCAGAGACATCCTATGGATACACAGACACACATAGGTATCCGCCAACCCCATCAACCCCCCCCCCTCGTTATGCCTGAATATACCTGAAGGCCCCCCCTGCTGTTCTACTAACGGGTACTGAGCACTACACAGGGCCATCCACGTGTCCCCTCACCACAGGCCTAATTCTCCTTTTGTTCTCCTACCTACCATCTGTTAGCCTGAGGCCATATGAGCCTAGAATTCGGCTTATTTACATATGGCCGTGGTTGGATTAGACCTTCGGCGGGGGATGCATATAATATGGTGTTGTCATGCATAACAACACCATTTTCAGCAGGAAGTATATGATATACTTTGAAAGTGACCAATTGAGTAACATTAATATGTTATCATGGGAAATGTTTTGAGTATCGTTATCTTGTTTATACAGATTTTATCATCATGGTATTATTGTAAGTGAGTGTAACCATTCCCTTAGATACTCATTACATAGCCCATCGTCTACACCAGGAGAGGAGTGGACCAGTCTGGGGACCTCAGATTAGGGTGCAGTACATGGATGAATAGAGTCCAATAAAGAGATTATAATCTGCTTCGTATATAGCAGACACTACAATAATCATAATATAAAACAGAGTATGCGTATTACATCAATGTAATGAGATAAATGTCCATGTATCCATTTGATATATATATATATATATATATATATATATATATATATATATATATATATTATATATATATATCCATTTGACTCTAAGAATCGTCTTCCCTGCCGCAAACCCCCATTTCCTGATGCAGCAATAGTAATACTATCTGAGTTATAATGCACCTCCATGCCATAGAAATCTGAACATCTTAACCCTTTAAGGACGTTATAGTAATTGAATATATACGCCATGTGACCTTTGTCGTCATGATGCATGAACGCAGCTTTGGCTGGGCTCGAGCTGGCCTCAAACTTCATGCCGATCTTACGGGTTAGATGAATTCTTAAAACCAAAGCAATGCCAGTGAGTTATTCGCCGACGCTGCGTTAGTTCATCCTGCTGACAAATGATGCTTTATAATGCAGCATGCCGTCGGTAAAGGGTTAAAGGCCGCTGACCGTCCCCCACCCACCCCAGGTGGTTAGCTTATTGTGGTGCCGCCCTGGATGGGTGGTGACCCGCTGTGGGTGGGTGAGGGTGCCGGGGTCACCTGGTGCTAATCCCTCCAGTACCCGAGTAGGGATGCAGTCCTCCTCCAGCTCCTGACCCTCAGCCTCTCCACCCAGCCCTACCTACCCGCAGGCTGTCTGTCTGTACCCTCCTGCTGCTCAGCTCATCCATAGTGTCATGCACTGATAATCTATAAATGTCCGGGGCTTAGTATGTAGTGGCTATCCCAGGTTAGTCATATGCATATTGGTCAGAATTGATATTCAAATCAAAAATGACTGGGAAAAAAACAAAATATAACTAAGGCCTACTAATACTCATAGAAATGGAATGACAAAGGTGGGTCGGTCACGACTGACTATACCCAGTAATATTAATTATAACCATGGTTGGTCGTATAGGGAGCCAAAAAAATGACTAACTAAGTTTGTCACTATTGACTAAATTCTGGAGTTTAAAGATTATCTGTGAGGGTCATGTCGCGGATCAATATAGTGAGTCTGAGCTAGAAGTGAAATCTGGTCATGGGGTCGGTGGGTGTGTGCATGGCTAAAAGTAAGTCGTATACTTGTGTGTATCAGGTCACATATGGTAAGTGGGTCTGCAAAGTATTTTGCAGGTTTATTTTGTTGATCCATCAAGATCAAGTTAGAAAAGGAATGCGAATGGGGGAAAATATAAGAAGGGGGGAATGTATTTGTTAGAAATTTAAGTCCGTGAGGCACAACAATTCATAAGCATTAAAAGACAATGATTTCTCAGTGTACATGAAGCTGAACTTGAAACACATTTCTCCTGTCTTGGCCTGAAGCCTCCTACCATGATGCAGCTTCTGGTGAGTCAGGGCTGCACATGCCAGTAGACGGTTGGTAAATGTGCCTCCGGTATTAACAAACTGTGGGTGACAGTTCCATTAAAGTAAATCCTTATAATAGTCATTCAATTCTGATGTAGCAGTTAGAAATGATTATTCCTGCATGTTGACTGCGTGGTAGTGACGGCTTGCCTAGAATTCCTGTGTCGATGTTGGATTTATCATTTTTATATTTATATTTATAATTTATATAACACAATTTATCATGGCATTATGTACATTCAGAGAATATAGATCTCCTCACTGTTGTTTCGAATTCGGCAATATCCCGTAGCTATTTCGTGTTTATAAACCGGAAAGAGAATCACCACAAATATGTTTAAAGTCCTTTTGTGTTTCGGTTCGATTCACACAAAGGCATATGCAGTGTGATATGTGGGATTCTTGAAACATGTTCGCATAATAACCATCTTCATAACTACTCTGTACTACTCTTACTGAAGACCACAATGGTAGGGGGCTCCTCCGACCCCACGCGGCTAAATACAGGAAGCAACGAATGAAGCCACCATCAGGAATATTTAGAAAAAAAGAAGCCATCGATGAAGCCACATGTATATATTTTTGTATACATCCTCTCACCGCAGCGGAACGATTGATCACAGGTCCACATCTCAAGGAGGCATTTATTAAAGATGAAATACTCAACATAGAAAGCGTTGGAATGGAAGTGTGAATAAAGCCTGTCTATATGTATCTAAAGGCAGTCAGCATTCTTTCACACTGACAATTCGGGGCGATCCAGACTCAAAGACTCCAAGTCTAGACGTGTTTAACCTCCTGGGTCTAGGAATGGTATGCACTGCACCACCCTGCTGTATTATGGTAGGCCGTTCAGGCAGTCTATAAACATTATCAATTGGTGGTCCAAAATTGCAACCTCACTATATTATTGTGATTATATAGCCATTTAGTATTAAACGATATTATACAGTCATAGTGAAATATAAGGGGCAGACCTTATACTGCCCTAGGAGTAAGGATCGTAATGGGGTGATAACAGGGTTCACGCAGGTTTATACCCCAGGTGCTTATTAGTGATGGATCAAAAACACAAGGCATTAGAGAGGAAGTATCCAAGTTGTAAGGGATGCAAACATATTCATCTTCTGGCACATATTATAGCATCTTGTAGCACTTGCCAAGCCAATTTGAGAGTATATCAAATGTAGTCGTTTTTTGGAATAGGCAAAAAGTGCCAAGCTCCCATACACACCATTCAATCTAGTATATGCTCGGCAGCATACACATCAATGGGCATCTGAAAACATGCAGCCAAAGATTGATTCCCTTGTGTTGCGAGGCCATGGCGCGTACATAGACGATATATCGATCGTTACACTTGTCTATGCTGACCTGCTATGTAGGGGTATGGGCTGGTGGCATATTTTGTGAACAAACATCCTTCAAATATTTACTTTGGCGCTGTTTTCTACTGGGGTGACTGGTTCCAATGCGGGAGGGGAATCAATAGAGAAATTGTGGCTCTTTAACTATTCATGTGGGAGTCAGTGCCCAACTTGTGCAAACCAGTTTGCCATGATTTAGGGAGTGATCATCGTTTAACAACAGGGGAGAAGGGGGGATTTAAGGTGGGGGTAAAAGCATATCGACCCCTTGACTGGGATGAAGCGTGAGAAGAATTTCATGAGCGAAATGTCACCGCCCCTGTTGTTAAAAATGATCACTCCTTTAGTAGTTCCGTGGGGTGTGTAGACGATATACACCCTCAGAAAAGTGAGAGTCATTGTCACTAAAACTACCCTCACCTGAGAGTCAGACAGTGCCTGACCCTCAGGTGAGGGTAGTTTTAGCGACAATGACTCTCACTTTTCTGTGTACATGTACGATAAGCCAGAAGCTTGCATTAGTCTTCTCCAACCGATCATTTCCAGAAGTATCAAAAATGTTTGAACAAAATGGTATATAAAAGGACACTTTGTTTCTTACACGATATAAAACCGGGTGTAATGTATCTTGATAAATAATATCAAAATAATCATGATAAGTAGGCTACTTTTATTCCATGGACCAAGCAGACTGAGAATGGACTACATCCTGAGGCTCAGGCCTATAAATAATATAGTCTTTATTGGTTAGCTATTTAAAGCCTCACATTTATTTAATCATTATGATACAAGCATAGACCTAATCCGATGCTTTATTTCCAGGGCTGGGAATTAACAGCAGTAGCAGTGACCTGGTGGAGGTGCTTGACACACCTGCCAGAAACGGGAGGCGACAAGAATTACAGGTGAAGAATCCAACCCCGGAGATGAGACACCCCGGTGTCAGATTACCCCCGAACCGCCTGTGCCTTCTCCGTGCGGCTCACATCAGGTGGAAAAGAAGGATCAGATGGCGCAGGAGACCAGAGTCATTGCCTTTTTCGGCGTCCGTAGTTGCAGCGTGCACCACGGGAGGCGCTGCAGTGATTTCCGTGCTCCGGGGGCTACATAATGCACGACAGGGGCTGCACGTCTGCCAAATATCCCCGGGGGGGCCACTCCCTCAGATTTGAATACCATGTGTGAACACAATTCCAAGGGAAAGGGTCCGTTTTTGGGTCCTAGGCACGGGCCCGCGAGGGCCCTTGATAAGGGGTGCTCTTTAAGCAAATTTTGGGAGAAAGGAGTACATTTTCAGAGCTTTAAAGGGTAATTTTTACTTTTTTTCCTATAATATTTCTTGGTCAGGGTTGAGAAGGGGATTTTTTTTCAGGGTCACCCGTAGTTAGGGTATATTTTTCAGGGTCATCTGTGATTTAGGTCTGTTTTCTTGCTAATCTTCTCTTGAAAAGCATGATTTTTGGAAATTTCGCCCCTTGATAAGGGTACCAGATTTGAGGTGATGTTCACACATAGTGACTATAGAAAAGATAGGGAGTGGCCCCCCCGGGCAAATATCGTCTGCCGGATGTCAGCCGCTGGTCCCCGCCTGCGCCAGGCGCCATATATTTAGGTGCACCAAGGCACCAGTCAGCTAGAATAAAACTCTTCAAACACAATCTTCCGCACTTCCCCCTGTATAAACATCACAATAAGAACATGTCTCGCGTGTGAGAATTGGGACGATTCGGGCGTGTATTAGTAGATTCCCATGTATCTCATGCTAGCCAATGTTGGGCTGTCATTTGATATCTGAACTTCAGTTGATTTCTGGCCAACATTTGATGGAAAACTATATATATATATTGACAATACAGCCTCCACCAGAGTGCACTATACGGGACTATCACATTAGGCTATGGAGGCCGCCATCTTCAATGACTCAGAGCAATGCATTGTGGTTAGGCCCCGACTCCCAAGCAGTGCATTATGGGTGAATTCCTTATCAGTCCTTCGAGGTGTGAAAGGTGGGGATTAGCTTGATGGTAAGGAGATGGGGGTATACCGAGGTTGCAGGTTCCTTAGTAGGGGGCACCATTGCTTGATCTGGTAACCGGCGATATACCGATGTTGCAGGTTCCTTAGTAGGGGGCACCATTGCTTGATCTGGTAACCAGCGAGATAAGCACTGATACAACAATCACAATGGGTACAGGCTGTTACATAATGCCCCCTAAGAATTCTGCAGTGAAGGACAGGGAATGTTCTCATTGGTTGATAATGCAACCGGCTAGACGCCTATAAGCACTGGTACAACAATCACAATGGGTACAGGCTGTTACATAATGCCCCCTAAGAATTCCGCAGTGAAGGCCAGGGAATTTTCTCATTGGTTGATAATGCAACCGGCTAGACGCCTATAGCCCCCGACTAAAGTTCGAACAAAGTTCAGAAGGGTGGGCGTTTCACAGGCTACTCAGTATCAGAATCGGTACAGTGAGAAGTTGCAGGAGAGTTTGTGAGAATGGCTCCCGAGGAAAAAAGAATTATGACATAGTTAATTTTGATGATGCATTTAAGGTCAATTTGTGACAGGTAGCTCATCATAATACATGTATTTATAAATTGGCTTCTATGATGGCCCAGCACTGCATGTCATGCGCCAGCTGCCAAACTAGAGCTGGACTTATGTTGGCTCCTTGCTATCTGTTCATCGTCTTGTTACCTCGCTATAATGTGCTCCCATGTAATGTACTCCAAGAAAGCCAATGACACGAGGCACTGTGGGGAAGCTAATGCCCTGGTCCACACGGACAGGGCATCAAAGATGGTGAAATTATTATTTCTTCAATAATAAAGAGAGAATTTCCTTACTTCTAGTGAATTTTCATCAATCAAACCTTGAAATCAACCCAAGTCAGCAAATTTTGAAACATCCCCAAACATTTTGTATCAATTATCCTTGACATATTTGATGCCCTGTCTGCGTGGACCGGGCGTCCGCTTCCTCACAGTTAAGGGGGAGGAGTGGGAGTGGTAATCAACCGTAATATCAGCCATCGATCTATGTCTATACCACGGCACGCCTGCGTGGTGACCCACTTTCGCGATAAGGTGCCCATATCTGATGTGATGAGCTATCATGGTACCATTTTAACAGAGATAAAAAGTCAGCCGAGGAAATGTGAGGAAATAACCACTGTGTGTCTATTTTTAACCATTCCGTTTTTTCCCCTGATGAAGTTTTTTACACAGTTAATTAAGCACGACCGGGGTATTTTAGGTTGTGAGATTGTGATTGATTTGTTTAAAGAGGAGATGTGGAGTTATAAGAGGAGTTGCACTAATTAAATAGTAATGGTGGGAGGGTGGGATCAGGTACAGTAGCCTCACCCCAGCTGCTTCCCATACTCCAGTATAAATGTACCTGATTTCACATCTACTTCCAAGGCCTCACTATCACACTGATAAGCTGGCCATAGAGCATCCCTTCCATTTTAAACAGCGTTTACACCTTTCAGATGACTGGATACTGTACAAAATGTAATTTACTTCATTTGTAGAGTAATGAGACATTATTATAATATGATTCATGTAAAAACATTTTAATTTATTTACTCATTTTAGTAATATCTCATGAATATTAGTTGATACTAAAAACACAATTTTGCACAACCGAAGTAGACTCAGACATATAACAGCCGCCATCTAGGTATGTTTACTCCATTATATACTTTAATTTATTTCTTATCATTCCAACATAAATAACGATAAAGAATCCTTGAAATTGTCTCATAATTATCGCGTATCGCTGGTTCATTATTAGCTGAACTCATTATCAATTATTTTCAATGTGCATTGTTCATGGGGGAAATGGCACAATACTTACACATACATTAAACTCACAATACTACTGACAATACTACTAATGTGTCATCTTTCAGAGCAGCTTTAATGTTTTCCCATCAGCGATAGTCAACATTTGGATGACCATAAAATACAGTAAAATCCTCGATGTAGCATTATAGGCTGGAGGGTATGATAGATATAGGCCTCTACCGGTTTATGTTACCTACACGTTCCCTGTACACAAATGCTGTTAGTGGGGCCCTGCATAGGGGGAGGGGGGATCCCCATGTCGCATGTCGAATTTAAGAAATGGTCATGTCGCCTGTCACTTAAATCCCCATGTTGCCTCTGAGAACCTACCATGTCCCATGTTGGATTTAAGAAATATCTTTTTTAAGAACAATTCATTTGTCTTGTCCCTTACATTTCCCCCATGTCATTACTAAGCTCCATGTTGCATGTTGAATTAAAGAAATACCCGCGTCTTAATGTCGTATTTAGGGGTCTAGAGCCACGTCAGTGAGGGCCCTGTGCAGGGGGTGCCTGAGTAGTACAACAAGTTGACACCCTGACTCAGGTAACTGTAGCAGCCCACTCACTCTCCATACAGAGGTCCTGTAGCCCACTAAATTAGAAATCTAGTAGAGATTTAGTAATATCCAACACTAGGATTGGTACAGTATCAGTTGAAACCCTAGAATAGCTGGTTCGCTTCACCATCATAGTACAGAGTTTATTCCATATACACAAGGAGCATGGGCCCACCAGAATGTGAAAAAATGGTGGAAATATCAATATTTGAAAATCAAACCGAGCAATGTTATATAATGTTTAATCATAGCATTTTACCTAGATATAACCATAGGCCATTCATATCACTCCAGATGCCACTTGGGGTTCTGGACAGACCCGACACGGGGGTTCCTTGATTTAATAATGATATTAATAATTCAGACTCTGGTGAATAGCAAGGCAAGACATCCACCTCGATTATGTTCCAGGTAGAATTATAATATCATTGTCTTCTGAGAACTAGTTCAATAATGGCTCTCTCTTCTCAACTAAGGTTTCCCTGCATTCACGGGTATCTAGCTGTGTGATATAGCCTACCTGTCTCACTAGCACGATAGTAAGTGAGTTCAACTATTTACCTTTATTTACTGATGTCAAACATAATGGTCTGTCATTGTATGATAATTCATCCACTTAGCTAAGCACACCCAAACACATGTTTCTGATATTTAAGGTTTAGATTGAATCAAAATAACGTAAAGATTTTATACATAATATACATATAATGCATCCATGATAACTACAGTGGTTCTATCCTGGATCCTTGTCCTGGTGACGTTGGGATGCTCAAGTGTGTGAAGGAGCCCCACATGCACCCTCTTCTGGTTATGACTTGGTCTGCTATTAACGGTGTACATAATATCATAAGGTAGACCTTACAACATACAATTAGCCTTACATCCATCGTCTCTATATACCCTAGGGTGTATATTAACACTTTAAAGACGGTCTAGTGCTTTATGAACCATGCAGCTATGTCATCTGCCATCATGGGACAGAATGCAGGTCTTGTGAGTAACTCGCCAGTGGTGCATTCATACATCATGCCGACCCACAGAGTCGGCTTGATGCACCAAGACAGTGCCAGCGAGTTACTCCCTCGAACTGTATTAGTGCATCATGACGACAAATAGCAGCATGCTGTCCTTAAAGGGTTAACAATAGGAGTGATTGTTCCAGGTCCATGAGCTGCTCGGTGCTATTTATAGAAGTAGGTCACTATTGACCAGGCCCCACCAAGGGGTGCCCAGGGCGTCCGGCAGATTGGTGTTGACCCTGGATGGGAGGGCCTGAAGGAGGGGAGGCAGGTAGGGGAGGGTGGCTATGGAGTGCGATGTACAAGAAGAGGGATGGTTAAGTACTGGTTCCATCGACGTCTTGAACACAAAAGAAATAAAACGGTGTTTCAGGTAACAAACTATTATTTTTATATGATATGAAGTATGGGAAATAGTCATGAAAGTTGACTTCAAGACTCTGAAAAACTAGGGGCGTATTTAGTTGCTATCTGCGGAACCCTTTAGGGCCGAGCATCAACTATAGTCGATGCCATGGCTGGCCGAGCATCGACTATAGTCGATGCCATGGCTGGCCGAGCATCGACTATAGTCATCATAACTCTATGGGAAACAGCAAAGGCTCGGCCATGGGAGGGTTCCTATGAAAATGTCCCGGCCCCTTCACCAGCAAATATATTTTTTGGTCGGCCTTAAAGGGTTAAATGTATCCAGTGTTAGCCTGCGTTCGGTCCCATTCGTTTCTATTTGTTTTCCTTTGGCTTTATGCAAATCCCATCAATTTCGTTTCATAGTTTTCAAAATTACCAAAATGATCTGGCCGGCACCAGGAATCCCATGCAATGACATTCAATCAAATTGAGTTTATTTGATTCGATCGGTTTGTCCCACCCAATGACCCCTCCCCCCCCCTCCTCCAAACACCAGACGTCACCCCCACCATCCAATGCTATCTGTCCAGGAGATTCGGCCTTGGTGGACTCCATACTTAAGGAAGGGTGGTGGCTAAAGGGACGCGTTGTCACCAGTGAAAGGTCGAGTAGTATCATGGCTTGGCCTCAGGTGGTATTTAATGGTATTACGTCCAATACCTCCTGATTAGGATCTACTACAGGAGGGAGCTCCTCGGGAGCCACTCTTAATAATGAGTCTGTGTTACTGTATCCTGCTCGCTGGGCCTTAAATAGCCTTCTTCATACTATAATAGGATGCTAAGCTGTATAATCTCATTTGAGAATGCAGTAAGGGGGAAAAAGTATTTTAAATGCAGTTCCCACACTAACACATTTGAATGAGGTTGAGTGCAGTATTTTTCTACTATTTATATAAGAAATTAAATAGGAAGCCCCAATATACAGCTACCTAACATAAACAAGCTGATAATTCCTTTATGAAGACCTATATCTATTGCATATTCATTTTTCCCTTGTGGATGGGGGATTCTCCATGATGAAGGCATAATTTATAAAAACAAATATCGAAACATTTTAATGGGAGCTATCAATAACAAAAACAGAATTGAATTGAATCCTTTATCAAACGGTAGCATCTTGCGACGCTTTCTCCCAGTACAAATCCTTTTACATGTGCTTTGATGTTATGATGCTTATGCAATTAATGATTCATATTCAAATGTTAATATTCACCGGACAATATACTTTGCCAGTATACATGGTAGTAGGTGGCTCTGTATGGGGCCACAACGTTCTCGTCAACTCTGAACATACCGGAGCATCTCTTTTCTCAGGTATATCAAAGGATATATGGGATTCTGTCCCTGTACATATGGGACCATGCAAAGTAATGAACACTTGTTATCCTTCAAAACTGGGAGTATGCCATTTTCTTCAGTAGTCGTTCCCTCTTCTATCCCATATAATGTTCTATGCAATCACCGCTGCATTGGACAAGCCACTTAATAATATATATCCTGCCCATGATGCATTATATATGACAAGCGGTATTACGACTTCCTGTCCATATTTTAGCAATGTTCTAGTTGACAACCAACATGAATTTAATTATGCCCACGTTTCATAGATTGAATTGCCAAATGATATCAACCATAGGGCTTAACCATATGGCAGTCTGGTTTATCTTAAAAGCCAGACCGGATGCAAAATGACAAAGGGGAATACCATGTTGATCTTCCTATGTACTTTTTGATACAGGATTATCACAAAACAGGCTTTTATAATAGTGGAGCAATAGCCAATCCATAAGGCGCAAATTGCCTTAGATCGACATGGGGTAATTTCAGCTGGAATAGCTAGCACATTTTGGGACCAGAACTGGTATCGATGACCAATGTGGGTGGTGAGTCCACTACTGAGGGAGTGGTCATTTTGAGCACAGAGGGTGGGTAGTGGGCAAAGAATGTGTACCCTTGATGGGGGGGGGGGGGGCAAATGAAAATGGACCCATCGGGGGGGGGGGGCAAAGATATGTCATTCCACTTCAGGAAATAATCACCTCATTACATTACTATAGCTGGCACATTGCAGTATGGTATACAATATAGGAGTGGTGAAGATTGAACCCTGGAGTGGGGACCGAAATATTGGAACTCCTCTCATAAAGGATTTGTTGCACTCGCTCAATCCCCCTCGCCCCCCCCCCCCCCCAACGTTGTCAAAAACTGACCACTCCCTAAAGGCTCTAAAGCTGCATCCCACCGACCCATCAACCACTACTCTGCACACCCCCCCCCCCCCCTTTCCTCCACACCCATCACACACACAGACACCCGGTGGTGAACTGGTAACGATGAAGGCTCACACTTATAGATTATCGGCCTACCCCTTGTCTCTCTCCGCCTCATCTAGGGAGGTGAGATCGATGTGGCGGATGTCATATAATTGATTTCCGGTTCTAAACACTTACCAGACAAGGCCAGTAGGCCCTACCAACCAGTGGACTCCAGTGTACAAGTGTACCCGAAAGTGAAACCACTTGGTTCCATGGTATTAGCTTTGGTATACACCAATTTATAATGGCATACCGCTATGACAGAGCGAAATCACTTGGTTCTGTTGTTTGCTATTTTTGGAATGAAAATGACCAACCCACTTCCAGTTCCATTTAGAATATGCTGTATTTTGGGGGTTTTGAAATAGTATTTATTCATCTCAAAATATACAAAAAGTGGATAAGTGAAGTCAACATGTGTGTAAAAGCATCAATTCAATTTCAGATCATTCATGTATACACATGTAAATAATTATACTGTTTTGGCAATTGTATTGATGAGAAACAGGAAAAAGGTTGACATCTCTTAATTGTTTGTTATCTTGATTGTACAGTAGTTTATTACCTTCCCCGGGCTGCTTACTCTAGGAGGCCACTTTCAGTCATTGTCTAATAGACCACCAATGGCTGTTCAACCACGTTCAGGCATTGTCTGGTAGACTACCACTAGCTGTTCAGCCACGTTCAGTCATTGTCTGGTAGACCACCACTGACTGTTCAACCACTTTCAGTCATTGTCTGGTAGACTACTATTGGCTGTTTTACCACTTTCAGTCATTGTCTGGTAGACCAGCATTGGCTGTTCAACCACTTGTCTGGTAGACCACCACTGTCTGTTCAACCACTTTCAGTCATTAACAGGAGACCACCAATGGCTGTTCAACCTCTTGACATCCACATTAGCTGTTCCACCTTCTTCAAACTATCTAGAAGAGTACCACGAGCTATTCCATCTTCTTCATTGTCTGGTAGACGTATAGGTGATTCACCCCTCCCATGCTATCTAGCTGCTAGACACCGGCGACATGGTTGCTCATCCTCTCTAAGGCAGATTCTGCGATAACAAGGTCCAATCTCATCCCATTGTAGCCCAGCATTGTGGACACGTAGACACCAATGGACAGGGTAAGTATTACTTACCTTTCTGCTTACACTCCCCAGCTGTAGCACCCCATATTCCCTCCATAGAACCCATAACCCTCATCCCTCTAGGGCCTTTTCTTTTAAAGGTTTGTTTCCAGTTACCTGACCGGTTCTAGCAAAACAGTGCCCGGTCCCCCACTTTTTTTTCACTTTTTGTCACTTCCTGTTTTTACGGCTTGTAAATCGGACTAAAAATGAGATAAGCAAAAGAGAAGGTTTTTAAAAAAATCCGACCTGCCGGGCCTGCAGTGTCAGACCATTTTACCGGAAACCAACCTTCTCTTTTTTTGGCCTAAGCTCCTACCCCTAGTCAACATTATAGCTTCCTTCATCCCCCAATCCCAATCCGCCTAACTTGTAACCCCCATAGTTCCCGCCCCTCCTCCTCCCACCCCACACAAGGCTCGATTGTGGTTACTTTTATCGCAACCCTTTAAATACATCGCTTCTGTCATCAAGCTATCCCAAATTATACCCCCTATGTTCCATCGCTATTCAACTTACCTTCATATCCCACAACCCCATCTCAGCCACCCCACCCCACCCCACCCAAAGTAGCCCCCCCCCCCCCCTCCCCCATTACCCCTCCGGCCTCTCATCCCCACCTACCGGCGTGGGTCTGCTATCGATCTTTGTGCCGGCAAAGCGTTCGTTGTGTGACGTCATCACTCATTGATCTAGGCTCAATCAGATCTCGCTCCAACTCTCGTGGCTGGCGTGATTTGGTGTTACTTATTTATGATTCCCTCTCTTTTACTGTTAACCCTGACTATGTTTGATGAATGTGGCCAGTTAGTGGCTGCTCTGTTTGACAATAGACCGCCCCTTTTTATTTAAAGGTTTCTCAGGGGTTTAACCCCTTCATTTTCTTATATTTGTTGTTATCTTTGTTGTTATCTGTGTTGTTATCTGTGTTGTTACATTTTCTTCACCCCACTTTTAGAAAATACAAAATATGTATAGCTTCATTGTTTCTTTTTATCAAGCCACATAATACTGTGGTCACCATTGTTACTCAAGGTAAAAGTTAAAACATTATCATCAAACATACAAGCTATAGGTGTACCATCAAATTCAAGGTTAAATGGCTGTTAAAATGCTAACAGATGATACAATGTAGTTCTAAATCTTTTCATGTCGTGGAGGTTGATACCTTAATTATTTACCACCTTTCTGTAATTTATTCATGAATGATCAATAACACGCAGAGAAGCAGTATATTTTGGAGGAGGGCAGAATGCCATTTTATTTTTTTAACAGTCATAAAAACACGCTTAATTCATTACTTCAGTAGACCAGACGAAGTGAGTTGCCGGTTTCATGACCAAAAAGGATACTTATGTCAGAAATTTCCCTTTTAACTTTCGGCATTTTTTTCCGCTGATTTGCTGGTCCTTGCGAGAGAATATGCCATAATATAAACTATAACAAAGATTAGTTTCAATAAGAGTCTTTATTTCCCCCTTTTAGTACAAAACGAAGATCACTCGTGCTCAACCAGTTGCTATCTGTATCAAAATACTGCTAAGTGTATCAACTACATAGCTAAACCACTGCTAGACAAGCCCGTTTTCATTGGATTTTAAGTGGATTCATTGATAAAGTTAGAAGTTGGATGTCTCTATATTTTACAGAATCTCTCTCTAGTTCATACAGATAGCATTAGTCACTATAAGTATATACATAGTGACTACAGCTAGCATTGTTGATACACTTAGCAGTTGCACAGCGCGCCTCTATTGCACACATTATGTTGGCCTCATGCATTGAAAGCCCATGTCCTTGAGAAGGTGAGCATCTGACAAAGCGCCAGCCCACGGCCGGCCCAGCTTGTGAACTTGGACGTGCTGTCGGTCAATAGGCTTTTCAGCTTGAAGGTCACTAAGGTCATGTAATCTGGAGGTGGCTTCCTGAGAGGTCTCTTCATGTGGTGACTAGCTTCCTGAGAGGTATCTTTATATGGTGACTAAAAGGTTGAATCCTTACTTTGGGCACTAGTGCTGTATCTTGACTGTAGTGTCTAATCCTCTTCTGGCCTACATATATATAAAGATATATCTTTAAGTAACTTTTTTTCCTCCTGTGGCATTAGAACTGTGTCAGCACTGCACCCCTTTTATAGACTTTTAAGGTTGGTTGATCTCATTGAATCAAAGTCATTAGAATTCCTCTAGATCTTTTTCGTGTGTTTCCTCAATCATTTGAAAACGGAACATGAAAAGAAATATAGGAGGTGCCGAGCTACTTTTTAAAATAAAGAATTTTGACTGGGGAATATGTCCTGCATGCAGTGCATTGAAACTCTCATTGCTTTTAGATTTACACTTGTTCTTGGGCATACACATCCACGCAAAGAACCCAATTTTGGAGTAGATCATCATATTTTCTTGAAGAATATTTCAAAAACCAAATGTCTCCATGTGAGAAGAAAGCAAAAAAAATCGTAGCCAAGATAAAAATTTACCCTGAATTTTATGGCGAAATTAAAGATAGCCCTCAAAGTCATTACATGTTTGTGTACCTCTAGCAAGAAATCTTTCATATAGGCCTATTCCTGAAGTTACGTAACTATGATAATGCAAGAGGAATGAGAGGACACAGATTACTCTTGCCCCAGACAGACACGGCCAGGAGGCCATATTTATTAACATAGTTAACATAGAACCATATAGTCAAACAATAAAGGAAATTAAAACATCAAGTTGACATGTCTCCAGCGAATGGCCTTCTGGTTGCTACAAAAAAGGCATCCCAGTAGACTCCCCCTATTTTTGTGTACCTCTAGCAAGAAATCTTTCATATCATTATCTAATTAATCAAAGTAATTATATCATGTGGTTCCGTGCATAACACTGGGATATGAGACCTCTAAAGTAAAAGAAGTGATGTGAAAAGCTGCAAAATTCAATCTTTGAATTATGGGTAAAAAGGATTCTGATCATGATTTAAGATGGTCTGATTATGTTACAGTTAAGCAATTGTATGGTATAATTAAGCAATATCTCGTAAACCTCATCTATAGTCAGACCTGCATCATTTATTGGCCCACATATACATTTGACAAAACATGTAGGAACATTTCTAAAATACCTACAATTATCATATCAGGGTACAGGATGCTATATAATAAGCTCAATATTGCCTGAAACCGTCCAAAGGTATGTGCAGAGCCCCAGTTTGCGATAGGACCGACCTACCTTAATACAGGCTTTGATCTAAGGATACACAAGACTGAACTTTTTTTATATATCTACAGTGACTCTATGAGGTAGTTTTCAAGAGCAGGAGCAGATCTAGGAATTTCGAAAAATGTCCGGGCCTAGTAAGAGATGAAGCGCTTTTAAGCAAAACCAAAAAGGAAATAAATCGAGTGAGTATATTCCAGATGAGAAATATAGATGAATATTATGTACAAAGGTTCTGTGTAAAGTGTTATTTGTTTATGATTGAGCCTTTTAGATTAGTGAGCATTTCACCTTATGATATGATTCTACATAGGAATGATCTACTTTATCTACTTGATCGCTTTAAAGTCCTCAAGTAGAAACAGGTGTTGCACCGTGTGGTCAAGGTTATTCCATAACTTGATGCCTTGGCTCAGCGGACTCTTGCTGACGATGTTCACGCGGACACTTCAGGTGTACGCTGACATTGTTCCTGAGGACAGAAGCCTGCATGATCACCTCACTTGTAATCTTTGACCTCTTGGACATGAAGGTCAGTAGTTGTCTGCATGTTGTGGTCTGAAGGAAGGTCACCTTATGCCATTGCAGCTCCAGAAATCTGGCACCTTGTGCATGTCTGATCTGTTCACAGGCATGCAAGCAATCATTTTGCAAAGTCTGGAGTTTCCGGTAAGCCCAGAAGGGAGTGAATATTTACTTGAACACAACAATATTGTTTGGTCCCCCGTGAAAGAGGGGTTCAAATCCGTTGTGTTCAACCACTTTAAGCTCTGGTAATGCTGAATCTTTTTAGTTAAAAAAAACTACAAAATATCTTTGCCATGCAACCCAAAAAAGGGGTCCAAATCTTTTTGGTCCCCTCCCCCCTCACAATGAGTTAAACTTATTTTTGACAGCTTGTACCCCCTGAAAGATACCCTAGTATGATCTACACATGTCACTACTCAAACAGAATAATAATTAGGAATGGTCCTTGGAAAGCATCCCCCTTTGTGAAACAGACAAATCCCATGTGCTTGAGGGTATTGGGTTATTTTCTTAGCTGCCACCCAGGGGCTTGAGAAGACCATTCAGCAGGCAATTCCTAAATGTGTGCTCGGTAGCGTTCTCCCTGCACCCACAGTGTATTTAGGAGATTTCGAGACTGGTGTTTGGCTATATTGATTGAGCTTTGGATGGGGGCTGGAAGTCCTGACTGGTCAATAATGTGGATCGACGTCCTTCTTAGTGTTAATTAGAACAGACCCATACTGAGTCAGTCATCAACATAAGGGAGTGGTCATTTTTTAACAACAGGGGGGGGGTCGTGGATTTTCGCGTGAGAGGGCCGAAAAAAATTTGGTCCCTCCCGTGGGGGGGACCAAAATTTTTTGGTCCCCCCCTCGGGCAAGTCGAAATTGAGCACGGCCGACCCCTTTGAGCTATGGTAACGCGCCGGCTTTTTCGCTAAAAAGGGGTGCAATTTTTTTGGTCCCCCCTTCAAAAGGGTTCCAAATTTTTTTAGTTCCCCCCCCTTCAAGGGGTCCAAATTTTTTTGGCCCCCCCCCAAATCCACCCCCCCCCCTGTTGTTAAAAAATGACCACTCCCTAAAAGTCCGCATTCTTCCAGTAAGAGATCATATTCCTCTGAATGTGTACACGGACGTTTCTACCATTGATAATTGAACATGACTGTCTACATAATAGTGTGCATTTTTGGAGAAATGCCAACAAAAAGGGATATCATTCATTTTATGTTGATCATGTTAATTCAAATAGAATTAAGTCAATAAAGTCAATGAAGTCAATAATATTTTTTTTATTGTTAATTTGTTATCTGACATAGAAAATTTTCAGAAGTTGGCAGGTGAACTTGTGTCTTCACTCGTGGGTCTTTTTCTGGTTAAATCGCAGATCTTTCCTCGATTGTAGATTAAATCCAACAACGACAAAAAGGGAACATGTATTAGTAAGCATGAAGATGGTAGCCTGTGTTGAAATTGTATCCAAAAATAGGCGAATTCACAGCAAGTAGAAAGCTTCCATCTTCTATCTAGAATGAGTAATCCATCAAACATTAAGCGTAGATTAGTTCAATTATGCTCATACTGAATTCAATAAATGCCCAAGGGAGAGGGGACCAAAAAGGTGTTCACCCATTCTACTTACTATACATAATAGGCGTGAGCTGCAACAAAATTCTGAACCATGCTAGGGGCTGAAAGATGCAATTTGTACCCCTCTTGCAAGATAATAGTCAGGATATTTGGAGAGAGATTTAATTGAATGATCCCGATTCATCATCAACGTCTTGTTTTATCTTTTTTTATTGTACTTTTCGATTCCTTCAATTTTTTCCATGCTGAATTCCAGCTTGTGAAAAGAACGGATCCATAGATCCTGGGGCATTTTCCCCAATAATCCAATACAGAAGCAACAGCGGCACAAGAATGAGACACTGGATTGCCTCAGTCCCCACCAAGACTGCCAACCTTCTGATGCCAAATTTTCATGTTTTAAGAATGAGACATTTTGTGGTTTTATACTTAGAAAAACAGTGAATAAAAAACTGAACGCACTTTGTCACACGCCAAATCGGTGCGCACTGGAAATAACACCCAGCGGCGAGTCCCATTTTAAAGCAGAGCTTCAAATGGTGGCACCTTCTTAATTTAAATCATTACATTATATTAGTGTTTCTTGGTATTTCTGTGACTGTAGATTCTAAGCTGTTGTAGTTTGTACATGTAGAGTTCTAAATATGGTATTGAGAAGGCGAAATTGTAATTTATGAACCCAAAGTTTGGTTTGTTATATTCCACCTGCATGTAACATGCAGAATGCTCACACAATATGATCGATACCATGGTCCGACTCATGTCAGTGTTATCATTATCAGAAATACCGATGCTGAACATTTACTTGAGGGGACTTCTTAAATTGGACTTTAAAAGACTCCCCTATTTAACATCTAGTTCTTTCCAAAGTGCACTGGCCTCTGTGGACGTCTTTTCTGACCATGGCCAGATTCACTTAATGACAACACAATAACCTTTCACGCCATCATGAAAATGATTAAAATACTCTGAAACACTTTTGTTGGGAGTCTTTTAAGGAAGGCAGATGGTCTGTGTTTATTCAAAAGTCATGGGGACAGAATGAGGACAGAGGCATGCATTCCCCCACTTGCCTGTAACTTCCGTTGTCATTGCTTCTTCAGTTGTCATGCATTGCTGAGCACTTTCCTTTTTGTGAATTGCTCAGTACATGTTGTATTGTTAAACCGAATTATGGAGCGGATCTGATACTTCATCATGAAACTCACTTCAACTATAATACTATAGACTTCAATTTGAAGTATGTAATCTTTCTTTATTATTTTACTGCTTTTTCTTGGATGGGGGAGGGGGGAGTCGATAAGGCGTTCTACACATAATATCGTCAAGCCAAATGGAATTCATCAAAGTGCAAAGCACATTTCAAATCCTACTCTGGTGGTGCTGATTAACTGAGCTTGTTGTTTGTACTGAATAGAATTCATTGTGTGTTATTTGAAATTGTGAAAGGTTATCAGTCTCAGAGTTTAGTTTATACTTACCAAAACACTTTTTTCGAATATTCAATTTTTGGTCCCCTACGTGGACAGAACTGTGTTCTCTTATCAGTTAATTAACCTTACTTTTCCCTACGTATATGGGGAGTCTATACGAAAACATGTTCACCATGCAGGACATTCAGTCCTGCAGATTTCTTTCTTTGCAGGCCCAGCTCAATTTTTGCAGGCCCGGATATCGGAGTACAATTTTGCTATCAAAAAATACATTTAAACAAGTGTTTGTACTGACAATGATAATAAATAAGGTTCCCCTATATGTTACAATCAAATTAACCATTTTGATATATGTAATTTACTAAAGAACATTACAGAAAAAATTCAAGCTTTCTGTTCTATGCTGTAGAAACCTTAATAATGGTCCGAAAAAATGGCATATCTAATGAAATAAAGGCAAGAATCTCTAGAATACAGTCAGCTATTCGGACCGGCAGTAGCCCTCTTTCTGCCAGACTGGCATACTGTCTGCCGGTTATAGCGGGTGTCCGGCAGGTTTTTGTATAGACTGTATGGGCTCCATATATATGACAATAACATAAAAGTAGTACCATTGATACACATATATAAAGAAAGGGTCATCTCACGACCATTGTTCTACATACCTGAGGTATCATGAAATCCAATTGACATCCATCCAGTACCAAGTTTGACAATCCTAGGCCCACCGTGAAGCCTGGATTTCATATGAGTGTATATACTTATTCCTCCCCTATATATATTAAACTAGACTCTTGGATAATCTGGTGTCTGCAGAGTATTAAACTATAGTTAGGAGATGTGTGTAGAGGTAGGCCAAGACGTCGCTCACTGGTGGTATACTTTCAATTATCCCTTACTTGATACATACTTACATTCAATAGGGTAGCATTTGAAGTGAGATTTATAACTTGAATTGAGTTGAATATAGGATTTTGAGAGGGCATGCGTGGGATCAATCGTTCTTAAATCTGTTTTCATTAAAGTATAAGAATGATATGTGAAATGAAAATGGAAACCTATGTTATTAAATGTACATTTTGTATTTCATAGTAGTAGTGACCGCACTAACAGTACCAACTAGTTGAATCAATGTTATTCAACCAGATATAAATTCAAAATCATGCTGACTTTTATCCTCCCAGAAGGGATGGCGGATTTCAGGTATGTGGCCGACTTAGGGCGAACCTACCCTATGCCTGCTCACACTGCATTTTTCCGTGTGGGGAGTCTAGTCAAGTGATCGCAAGTACTGCAAGTCTGGCACCCACATTTGTCTAGTCCACAGCTGGTTAAGGGCTTGCTGCAATACCCAAGTACCCTATCCTCCAGCAAGTGCTAGGTACCACTAGTCGAGGCGACTCTATTCACGATAGCTCATTGGAGTCGGGGGGACTACTATTGGGTCTTTCCGTAGGTATGCACTCAGTTGGCCTGTGGTCATCCTATCTTTATAGGATGACCAGCTTGTGTGGTCATACCTATAGATAGGATGACCACTTTGGCCTTCATTGTTCATTATTTGTTGCTGCTGTCTAAGAAAAATACTGGGAATCCATCACAAAATTGTCTTTTTTGGCTGCTAGAAATGAGTACCAGCACCCACAATAACATAGAAATGTAGATTAAGGTGTAAGGTATTCATTTAATATTACTTTTATTGTTTGGAATAGAGTGGGGACTCAGGGAAAGTACTTCTTGTCGAATACGTTTTTGAACCCCTGAATCTCGGCTAGGAGCGCCCAGTGACCCTCCAGCAGGCTGTAGGCCGATCAGCTGCAGAGGGTCACGGCAATGACTAGGTACCACCGAGATACACAGAGCCTTAATTTTACTACATTAAGGCCTTGTGTGATTATGATGTGCTTGGAATGTCAAAGGACATTCCAAAGAGCGCCATAAATAGGGCACAACCTATCGAATAGCAATTGAATTTTTGATGTGGTGCCTCATAATTCCAAGGAGTGGAACTCACTGCTGCTACTCTTCTGTTTGACATCACTCAGAGATGTCACTCACTCAGCGGTAGACAAAAAGGAGAAAATCTCAATATTTTGGTCAATTTAGTGGCAGAGGATTAATGCAGAAATTCCAGCGAAAATGTAGGAATTCCCCGATAAGCGGGGGGGGGGGGGGACTATAAGTATCTCCTGGAAAAAATCTCAGACCATCATTAGTAGGATATTTGTTCACCTCCTGAAATTTCCGGGCAATTAAAGCTTACTTTACCATCGTGTCTAAATCTGTTTCTCGGATGACGTCTACTCTATTTTAAGAATGTATTAAACGGCTCTCAACATTGCAGCTATCCCAGCTGTCACCATTGTGGCCTGTTAACTACTAAAGAAGCTCCCTGAATACCCAGGGTACAGGTAGAAAGCATGGTCTATACATGTCTAACCCCGGGTCTAACCCTGACCCATGTCTCCCCGTCCGATTACACAGCGAGGTTCCTGGGTGCAGTTGGAGGGGATCTGGAGTGGTCATTTTTTTAACAACATGGGGGGGGGGGAGTAGTAGATTTGGGTTCGAATGGAACTCTAGGGAAGAGGAAAAAAATTAGGTCATCCCTTAGCAACGAGAACAGTGCATTAATTACAATACGTCATGTGTCGTCATGATCCGGGGTCATGATGCACCAACTCAGTGCCGGCGAGTCACTCACGGGCACTCCAAAAAGTGTAGCTGTAAACGAAATAAGGTCGTCATGATGCATGAATGCATCACTGGCGAATAACTCACCAGGACTGCATTCATGCATCATTCCAACAAAGGGCATAGCGCTGTAAAAGCCAATAATAATGATCAGTCCCTTAATGTTGAGGGTTAGAGGCTGGAGGAGGAGGAGGAGGAGGGTGCAGACCTACCTGGACAGGTGCCAAGGTGTGTGAAGGTCGGCTCCGTCTGTAGGCTGTACCCACACCTGCCACAGACTCACCCTTCTCACCCACAGGAGGAGGACTCAGGTAGACGCCTACAACACCCTGCAGGGGCAAGCACTGGTTATACCTGAACGTCTGAGGTGTCCCATAACCTAACACTATGCTACCTCTCCAGTGCCACATCTGCTGTGTCAGGGACAGGTCATCTGTTACTAGGTGGGAGTATCAAAGTACTGTACCACATACGCGGGTGCATTAACCTATGGACTCAAGTACTTTAATGGACCATATTTAATTTTGCCCCTCCTCAGATCTTTTCTTTTTTGCATTATCAAATGTTATCCACCAACCCTCCACCCCACCCCAGCTGGCAATAAATGACTCGTTCCTAATTGTGCTTCCAACTGCTTCCATAGGCATCATCTGCAGGAATCTTTCTAACAGCTGAGGGGGCCTGGATGGGAGGGTCCCCATGGTGCATTGTGGTTGCCACTAAAAATCTCAAATGTCTCGACCACTGAAAGGCAGAATTTCTTCTCAATTTTTTCAATGTTCTGAATAGCTTAGCATTTCTGCTTCACAACCTGTTCATTTCGGTTATTCTAAATTGGAGAATTCCTCGGGTGCTTCTTGGACGAGAGCTGACTGGACCAAAATCCCAAACACTGCATGTTGGTTTTGTCCAGGAAATTGGACTAGGTTTTTACATGGATATCAGCCCGCCAAACGATTGCCACTCATGACAACTGCACCCCCAGGCAACTGGTAACATTCAGTGTCTGTCCTCAGTGTCCTAAAGGAATTAAAGTATTAGTTTATAATCAGTATCCATACTGAAGGCTCATGGATGCTGTTTACACTGATCATTTTTATGCCGGAAAAGTAGTCACTAGTGACTGACCTGGTTTTTTGTTTTTGGATTCCTATATGCCAAACTCGATTCCTATATGCCAAACTCTGTTGGTCAAGTTAGCCGATACTGAATCACCCATTTCTAGGAATGATAGGAATAGTATGGTTAGTCTTTTGACTAAGGCATTCATTACATTTTGTTTGGAATTAAGGATGCAATTGTAATCTTCAATGAAATAGTTACCCACACAGAGCCGTCTCTCTTGAGAAGCACACCAAATACTTCCCATCACTTATAGCTCTCATGTGCTATGATTCCCTTGAGTTGTTTGAAAGCTGCATTTGTAGAAGTGTAGATATATGGATACCTTGCTTACCACAGGACATGTGTTTTGTCCCTCGTACTCTGTCCTTTGGATTGATGGGGGTGCAGAGGGGTCCCCCCCCCCTGAGGTCGAAAAGTCGCCGAAATTAAGGGGTCCAGGTCACAAAGTCGCTTTTTTGGATCCCCTAAAGTATTGTCAAATTTCTCTAAAAGTCGCCAGGTCACTTTTATTATTGCAATAAGTCGAAAGTCGTCTCCAAAACGGCCCAGGTGGCTTTTGACCCATCTGCAGCCACATTGATATCAATGTGTATGGCATATGTTTTAAACCCAACATGTTAAAGTTTGATTGTTAAATCCTCTTAATTGATAAGACGAGGATGCGTGAATCTCTGAAAATAGTTTTTGAACAGATCTCATTTTTAGTTTTTTTCTCAAAACTAAATGTTTGATGAAATAAATAACCCCGATATACAAAGTTTAAAAAGTTGGAAACCCATTTGCATTGAAAGATGTTTGTTCCATAAAGTGGGGTTTGTAGAGTATAGATCCAGGCTTTGTTAAATACCCAATGTGCCTTCATTTTGCTTTTGCTCTTTTTGTGTCTGGCTTTATGGTTCTCTTCTCTAGTGCAAAGCAGTCTTAATTCTAGGATCATGCAGAGCTTGTATATTCTTATAGATTTCCTCTTTAACGTATAATTAGACTTGCTGTAATTGAGCCATACACCTATGACCTGGAGAATTATCGCTGGCACTGGGAGCATCAGGGATTGCAGCCAGCTGAAGTATTATTGTCAGCGATATTTCGCCAGTAAGTGATCAAAACAACCAGCTGTACAAGCTGTGTGAATTTTGAAGGACTTAAACCTGAAGTTGATTGGATGTGGTGTATGGGTTGTACTACCTACTATTATAGTGTGTTAGCCTTATTCACAACAATTATTTTAGTTTCACTTTGTGAATCTGCGTTATGACATTCTCAAAGTTACAGCTTTTCATAGTGAGGAAGGCGTGCAGGAAGGAAAGACCTTTGAACTTTGACCTCAAGTGTAAAACCCTAGACAGAGTGCCCACACATTAATTAAGAACACACACTGGAACTATACAACACTACACTAGGGCAACTCTGTCTATGGCATTTTTTGATAGGGGAATTTAAGGTTAAGATTGGCAAAATGTTATAATTGTCAGTAGATGAGTAAATTTGGAAGATGGCAATCAATGGATGCCTCATGGGATATGGGGGTAAGGTCAGAATGTGACCTTGACCTCTCTGAGAGGTGAAGGCCATATGAATGACATTGAGGAAAGTTTAAAGGTCAGTCGAGAAGTGCACACATCTAGAAGGACAAAATATGAGAGAAGCAAACACGAGAAAGAGGTGGATCTCACCCACGAGATATGCCATGTGATGAAGAAAACTTTATTACAAAAATAATGCTGAAAAATACACGCGACCAGATTAAAGGCACAAATTTGCATTTGTGTGAGTCTTGATATGACACTGAAGTTTGTTCCTTTTCTCATGGTTAGCCCACTCTGTGGTCAGGGGTATAAGGTCAGTCATTTCACGATGCAGTCGTCAGGGGGCTTACTGACCTTGCGCTACCCACTGACCGTCACGCCGAGTGCGGTGACCTTCAAAATACAGCATATGGAGGAACACAACGCTACACCACACACCCCATACACACATAGGGTACAACGGATACACGCCCCAGAGTCGCACTCTAGTAGTAGGGTTTGCCAATTTCCATCTGCTTTTTCTGCAGGCTTAGTAATCGTGTTTTCTTCTATTACCTTATTCCTTACTTCATATGGTCACAATGATCTGATGTCAAACTCCCCTGGGTGTCTACCATGTGGAGAAATACATATAACAGACTAGAAAGTTGGAACAATATATCTAAAGGAAAACTTGGCTTCTTGTAAATGGCATTCCACTATGAAAAAAAGAACAACCACGGCATTCTACTGATATTTCCAACGAGCACATCAACAAGATAACGCCATTAACTTGGCCTACTTCAAGTAAAGGGGAAAGCACATCAAGAAAAACTATTCAGAGTGAAACCTAACAATATACAGCCACCCGACAATCAGGAACACTACTGTTTGCCACATCCCGTCCAAGTCAATCGGGCATTTGCGGTGTGAGAAAAAAAAAGAGAGAAAAAAAAAGATTTGACAACTAGAAATTACAAGTGAAGAAGGGAAAAAGCCTACAACATACGGTCAAGATTTCAATGCATCACAAACGATCAGTTCAAAAACTGCCTGTCTGAATGTATAAACAAGTTCCACTGTGTGTTTCTGAGCATTTTAGGTCATCATCATTTCGCTTCCCCCATTTTTCTATATATAATCTTTTAACAAACTATGCTTACACGTACCATCGAGTCCTACTTTGTGCAAAATTACTTTACCTTGGTACACCGAGGCATGATTTTTTTTAAACTGTACACACTGGTATCTTAACTTCATTGACCATCTTTTGCTTACCTTCATTCTAAAGTCCTACAGCCAAAGGGCGCCTAAGATATGTAAGTCAATACTATTACCACAGTAACAGCGAAACCCTTGTTCCATTTATTGCAGCGATTCGTAATGAATATCACGGTATCATGCCTCAATTCTAACGGATTTCTCAAACTGACTTGCCTTCTAGAGGGAGAAATATAGTCGCCTGGCGCAGCAAAGAATAGATAATATATTATCTATTTATATAATGTTTACACATACGCTTACTTACACTTAAAATGTATTATATAAAAGTCTCCAGTACTAAAGACCCTTAATATAGAACCACCATCCATTCCTCCCTGACCACTTGGCTTTGTTGCTTGAATATGTCTTACGAAGTATTTTCAGCACCCCCAAGAAGCCCTGGCACTGACTGCAAAGTTGCAAATCTGCAAAGTAACACTGCATTCCGAGATCACACAGCAGTCAGAGCCTTAGCCACACATCGCGCCAATCCACACGAGATTTGGAATGTATAGAGACTCATGAAAAACAACACAGCTTTTGCCTGCGCATGGGACGCGCAGTTCTGGTCTCTCAAAATAGTGCCCTCGAGCGATAGGAGAGCAAATTAGAAAATCTGAAACCTGATTTTCCATTTGTGAAAGTTCCCCTCCCTCTTTATTCTGGACAGAACAAGTATGGACCTTTAACTGAAGAAGTAGTATACAAATTTGAAAAGCGTAAAGTGCTACTTAATTTAGTCTGTTGCTTAAACGTTGATACAATAGTTTTTGTACAATAAGAACTGTGATGAGACCATCAAAGGCTGAAAGTTGCTCATGATGGTCCAATATGGTCGGCAGGATACCTATAACAATGCCCCTTACCTTCTTACTAGGCTGCTTCCCACCCTCCATAGAGACTAAATCCTACCAGCAATGAGGCCTGATGGCCACACTATGCTGAACAGTCCTATTCCCTCTCTGGCATCTCAAAATTGTGGAATAGTAAACAGACTATCCTTGGTAACTCTGGATACCTGAACCTAGCCAGACTCGGTTGTGGTTATTATCATTATAAAAGAATTCATTGCATTTATATTAAATCCCTCTTTTATTACTTCCCTCCTCCCATGTATTACTGGGTTATTATATCTGTTAATCTAGCCTCTTCTGTGTTGATGATGGTTTATATTATAGACTCAGACTGCTATGTTTCTTGGTCGCTGTACTCAGTTGTGGTCCCATTGGCAGCTGGCGAGTTGTTCGTTTGTTCGGGCATCAATAGCTGCGCATAGTGGGCATTTAACAGTTTCTGAGGGTCGTAGTACTGTGGCTGTTCACCAGCGCGTGCCGCATATGCTGCTGCTAACTGTTGCTGTTGCGTTTCACGGGATGCGGCAGCACTGAGGTACTGTGGTTGCAAACCATATTGCGCTGCGGCACCGTACTGCGCTGATGCTGCGGCCAGAGCGGCCATGGTCGGTTGTTGGAACTGCTGAAGGTAGGCGGATGGATAACTGGATTGGTACTGTCCATAAAGGGCTGCCATAGTAGGGTCCATGGCCACCGCCGGCTGGGGAGGTGGAGGCTGGTGCACGGCGGGGAGACGGTACTGAAGACCTGCTGAGGACACCGGGACCAGCATTTGTCCATAAGGGGTCTGTATTATTTGTGATTGTTGCTGTGCGACAGGGGGACGTCCCGCCGCTAACATCTGGTAGGGTTGGACTTGTGGTGCAGCCGCGCCTGGCATGGCCGCCACCCGTTGATAGGGATGGGTGACTGGTGCCATTGTCCGGCGCGGATGACGGATTAAACCTCCTCCTGGTAACATCATCGGTTGGGCGGCCATACCTGGCATGCCAGCCTGCATGGGCTGGAACCCTAATCCTCGTGGTGCAGCAGCGGCAACAAGCTGCTGGCCATAGGGGAAGGGCATGAGCCCGGCCTGCCCGGCCGGTAGTTGTTGGCCATAGGGCGATTGGGCAAGAAGCCCACCGGGAAGAGTTCTAGATGCATGAGGGTGGGCAGCAAGCCCGGCTGGAACGTGGACTTGAAGTGGGACCTGAGGAGTGACCGGGGACGGGGATGGGGACGATGAGTTGTGCTTGAAGGGCTTGGAGTTGGTGGAGTTGGTCGTGGACTCAGTGTGTTGGGGATCGGCTGGCTGTTCCAAAGGGACTTGGTTCAGTGCGGAGCCAGGGAGTATTTCTTCGGAAGCCATAGGAACCGTTGTAGCCAGTTACTGGCTTGATCCCCTGCATGAACTGCGCATGCCCGTCTACTGACTCCCGGGAGTGTCCTGTATGGAGGGAACAAATGAGAGAATATTAGATATGAAAGGTGATTCAATTCAAACTATATCCAAAACAGATCAATGACATCAGTAACATTTAGACACGTCAAATTGCATTTTCATTTAAAAGGAGTCCTTTTCAAGCAAAACATTCTTGTATGAAACCAAAATATATTTCGGAACATTGAATACATCTTGCTATCTAGAAATGAGTTGTTCATCCCTCACCGAACCTTCAATTACATGGTAGTGTGCATCTGAAAATTTGCACATTTTAGAATAGGCCATAATTTGATCACAATTTGAGATTATTTGACTTTTTACTTTCAAATCCATAGAGGAAGGCCATGGTTCACTTTAGCGAATGTATAAATGAGTCTACTATGCATAACAGTTTTCTGAGTATAAGTTTCTCTGCATAGACAGTTTCATAATATACAAACACAGTACACACAGGTTAGTCATTCACATAAAAGAGTCCATTTGTAATACCCAATGAGGGTCTCCTATCCACTCATGCACAGTGCACAGTAAAGCTTGAGCCATTCACAGACATTTCACATAGGATTCAATGTAGGATAACAGTATGTATATATACAGTCATAGTTGGGGATAGGATTGAGAGTATAAAGAACATAACCACACATTGAATATAACATTATACACAACAGCACAATAGGAATTATCGCCAAGGTTAGTCTACATAATAGGACTAATAATAACGGCCGGTATGTGGGCAATTATAAATAACCATCACCAAATTGTGTGCACAAACATGTTTAACCATACAGATGAATATGACAAAGCTGGGGTGCAATGAAGAATGACAAGTCAGTCCTATTATTTATTCCATCGCTGGTGAGTAGTATCTAAGGATGTCTTGCCAGCCAGCCCAAGCAGAAGAGAAATCTATTCTATACAGGCTGGGTGTTTTCCTTATCATATTGGTGTTGGATGGAATAAATCCAGATATACCCAAATGAAGAATCTGCAAGATTAATCTGCTCTCTAGGGTAAGGGTTCAATTCTATCCGAGAAACACTTGTGCGCCCAACCTCAAGCAGATTAAGCATGCGGACCCCTCATTGGTTATACCTGTTGGTTAAGGAAGGAGCTGTGTCATATATTTGTAATAGTGCACTTGAACTATCAGTAACTACAATGTATATATCACACTGAAAGCAAATACGACTGTTAACCTATACCAATTGGTGATGAATAAAATTAAATATACAGCCATCTCGTTCGCTTCCTTCGCGTACCATCTGAATTTCAAGGAAATCAGAAGAACATGGTATTCTTCTCTTTGATTATTATACCATGAATGAATACTTAATGAGCAGTATATATAATATTGGTGACAAGTTTACATTCTTCCCCTATCATCAATAACTTATTTCAATATTGCAAGTCAAACAATCTGGTCATTTTTATGTCCCATTTCTAATAACTACTCCTAAATCTTGATCGACCGCCTACTTAAATTATATATACATATACAAGTGTAATCAGATACATTTGCTATAGGGGGGTTAAATGGGAGAGGATAGCAATGAAATGGTATATGCAGATGTGGTGGGTGGGGTTGTAATATGAACAGAGAAGGATGGTTTGGGAAAGGTATGGATGCACTGAATGGGAAAGGGTTTCAAATACCCTTTTCACTAGACTCACCATTACTGCAAATAATCCAATACTAACCGATTATATTGCTTGGTATATCATGACAATTACTCTACCTCAACTATATAGAATTGACTGGAGCAGACTTAGGTACATGGTGTGACCCGGGGCTGGTGATACTGCAATTTGACACGTGGCACCTACCTACTTCCGGTTCAGGAAACAGGAAGTAGACACACTGATACCTGGTGGGTGGTAAGTCTAATTTACATCGATGGTGGAATCAGTATTTCACCTGTATGTGGCATGTGCAACTGGGTTGTACATTGTATAGGAATCATTGCTGATGTGGATATTAGCGGCCCCTCTAAAGCTTTTTTATATTGTGTGCTTCATGTTACCACTCTACTGTATATTCTCCCACGCCCCCCCCCCTCCCCATAGGATTGCATCCACACAGGTATCGCAGCAAATAGGGCAATGCTCAGAAGGCTCATCTGAACTTGATCCCAATTTCACTGACAGTGCGATATAATTATGGGCAAGCATGCATCTAAACTATGGGCTAGAGTAATGTGACCTACTTTATCTAGTATATGGCCCCTGTAGCATGCTTCACTGCATGTCCTAAAAGCGGCCCTTACAAATTGGTCAAGTGGGGCACGGATGAGGCATTGGTGTATACTTCAGCAAGGGCAATATCATTTCTACCGGTATATACCAACTGTGTCACATATCCCAACACTGAGTCCAGAGACATATTATATGGGTAGTCAAGCAGAAGGGAAGATCCCAGTCCTCTTGGAGTATCCATTCTGTGTGGCTGTTCACTTACTTTCAAAGAAGGTTCCGTCTGCCCTCAATGCTTATGATTTGGAGCGAAATTTCACTTCGACTTGTAGATGATGGTGGTGGTAAGACTATACCCATTTGGACACATGATGTATGCTTATGTATTGGAGAAGGGACCAATATGAATTTAAAGTACCTTAGGCCTATATATTGGAGGGATTTATAGTATGTGAAGAGTATATCAACCCACGTTAAAAATGATTAATCTCTAACTATTCTGATAATACTGCCAAGACAAGATGGAACATAACTGATCACTAAGAGCAAAACCACAAAGGCAGTAGTTGTTCCTATCACCCCAGCCCTCCCTGGGCTATACGCAGCATAGGCAGAGTAAGCAAACTTTGATCTATTATTAGCTCAATGCCAAAGTGAGGGTGTCCATAGGCAAAGGATAAAAACACTCTTCTATTGGCAAGAAAAGTGAGAACACAGGAAGGAAAACAGCATCCCACCTCTCTGGCGTACTGGAGGCATGGCCTTGCAGCTGGAGCAGTAGCAGCAGGTACCCCTCCTGCTCCCCTCTCCCTTACAACCCCATCAGCCCCTTTAACATTGCTACTCTCCCTTATGACGTCATCAAGATGGCGCTGATATCTATTGAGCAGGTGGCCGTCGCTCTTTGCCTGGCGCAGCAGAGATGATCACATGGAGACGTCTTCTCTGCTGTCAGCTGTCAGCTTGTAATGGGTTGTAGACCGAATATAGGCTACGAATCATGTCTTATCAAGGGCTGGGTCATTGGGGTTGGCAATAGATATAATGGAGCAATATACTAAGCCCAGCACCACCCAGATGTATATCGTCAAAATAGTCACATATACACTGTAAGAAGTTACTGTATTTAAACAGCACAATGTGCTGTACATTTACAGCACTTTTTGCTGTAGTTGGTATTACAGCACTATTTGCTGTATAATTACAGCATTATGTACTGTAAATTGGGTCTCCGGCAATGTTGCTGTACATTTACAGTACAATGTGCTGTAGATTTCCGCCACTAGGTGGCAGCAGTAGACCATTTCTGTATTAATTATTCCACCCAACCCTTTCCCAAGTCAAATAAAACCTCACTAACTCTCAAGACATCGTAGAATAAGAATGGATGAGAGAGACTGAATGCAGTTATCATAAAGTGTATTAATATTTGCATAATTGTGTTGAATAATGCAAAAAAACAGCAAAAGTATAGAATAGACACCACATTGGTGGGAAAAGTTAAATGCTTAACTGCTCGGACTGGGGAAAAGCTGGTATCACATACGGTTCAGCTGTATTGAAGCAGGATTAAACCATTACATTGTGTAGTGTGTATTATCCTAGCTGAGATTGAACTATTATGCAGTAAAGTACTCTCCATGCATGCATATAAATCGATATTAATTGATGAGAACAACAATATGAAACCTACAGCAGAAGTTGCTGTAACTTTACAGCACCCAGTTGCTGTACATGTACAGCAAAATCTACTGGAACAAAAGTTGCCAGCAACTTTTGCTGTAGATGTACAGTAGAAGTTGCTGTAAATTTACAGTAGAAGTTGCTGTAAATTTACAGCAAGTCAGTTGCTGTACACCTACAGCAAAATCTACTGGAACAAAAGTTGCCAGCAACTTTTGCTGTAGGTGTACAGTACTTACTTCTTACAGTGTACCTCACTCAGTATCATGAGATTGATGCATTTCCTGTTGCACATAAAGTGTACCACGTATTATATTTTTCATTCAAATAATTTCCAGTTCAGCAACTAATTTCCATAGCCCTAATTATTACAATCGTTTTGGAGACATAGCACGCAGGTAAATATTCTCTTCCATTTAATCACGTCTGGGGGGATATAGACGAAACGGCCTAAGTTATTCAGACGTTTTATGGCCCTCTGCTGTAATAGTACATGCACCATGTAGTCTTCTTTACATATTGCTCCATTAGTACCATGTATAGTCTATAGTGGCAGTTATTATAGATGCAGCAGGGACGTAGGCCTATACGATAGACAACGAAATATTATTGAAATGATTCTTCAATGTTTAGTTGTTTGAAACCAATGACCCTGTGTTTTGAGTAGAGATCATTTTCAGTGCATTTTCAGCTTGAAAATTAGCTTCCATATTTATCAAATTAGTAAGTTGTGTACTCATATAACAAATGTCGTAAAAGTCTGATTATCATTATTCTGTTGTCCACGGATATGCCTTCTGCATCCTTTCATCTCAGTAAACTGGTGTTGATGTTGTGAGAAACTTAAATATCAACTGCTACATAATAGCTGTCTAAAGAAATACAGTATAGATGCATTGCATGATGCGTATAGTATACCCTGGTAAGCCTACAGTAGTCATCTCTGAATAGCTGAATGCTTGAAGATTGGCAGGAAGCCAAACATAATGTAGATTATAGCATTTGTATAAACTGGAGACCTCCTGTGTCTCTGATCTGTGCCGACTAAAAGGATGGTTACACTGGTCTCCCCAGCAGGACGTGTGATAAGCTAGCTCAAGATATCGTGAGATGTTGGCTCTGATCTCGGAGTGTAGCGTGTTGCTGGTAGATCATATGTTATTATAGTATTGGAGGCTGGTACTTTTACAAGATATTCTGAGATGAGAATTTTAATTACGAAACCAATATATGGCCGCGCCCACCCTTGGAAGCAACCAGAGTTATCGTTATAGAATGGTTATATAGAAATCAACATTAATTTTGATTGATACATAATAATATACATACTGTAGGTTGACGAGATCGTAAAGGTGTATCGTCCATGTTATGTACGTGTAATTGTAAAATGAATAACGTCAATGCAAATGTGAACTAATGCTGTCTTTTGTGCATGTACATATAATATAGTTATTGTATACCTCTCATTTCAAATATCAATATTTCCAACCCGTAGATCTATTTTCTGCTATACGATTTGACGTATAGACCTCCGTTATTATTATTTTACTCGATTATATGCACAACAAATAAATATTGCCAGTTTAGTTCCACAGGATGCAATTATAATTCCTGAAGAGTATGGCTCACCGCTAGGGAGTTTTTCTTTCTATCCTTACATCTTCCTTTCATATTTTCTTTCTCTTTTTACGCTTTTTACTCTGTGTACTCACGCCTGTCAGTAGTGACCGTTGAAGTTGATGGGACTTGTACGCCAGCTCTCTGTCTAGTACTCACCATGTACATAAGCCGCATGCCATTTGTAAGAGGCAAAAAAACGACTATCTTGTGCCCCCACCTCCCACCTCCCTCATGCTAGTTCATCTCCAACTCTCAGTCTCATGGTTCTACATCCCCTTTCCCCACAGCCTACACCCAGCAGGCTCCAATCCCCACCCCATGTAAGTGTGGTGCAGGCTGTATTGTAGTAATTTGGCCAGGCGTTTGTACCACACAAAAGCTCCACCCACCCCGTCCTACCCCACCTCCCCACCTCCCAACCTCCCTCGGGCCTGAGGCAACTTATCCCCACCCCGACACCCTCCTCTGCTACGACTCCCCCACCCCCTCTCCCAGTCCCCTCCATGGCTCTGCCCTTCTATGTGCTCCACTCTATCCACGATTAAATGGCAGAGACATTTATTGAGAGGATTTACCATGCCATGTTACGTTAGTTAGATAGTAACTAGCTGCCCTTTTCTCCCATTTACATATATGTATTATTGTATTCGATATTAATGTATGAACTATGAACCATTATATCATACCCACAATGAAAATAATAGCAGTTATTCAAACACTTTATTGGTTGAATTCTTTGTTAAAATGCCATTAACCATCCTGCCTCTGATCTCTACAAAAAGAGGTATGACCTACTTTCGCTGCATCTATTATCAAGAAGTACTGGTTTTACTATAGGCCTTCACTTGAATTCCAAACATCCTCCAACAGTACAACCCGGAGTACAACCTTTGCCAAACTCATTTAGTATACACTACACCCAGCCCCATTGAAACTCCTACTTCTCACTCGTCCCCAGGGCAGGGAACCCCGGCATGTACCCTTTATACTTACCATGAGGCCTCACAAACAGGAACCCCAGACTTTCTATTCTCTTCATGGCATATTCTATATAGGTCATAGCTTCACCCCATCTTCTCAACACTGCAAGTACATTGTACATGTGTTGCCTCTGTCTCCACCCCTCCCAGGTGCCTGCCACTCTACCCCCAGTACTAGTCAGAAGGCCGACTATCCCTCATCCATGCAGTGCCCTCTCTGCTCTTTAGTTACCCTTGTGCACTGCAATATGTGGCTTTGCGTACAGTCTAGAATGTTTTACCTTTTCTAGGGATCCTGCATTTACACATGCACTATTTTACCAGGGTTTACCCCCAAACCCCCATTCATTAAGGTTTAAGGCATTCTCTATTATATAACATAGGATATTATATGGATAGTCCATAGAAGTCAATGCTAGTATTGCATCAGTAAATTTATATTTTCTATTGTAAGCCATTAAACATCAATGGACGAATTAGTATATAAAGTACAAGTGTAACTGATAAGATGAAGTTCAACTGGACTAAGGCTAATACTTAACGAGTATCTATTCCAAAATAATGACAACTGACAAAATCGGAAAGCCTTCAACGTTGGCAACAAGAAGCATTATTATACTACTGATTATACAAGGTTCAGCACTTCAACTTGATAATTATGAGATTCAAACGCACTAACACAACTATGAACATGTACAACTCCTTAGGCTATAGAACTACTCCCTGCACCATTCTACTGGACATCTTTTACATGGCTGGAAAATAAAAGACCCACGTGCAAATATTACTACATAGGTACACAGACATATCCCTCATAACCTACATAATGTTTCAAATATTATTGATCTTTAGATATACATTCGGCCCTCACTTCCTCGAATTTGGAAGATGCAAGGAAAAAAAATTAATGTCTGAGGAAGCAAATTATTCGAGGAATTAAGTCCACATGTAATAGAATACATAAGGGAGGTTCCCAGGCACCTGTCTGAGGAAGTGAGGGATCCGAGGAAGTAAATGTACGAGGTCGTGAGGGTTGACTACTGTACTGAGTTCAAACCTACACATTGTACACATATACACCGGTAGCCCAATATCTGAAGAGACCAGCATCGACGAGTGTGGCTTCAACTATGCTGTCTAGACCATATCAGCATACACGGGGAACCTATACTTCCCGGATGCACTGGACTGTATGTATACATCCACGTGCAATATCAATAGTCAGTCCATTATTTAGATTATTCTGCTATAGATGTAGGCATGCTGGTAGTACTATATATACAGTTAATAGACATGGGACTGTAATCAAAAGCACCCTACTACACTACAGAGGCTGCATATACTATACATAGGATATGGGATTATATTTTGTAAATTTGTTGCATGGGTCGCCCTGTAAGTATCCCTATAATTATATATTCTGATATCTCTGTAAACTGTAATGAACTCATCGTAAAAGATGCATACCGGTCTTAATGATAGCCTTAATGAAAATTGAAATGTCAACTCAATGAGCAAGAACACTGATGAGGCTTAGTTACTACTGATATAAAGGTATATGGTTATGTTTGACATTTCTGCCATCCAAGGCATCATCTAAAACCCCTCAGTCATAGTAATTATCTTCTGATGGGGATAAATGCGGCATCTGTTGGTGACATTTAGTCAGTCGAGTGGGAAATTATGCGGTCGCAAGGACACTGTTTATACCTACCTGGTGACACACTAGGCCTACATATTATGCTCTATAGAATAGTCTGCTTATAGAGTACGAATCCTGCCATGCACCGCCAGATCCGTGACAACTTTGGCAACGTTCATAAAAGACGTCACCGGCAAAAGAGGGTGGAGTGGTCTTTGGGTTTAGTGACAAAACGTGAACCGGCCCATACAATATATATGTGGACCAATTTACCCAAAAGTGTGACAGGGAGTTGAGAAAGTCCCACAATAGGTGACGTTATTTGTGAACGTTCCTTTTTAATGACCAACATCTCAATTAGCCCTCATTCAGTTAATTGGTTAAATTATGATGCGGCTACCTCTGTAACCTGCATTTGTTTATACATTTGAATGGATATCTCCCCATGTAATAGTGGGGTGTAGCGTCTAAATATAAGGTAGAAATTGTGATAATTGCCACCTAACTACTCCTATCGTCACAGATGACATGTATAGGACTCCCTGATCTAAAAGAAGATACAATATACAGTACAATTAAGCTCTGAACTATCATAAAAATAAATATGAAAATGAAATTTCTTTTTAATCTGACAAAAATGTGAGATGGCCATGATTTTGATTTTTTTCTAAATCATTTAATCATCAGTTGTTTATAGTGTCTACAAAAGATGCTAAATACACTACATGTGTATGGTGTAGTATACATTGTCAGTTCGCATAAGGCTGTACATTAAATTGTAACTGTGTATTATACATTATACACAAATATTCATGTAACATGGGTGTATCCCCCATGCCCATATCAGCGTATATAATCGATGATGAAACTATCTGAGCTGTCAACTATAGCGCCGGGTCGAGGTCCCTGGTACATGTTTTCACGGATATGAGTTCTCTGTAAGGAGCAGGCTATACACACAGAGGTCTGCAGAACACACATGCTACACACGGGTGCCAACTGTGTACAAGGCTGGTCTAAGAGGGATGAGTACCATGTTAGGGTTGTCTCAAGTAGTGACCCACTTCTCCACATATATACAGACAGACAGCTGTAGGCAAGTGTGTAGGAAACTGAGTCACACAGTGGACCTGTGTTACTGTAGTGATATGGCCTACACCATTGCAGATGCAGGATTTAACACTTATACATTCGTGTATTAGGATTCTATAATCATTATTATAATGCACAATAGGAAATGGTATTTTTGATATTTTTCAAATCTTAACTCATCACAGAATATACAGGATATGATATATAACCTTATTGGACTGTTTTGTTGGAACTCCTAATGTCTAACTGACCTATAATCATCAATATATCTTCTCTTTCTGATTCCTCCCACTCCTTTGCCTTTGCTATTCTTACCTCAACCTCCAAACTCCTTTTTTTCCCCATTAAATATCGCTTTTTTATTATCTTATCGTCTTCTGACCATCTCCCCTCTCTCACAATGCCGTTTCCTGCCTGTTAAAAGAAAACTGGGTCAACAGATAAAGGTCTGTGGAATGCCCTTTTTTGTGTCCTCATTAAAAACCCACAGCAATAATTGTCAGATGTTAGTTGGGTGTTTGCAGTCGAGAGCTCTCCACATCCAGCCTAATTAATGGTTACATCCAACAAAAGTAAATTAGCAACATTTCCAACACAAACAAAAATGCCATGTTTCGGGCAACTGCTTCCCTTTTTCCATCAATCTTTGTGAAAACTGTAAATGGGAGGCACTAATAATGGACTTTTCTATCTTAAAAATGCTTTCCAGAAATGATTAGCTCCTCATTTTTAGGAAGTGCCATATTGTGTCACATTAAGATAGAACTCTAATAAACGTGTAAGAAATATCGTACTGAATTAAACAGTTGTTTTTAAAATGGCTGAACTTTGGTTTTAGAGTTTCATTAAATATAGCCCTATTACATTGACTTCTCTTATTGTGATCATATAAATAGTAATGTAATTGTCCTCCTACAAAATTCTATGATCATTGAATCTCATCATCCCGAAAATAGATGCTAGTGCCTACAAAACACTTTGGACAAGGGCTCGACAGTAAAAGCAATTCTAATGACGAGATACTGAAACAACTCAATAATGCCACTTTTTGATCTAGTAGTAAACAATTAAGAGGAACATATTTCCAACATAACAAAATAAGAGGAAATTTGGGAAAGCTGATAAAGAACAAAATAATCAACAGAACATTGAAGAAGAATGCCATGCTATAAAACAACTTTTAACAGGAAGTTTGGTATATCCGCTAAAATGAACAGAACGTCTAGAATGAAGGCCTTACGTCCTATACACTAGAATTGAAACCTTACCATGTTCAGTGGTGTAACTGCCATCTATAACACAGAGGCTGTGAATAACGGACAGTCAAGTAGAAGAAACTGTAGCAGGGGAAGTATTGATGTGCTTGTAATTAATAAATCAATGAGTATTGAACGGGCCAGTATCGGCAGTAAGCTTCATGTAATGTGCTGCCAACTAAAGCACACATGTGTGTCCGCGGCCTGGTACATACATGGGGTAGGGCTGATATGGCCATGGCAGCCAGGCGTGGTTCTGGCTACTATACATGTAGTATAAATCATTATCCTGTGTATACTTTATATCATATATGGGCCTAATGGGTACACTTATTTTTCATAATTCTAAACTCAAATCGTTTATGGTGGGTCTAGTGTTTGAAATTTGAATGCACACGTACTCGTCTAGTATGATAGAAAGATATCATCACCTATAGTCTCCACAATTTATTGGAATTTATTGAATACATGAAGGTATGCCGTTCTTAAAGTGCTACTGTGGCCTACCGTTAAATACATGTCTAGATTTATGCCAGGTTTATCCCAGCCCCGAGATCCCAGCCTATTGGGAGGAAGGATGACCTCCCTAAACCGTCCATTTACACACAAATATGTACCTGAATAGTGAATGCATTACACATACATATGCACATCACGTTCGCCCAAGCCCTGCCATCATGCCCACCCCTCCAACCTCAGCGTTGGCCAAATAGACATTATTTTAGCATCATATACCGACCTATCTCTGCCTGGTGACCATTATGTGTTTAACCCCAATAGTAAGCGGTCCTACTACAGACGCAGAATAGTTTGGAGGAGGGCAGGGGGTCCCAGGCAATCTGTGGGGTGAATTACTCTGGTGACAGCCAGAATCAGTTAGCAAAACACCATTGGCTTTCTACACATTGGGATAACATGGCCACAAGCTCACCCCAGCCCTTCATCGTATGTCATATCTCTAGCTGCAAACATTTTCAGCGATGTAACTGATTATGCTTACTTTTTCAATGTAGCTTACCGATGCTGATAAACCATGCAGTTTGCTGTATCCAAAATACATTGATACCACAGGCATACAATCAGTACGTCACCTAACCTTCTGACACTAACCAGCAACAGTTAGTGTGTATTACTGATAACTGTTGACACTTTGTTGACATCACTTGGCCTGGAGCTGACTTCAGCTGCCATGTGTCAACAACAGGACATGCTCGTTAACACTATTATTAATGTGTCCGAGATATGCATACTAAACCAGCAGGAATTGGGGACACTATATACAAGTTAGTGTTAAAGTGAGCTTTGCTGGATAGGTGCTCTTTAATAATAAATCGCGATCTTTTATGCCTGAGTCAGACCTGTTAGCATGAATTCTGCATGCTGCTGAGGCTTAGAACATGCATGGTGTACATGTGAACATGCAAGGTATGCCCCCCGGTAGTATGACCATACAAGGACATGTACATGTATAAAGCCTAAAGCTGTATGACCTACTATAGTTGTATAGGGAGGGGAGGGATGGGTTGGATGTGGGTGGAGTGTACTTAGTGAACCTTGTACTTTACAATCAATTCTCACCTGTAAAGCTTGTCCTATGGATCCTAATTAAATGATCCGACTACACCACTACAGTCCCTGCTAACACTAAGTAGATAATCGGATCCGTGTACGTGATAACGGATATACCACAACATTGTTACAACTTCTCCCGTTCAATAACCACCTATTAGTAAAATATTAGGCTAATAGATCCCTTTGTAGTCTATGATACGTCTAGACCAGGCCCATATAACCCAACATAATTCCTCTTTTGTCTCAATATCAATCAATCTAACACGAGGCAAAATATTATCCTAGTATTTTAAAATAATTTTGTAGCGTTAATAACTGCATGATCCCCCGCCCCCTCTCCCAATCTCTAATATACACTTGGAACATGCCTTTGTTAGTTTTAGCACAACGGTAATGGATACACTATAACTATTGTAACAGCCGCCGATTACATGGCGACCAACGTGTACTGCATGTACCAACTTGTAAGGGGGTTCACGTGTCAAAGCTTTAGGCCTGATATGGCTTCTCAACGCCTAGTTAAGGCGGATATCATGGCAGACTTAGGCCTGGCATGCACCAGCCTGCTGAGCACAGTGTGGCAAATCCACACCCAGCAAACACAACAGTACCGTGACCCACTGAGCAACCACCACCCTCCTCCACACTGCTCCATTTGGAGGTATTATACCCCCTTTAGAACTAAAGTACCGAATAGCGGAACCTATGGTCTGTATAACTACATGTGTTGACTTTAAAGATGTTCTGAGAGATCACAATGGGTAATGATGTGGCACCAACTGACGGCACTGATGGTACAATGCTAATGAGGACAGTATAACAACGAGTGTCAGTCAGGAGCGTGGAAGATATTTTCTATCTAAGCATGTGCATAGGGGGTTTTCGGCCCTTATTCCATGCGTCTTCCCCTTTTAGAATTGACCTTTTTGAAGGTTAATCAATAGTGGGGGAGGTGGACGTCTCCCAGTTGCCAAGCCGATATAGCAGTCACTGTTATTGCTATTTAGCTTTTTTTTTAACTTTGAATAAAAATGACTGTTATTTAGAAGTTTGAATTTAAGCGGTTATATTGGCATGAATCCATCACAAACAGTTATATCTCTTAATTGTACAGGTGAAACTGTAGTGTAATTGGGACACAAGCCCATCATGGTATGGATAAAGTCGGCGTCCCCCTAACTATACCTATTAAATATGACCTAGTTTGGGGTATGCCTCCATAAATGAGAATTGCTATAATGTAGGGTGGGGGGCGGGGTGGTAGTAATCACTCTGAGAGCTACTACTATGTACTAGCAGCTCCATTGTCATGGCCTTTACATCAGTGACATGTAATGCATGGCAGTGTATGGTCTGAATGAGGTCTAGGCGTGGCACCCCTCCCCCACACCTAGACAAAACACCCCACAGCTGCTACCCAGCTCCCCTGCCCTCCCTACTTTCCCACACCCCACTGAGACCTACATTCCACTCCAAGAAGCCTAGTGCTACTCAATGAGGTAGTAGAGATCAGGGACCCCACTTCATCCCCGAGTGGAGCTGCAGCATTGCAGTCATCACTCATCCACTGGCCACAAGTTACAACATCGACGCGCATTAAATATTAAAATCCCAAGTCACTGCTTCATCCAACACTAGTAGCAGTTGTAGCGTGGCGGTGATAAACTGAGTCAGTGATGACCCATTGGGGAATTTACCTTTTTATAGGGGGTGGGGAATATCACTCATGAAGGCCTACCTTACTCCCAACAGGCTAATAGTATTAGGGGATACCATGCCCATGGTATAAAACTGTACATAGCCATGCTACATTTATATCGTATCATTCCCTCCACTTTTAAACTATTTTACGTTTTTGTTGTGTGGCCTAAGTATGTCCATAGGCAGAGCATGTCATTGTGCTGACAGTGGCAATGTAAGGTTGAATGGGGATGACGAATAGTGATTGACTAGTGGGTCGTGACACCTTCTCACAACATTATGTCAGTATAGCATACACATGATCGTCACATGTCTCTCTGAAGCCACACTAAAGTAAAGTCTGAAGTAAGGGCGTGGGGGGAAACATCAGAGAGAACCCCTCATATAGGTGGGTAGGTTGGACTGAGTCAATGTTAAAACTCCCAGTTTAGTAGAACAGGGAACAATCGTAGCTACACCTGGGGAGGAGGGAGGGTGTGTGGGTGGGGGTGAGGAGGTGGCATTCTCACCTTTTAATACCTAAGAATGTCCACACACCTATACACAATCTAACCACCCATGGCGTCCACCATTGGGTCATGATAAAAACATCATAAAGTATCCACCACGGTCAGAGTGGATGTGTATTAGAGTTATGGCTGGATGTAGAGAGATGTGTAATGGAGGGTGGTTTATCGTGTAGGAGTAGCCCCGTGTTGTTGTGCTTGTCGTTCTGACAGCTCCCACTGCGCATTGACGCAAAATGGCGGCCGACGCAAGAGAGGAAACCAGTTCCGACTCGATCACCGACCCCATGGCCATTTCCACCGGCCAGTGCGGCTTCTATACGCCGTCCCCAGCCCAATCCCTACCCTAATATCCACCCTGGGTCTCCTAACTAGCCATAGCAACCATGTAGATGCCCCGATGGGGCTGCATAGGGGAACAACGGCAACATTCTAGCAACTACACCGACCTTTCGTCCTTGCGTTTGTAGTGGGCGATATTGAAGGAAATCCGCGTTGTGTGTGATTCCTAGACAACCGGCGTCCGCGTCATGTGCCAAGAGCTGAGAGATACAGAGCCGAGAGCCTCCAAGTTCGCCTCAAACTAGCCTAAATCCAGGGGCTATCTGACGCCGACAAGGCCGTATCCTGGATGCTATGCCCTTGTAGAGATATTCTCGTATGTTGAGGTGGAGAGGTGGGCGTGCTGCGTCCGGTAAAAAGGTGTATTCGGGCCGGTAAAACAGCCACACCGGTGTACAGTAAAGTAGGGGCCGTGTTGGGGGGTGCAGCGCCGCCGCTCTGTTGTACTCACTCTGAACAGTTCGAGCGCTTGCCACTAGGCGGCGGGCATGTGGTGCGTAATCCTGCCGCTGGGAGGGGGAGTTGGGGGAGCGAGGGGGGGGGGGGGCTAGTCTGCAGGTAAATCCAATACCTGTGCTGGCGCGTGCCAAGCCAGGGAACAGGCCTTCAGGCAGGTAGGAGGACTAGGGAGGTAGGGCAGCAGGGAGGAGGTGGCTGTTACCAGCAAGGTGTGGTAATGTGGTGGAGTGGCCGGACAGAGCCGCAGTGTTGCCTACCTGAGTACAACAGCCATTGGGGCATGGAGGTGTGGCAGGCAGCGTTTTGATTGTTTAGCCGTATTAACACACCAGCAGCTATTAAGTGTCTTCCACTATACAGGCTAGTGTTGAAATAATTACCTTGGCTTACTTTGGAGATCTAGGCTACTCCATGGATGTATTTTTCAGATCGCATCACATTACATCATTACAGGGATTTAATTTCATGGTTATCTATGGTGAAGAGGTGTTCTCATATCAGACATGTCACGGTTCCTCTGCATGATTACATGGTAGTTCAACTTTTGCACACTTATAAATGATACTGGGCAATTGTCTGGACAATTGTTTCTTTATGGGATCACATCATATAGCATGTCTGTGAAACGCGAGACAAATTATAAGCGTATATCCCTATACATTACTGTAATAATGTCATGCATTGGTAGCAATACGGTAGTGACAATACATTGCACAAGTATTAATGGGGAGGTCCTTTATGATAGGAGGCTATAGGCAATGGTTACTGCAGGCATTTACTTCATGTTACGTCAATTTTCACCTGAACATAAGTATAGATTTACCCTTGAACAGTTGAAAAGTATCATAATCCTCCCGACAATGCTCTCATTTATATGATGCATGTGAAGAACAATCAGCCCTGGGGAGTAAGCCCGGCTAGTAACTCGCCGTTCACGTGTTCATGAATGCAACATGCCGACCCGACTAGCTTGATGCACTCTAATTATTAATGCACCGCCGGTGAGTTAAACTCGCCACAGCTGAGTTGGTGCATCATGACGACCAATGACCATGAAACATTTAGCGGTACTAAAGGTTTGTTTAAGGGCTAAGAAAAAGAAAGCTAGACTTAGATATCATTACGATTAGGGCTAATTCTTTTAGGTAACATCATTCCAACATTAAATGTTCCCATTAAATGCTATGTTACTGTGTACATGGGAACATATATGATAATGTCAAATCTGAACGATTTCCATGAGAACTGACATGTATAGTGTTAAAGGAAATGATATAATTCAATTTTAGATATACTATCCTGCCCCCACCCTAAACATATGGCATGTGCCACGCCCATGTATTAAATAAGCCGTGTGTATAGACCGTCCTGTGTCTGTTAACGTGTGGTTAATTACCTAAAGCATACACTAAAGCTATACCTGGTATACCTGTGTTACCTTGGTTACCTGTGTAGTCATGGTTACCTGACCAGGTGTGTCAGGGGCAGGTGTGGACGCTGCCAGGGTAATACAGAGTGGCACCTGCCATGGCCACCCCCCCCCCCACACACACACACACATGCTTCAGCCCTCTCATCCTCATAAAGATAAATATCCCTATACCCCATGTGTTCATAATGTTTGAGGATTAGTCAATCGCTCTGTGCATGTGAAGGGAGGCGTGGGAATGTGACTGGGATGGTGCTTCATTGTAGACTCCCCTCCTTCACCAATTGTGATAATTACTATTATAGTCATTCATCTGTCTCTATCCCAATGGCATAATCTATATGCATATAATTATAGATTGATTCTATTCGACCATCCTTCTTGATTTGAGTATATTTGATGCAAAGCCATGTACATGTATACATATATACAAATGTACTGGCTCCATTCAGTGTGGAATACACATGCACATGGTATGTAGATGGAATACACATTGATTTAGATGTGTATTAAAGAAAATGTTTTCAAAGCTGCCAAATTTGGCATGACAAAAAGAAAGGGGCAGCGTAGTGGCATGCATGTATAAGGGCCAGGGTTCTTATTAATTTCTACTCAGGCCCGGCGCTTATTCAAGACTAAGATTATCGTGCATTTATAAATTTCAATACAGTCTACCCCGGCGCTTGTTCAAAGATCAGGCGCTTATCATAGGCCAATATGGTAGGTGGTTTGATTAAATCCCTGTATAAAAGATCGAGAGATGAGGTATATAAGAGCAACTCGCCGACTTACAAGTCCTTATGTGCAAGATAATTATCAACGAACCTATGTGTAGCCTTATCAATGAATGGAGCTACTTCAGGTATCAGCCAAGTCAAGTCCCCTACTGGGCATGTACCCCCCGCAATGACATGACGTCCACGCGTCATAATGAACAGACGTGACGTGTCAACGATATACGCTGTCACAGTGGGGGTGCTACGGCAGCGTCTCATTGTAGTTCCTGTCTAATCACCACTAGTGTCTTCCATTGTATTAATGCGCGAACAGTCTAACGCCTCCTCATGTGACTTCAGTAATTAAATCCAATTATCCTTTTGTCTTTGCAATAATTTCCGTTGATCAGTGTTAACTCAATTTGGCCTCTTCCACAATTAAGACAGTCTGCTATTAACTGTCAAACAAAAGGCCTTGTGTTATCATTTCGAGTGGAATATACTGTAGTTAATTATGTGCAGCCCATTTCATGAGTCATCATTAGTTATCCCAATATACCCCCTATGAATTCCTGATTTCCACAGAGTGTTATAAGTTAACCTGATAAGAGGTGACTCTCCTGTTTCTTATATAAATGCATATGGAGTCTTATTGGGTACTATTGCCTATGATATTTCCACATGGTCAATCTGGATTTGGATACGTACCATTAATATAGAGGAAACTGTTAGTGGTCAATACCCCTGGGCTGTGTGGTCCCAAAGAACACTTCTCTGACTGGAGGAGAGTGAGTAGAGAGGGTTACAAAGGTTGTGTATTATAGAGGGCGTGTCGGGTGCACCCACACCTCCCAGTACTAACCCGGGTACAGGTGCTTTGGCCTGCGCCCCCTTTGTCCCCTCACTCCAGGTGCTGCCCGGAGGAGGCCAAGGCAAATACCAACTGTATGGGGCTTAGTCTGAGACCTGCCACTTTGATGTCATTGATACTGGACGCATGGGGGCAAGTCTGGACAGTCTCACCTGTAATGGGTGTGTGTGTGTGTGTGATTGGGGGAGGGGGGGGTAGATCTTGGAGTGGGCGGTGGCTGGAGGTCTGGCATTGTGAATGTGTGGGAAGGTCGCATTGGAGCCCTGTTTTAGACGATTTATATATACATATACATATACATATATATATATATATATATATATATATATATATATATATATATATATATATATATATATATATATATCATATATCATATCGGAAAACAGAGGAAAACAGAGGAGGACAGTAGTATATACAATTGGCATATAGGATGAGGCAACTTCTGGACTATGAATAATGAAAAACATATGGTATGGCATCAGCTATTACTGGAGATAGATTTGTGCATATAAAGCAAACATTTTTGGTTATTTCGATGATATGTTTATCAAATGAGAAAGAGTAGATAAACATGTACGTTTCACTACCGTTCCTACGTTGCAAAAGAGTTAATTCAAGTGTGATATCACACTGTTAATGCAAAGCCTTCTTAGTAATATTAATACTGGATTATAACAGTGACAATTAATCTGTCTAGAGAGTGGGCTGGGATGAAGTCACATGACACGAATTGGAGACCAATGCTGAGTGTATAACTATATCAGTCCTTCAACATATAAATAGGTAGATCCGCTTTGGTTACACACAATAGTAGTGTACTCTTGTTAGGGTATGTCTTATTTGAATACTTCATCCAAATTCATGTTGTACTGATATTATACTGCACGTTACAGTATTAATTGTGGAACAGCATTTAACATTTTTTTAAATAAGCCCATCAACACAGGCCTGACTGAAATTCTGAAATGTCATCAGTGGTCTCCTGTTTACTACAGTGATATCTATAGCTATATCCAGCAGTTCCCAAATTAATGTTCTTGAACCAAGAGAAAGATGAACACAAGTCATGGTCTACAAGCTATGCCTAGGCAATGTGGAAAGTTGAAGGGGCTATAGTATTGGTGGTGGAGGAGTGGTGGAGAGGGGGGCATGAGGTGGGAGTTACATGCCTAGGCTGGTTTCTGGGTCTACCACCCCTACAACAATATTTCCCATGCTAATCTGGGCTCACTTACAGGCTAGCAGGCCCTAGGAGTGGACCCTGGAGTAGGTACACCTGAGTCACATACCTCCTAGGTCTGGGGAAACATGGCTAATTGGCAATTAAAATTGTGATTGTAACATGGTTAGCACCAACCCCCCAGTTGTATTATTACAGATTGGCTGTGATTTGTAGGGACTATAAGTTATGTGTGTTTGTAAGTAAGTGATAGCATGGATTTACCTGATTACACAACGATGCAATAGTTTGTGTACTTGTGGGTTAATAAGTTAAACATTATCTAGTACAATGTTGTGTCACTGGGATATCTATTGGGATATTTTATACATCGCACCACCGACATTAGAGTTTAAATTAGAGATAAACTATGGCAATTTAACCAATGTAGGTTGGAGGGGCCCGGCCGTCATGATTATGTTAGTTATTCCATACCATGATGATCCTTGGCACATGATTGATGTTGACAGTAATTAAGTGTATTAATGTACATTACCCCATACTGTCGTAATTATTATTTAAATGCGATTCTATTATTTCTTTTAAAACCAATGGACATGTTTAGGGGCGTTATGGATGTCTGCAGGTATGTGCAGCCTAAACGTGCCATGCCAGATGCCATATACAATATGTATAACTACCAGAAAATAGGCGAAGAACTACAGAGGTTTGTTTTATTCATATGGGCGGATCGTGTCGCCTCTTTCAAAAGGTTACTTTTCATTGATTTCCCCATCGATTGCCCTCCCTGCCTTAAATCAAAAAGTGCAGTTTTCATGAGCACCCATGAAATATGCAGGAAATGATAGGTTCCGTTTTAGCCCGCTGCACAGCGCTGGCGCTACCGTCCGACATGCCGACTGCACTACAATTACCCATACCAAATATTCATGAGGTCAAATCGATTACCCATAATGTCAATAGGCGCTTGATCATTTTCCCCTTGTTACTAACTGAAACCATAGAAAAATGGAATCTGTGAATTCATCACCACTTTACCTGATTCTGAGTAATGCTATTGTACTCAATATAAATTATTCACGAGATTTTAATGCAACTTGATAATTAAATGATTATGATTGCATATTTATTATATTACATGTATACGACTTAAACAATGTTTTACTCCTCATCCCATCCTAAAAATACGACAACCATCTAGGAAATTTGTTCAATCGTCAAAACAAAACAATAAGTAAGACACTTCTAATTAATCTTTTTTGGGGGAGTGGGGGGGGGGGGGGGTCTAGCCATGTGATACAAACGTTAACGTATGCATATAGAACAGTGGCATAGGAAAAGGGGAAGCAGGGGGGGGGGGGCAACCACAGAGGAAGGGGGCCTGAATAGGCTCCCCCCTCCCAAAAAAAAAGGTTGTGTATGCGCCATCATGCAAAAGACTATGCTAAATGTTGGTTGGGTTGGGCTCCCACATTTCACCATTGTCTGTGGTGTGCAAATCTGCTAAATTGGCTATAGGGAGGACATCTAGTGGTATCCAACAGAACCAGTAACTCTGTGGCAATGGCTATGCGCTTACTCTCTTCGTATGAGGTGACATGATTGGTGAGACGTTGATGAGGCAAATGTCGAACTTTAATATGTTTGGTTCAATGATTCCATATCACTTTTTTTTAACATACCAACGCGAGTAATGCGAGGTCTATACATTGTGTACGTTTTGTATCAATCTGGGATGAAGGAAAAGTGGAATTAGGAATTTGGATGTGTGGGTGGGAGGGAGTGTTTGGGAGGTTGCAAAAGAAAAAGTATTGTCTACGAAAACGCTAACATTTACTAAGAAATAAATATCGTATTCTAAAGCATCTGCATTATGCTTATAAGGAGATGTATTAGGTCGGGTATAGAAACAGCCAGAGCAACAGTCTTCGATGGGAGTCTTCACCTCAAGACCCCCACCTGCCCTATACAAGGCACAGAGTACCAGTCTGTGCTCCAATCTGCCTCCTGTTGGAGGGGCAGCAAGACTATAGCACTTGGACCTATATTAAGTCCCCGGCATGTTACTATGATGGTAGCCAATGGGATTATACCAACAAGGGGAAGGATTACTGAGTTATGAGGTCAACATCTAGGGGGACCTGTAGTCAACTACCTGTGCATAAACGTGCCAACAGCGTCTTAGACTAAACACGGCTCTGACTAAGCCATGTGGGCAGGATTGGAGATTGTAGTTTTGTACATGCATGTACACATTATGCCTTTAACATTTTGTAATTCAATACCTGTATCTTGGCACAATTGGGCTACATGTTGGAATCATTTTTTTACGAGGCAGCCTATATATATGCACTATATCAATATTGTATTCAAGATCATTTCATGGATCATAGCATGGATATGAAATTAAAAATTGATCGTTCTCCCTTACTATTGGAAGAGTAGTGGCGGAGTGAACACAGTCCTCGTCCTTGATATCGTAGCATGGATATAGATTATACCACACACCATGTATTCAAACAATAACCTTGACCTTCTTTTACAAAATTATATTTAGAATACTTTAAAGTGGGGTGTAGCCAGAGAGATTAGATAACAGTAATACGGGTGAATGCAGATCATATTCAATTTTTAAAGAAACATATGATAAGCATGACACATATGGACATTTGGCCAGAATTATGTGGTATCAAATTAAAGGTCATAATGTGAGTGTCAGTAACGCATTGAGCTCAATTGTACTTTTTTGAATGTTTGAATGGCCTCACCTGTTGAAGTCATCACTGTTAAGTCAGGAATTAAGTTCTGTGCAATTAACTCTAAACAAGGCCAACTGGCTTTGATCGTTCATTACATTCCTTATTAAAGGAAAACCGAGTGAGTGACCTAACCCCGCCGAGTTTTACACGCAAATGACGTGGTGCATTCAAAGCTCCTTTAACATATATTTAATCTAAGTTAGGCCAAACAACTGACTCACCAAAGAGAAAATGCCAGCGTTAACATTAGTAAATTACCAGGTTTTCTCTCAGTGCATAAAGCAATCAGGTAATGCCTGTCCCATTTCTCACACTTCTCACCGGGGGCACCACTGCATGCTGCACTACGCCGACTGCCGAGCAGGCGGCGTGCACAGGTTCCCAGTGTGAATTATCAGCCTTATGGCACCACCTAGTGCTAATATAATGTGTTAATGAGCTGCCTTGGCTATGTAAGGCCAGTTCCAAAAAGGATCTTGTCTCTCATCACTAGGCCATGAAAAAATCTTTTTGGGGGAAAAAATTGCTTTTGCTTTGGTACCAAATATGACTACAATACTGTAAAAGAAAAGGGCTATGTGAATATACACCACAGTCGACAATGAGATTTTTTTACTTCATTCCTTGTGTATATCAATGTGTATTGTGTGTGGCTTTTAAGCTCATCAGTCTATCGTGGTGATACTCACGTGTATGTTATTCTATACGCATTTAATTAATGTTCAACGTTTACTGCAGGATGGCATCGGGAGAGGGACTGATTCCGCTGAAAATCAATTATCTCTCAATGAGATACATCTCGCATCTGGAAATCTTCATCCTAAAAGAAACGTCAATTATTTACATATTATACCAAGACCTCCTCTGATCTGAAAAAGTAGAAATAAAGTTGGTTGGCCCTTACATATTGTATTTCTGACGAATGCGAGAGTCAAACCGCTGCAACTAAATGTCCTTAAATCCTTTCACGTAAAACCCAATGATAGGGAGGATTATGTTAGTAGCCTCGGTAATAAGATATAGAAAGTCGCAGAATCTAAATAGTTCCACAGTAGTAACCCAATAAACAAGGCGGATCACTCATGTACATTTTCTTTTTAACGTTAGGCTTTTAGCTCCCATCCAAAGTGTCCCCAGTGCGACATTGGCCAAACGTTACTCCAATGTTCAAGATTTGCGTTGTCCTTCATTGGTCCAAGATTTTTTATCTTTTCTGTATCTTATCTAGTCTATACCAGATTCTTTTTTAAACTCTGCTCTCTGTATCTTACTCCATCATGGCATGCTTTATTATAGTCTGTTAGAAGGCACACTATTCATAACATAGGCACACAAATACACAAAACCCAGGAGAGACAACATAGAAACTATAGAAAACAATATTTATCTGTTTTTAAAACCACCCTTTAAAGGGCCGCATAGTCCAGTGCATAGTACTCTAATGTCCTTGGTGATGTCCTTCATGATGCATGAATCTAACCCCGACGAGTTACTCACCGTTACTACATTCGTGCATCAGCCAGCCGACCCTTCAGGAGTGTATCAACACCATAAGGTCGGCATGTTGCACGAATGCGTCATGCCGACAAAGGGCATAATACTGCATTGATGCACTCTGTGGCCCTTTAAGGGTTAAAAGGGAAAATTTGACTGACCTGCACCAAACTGGTTCCTAAGGCTGAGGTAGTGCTGGCCTGCTCCCTTCTCATGGAAGAAGTCCATGGCGGGACCTTCTATCGACGTGCCTGGGGCTGCCTGTCATACAGAAAATAAAACACACATTAATATTTAATTTTACTAATTAAATACCCTGCTTTCCTCCTTGCTGATGCGAATGCTCCATATTGATGGTATTGTGTTTCAAGAAAAGCTGGAGATTGATTTGTAGTATTCTTAGTTTTGTTTTATATAATCAAACCTGATTTGAAAACAAACGTAGACCTTTAAAGTCTTCTACATTGCGTGCAGGACGCTATACCAAAACAGGAGCATTCGTAATGTCGTTAGATTTCTTTTCGATTTGTTAGATTATATATAAGTACGAAGATCTTTCTCGGTTGGCGCAGTCTTGTCATCTTGCTCTTCCTTGGCCTCTTTCCCTATCCCTCTTGATTCTTCGGTATAAGTATCCATCAGAAGACCATGGTTGTCAATTATTATCATGTTGATGCTGTTCTTCAGCCACACTTGTCCCTTAACCATTACATTTTGTCCATAGCCATTAGTTTCCATGCTTTCATATTTTATCTTCTGTTATACGCATGTTCTAAACCAAATGTTTTACAACAGCATAGTAGGAAATACTATATTGGAACCAATCACGTAACAATTTCGAACTACTGTGGCAAATCTTCATATTCTTATTCATATCGAAATAGTGTGGCTTATCCTTGTTTATAATGTCTATATTCCTTATCCGTGTTACATAATATTCTATATCCTTAATCATCCTTTGGTGAAACCTTTGAACACTGCTGAGCCTCGGCACCCCAGAACCCTCTTTTTTTTAAATCTATTACTGTGTGAATAGAGCATTATGATAAAATTAAAGATGACATATTGGGATATCCTTAGGTATTCACTAAACAGACTGTAGAACCACAAGTGCGAAGGATTCTAATGGGCCCATTTAGGTTTCAGCCAATGATACCTTTGGGACTGTTCATTATGAGATCTTACTCATTGGCATGGTCGTAATTGTATGCCTACCTGGGCAGGTGCCAAATTACATTTATATGCATTGAATTTAGCCAGGTGGCCATTTTATGCAGGACCCCTTGCAGTGGCGGATCCAGGATTTTCCAGAAGGGGGGGGCCCAAACCTGGCCAACCATCGAGTGACTGTCCGTTCCCACGTGCAGCGCAAGCAAAGCGCAGCGGCCACAGTAGGGGGTTTTGGGGGCATGCCCTCCCCTAAGAAAATACTGATGGTCTAGACATCAAATGGTGCCTTCTCACACATTTTGGGACACAATATTTTACGACTCAGGTCTGTGTCTGTATGGTATTGTCCCCTTCTCCCTCTTTTCCCCCTCTTTTCTGCTCGCTTCTTCTCCTCTTTTTTTCTTTTTTCTTTTTCCCTCCCTTTTTTTTTGGGGGGGGGCCAAGGCCCGTCGGGCCACCCCCCTGGATCCGCCAATGCCTTGGTGGTGGCATTCACATAAGTGATTGTCATTACATGAGTACATTATTTGATGGAAGTTTATAGCTATAGCTCCAGGCACCAAGAAAGGGCTGATTAACAGACCTACTTTGCCTCTCTGGTATACCACATCAAATGGGCTGTGAGAGATTTATTTTTGTGTCAGGAAATAAATACAAGCATATATGATTTGAATATGAGGTTATATTATCTGTCTGTGACATGATTGTGATGGTTCTTGCAATATAGTAAACCCTAGTATTTCATAGAAATCAATTGCCCACAGGCAATATGAAGATCTGGGATTAACCATGCTATGGCGACCATTTACCTGAACATGGTGGCCTTGGTTACTATGGCAATTTTTCTAGGAGTAAGAGTGAACATTTTGAAATTTCATCAATTTAGAATGCTTGTTGCCATGGCAAATCGCCATTCCTTTATGAAATAGTCCCATTCTATGATAGAAGCCAATTAGTTAGAAGGTGTAGATGAGTTTTAAACGTTTTTACCTATACTTCATTACCCTTGACACTGTTCTGAGAATCATGTGTGGCAACCCATGTAAGGATTATTATCAATAGATGAGAATAATTATGTCAAATATTACCCGGTATTATGAAATTGGTGTTGGAGAAATTCATTAGCAATTAGAAATACAATAAACTAAAGTTCTTGCATTTTCTAATGCTTTAGTTTCTTTTCTTGGAGTAAGACCAGTGGGGTGTATCCTAGCGTTAACTTATACTTCCCCATGTATTACGTAGACTACCACGGAATTAATCATGAACCAGGACCTTTCCCCGGCCAACATGGCTGCCAGTGCACTTCCGGGTCAGGTTAGAGCAGTGTAAGTTAAACATTCATGGTCGAGTAAGCTACCGCATTTCAACTTAATTAATTTTCGTGGATTATCTTTCCTAAATCATTTCTCATCATTGACCATCTGGACAGCATACAAGTGTTCTACGTCCTCCCAACCTACCATACATTGCCCTTATGCTCTAACATTTACCTTTAAGGTTTCAGACTGTAAACATTGCCTGTGTGTCAAATAAATATACGGCGGCTAAGCTAGGGAGTGCTCACTTTTAACAACAGGGGAGGCGTGGTGGGTTTGGGGGGAGGGGGTGTGTCGACCTATTATAGTATTAACCGGAGTGGGGATGCGCAATTTCAACCCCTCTTAAAGCTGCTATACCACTTGGCACACTCCAATCTACGTTTTCTTCATTTGTATCTCAGATGATTGTATAACCCTTTCCCTATTATAAGCTGCCATTTATTTTGGCAAAAGATTCTTAATATGTGCAATACAGCAATGAGCAAAAATTTCAACTGTTTTGAATTTTGAGTGCGTTACTCTGCTTCCAGAGTATAGGAATGCAGCCCGAGGTAGTGGGGGCAAAAGTGTAGGCCCCTCTTGGGCCAGGGTGAAAAAATTGTGGTTGTCCGCGCGAAATCCCACTCCTCCCTGTTGTTGAAGAATGAGCCCTCCCTAACAAGGTAGCAAGTAGTAAGAGATATTTGCCTGACTGAGGCCGTGTATACTCCAATAGAAAACAAGAAACAGATGAATCAACTAACCAACCCCCTAGACTGCAGTATAGCCGGATCGATCCTACTACTGATTGATTCATCACTCCTCACCTAGCATCGTGTACAGCCATACACGATGCTATAGGTGTATATTGTATAGCAGATGGGACAGGTCAATGGACAAAGGTTGCCATAATTATACCCCCTAAGAACATAGCGTTGTATCCCTGATAGTGTAAAGTGTGTCAGACTGGCTTAAAATGAAGTTAATAAAGATATTTTAGGTCTGATATCAGCTGAATATATTCCATATTTGAACAACATCTTTATACTTGGCCACTGAGGCATTCTCTTAAAATATTATAATTTTGGAACTTTATTAATACACATGTAGGTCCCTAAACTGGACCACTTGAGTCCCTAAATTGGACTAATCATTTGGATCCCCCCTTACTGGCATCACAAAATCAATTATTTGCCATGCATTTGTGGAATTTCAACTCTGTCATTTAAAATGGAGATTAACATCAAAAGCCATAATTTGAAAGATTTTTGATAAGAAGTACTCTCTGGGAAAAGTGAGTGGTTTAATTTAGGAGGCTGACCAATTATGGCGATCTCATGGCTATATATTGGCTCATCATCTCATGGCTACTTATTGACTACACACCCCAAACCACTATGGTAGCTACATAAACTTTAGAAAATTCAGTCTAAATCTGATCTTTTAATATGGCCCACAGATAATTTAAGTGTCATTTTGGGATCCCCTTAATTAGGTGTGAGATCAAACAGGAACAGAGAAAAACTGATAAAGTATTGATAAGGTATGCCTGTATCAGACATTATGACATAGACTCAATTAAACACTTTAAAGAAATAGGAATTCCCGCAACAAAACTGGTTAAGATCATTTAATTCTGACATCATACATTTCTTATTTTACCCAAAACTACATTAACTTCACCAAAATGACATGCATATTAGTACGCGGAAATAAGTCCCTAAATAAGACATATGAAAACACATGTATGGTATTGAATCATATCTTTATTCAATGCCTATGGTGTATACCCAATATATGACTGTTCACACAAAGGTAGACAAGTTATAATTCAACATTTTGAAGATATAGGTAAGGTATGGTTAATTATTATACCAAATCACTTCCCCAAATTTTTCATTTCCATCTGTTTCCCCAATGCTATAGCCACTAAGATTTATGTACAGAAAAGACTGATTATGCCCTTTGAATTGATTTGCTGCGTTATGGAACCAAACTCTTCATACTTCATGCAATTGTTGCCCCTTGATATGAAACCAGCATTAAGATTACAATACTTAGTATCAGACATTAACATTAACATCCGAGACAACTACTGGTATGATACTTTAATTTACATTATGCTTCCAACATAGGTAAATCTAATCACCAAGCTGCACATGTTGTATGCCAATTCAATGATGTGATTAAAAAACATCTTAAGAAATCAGCGTCGGATGTTCGTTGCATTTTGAGATAACGATACAATGTCATGTTGTCGCCTTATAAAAAGTTTGATACTGCGAGATCCAAGTAGCCTTGATGATTTTATTCTAATTGTTTAATCACTTTGAGCTCTTTAATGTTCAGCATGTGTCAATTCTTATCAAGGTTATTTGCTAAGAAAACGTTACCCCACAGTATGAGCATGTGCTTTGATTTCAGTTGTTATTCTGAAACGTCCATGCATAATCATTTATGTACTGTTAACATTCCATAACATTATGTACTGTTAAGATTACCATAATGATAATAGGATTAAATTTACATACTGTTGAGGTAATTGAAAACATTATCTTTATAATTTGTAGGTGCACTTTTATGTGGGTGCGATTTAATACATCGAGGCTTTCTAAACAGGGTATCACTGCCAAGTATGCAACGTGGATTCTCACAATAATTTCAACCTTGGTCTGTATAACCATTACAATGACACTGCCATAGCCATAGCACATTAATATTGAAGTATTAACACCAGCATAACCAGCTTTATTACTCGGCCCCATGTGAATTCATATACCAGAGGTAAGGAAGGCTCAGTATGAGCAGTTTGTGTGGATTAGGCTTGCAGCAGTTTTTGGCAGAGTTCTGACTGAGTATGTACTGCCAGCCCACCCTGCACACAGGGCTACCTACTCATGTATACATGCACACACACGTCTATGGTAATGTGGTCAGCAGGCCAAGGTCAATCAAATCGTGTTCTACTATACGTAAAAATGTCTATTAATTCTATCATTTTCTGTATAAAAATCACATTATTGTACTACAGAGAGATCTCTATAAACCGCCATCCAATAGTCCGCCAGTCTCACGTACTGCCAGGTCAAAAAGGGGGGAGTTTTAGATAATTATTTACTATACAAATTCAACTCTATAAACCGCCACATTCACCATCCGTCCAATTTCAGCCAGCAAGATATCTCTGTACTGCACGTTTTGCTGATGATTATATTAGGTATGAGGTACTCAGGTACTTAAATAAAGTGGCATTCTCACTTAGCGTTTCTCACTCACAATTCTAGTACTGTTCTAGTCTGCTATGTGGTAGGTGTGAGTGATGAGAATGCCTCTTTAATGAGTTACGTGTCAGCAATGTCGTTATATAAATGATGATTACGTTTTCTCAGGCAGAGTCTGGTCTTCTACCTCCCTGGTTTTCTCCACGTTTATAATGTAACATTAATGTAGTGATTTTGACTGTGTATAGTTCAAATGAGTTATTTCATGTGTTGCTTCATCTGTATAAAATTATAACAATGTGCATTGACTTACTGCTATTTTATCCAAGACACTATTTACATACTGATTTCAATTTCTCGATGACAATGTAGTATCTCATGTACACAATTACAATGGGCTACACAATTATTATAGAAAAATAATTACACAATTATTTATAAAGAGTTTATGCATTTAACAACGTATTTCATATGTACAGCAATCTATAATAATACTTTTTGCTGATTTCACTGATAATCCATGGTGTTTTGTGTTTAATTCATTTTAGTGATAGCTTCCACTCAAAAAGAAGAAGAAAATAACACAAGTGGCACATCAGTATATTACATATTATTTGAATATAACAATGTATAAATAGCTAATTCTAGCATCACAGTCAGTTGTCATAGTCTATCACACAAGTAGTTATGTCCCATAATAAAATATGAAAAATTCAAGTAAATACTTGTCCAACCAGGGAATATATTTAATTAGGGTAGTATCTAATACCATTGTTTATTTAGGGGTGACTCATGGATACCTTGGAATGATTCATCAACCCTTTGATGACAGCATAATGTCTCCAGGGTCCATGTTCGTTTGTCATCATGATGCACCAAAGCAGAGCTGGCAAATAACTTGCCGTTGCTGTATTACGCTGACCCTTCGAGAGTATAACCCCACAGTATCTGTATTATGAAGGAAGGGAGCACCAGCCAGTTACTCGCCAGTGCTGCATTCATGCATCATGGTGACAAGACGGGCAAACTACATTAGTATACTGCCCTCAAAGGTTTAACCACAGAAACGTCATTCACAGAACCCATTCAACAAAACGTATGTATTTAACAACACAGGTATTTTGTGTGAACAATAACAGGTATTATACAAACGTCATGTCCATGTAAGTTCAACAAAGGCATTCACATCAAAAGGTGTCAAATCTCGCGGATACCAACATGAAAGCACTTATTTGTGCACACAGGGAAAATTACGTGTCCAAATGATTTCATCCATGGATAAAGTTGATTCAAAATTGAGGTTAATTCAAATATAATTTTGTTAATTCCCAATATATGATAATTATATTTATGCATGTACTAAAAATGTACAGGTATTTATAGATAAAGAGTGGGTGGCTCAATTGCTAAGAACTTTAAAATATATTAAATATATGAGGGTGTCATGGAGCAACCAACCATAGACATACATACGTTATGCATGTCTATGAACCAACAGATTCACTCAAACTGCACCAATATAATAGTTAACAGAAAATGGATGGGGTACTAACCTGGCCAGTCTTGGATAATGTCTGTTCAACACCGTGGAACTTAAAATATCGTTGAGGGTGAGGATCGTTCTGTGCATTATAGGGTGGAACTACAGGGGCAAACTTAGGGTAGGTCTTTGAATAATCATTGGATACACTGGAGACAGCAATACAATCCAGGGTGAATCCCTTCTCCAGCGTCAGCCTCTCTGGGGGAGGGGGACTGGCTGGGGTCCTGTAGATCTTGTTATGACGTCCCTTGGTTCCTTTGGCGCTCATCTTCGCTGTAGTTGTGGTTTGATATCCTTTTCACCCTGGTTAAGTATAGAAATAAGCACAGATAAGCACTTGGCCCTTGTAGGAGGCTATACAGTCTATGTGGTGGTATATTCCTCAATGGGCAGATGACTTAGTGTAAATCCACCTGTTGTCACTTATCAGTGAGGTCTGTGCGATATTGTGAGGATTTTGTGAGTGTTATCTCTATAAGTCCTGTGTTACTGTTAGGTCGACCCACAGCACATGTACACAAGTGTACAGTCACTCTCTATATAGCCAGAAGGGGACTTGTAAGGTCTGTCTTTAGCAGGAGTTGCTAGTGCTATAGCGATCAGGCCGTTAGTACCAGTACTCTACAATCAAATAAAGGATCCCATCCACTCACAACACGGCGCACAGGAGGTCTAGCAGTGACTAGGGCAGCATGGGGGGGGGGGGGGGATTGGAACCAGTGGTAGGTAAAGGTTTGTTCACCTACTGGAGTTGGTAGGTGTAATAGCATGCCCAGTAGTGAGTTGGGCCGGAGGTGGGGCGGGGGTCTGGTTGCTAGGCCGAGCTTTATTGTTAAAGCTATTCGCACTGCCCTGGAGGTGAGTGGGTAAGCCTCTGACTGAAAGCTATGGGTGTGTATAATGGGGAGACTGGGATTCTAAAGTATATACTCTGGGACAGGAACTACAAACACTACTTATTCAAAATGTCAATGTTTTAACGAGGCTATAATTTATAGACTTTTCAGTAAGTGCTTGTACTTGAACACTATACACATCTGAGCCCACTGACAAAGTAGGTAAGAAAAAAGTTTAGACTGACGCTACAGAAAATACAGATACTGATTTTAATTAGCGTCTTCGTTAATAATTTTGTCAGATATAAATGGAAATCGATAATCCAATTTGATAATCTTCATTAATATTATAATCCTCTCCCTTATGTGTGCTAAATCAAATTATAAACATTTTGGTGGTCCCCGATAATATCTCAAAATAGTCGCTGGTGATAGCGGTCACATAATCATGCTACTTAATTTGAGCACTTGTCTAGGCTTATAACTAGGCAGGGAGGTGGGAAGGGGTCTCAGTGGGAGTAGGAATTTGCAGTTCATGTTGACCACATGCTAAAAAGTGGCATGGTCGATTAGGGATTAATATAATGCTTGGTCAACAGCCAAGCGGATAACAGTACACGTATACATGTGCTTTGTCTCAAGGTAGTCAATTTGGGAATATCTTATTATCAAAGCCATCTGGAGGTATGCCTGACTGCTAACCGAAAATGAAAATTACATTCACATACATTGTATTCATGACTTAAATTTGATGAGGATAATATGTAACCGTAATTATTCATGACGTTTTTTGTATGTTATCTTAACAGCGTTTAAAGTAATTACTAGTAGTCATATACATATGTTTCTAGATGCAATTGGCTTTCGTCTAAGGAATGTCTAGTCAAATGTCCAATTTGATATTAAAGAAAGAACATAAACTTACAAGACCAAAGAAAAATATGTTTCAGATTACCAGATACTACCCAGCAAAACAGGGCAGAACTTATAACCATTTTCATCCAAACTCTTTCTTTTCTTTGGGGGGGGGGCAATTTAGACTTATTTCAATCTAGTTTCGGGTTATTTAAGAGTTGATTTGATAGTGCATGAGTCGGGCCATGGTTCTGGGTATTTTGGTGCTTTAAAGGGAAAAATAAAAATTTATTGAAATCCTGGCCTACCCAACCTACATTTTTAGACCATGTTTAACATGAAACACACCTTTTTGGCCTAACTAACAGCATAGGCAACCTGCATAGGCATGCAATTGGCAGAGAAAACACATTTATACAAACACTGATGAATTATATAATAAGAGTAGGAAACTTGGGCAACCTGGACAGTCTGCGCATTGGTACATTTACAAATCACACACAACCTCATTATTGATATGTCGGCGATACTGTCTTTTGGGCCAGAAACTATTTTATCATGCTTAGGCCGTTTTGAAACACAATCCATAGTGTGACTATGCTAGTACAAAATGTACATTGTGGCCTCACAATTGTGGCCTTACACTGGCCACCCAGAGGAGCAGGAAGCATTTTTTATTTGGGCACAAGGGTCTCTATTGATGGGGGAGGGAGTAGGAATTTATATACGGCTTGCACATAGCCCCCCCCCCTTTTTTTTTCACCTATAGCACTGACATCAGTGATTGGCCACTTTAGTGCATTAATAGTCATGTAGAAGCTTCCATGTATATATAGTCACTTCTATTAATCACACACACATAATATACATATATATGCAGACTATATGCACAGTGTACTGTACCTATATTGCTGTTAGTCTATAGGATATACTCTGCACATTATAAACTAGTCAACCATTACTTATGCATGAGGTGCATAATGAAATATTAAGATGTGAGCACTGGCGATGTGGGCTTAAGTGAGTACTATTAAAGTGAATATTATTAATGGTCATATGGCATGTTGTAAGTATGAACTGCATGATTACAATCACATGGGCACCAGCTACAGATATGGTTTATTGGGTACGTACAATGGAGGAAAATCGATTAAGCAAAGGATATCGAACGTAGATTACACTGTATGGTGTATGTATAGAAATGGCAAGAGGACGTGGATCGGAGGACTTGAGAGGAAGGGGCTTGAGGAAAGCCCGGGCCTCTGTAGATGGGGAAGCACACTGGTAATCTTTATGTTCCAGAACTTAGTCAGTGGTGACTAACAGTTTAGTCAGTAGTGACTAACCTAGTAAGTCATTTGTTGGCTCCCTATATACGCCCACGTAAGGTTAGTCAATACTGATTATCCCAACTTAGTCTAGATGCGATAGAATTGGTCTTTACGGTTGGTCTTTTGACAAGGGTGTTAGTCATATTTTGCTTGGAGTTGTCAGGCAATTGTTTTTTTTAATAGTAGCACATTATTCAAAATGACTAATATCCCTATGACTTATCTGTGTTATACACTTACTAACATCCTAAACCTAAAGAATACCAGTGCAGGCAGACATGTACGGAGAATATGAGCGTGCAGTTAACGTAATTGCAGGTGTTAACATAGACACAGAGACACAGTGGTCGACTTAAAACAGCTAGAGTGCAAATTGTGAGAGGTGTGAGCGAGGCCGGACAACCGTAAACCATTATAAACAAAACAGAAAGTCAAAGGACCCAACTAAACAAAACACCCCATGCTAAAATCTAATCACAACCCATAGTCAGTAAGGTACCATTAACACGGCTGTATTTACTTTTAAGGCTTTCTACAAAGTCTTCTAATGAATGGGACAAAATGGCTGCCTTCTAAAGCTTCTGTATAGTTAGCAGTGTGTGGTTACATAGTACATGTGTGTGTTTAGCTAACGTATTTATACGTAACTTCTCTACATGTACCTTAGAGAGTGGTCCTTCTTCTACAATATTAGGGGGTATAGGTAATGTGAAGAGGCAAAGAGTTTCGGGCCTTCTTGAGAGTTGGCGAAATAATTTTGATAGGTGTGAGCATGGGGTATATCCCTGGTGTGAGCTTGGGCGATGTACCATGCAGGGGGAGGGGGCAACTATTTGGACCCCTAGGCTTTAATATTTTTTTTTTTTTTTTTTTAGCATCTTTTTGGTCAAGAGGAACAAGCTCCCACTGCCCTCAGTGACCTTAATAATAGTCTGATTTCAGGAAATGGCCTTTTAAGATGATCCAACATGTTCTTGATATTTCTAGTTCAGAGACTTTCAAGGTACTCTAGATCTTTTAACCATGTTCCCTGAAACACACCTTTTATTTTGGTCCTATCGTGGAAGGAGCAAAACTCAACATTGTGGGGGATGGGACATTTGGCACCCTCGAAAGGAAATCCATAACCGCCCCTAACCCCCAGGTCCATTGTTCGAAAAATGACCACTCCATTACTCCTATAGATATACTGTTATCTGAGGAATATCGCATTCAATATTTAAAAAAAATTAAACTAAATTTAGAAAGATAGCGATTCCAAAAACGAGAAAATTATATTGTCTATGGCTGGATGATCTAGATATTGCCCAATACACTAGTATAGCTGCCAGTTACTCACTGTATGCTAGCGACACGAAGAGTAGCACATGTGTACCTGTATCTATACATTGTGTAACTGTGAGTTTGTTTGTCCATGCCTATGTAGATTTGCTGCCCTCATACGACCTCGTGCTCACAGCATAGTTACTCTCGTCTCCAGATCCTGCCACAGGAAGGCTCCGGTAACTACCACTATGGCATTGAAGTTGCATTTTGCTAGGTTTGGGCAATACCTGATGGTACACTGAAAACCCAATGGGGCTCAAAGGTGATCACTGGTGACGACTTTAGGGTGATCATTGTGCATGTGTCGAGAGCGCTTACCCCCTCGTCACTAGGGTGATCATCAGTGATCACCAGGGGTGATCACATATAATCACCTTTCTGACCTGGAATTCTTCTGTGAACTACTGTGTTTTTCTGCATAATGAGATATCATTTTGAAATAATTTCATGATTCCCGCCCCCCTCCTCCCATCAAGCTGCATCTGAGAGCCCATTGTAGCCCTTATCCCTCATCATAGACATAATAAGGTGTATGTGTATATATATAACTAATAACAGTCACTCCTCACACTTGTAGTTATGATTCCATAGACAAATGAGGTATCCATGTTTACACATACCTATGCCTTTTGATAATTATAGCATAACTTCTTTTTAATTAATTGAGTCTCTAATGTGCCAAATAGTCTCTATATCCACCATATTATAAACACCTATGATCAAGATCAATATAGTTATCATCCAGTAGTTGACCTGGAGTATGTGCTGTTAATTACATTGTTGTATAGTAGGGCCTCCTATAGTGGCAAAATCATGTCCTCAAAATGATTACGTTAGGTGATCACAGTAGATCACTTTAGGTCATCAACAAGGCATGATCACCCTAAGTCATTAGCACTAATCACCTGTCTAACAGACCTAGGTTTTCTGTGGATAGCTTGGAACCAGTGAACAGGCGAATAGGAACCAGAATGTATGGTAGAAGTTTTCCCATCATACATTCTGGTTCTGGTTCTGGTTCCTTTTCGTTGGTTCCAAGCTAAGAACAGGGATTACATAACCCCAGAAAAATTTCAAGTTCAATGTCATCGTGGTGTTTGCTTAGAGTAACACATGTGCTGAGATGACAGCAAAAAATTATCCACTTTCTCACCATTATTATTTGATTCATGTGCAATAAACTGATTATGAGTATTCACTTTGCATTATTTCATTAACCACATTTATGCAAGGGATGATCTAAGTTAAATCTGCTAGATCAGAGTGTAGTGTGGAGAACAAACGCCCCTCGTCTCAACCAACCATCAACTTTTAAGTTAGATATTTTATCTAGTGGTTTGCTAGTTTTGATCATAGTTTCACCCATAAGTAGGAAGAAGTATTCGAAAGCTGCGATGTATCATTAGTAAATAGCTTTCACACGTCTTTCAGCAACTTATTGGAGTCAGTTGGGATTAGTTAATATTAAGGCGCTGGCGATTTATACCCTTGGCCGAAGAGGCGAACAACAATTAAACCATAACCCATTATAATAGGAGAATAATGGCGTGATGTTGTTTTCTGAAACATCATTTTTTAAATAAATGGGTCTGGTTATAAAAGCGGTGCGCATCTCATGTGTAGCAAGCAAACTCTCGGAGGAAGCTCTCGTGCAACTCTCTGACCACAAATCTAAACATGGCGCACAGGTTCATTGTAGCTACATTGCTGCCCCCTGGTCTTAGGCTGGTACACTACATGCTTGGTGGTCAGTTTTCTGAGGAGAGTGATGAAAAGTTCACACCCTGGTATTTCATTCAGAGGCACCCTTGGCATAGAACTTAATAGTTATAATGTTTAATTCTATGATATTGTATTGTATTCTTTATTTCGGCATTTTACACCTACATACTTATTTATGATATTCATAAACAAACACACAAATCACAGAGGAGGGAGAGTCTGAATAGTTCTGCCCCTCCATAATTTGCATACTATTTTACTAATTCAGACACTATCACATATTAAAATTCACAAAGGTGAGTGGGAGGCCAGGGGTGAGCGTCGGCATGGATAAGCCGATGATTGGAGCAGATTGGGATGCCCCCTCCCCTATGTGCTTCCTACATCCCTGCATTTAGAATTAGATATTGAGGATTCTATGGGTAATATAGGATTACTCTATAGAACAGACGTATATTATATAATATTATAGTGAGATCAGAAAGAATGAGGGAATTAACAGTTAGGAAAACATGAAAGCTGAAGAACAGAAAAATAATCAAAATAAGGCAAATTTACAATTAATTTATTTTAATTCACCACAATCAAGCAGTTATGTACACTCTTTACTAGAAACCAATATCGCTCGTCATGCTTACAGGAGTATTACACCATTGAGATATGTGCACATGGCATGGTAACAGGACCATGCTCGCGGCTGGGGGAATCTACTTTGTCTAACAGTATTTCACAAATATGGGTGACGGATATTAAGGGAACAAAGCTGTGCATTTGTTGTTTAATGAAAATGTATGTACAATGTACAGGCAAAGGTTCATTGAGTGCAGTAGCGTTTGGTTTAAAGGTATTCAACACAATCTAGCTAAATTTAGATCGACCAACAATTTTCCTTAAAGCTGGGCCGTCGGGGAATAAGTTCAGCATATTCCATACATGGACTAAAATAACTGTTCCACCAGAGGGCAGCAGTGTTTGGACAGGGGACCATGAGCATTGTTCAGCTACAACATATTCACCCTATCTTGTGCCTGTAAGAGCTGAGCTCCCAGCCCTTAAGAGCCCTCTTGTGAATCAAAATGGAACTATATCCAAAAGTGATTTTGGCCTCACTTCAACCATGACGGTCAAGCTTTAATGACTCTTAGGGATATTAGCCTGATGCTTGTGGAACACAAAGAAAAGAAAAAAAGCATATGCTACAGGGGTTATTTGTCTTCTGGAGGGCATTCAGATTTGAGTGCATTACGTATTGGCCCTCATAAGAAAATCTTACTTTTTACTATTTTCCACACAGAAAAAGAATCTCCCAACAATTTCCTAATGAAAATGCAGGCATGCATTTTTATGATCATTAGGAACATGTTGAAAACAAGAAAACATGGGGTCACAGGCAAAATGAGATCATCCTGAATTAATCAAAATAAATACTAATGGGCATGGCAAAAATTAAGTAAAGATAGTGATCAAGATATGTAGAATGGCGAGATATGGCACTTAAATGGTAGATAAAGGTAGATCATGATATTTAAATATGAGTGATCTGCAAATATCATGGTTTCAGGTAGTTTCGTTTTTTGCCACCAGGTGCCGTAGGCGTAGATTGTGTTGTATACCTTTAATAGAACGAGTGTAACTTGATCACTTTCATTCTTAGGAGGGTTAACTGTACACTAATGACATTCAGATTAGTTTTTGATTGTGCAAGATTGTACATGGTTTTGTTATGTGCTCCATTAGGTTATGGGGCCATTGTCGGAAACCACTTTAATAGCACTATGAAGGTCCTCTTAATACCTTAACAACATAAAATTAATTCTCTTTCATGAAAATTATAGAAAGAGGTTGACACCAATTCAATCACAAGGTTAGAATCATCACCGCACCCATGTGAACATGACTACAACACCTGTCACGGGTAAACACAGCAGATTGGACATTGACGGGCGGAACTGAATTCCACTCTGGAAGCCTGGTACCGAGTACAGTTCCTATATACTACTAGTACTGCTAGTCTGCATGGCAACACAGTACACAGCTTCACTGCAATGGCGGATCCAGGATTTTGAAAAGGAGGGAGGCGCCCCCTTTTCTTGGTAAAAGGAGAGGCGCACCCCCAATTTTTGGGCTGAATTGGGGTGTAAAAGTGGTAAATTAACTCTTCACTACAGGCCAAAAGGTGCCCCCCCCGCCCTCAAAATCCGCTATTGCACCGTCCCGCCTGTGTCGGGGGTTAATCTGGGACATCTATCCTGTTATATAGATAGCCAATGACCCACAACAGAGAGGATCCGCCCAGGTTCCAGTCTGTGTCGGGTGTGTTTTGCCCACATTAATTTGCATAATACAGACTGACACTTAAACATGACTATAGTTACTACCCACCGACATGACACCAACGTACAGATATGATAATATATAAAGCTATAGCTATAAATCACAATGAGAAGATCAGTATTTATACACGCATTATTATACACACTACACACACACACTCGTCCATCTTTAATACACCTTACTGCTCACCGGTTTCAGCGTCTTGGTGACGTGGATTAGCTTCTGTACGTCGCTACGTCGGAAGTACGCCTTACAATGTACGTCTTGGATGCCGTCGTACTTGGGCAGAAGCGTATCTCGGTACTTGGTCCGTTGCCGCTCCGTCGGCACGCCGTCGTTGACGAAGCGTTCCTCCCGTGACGTCAGCACTTCCGGTGGCGGTGTGGGAACACAGCGTCCCCTGGTGGACATTTTGTTCAGACTGCGCATCATGTAGCTGGAGGGCTTCTCCGCTAGGGGTACTTCCGGTAGGCTCTGTTTAGACGCGCGCAGGTCGTTCTCCGCACGTGACGTACGACTGGAGTGCATGTCCTGACGTCGGACGCGTCGGAAGGAAGCGGAAGAGAGAGAAGAGCGGGACCGGACGCTGGGGGAGCGCTGGCGTGGCGGTAAGGAGTGTCTTCCGGTTCCGGTTATGGCGAGTAGTGCGTCCGATGCCCGTGTGGTGGCGCGCGGGTCGACGGAGAGATGGGTCTGGCTTGAACAGGACTTGAGTCGGACACCTCCCTCTAACTCGTAGTCAGTGCCACTGCCACTCTTCTCTTGCTGGAAAGAATCAAAATGAAAAGGTTTTGATTAAAATGACTGTATAAGCAAAGGATAGCGTTTCATGTGTGATATATGATAGACATGTCCATATACTGCAGTTGGAGTATTAAATAAATTGGCAATGAAGTGCCCCTCTTGGCTAAATATAGAACTGCTTGGTACGTAAAATAGCATTGCTTTAATAGGTATGAATATACTTCATTGACCTCGTGACGTGAGGGGTTGTTCCATGAACATTTTATTCGGAGCTTTCAGCCACCCCACCCCCGTCACTTACACCCACATGCATCAAGATAAGTAAGGCTCATATGCAAACGGGTTGTAGGACGTGATGCCACCCTGTTGTGCCGGGTTTTGACCGCGCACCGGGTTTTGACCGCGCCGGGATTTGACCATGACCAATTAACAGGTAATGCCCGTCAAAACCCGGTGCACGGACAATACCGGGTAGATGGTCGGGGTCAAAACCTGGTGCGCGGACAATACCCGGCAGATGGTTGCGGTCAAAACCCGGTGCGCGGACAATACCCCGCAGATGGTTGCGGTCAAAACCCGGTGCGCGGACAATACCCCGCAGATGGTTGCGGTCAAAACCCGGTGCGCGGACAATACCCGCCAGATGGTCGGGGTCGAAAGCTGGTGCACGGACATTACCCGGCAATTGGTTGCGGTCAAAACCTGGTGCGGTCAAAACCTGGTGCGCGGTCAAAACCCGGCACAACACCCCCTGGTGCTAAGCCTGCAATACTTTCTGGAAGCCTCCATAATTCATATTCATAATTCTTCGAATTATTTATTGTTTATTGTCGTATACTGTGAATACAGATACCAGCAGCCAACTTTGATAATTACGTATGCAAGGTAGTTTCTAATATAATGAATCATTGATCGACTCTCGACACATAACGCGTTTTATTGTAAACAATATATATATATGTACATATGATATTATACGTGTGAACATGTAGCTTATTCATACTGGGGCTAGTATAGATGGTGCTAAACAGTTCCCCATACAGAGGGCGCCCGTGTGAAAGGTTAAACACAGACTCTAGTTCCCAGACTCCACACCAGGTGGTACCACCGGAGGTATGGCACTGTTCCCTACACGCGCACCAACTGACCTTTGTGTCCAAGCAGAGTCCTAGTCCTACCGTCAGGTAGGATAGTGTGGGCCACCCTGGCTGCTACACTTGGCTACCTGTGCTACCTGTGTACAGACCCCTGTCCTTTCCTTGCTCCCCACAGTGTTGTAGGTATGCAGGCCATGTGCTTTAAGGACCGCAGCAATGTTGACACAAAGCAGAGGGGGGACTTTGCTAAATGTGGGTATATCTCCAGTTTAATGCAAAATTGTGTGTTCTGCATCCCAGTAATATCATTTATTATTCAAATCCATGAGATTATGCCATTTCAATGCATCCAAATGCATGCATTTTCACCAGAATGCGATGCTCAAAGCAGAGGGGGAACTTGGAGTTGACTACCCTGTTTCTGTTACCAGAAACAACTGACATCCCCCCCGAGGTTTAGCTCAGTGGTGGCCCGTGGTTCCCTACATATACATGTACAAGCATTTACCATGTGAACTTTGACATATCATATCATATCATATTTGGACTTGAACCATATTAAGTACCTCCTTAAGGTTTTTAAATCCCACATTAAGACACATATGGATACATAGAGGCGGGATATAATCAAATATGATATCTATTAAAGACATAATATAGCCTCAGTGATTTCCCTTGAGAGTCCGCAACTTTTAAGGGATGTACACAATCAACTGTAGCATGGACACAAACGTATAAAGCGTATATATCATTATATGAACATAGCATTGCATACCTTTCACCTTTTATAGCTTCTCTTGTTCATTGTGTTAAATGCATTAGTTTGTAATACAACCATGCAGCAGCGAACACGCCTCGACACACTAAATTTTGGTGGCGGATAATTCTATATGAAAATGACTACACCATGTCGAGTGGAAAGGCTATAAATAATATAATATTGACACCAAGGGAAGGTAGGGGTGACCAAATATGTGCCATTTTGAATGATAATTTCCTGTTTGATATCCGTGTCTGCCCACAAATGGCTTCTTAATGACAACATGGTGTTCCTATGGTCTGGAGGAACCCACTAGACACCTTGTGTATACTTGTTATAACAAGTCATGATTTCTGATCTCATCCGGGGATCTCATTCGGCCTCCAGTGTATGCATCAGCCCCCCTTACCGTAAACTAAGTTTGCCTATATTCCATGAGCACTCATGGATGATACTAGGATGTGTCGAAGTCCTACTCACAAGTACAAAGTATATCGTAATCCACCTGATACAGAAGTCCTTCTTTCACCATGTGAATGCAGTTCTTACATGTTCCGACTGTCCGAGGTGATTGGGAGACATGTATACTATGATAATTATATTGGTTTCTGTGACTCTGCTTGAGTTTTACCCATGGTGTATTCTTGTTGATGAAGCTTGGTTACCACAACCACCCTGCTATATACTAACACCTTCATCAAGGATAAACTGTGGAAACGCCAATATCTTATAGAACTGTAACATGTGTATCTTACCTTTCACCAATAACAGTCATGTTTGCAACGCACCACTATGATTATAGACCCAACAGTTTGCTCAGCAACTTCCTATGGTTATAATACATGCAACACAATGGAGCTGTAACCCACACTGTATTAATATTTGAAAGACTTCACTGGTAGTTACATGATCCATAATGTATTGTGCTCGCCCTTCTTCCAATATGACTATGCATGTATAACATGACTTCTGGTGGATGTTCCTCCAAAGTACATTACAAATAGACTGGCTTTATACTCTATTTAGCTGAAGAGCCAGAATATGTCTGTGGGGCCGCTGCATCATCATTTGTAAATATGGAATACATCGATCAAACCGATTTTGGAAGTGGCGTATAAGAGATATACTATATACTGGGTTTTTTTCTAGACATAATTGCTAACTTATTTTCATGAATGCTCCTCATATCAAGAAGATTATAGTAATCCAGGATCTGTTCTCTCATGTTCAGGAGCTGGTGCCTGCGAAATGTATTCCCTTAGGGTATTACCCATCACCAGTTTGTTCCTGGTATACACATACATATTACATGTATGTAGGTTAGATATGTAAAGTAACTACCGATGAATATTACCTCAGACACCAACCACACCCATCCATTTTGACTAAGATGTTAATATTTATTTACTTATAATAGTGAATCAGTTTAGAATACACCAAGCATGTGCTGTATGATTCCTTAAACTAACAGTTCCAGGTTGGGTTCAACAATATAGATTGAACCGTAATCTATATTAATAAAAAAAAAAGCGATGTCACATATCATGAAGTATAACATACACATATACCCTTACTTCCTCGTAAACATTATCTTTGTTAAGGAGATACCAGTACAGGCAATACCAATAATCATATTTAACTTGTGTTAGCTCCAGAGCTACCTTAATTATCCATGGTCAGGTGTAAGTTACATTCTCCTGTAGGTAGAGTGTATGTTATGTGACTGTGTTATGTGACTGTGTCTACACATTGCTCTTGTCCACCCACGGACCTCTATCCACAGGGGAAAAGGTCCTGAGGATAAGGCAGCCATTTAAAAAAATGCATTGCCAGGACGCATGTGGCTCCAGAGGGGTCAAACACGACCTGGCGACCTGGGCCGTTTCCCTGGAGACCTGGCGACCTGGTACAATAATAAAAGCGACCTGGCGACTTTTGGAAAAGTTTGACTATATTATAAATGGTCTAAAAAAGCGATTTTGTGATCTGGGCCCCTTAAATTCGGCGACTTCCCGACCTGAGGGGGGACCCCTATGCACCCCCCAATCATTGTATGCTGATGGCTTCCTATATTTCAAAATGGCAGGTGCTATAACCATGGTGATAACCGTCAAATGATGCTACATGTAATCGCTTAGGGAATCCCAAGGGGCATTGCAACGTTATTAGCTACAAAATGGCGTCGCTACCCACTGGAAGTACGTCACAGCAGCAATCGCTAGCACAACCTTTGAGTGAATATCAAACCTCGAGATAACAGATTCCTCCTGCACACCTTCAGGCTACTTCACTAGTCTTAAGGACATGCTTATCTACCTAGACACCTGTTTGTAGAGATAAGAGGTGTAGAACCGTCTCTGTATCTCTGTATAGGCTGTGCTTTCATCAGCATTGACTATACAGTCTTGTTCAACACATCTTTTATATATATATATATATATATATATATATATATATATATATATATATATATATATATATATATATATATATACATCAGTCCATGCCCGGTACAAAATGTGCATTCCGCCTGACCCTATCAGGTCAGCCTACTGTCAGTGGGATTCTACTCCCATATAGTGTATATGTTTAACTATAAATACTACCACGGGTAGGCCTATATGGCTTATTATAATGGGTTATCCCATACTCACTACATGTAACTCCGTACTCCCTGCCAAATACTGGAAAGAGATTGGTGATCTCTATCAAATTTTAGGATCAATGCTCTGCAGCTCTGAATCGTTCAATACTTATAAATGCTATGATAGTTATAGGTACAAGCAGCAGTCCTCGGGCAGTTAATAAGGTTAGAATCAAGATTCACAAGACTCAGAAACTACACATGTACTCACAAAATGATAACTGGCTAAAGCGATGAGATGGGTGTCGAGAAGCACTACTTAAAATCGCACACAGGTACATGTCCCAGAAACTGCTTCAAATCGTTGCACTCTGAAGCTATGTAGTGAATATAGTTAAGTTGGGGAATCCCTGTAACCTATAGCGAGCTCTATATCATTATAGTACTGAGGAGGCTCAGTACTCATAAATCAAATACAATGTAGATATACAAATGCTGCCAGGGGTTGCCTTTTATGCTACAGACCTCAAACAAAATGCTAAGTTTAGCCACTCTGGGAATTCTAGTCATGGTCCATGGCGGCTGATCAGTCTCCATGTCCCTAATATATGACCTTTCAATGCATCGATCAGTGTGTCCTGATTTCATGAGAAAAGCATCTAATCTCGGCAGTGACTTATTTTTTGTCCCATTGGCCAAAATGAAACTAGCTTCATCAAACTTCAAAATGTATGTACTTCACATTTGCAAAGATTTCAAATGTAATGTTATCTCTGAACAGCATTTATACATAATTAATGCCGGTTGATACACTCCCGAAGGTTCGGCATGATGCACCAACGCATAGACATTTTAACCCCCTAAAACACTCCCATTTGGAAACCATAGTGTAGAATTGAATACTGACATTCAAGGGAGCAAATAGATAGTAAACAGTAAAGAGTAGAATATAGACTGTTATACATGTATATGGAAGCCCAGATAATCTATTGACTAACTATCCGGGGGTAGTTTACACAACATCACCAGTGGCCCATGGCTATGGCACCTCCAAAAATCATGTAACCCGTAATCGTTTAGTCACTGCCGGTGTTGACAGGACTGATTAGTAACACCTGTTTACCTAGATAATTTAAGCCAGTGTTTCCCTTGATTAAAGGTAAATCACGTGGACAGGTAAGTCAACCACGTTATTGTATCTAAGAATTACTCTGGCGTCACAACGGTATAGGTCTGGCATAAAGGCTGGCGTAACCATAGTGCATGCATCTATGGAGCAAACAACGTGCTTGTATATTCTCATGATTTGTATTGGGCCAACCGTAGGAGCAGTGTATCCCCAAAGAGCAAATACATATTATTTGCTCCTTAGTATTCCATGACACACTTCCCACATACTTGACTCATATATTTGTATTCTATACATGTAGTACATGCACGTGGGGATATGCCCCCATAATGGTTCCCTGGTAAATAGCAATGTTATATATGGGGGACAAAGTTTGTAAATCTCATTTAATTGTATGAATAGCCATGTGCTGACTGGGTACCAAGATGTTTCTTTGTGGCCTGATAAGATTTGAAAATCCTCACTCCCTTAAACATTTACTACCTTAGATCCTTCAATTCCTTAGACAGTACCCTTTTCACCTGCCATTGTTTCATTATATTTGGACTTAGATCTTCAGGAAATTTGCTTCCTCAAGACATTTTTCCTTGCATTTTTTTAATCCGAGGAAGCGAGAGCTTACTGTGATAAAATGCACAAGTTGTAAAGAAACAAGTAAATTATGCTTATTAGGCTTAACAGCGTTTTTTCCAAACATAAATCCGATCATACTCACGGGAGTGATCACTTTGAGAACTGACCCATTTGATTCCAATTATTACGGTATTCTTTTTATCATTGTGATGCTGTGAATTGGAAAGCACCCTGCCTAATTAAATATGCGAATTAGGCCTCTCAATGTGCAAAATAGAAAATGATTCGGACTCTCTGGAATAAACTGTATATGAATAACTCATTGAATAAAGGGTACTTAGGGGTTAGTAAATCACAGAAAAAAAAACTTGCTATATGCAGATGACATGATTTACAAATTAGTTTCCTAACAAACCTCACTGTTGTAATCCAATGATAAGCAGCATTCACTTTTCAAACATGCTCATTATTAACTGCACTGAATATAATAATTATACAACTATACAGCCAATTGAAATTATTTATTATACTTTCAGGTGCATCCAATTTCATGCTGCATGGGTATTGGCCGATATTACACGTATTCAACTACCCCCTGGCTCCATTATTAAGTGGGTTCTCTTTTCAAAAGCCTCCATTAGGAATGATGTAACCTTGATGTATGCCCTACACCCTTCATTCCAACAATAGTAACAGTAGTAGGTGGGAACCCATATTATATAGCACTTATAAGTAGCACCAGAACCCATGGTTTGTTCATCTGGGTTAGGTGACAACATAGTGGTCCAGGTACTTGTTGTCCTCATTATCATAGTTGTATGCCAAAATAGCACTATACCATTCCCATGATACTTCTGTATTTCATGTACATTGTACACATGTCACTGACCTCTTGTTCTGATTTATTGCATTTACAATACATATCGTAGGTCAAACGACTTTCCAGGTTTCAAATTTCAGGGTGGGCCAAATAGGACAAAGTGATGACCTCAAACCCCCATTCCCGAATGTTTCCCATGTTATATAATGACCTGACATATTGATATATCAGGTCAGATATAACTGACGTATACTCCCCTATTTAATCAGGTGAACAGCCATACACTGTATTGGCGAAGAGCTCCGATATAGCCAGTCATTTTGGTTTCTAGATGGCACTGCAAGAAATACAAGTTGAGCAACACTCTGATGAGTAATTTGCAACCTGGTGACTTGGTGACCTGGGCAGTCTTCCGCGCGACTTTCCGACCTGGTATAGTAATTTTAGTGACTTTTCGACTTTGTAAAGGAATACTGACTTTGTGATCTGGGACCCAAAATTAACGGCGACTTAATCTGCACACCCATCAACCCCGTCCATATGCTGGTCATAATTAATCCCTGGTTTTGAAACAACATGATGAATTAAAGCTATTCAAATTTGACTTCATGGCGCTCAAGTAGATTATCTATACCCACAAAGTGACATTACTCCTTGCACGCTGTTGCATTTGTAAAATGTATAATGTAGATAGCTGTGCTTTGAGCTGAATAGGAGGGTCAATATGTAATATCAATGGCCTTTCCCCAAATGTACTGGGTTCTGTGAGTGTGCCTGTCAGGCTATGGGTACAGTGTGCTAGGTCACCATGGCAACATAACCAGTGACACCATACTGCACTGGACGCCCTGTGTCATATCTCACATGGAGGTTTGTTTACAGTGTGTTGCCATGGTGAACCCTTTCTCTGTGTAACTCAGTGCATGGTTGCTACAACAGTGTGTATGTATTATGAAAGTCAACACCTAACCCTTAAAGGACCACATAACGCATTAATGCAGCATGGTGCATGATAGCAAATAGTTTAATATTTTGTTGATTGCCTTGCTTAGTGGCAGGGCCATATCTGGTGCAGTGGAGTGTGGAGAGGGATTTAAATAGTGAGCAAACCTGCTTGCAAAGGGAGTGGCAATCTATAAGATATAATCCGACTCTGCCAGAGTATGTGAATATAAACTACATGGGAGTAATAGAGCTGCACGGGACCGACTTTGGCTTCCCTTTAAGGAGTGCTCTTTTTTTTACCCCTTGACCGAAGGGGGGATCCCCTCTTGGGGGAGAAGGGGAGGAGGGTGGGGGGAAGGATTGCGCGCTCGCCTGAAATTTCTAACCCCCCCCCCCCCGCCCTCCCTATTGCAGAAAAATCGCTAGTTACACAGTATGGGTAATAAATACCAAACCTCACCGAGTCGAAGCTACCCAGAAACCTGAGCAGAACACCAGTTGTCTTCCACTTCCGGCCCTTCCCCTTGCCCTTCCGGTCCGTCACTTCCTCATCGGATGGTACCGCCTCTGCGTTCTTGAAGCCGAGATTGCGGCCCAACATGAGCGCGTTCTTGGGTTTGCGCCATTTGTGCTGAATGTTCTTGGGTTGTGTACCTGACGAGGTGGCAGTCTCTTTGCCTGATTTGGGACCTGAGAGTCGTATCACAGTTCGTGGTTTCCTCCAGTTGCGCAGGTGTGTTCGTGTGTAGCGCGGGTCCTCTTCGTCGGACGGGCTCAAGTCCGCGGGCCCGACCTTCATCGCCGAGCGCAACCGGAAGATATTTCGGGGCTTCCGCCACCGTCTCCGGTGCTTCCGGTCTGGGCCGCCATCTCGGTTGATATCCTCGTCGGAGTTGTCTTTGGACGCCGACCCCAAACCAGGGAAGAGGCGGAGGAGGTGGTGCGGCGCGCGCCATTTCCGGAGGCGGGAGTGCGTGTAAACGCGCCGTCGGTTCTTATTTCCGGTTCCGCTATCGGTGCCCGAGTCGTCGCTCTCCCCTTCTTGTCGCGCCCCTCGCTGTTGGCGGCGCCGGAAGTGACGTTCGTCGTCGGAGTCGCCGGGGTAGTCGGAGTCGGTCCGCTGCACGCCGCAGAGACCGGAAGGAGCGGAACCCATTCCACCCCCTACATGGTGATCTGGTCCCTCTCCCTCCTCCAGGGTTGGCAGCCTTAATCCCCTACATGGACCCTCAGTGGTTGTATATCCCTCTGGTCTGTAACTAGCCCCTCCTCTTGTTCTTGCTCCTACATTTGCTCTTTTAGTTAAATCCTCCTGTCGCACTTTTCGTCTGATTTCATATAAAGTTTAGTCCTTTTTTCTTTTCCGTTTCCTTCCCTAATATTGCCAATCCTCCTATTATACGCGATCCCATGTGAGTCAAGCTTTGCAAAAAGATAAAATATGATATATTTATCCAAGGAAGGACGCCACACACTTCAATCCGAGTTGCTCATGTGTAACTCAAGCTGTCATCATGTGCCATGTACGCCAACCACAGTCCACAGCGCGTGTTGGCAGAGTAGCAGCACCATTGGGAAAAGCTGGCTACAACAATATTGCAGGATAAGGGTGGCGGCTACATGTTCCCTAATTTGGTGGCACAATTTGGGCAGACGTCCATCGCCACACCCCTTCACTATTCCCTGCTACAGTCGCCATTGCCAGGATGCAGTTCACAGCTTATCTGCACCCAATGTTGAAATTCCGTCCATATTAGAATCCAATCGAATGCACAGCTGTCGCTGAAGGTATTTCCACTAACATGAGATATTTTAACTCCAGTTATATGTCCCTTTCCCAATGGATTTCTATCTCAACCAATCTCTGATGATGGCGAATCGGTTAATTCACACCAGACCCTCAACTCTCGTAACAGGCCATTTACTTGTTTCAAATGTCGTCTGCACAGAAAGAAACCCGAACCTCGACTGGAAACAATCCTAGTCAGCTGCTGCCTGACCGATAACTGTCCTCCTCACATTTCAACTTTAATACCACATCGATTTTCGCAGTGATGAATCTCATTTTAGCTCTATTCAGCCATTGAGGACGAAAATAGAACTCCAAAATCACAGCGCGCACCCCCGCCCGAACCAGTCCCCGCCAATGATGTGGGGTGGGCGATATTGTGAGCTGATTCTGGCGTTGGCTGCCTGTAGGGCACGATAATGGAGAAGGGCGGGCTCAGAACATTGATTTTTATTCACTTGTTGGAGTTTTTTCCCATGAAAATATGTTCTTATAAGGTGTGGTGTCATTAGAGCAGGAAATAAGAAAGCATGGTCAACCTAATGCTAGCTACGTTGTTATGCTCTGATCCATGTTGTTATGCTCTGATCTATGTCGTTACTTGGTGGGTCCTATTTCTAAGCCTTATTGTAATATATGTTGGAAACACATTTATTTCTTCTTTGTTCCTGAAGCGCATATCTACCGCATAGTCTGTCTGATTCAAAAACCAGCATTAGCGCTTATTCTGTTCATTATGTTAAAATATATTCACATAATTCCCAACCCCATGTTATGTTGAAACAAATCACCGTATTTACGGTAATCATCCACCTCACAATTAATTATCCACCTAAGATTTAAGTACATGTTGACTACTACTAGAGATCTCTACCCAGCAGTTGAGAGATCAGTGTGGACCAGTATAAGTCTATAGTTAACCCTTCAGTGCATTTAGGGGGCTTCAATGTAACCCTATAAAGGTATGTTGACTTATCACATTTGGTCAGAGAGTGCACACCCACAGCATTACGCCGTGTTACCACCAACACCACATTATTGTGCAACCATGATGTTTGGATACTTTACTATAGAAAGGCTGCGGCCAATGGAGCAATGGAACTATTCGGCGTCTGTAAGTCTCTATCAAAGTATATGGTAAGAAAAGAAAGGTCCAGTTCTTTGCGATGGCTAGTATTGTGGTGAATCCTAGACATCATATTTTTATGATATATGTGTATAGTGTTACATGTATACAGGTATATAGCAACATCTTGCATGCATGCACATTGAATCCTTCATCAAGATATTTCCAGTATAGTTGGTTATTCTCGGCAGGCCAGTGTATGGAGAGATGTTTAAAGGCATGTCCCTGTTAAGGCTTACTGCACCCCAATTAAGGGCACAATGGAGCCACAAATAGGGTGGTGGTGGCTGTTGTGGAGAGATTTGGATCAATTGCTGGTGCTGGTTTTGTGCTGATGTGGTTGTTTCTACAGAGGCAATCCCCTAGTAAGGTCAGCTTAACCATTTAAGGAGCGCATACTGCTTTAATATGCTGTGTCCTTTGAGGTAATGATCTACAATGCATGAATGTAGCCCGTACGGTCGGCATGATGTTAGAATGAACCCCTGGCGAGTTACTCGCAGGGCTGCATTCATGCAACATGCGGGCCTTAAAGGTTTAATGGGTGGTACCGTGTGGTCGGTAGGGGTGTGGGGTGTGGAAGCGGTTGTAGTGTAATAATAAGATAAATTATAAAGTCATATATATTTTCAGGATTATGTAATATATAGACTATGGCTATGAGAGGCTAACTCAAAATAACCACAGTAAACTGGCTGGCACTCTACAGTAGTTATATTTTGAGTTAGCCTCACGTAACCATTGTCTATCTGTTTTAAACCACAGCTGTGAGGTAATGTGAGTCTAAGTGGAAATAACCAAGGTTTGAATTCTTTTGTCTTAGCCCTCTGCTGTGGTTTAAAGCTGACCCCTGTCGGAGTCATAGACTGGAGTTATCCATTGCTTTCTTGTTCTTGGAAACATTTGAAATATATATTAACACGTGGACCTTTTTTGTTAATAGGGGATGACAGTGTTAGGACCCCCTTCCCTCTGGAGCCTTTGTCAACCCCTCTTGTTGTTAAATAATGTCCACTCCCTAACCTAGTTCTATGATACGTACAAACGTATCATATAAATTGTATCAGAAATCCAATAATGTTCAAGCAATTACCAATATTTGAATAGCAGTCCAATATTGGGAATTCCAGCTACCTCTGTGGTGTCACCTCTGACCAATGCATCAATAAAACAATGTCTCCAATGCAGTATTACACATCGTGGATTCTGTGTTGGGTAGATACAGAACTTGTAGTAGGAATGTCGTACAACATTGTTCAAAATTCAATATGTCTCATTGAAGCCAGGTGTAGCACCACCAAAGGAGGCCATTGTCAAAGGTATACAGGGCATGGATCGATGTATCTATTGTACCACCAATTCCCACTTTGTTTGAAATCACCTTGTCATTAAGCTAAGCATAATGGAAACTAGAATGTCACTTATACCTGACTAGCATGCATGCCATGCGGATAGGTAGCAAAGCACACACCAAGACACTGTAACAGTGTGCAGTCACACCATGTGTATATAGTCTGACTTTTACCTGCCGATTGATCGTAGTGATGCAATGCCTTATAAACATGGTCAACCCAACATAACGCTTCGTGCCAACATTACCACCACACTATCCCAAATCCTATACTAAATAACCATTTGTCGGTGTCAACATTTTCACTGCCAGTCCATTACCATGAGGCAGTGTGTGCAGGGTGCCAAGGGAGCGTTATGACAGCAGGGTCGCTTTAATTCTTCCCTTGGTAAATATATACTCTGTGTGCAAATTAAAACCTTGCACAAGATCATGATATCTAGGGATTTCCTACCCTGAATCTATAGTACATATTTTAATTAAACTGATACAATTAATTGTCCATGTTATAAAATTATATCTGGTAGAGATCCGCCTTTAACAGTTTACTCATCAGACCTAGAGCAGTATTTCATTTTGCTGGATATATTTCTTGTTTTTTAATGCTTCATCAGAGAACACTTCTCAGTTTAGCTGTATGAAAGTGTATTTCTATTTTGACCACATGGTCATTGAGTATCGAAGGCACGCTGCAAAGAAGTTCCCATGGGAAAAAAATGATTTCATGGACATCCATCCAGAGAATAACGTGTGGATCAGCCCGAACTTTGGAATGTCTTCAATGCATTTTAACAAGAATCAATCAACGCTCTGCTTATAATAATTTTTATTGTACAGTCCAAAATGCTCAAGTTGCAAGAGAGTCTCCACAGAGTCTGCACAGAGAAAGACATGTCAGTGGAGCTCGACTCTATAGTAAATCCCATTTTATGGGAGTCTAGGAAGTTTGACTGTCATCCCTTTTCTGATTGGTAGACTCATGTAGTCAGTGCAGATTGACTCCTGTAGAATGAGAATCACAGCCTGCTCGACTCCAGCTGCGGAGTCAGACTCATGACTTTTAAACTAGACTTAGAAATGCAACACTAGTTCTGAGCTCTTCCCCTAAAGAACTTCATGGTATACTTTGTTTTCTCAGTACAGCGCCTTTCATAATGGTTTAACACCAATCATATTTGTCTGATTAACTCAGAACTGGGTTATATTCATATTAATATAGAGAGATAGTTGATACATGGACAGAAGAAATATAGCTTTTATTAGGTTGAAACATTGTCACTGTTTCTTCTATGCATGGATTTATAACCTTCATGGCTGAGATCAAGTAAACATGACAAATAATCTCAGTATCTTTCAATTTTGGATTCCTGTCATTTAGATGGGTGAGAATGATGAAGCCAAGGAGAAAGGATCTGTCAAAATCTTCTTGCATGGGGAGTCAGTCCAATTTGACTCCCTGTCAAATTGACTTAACTCTAGATTATAATTGAGTCATCCGTGTTTGTTAATTTTCAGAGAATCATGTTGCCTCTCCTCTGAATAGAGTCAGGGTCATTTTACTCTCATTAAAAAATGAGTCAGCACACTTAAACTCCCTAATGATGGGGAGTCACTGTGATTCTACTTTTTTTTCTCTGTGTGACAATACTGGACTCTTGGAGCGCCTCTTTTAGATACAAACATATTTATATATACAAGAGTCATTGTCAGACTCTGGAAAGAAAGTCTAATCTTGTCAGGCCTTGCTCTTCTGGGTTATTTTGGTATTGTTTATATGAAAGTAAATATAGACCTCTTAAGAAACATCAACTATATTCTGACTCTAACCCCCATGCAAACAATGCATCTACAACTTAATACAACAGCCAGGCAACACTGTGCCCACAATGCAACACCTAAATAACTGTGCCCCTATCATATATTGAATTCAAAAAATGATTTATGTATTGTTGGTGGATACCAAACCTCACCTACACTTCTATGCAGGAGAGGGAGCCGCATAGGGTACTTGAGACCATGGAGGGTAGAAACCACCTCCAGGTGAGTTGTGCCTCCAGTAGGTGGGTGGAGGGATAGGGGTACTCCAGAAGGTAGAGAAGTTTGGGTATGTATGGGGTGTTACTTGTGCAAGAAAGTAATTTTGATCTTAAGATGTCTGAAGATATATGAGCCATACATACGTTGCACACCTGCACTGTAAAAAAAATTCCGTTAAATTAACGGAGATTCATTGGCACCACTGGGTGCCGGACTTTCACCGTTATTTTTACGGTCACCGTTTTTTCCGAAGTCACCGTTATTTTTACGGAACTGTCACCGCTATTTTTAAACAAGAAATCTCCGTTATAAATTTTTTTAACAGTGATTCTCAGTACCGTTAAAATAACGGTGATTCACTGGCACCACTGGGTGCCGGATTCTCACCGTTATTTTCACGGTCACCGTTTTTCCCAAAGTCACCGTTATTTCTACGGAACTGTGAATCACCGTTATTTTAACAGAATATAAAACATCACTGTATTCTGATTCAGTGCCTAAACAATAATTGTAATGGTATTTTGTGTAACTGATTTGTCCCAGTGTTGTTCAGTTCATTTATCCCCCTATACCTAACTCCCTGCTCAATATGGTTCCCAACCCAATTTGGTACCAATCAGCAATATCATCTTAGTGTCAAGACTTCAGACCTAATTATTAGGAATTAGTCTATGACAGCCTTATAGAATGCTTCATGACACTTTGTAATACCAGTCCATGAGCAGAAGTCACTCTAGGATGGCTACAGAGCAAACCTTACAGCTGTGTCTGTATATATATTTCTTATCACCACAAAAATGGTGTTCCTAGAATCTAGGAAAATCTCTTCATGAACCAAACTGCCACCTGGTGTGATAAAACTGAAATCAATTAAACGTAGCTTCATCGTAAAATAAACTGTGTTTCACTGTAAAAATAAACGGTGTTTCACTGTACTGGATTACAGATATTCAAAGTAAAATTGATTGATTTTACATTGCCTCACCGTAATGATATGTTATGATGAATCACCGTAAAATTTTACACTGATTCTCCGTATTTTCAACGGAATATTTTTACAGTGTGTCTACATGTGGGAGAAAATTGAAAGTATGGAAAGATGACACAATATACTTGAAAACGCTGAAATGTGCCCAGGGGCTTTCCTCCTAGGAGCTACAGCCACCCATGTACTATAGATCACCATGGCCATGTTATGTAACAGATTTACTAGGTCTACAATCTTTAACATACACTACATGTATGTCCAGGATTTCAGTACCTGGTCTTAAATGAACAGTGCTGTCCTCTTTGTTAATCTTGCCCCCTAGCTTAGTACACTTCACACTTATTCAAATACTTCAATGTTTAAGTATGTGAGGATTGCCGTTGATCAAATTTACCCTACACCCTGAGACCAGTATAGCCATGTCACTAACAGGATACGGAAGTTTGTGTATTTCTGCCAGGTTGAAACTTGACACGTGGCACCCCTTTATGGGAGTGACCATAGGCACCAATGTACCAATGGTAGTCTATGTGGTGGTAATCAGATGTAGGGGGTCCACACATATGTGCAGTTCTCACATTTTGGCTTTTTGACAAAACATCTGAGTGCTCAGCTATTTCTCAATAGCCTCTTCAACCTGCACCAACAGCTTAGACAATACAATGTGGGTGGAGCAGTTCCTTCTTCTTCTTTTTTCTTGAATTTAATCAAAAGCTTTACTTTGAATTTCCAAATTCATCAGTAAAACAAGAGTAAAACCATCAAACTGGTGGTCCTTTGTAAAAAAAAAAGTAGATTATGCTCATACCAGAATTATGATTTTCCCTGTGTCATTAGGCAAAAACGACTGTGTTTCAGGTTACATAGTCTGAAAATCTAGGGTAGGTAAGTTGGATGTATATTTTTGACGCATTTGTGACTCATTGACTGCGGCAACGACTCGCTGCATGACCATCGTGGCCAACAAATTAGCTCTAAGATAACCCAAAAATAGCCTAAAAATATTCTTCTTTTTTAAATTGTATGAAATTGTCTAGGGTCAGCCTTGCTTTGCTAGGTAGGGTGGGGTAATCTGAAACAAACATTTTCCGGCCTTACTACCTTTTACATCCAGTGTACCTATACAGTCCCCCAATTATGAACCTTTCAAGAGTGGTTGAAGGAGGATGTGGGGGTATAGGTCCCCTCGTTGAGGGGTTGTGTGTGTAACCAAATCCACGTAATCAATTGGTTTACCTTTAACTATAGACCTACAAAGGTATCGACCAGGCAAGTAAACTGATTCTAGAAAGACGGTGAAAGACCCTATTGCCTGTACATTCTAAGCCTGACTTTTGGGCTGCTGGGTATATTGGTTCATGGGAGCATATTGCATGGGTGTTATATACTGTCCATATAGTATTGGATACAATTCCTTACTTGCCATGTGACCACTACTCTATTTACTCTCCAAAACATAAATTGTATATCTCCCTAGTATCAGAAAGAATTGGTATATTTATGCTAAAAGAATCATGCTGACAGACTGATCAATAAAAAGAAATTAGAAAATCAAAACTGCCCATACTCTCACATAGGCCTATCTCACAAATTGTATTAAGGTGCCCATCCCAGATACAAAAATGTATATCTCCCTTTACATTTTGTAGCATTTCCCCGGTCGTAAGGTTACCAACGTGAACTCTGAAAGTGATACTAACAGCTTAGTTACCTCAGGACCCATAGCCATAAGCATATATATGTTGCTACAATTTTGTGAGTAGTTTTCTGTAATTCCTTCTTCTTACAGAGGAAAGGCACTGAAGGTCCCTATAATTAAAAGTAACACAATAAATCCCACAATAACATACTAAACTTTGACGACTTGAACATCTATGCCTAATCAATTATGCCATTCTCACTACTTCACATCTGTCTACTGCAGAGCCCTGTAAACGTGACTACCTCAACCCATGGCACTTCCTTCTAGAATGATCTCTAGTTAATCCTTGTCAGTGTCCATTAACTGTGCGGTATTCTGGTTAGGTGCTAATGTGAGAGAATATAATTATGCAAATTAGAAAACTCTTAATAAAGTTAGTGACTTTGAAGTTACTATTTACCATACCCAAGTCGATTCATGAGCATGCATGGCTCTTTTTTAAAGATAATGAATAAAGCGAATGTACAAAACAGTGTTTGATGCGGCATACATGGTGGTGGAAATGGTGAGCTAGAGACAGACAGTGACTGCACAGAGAGAAGAAACAGCATCAAAAGGGAGTCCAGGCTGCCTCCAGAATGACTCCCCTCACTGAAAACTCTATGGGGCAAAAAAGTAATCAAGAGTGATTACTTTTAGTCATCACTGTGATGACGACACCTGTGATTACTTGGTAATCACTAGAGTAATCATATGTGATGACCCAGTGTCATCACCGTGATTACTTTTTTGAAATCATCTATGATTAAGTTTTCATATAAATTATTTCTCTGTACAACAAGGTATCAATCTCTAATTATCAATAACAACCCCCTTCACCTGTCATCACATCTTGATTGAGAGCACTTCTAGCCCTCATAGCAAGCCCAGCAAGGCCTATATGTGTATAGAAACCAACAGTCTATCCTTGCAATAGTAAATGTGGTTTAAGCCACACAAAAGGTGTCCATGTGTACACATATGTCTGCTCTTGAGAATGTTGGCCAAAATTTACCTGTAAATTACTTGAATTTCTAATGTGATAATATTCTTCAAATGTTTGATTTTATAAGTTTGTATAATTAGAGTTGATATGGATATAAATCTATAGATGGCCTGGAGGGCATTTCACCGCATCCTGAATAATGTGTCAACATACGGCCCCCAAATACGGCCCTTATACGGACATTTTTTTAAATGATCGTTTTTCCATTTCTGGACCATTGCCGTGTTGTGTCCGTATGTTTGAGGCTCTTTTTTAAAATTTCTATATGTGAATGCGGCAGTCACCTGTCTCAATTGCAAAATTGTGCAAAAACCAGTCTACATTCCGGGGAACCCCTAGGGAATTCCCTCTGTGACGTCATAATATGTAGCAACATACGGAGGTAGGCTGGGAGGGTATAAATAGGGTCCGTATGTTTGGAATTGTCAAAGAAGAGACAGGAGAGGTCGGGCAAGAGACAGGGGAGACAGGGGAAATGGAGTGGGGAGGTCAGGGAAGTAGGAGGAGAGGTCAGGGAATGGAGAAGGGAGGTCGGGGAATGGAGAAGGGAGGTCAGGGAATGGAGAGGGGAGGTCAGGGAATGGAGAGGGGAGGTCAGGGAATGGAGAAGGGAGGTCGGGGAATGGAGAGGGGAGGTCGGGGAATGGAGAAGGGAGGTATAGCCATGACCATGAGGAGATAGGCAATGGGGATGGGTTCAACTGGTCAGGGACTGCACATTGAGGTTTTTCTCCAGTGTGGTACTACCTGACCTGCTGGTCTCATGTCTTATGCACTACAACTCCCATTGGTATAGCATATGTATTACATTTGCCTGTCCATTCCCCTGCCCATTCCCCTGCCCATTCCCCTGCCCATTCCCCTGCCCATTCCCCCACTTGCCAGCTATCTTATTTGCATTGGTGATTTCATGGAAGGGGTGTGGCCTGACCTTCAATTAGACATACACATACCAACATGGATCCACACAGGGGAGAAACCTCCCTTGTGTTCAACTCATTGATATTAATTAGCCTGTCTGTTATATTTACTATACTGCATGAAGCAATAATGCTTTAATGGCAGCATTCTACACTGTGCGGTCCTTAAAGGATCCCTGACCTTTTCCCTGATCTCCCCCTCCTTCCCTGACCTTGCCTCTCCATTCCCCCACCTCCCCACTCCATTCCCGACCTCCCTACTCCATTCCTCGACCTCCCCTCTCCATTTACCAACCTCCCTTCTCCATTCCCCGACCTCCCCTCTCCATTTTCCGACCTCCCTTCTCCATTCCCCGACCTCCCCTCTCCATTTTCCGACCTCCCCACTCCATTCCCGACCTCCCCACTCCATTCCTCGACCTCCCAACTCCATTCCTCGACCTCCCCACTTCATTCCCCGACCTATCCTCTAGACCAAAAACATCATGCGGACCCCTTTTACCACATACGGCCCTACATACGGCCCTTTTTTCACCATTTTCTCAATATATGCTGCCCCTAGACCTGCCACATTCAAGGGAAAAAATACGGACTGTATACGGATTTTTTGATCTCCACATTATGTGGTGAAATGGAAAAACGCCACATTTGAATACGGACCCCCCACATTTGAATACGGATCTCCACATATTATGTGGTGAAACGGAAAAACGCCATATGTCACATACGGACCCCCCATATGAGTCATACGGGGGGTCCATATTATGTGGTGAAATGCCCTCCAGGAGTAGGTCTTGCATATTCAATTATTGTCTAGTGGGGCCCTCTGGTGGCAAATATTGTAATTGAGATGATGACTTTCGGTCATCACCGTGATGACTTTACCCTAACTAATCAGCAGTAATTAGTTTCAGATATGCCTAAGTTTTCAGTGCTGTTTAGGGGAGCCCAGGTTGCCTAAGGGAGCCTAGATGACTCTCTGGCTGACTTAAGGGAGGCATCTGGGGGAGTCATATGACCCATAGAGCTATATGACTAGGTCAGCCAGAGAGTCACCTATAGGCTCCCTTATGCGACCTGGACCCCCTAGAGAGGGGAGTCATTCTGGAGGCAACCTGGACTAATGTTTGAAGCAGGAGGGGCTGTAGCTGGTTTACTTGATCTTTGATAAATCCTTGATAAAACACCCATATAAGCTAATATTTAGATAAACATGATGGGTATTGACAGCGTTTTATTCAATAGACCTTTATCACTGCTAATATCTTTAGTATGCTTTTTTCATTAAATATCTCTTAGAATCAATGAAAATCTAAATGCAATAACTCTGCATTGGTTTTCTCATGTCCATGAGTGTTGTTTTACTTCGGTATACAGTTGGCATAGCTCTATACAACACAGCTGAAGTGGCAGTAGCCAGGCTACACGTACAGATCTAGACTTGGATAGGAGTGCCTCGAATAGGCATTCTGGTAATGTGAACAAAGTTGCTGTCATATCAACAATGGAACTAACATGGGCACTACCTTGGTCATAAATAACCTACAAGGATCCTTATTATTAGTGTGTCATACAATCTATGATATTATGATAAGGTGAAGACGTAAAACCAAGTATAGAGCGATGTGTATATACACATAATATACATGGTTATCTTGAGTGCCCAAGGGCACTACCCATAAGAGGTTGCCAGATATATCGACATGCAGAGGCACCAGTATTTTGAAGATAATTATTCGAAAATACTGCGATACGGCTCACTCATTTAAAGTGAATTTCACGAAGGCACCAATTAAATCAATCAAATGCTGCGCTTTAATAGAATTCCTCAGTCACATTGCAGGTTTCAATGAAAAAAAATGAAAAAAACGTCCACATATTTAGTAAGATGAAGTGTCCATATAGGTATATAATATCATGCTAAAACCTGCCCTCTACCCCGGCCTCTACCTCCCCTCAGTGTTACACATATTTCCAATAATTTTGTAACATTTATTAATCTCATCATAATTATCGAACCCCATGAAGCCAACGTCATACTGGAAGTGTAATCCTCTCATTGAGTGGGGCTCTATGACCATTATATATGCCCCCTCTTTTATTCATATAGCTAATAGTAAGCTTACCAAAGGGAATCGATCAATAGACCTCAAATAGATCAATTTAATCACATCCGTGTCAGTCACGCCAGGGATCCACCCGTGATTATAGATACAATCACAGGTATCATGACTTGTGTTTATATCTCTAGTATGGATCTGGGGGGAAGACTATAGCAACCGACAACAAATTCCCATAGCGCCACTCAGCCTTCTTGGTCGTGTAGATACAGATAGCTAAATCCTGATTACTCATTTATGACGTTGTACAATATTGGCAAGACTTCATGAAAGTAGGAGCCTATGTTTTGCACTATATAACAGATTAATTTGGAGAGTCTGCCCCTCTTTTCCAGTTTCGTTTTGATTGGCACATATATGTGTGCCTAAGATGTGAAAGATATTAAAAAGGACTCTTCATTGAAAAAAACTTCTATATATTTCCTCATTGAACCATCGAATCAACTGCTAAAACAACTACTGTTTCTTAATCCCCTACCATAAACTATGTACAGAGAAGAAGAAAGATACTATTAAATTATCTTACCTCGACACTTTTAGCTCTGCTGGGTCCTCCAGTGCTGCGGCTCTTACTCCTAGTGGGGCTGTGCACACTCCTGGTGGCCGACTTGCCCCCCTGTACCACCTCTAGCTGCCTCTGCACGTCGGGCCTGGAGAAGTACGCCTGGCAGTGCACGTCCTCCTGGGCCGAGTAGGGAGGCAGCAGCGTCTCGTGGTACTTGGTTCTCAGTTTCTCCGCTACGATCGCGTCGTTGACAAAGTCCGCCTCGCGCTTCTCCAACTCGCCAGGAGGGGGCGATGGAGGGCAGAGACGCCGAGTGGAGAGCTTGTTGAAACTTGGCTTTTGGTTCTTCTTGTCTCCACTAGGGGAGGTCTGTAAGGGGACAAGCGATAGACAGTCAGAAGTTGAGAATGGATGTGCTTCCGTTTTGCAGATCACGTCAGTCAGATAGCCTAGACTGTGATAATGTATTTTAGGATTTATAACCTCGGGGCAATTCAGGCGGGGGACTATTAAAGGCTCTGCCATACCTAAATAACGCGCTCTACCTCAGGCACAAGAAATAATTGGTAAGCCTGAATGAAAAAGAAATGTATAAAACTAGATAAAATTGTGATGAAAGACTGGGGATGCAGCCCATTCTGAAAATTTCGGCTGAAAAACTATGTGAGTAGTATATGGCTTTGTTCCTATGGTGATGGCATGATCATCATGCATGACTGCAGCCCTGCCGAGTAGCTCGTACATCCAGTTGATGAAGATGTCATCCCTGCACTTCCCATAGGGTAAGGATGATGTATGTATGCATCCCTGCATGGTGTGCGGCTGGATCCCCCGCCAACCTTACCCATGCTTAGGGAGGTTTGGGGGGTATTTTGAAACTGGACCTCAATTAGTGCCTGTTTAGAAGGATATTGAAGAAAATAAAGCCTTGCCTAGAAAGGTTTTGTCGAAAATGGACCTTTTTTATGAGTATTTTGAAAATGAGCCTGTTCATACGGACATTTCGTCGAAAATGGTCTCTAATTACCTATAGAGATTTGGTTAAAAGTTGATCCTTGCTCAGTGACTAAAGATTGTACGTTATAGCAACAGATAATAAATCAACCACTATACACACACGTTAAAGTTAGCTCATGTGAATGGCTGAGCCTTTGATGGCAATAGGGGCATGTTGTCTGTAACTTGAAAGCGATAACGAATAAGGCTTCCAGTTGCCATGCCCTACAGTTAGAATGTTCCTTCAACTAGTAATGGACGGGGCATTCCGAAATCTTTTAAAATGTAACATATGATAATTGTGGGCACATGAGGAGAACAGCGATATACATGTAGTGGCAACTCACCTTGGAGAAACTGCTTTGTGAGCTGGATGCCCTTGACCATCTGCCATCAAGGTCACTGCTGGAACTGTCCATCGTGAGTTCAAGGACGTTCATGACCAATGGAGACTTGAAATAGCTACCAGTGGCGGGGTCAACGAGTGCATCATACTTGGGAATGATGGGTATCTTCCTGGGGTAGTAATACGTGTCTGTTTCCACTGCGTCATTGACAAATCCCTCCTCAAGATGATTCCATATCCGGTCCTGCGTGCGCAGCTCATTTTCAGTAGAGACGCGTCCACTTTCTGGGTAGCGTCTGTCCAAAACGAGGCCAGCGTTTTTGAGCATCAGAGGGCTCCTATAGCGAGACTGCTCAGCTACGTCAAGCCTCCATTGGTCGATGGTGTCTTCTTTGACTACTTCATTGGATGACGTAGATCGACTTGGGATAGGACTGTGGTAATGACGTGAACGCTGTAGCTCGTGATGATGTCTGGATATGACGTCATCGACGACCTCATCGAAGCCCCCGGGCATGGAACCTAGGACCCTGGGCTTTGCGGTGGATGTGGCGCGGGGTTTTGTGATAGTCATGCTGGAGGTCTGAAATAGTAAAGGGCGAATAAAACTATTTAATTTAGCCCCTGACAAACTTATTTCATGCATTAAAGTATGATGGCATTTTACATTAAACCGCATGTAGGCTAATTTCTAAATAGTGAAAATGTAGGTGTGCCTCCAGTCCCCTCTAGCGCAGTCTTTACATCCCTATATATTGCTCTATTGGGAATGCAAAAATCAGATTTCCGGTTTTATTCTCATGGCATGTTATTCACATAGTTCGGACACCTGGTTGAATCGATGCAGCCCCTCCTGGTAATTTCAGCTGAAAACGCATGTGAGTAGTATATGGCGTTGTTCCTATGGTGATGGCTCCGGCGGGGTAATGAAACTGCCGGTGAAACTGCCTTCTACCCTTTAAGGACCGCATCGTAAATATAGTATTCCTTTGTAGTCGGTGGATACACCCCCATGGTCGGCATAATGCATGACTCAGCCCTGGTGACGAATGCATCACATGACGACAAAGGTCACAACAAAAGCACGATGCGGCCCTTAAAGGGCTAGGAGACCTACATACAGCAAGGAGTGGGAGACCTTACCTCAGTTGCGTTATATAGCTCGTTAATTTCTTTTTAATATAAAATTCAAAGCCTTTTCAGGGGGCTGCTCTGCTTTGAAATGGATTGTGGAGACTCGTCCTGACTTAAATATGTTATAAAAGTGCAATATGATAAATCATTTTCAACAAAGAAAACATAATGGACAAAATAGTATGTAGGTATGGATTCCAGTTGTACATGCTTCTACAAACCCATACCTTGTTTTCATAAAAGACCCCCCCCCCCCCTCCGACTCTCACATATAAACTGTCGGAAGTGTGATACACTGTGGGGATAGACTGTACCGTCGGGATTTTAGCATTACATGTGCAATACATAATGGACAGTTTTGCCGCTGGGGACAACCCATTGACTCATTGACATGGCTGGTCAAGCTATACAAACAACGGTTATACACTCGCTCCCCCTCCTCCCATTTCACAGTTATTCCGACGGGGGGCTATTGTCACAGTTTTGAAAGGAATAGTCAATTCATGTATATGCATGATATAATTGTGGTAAAGGTGTACATTAAGACCAATAGGGTTGACTGAAAAGAAATATAGCCAATAAGTATGTGGTTATTTTCATTGTGTATGGCACTTGACTCAAAGAGTATGATCATGTTATTATATTGCATTAAATCCTCATGTCGTATCCATTACACATGGTCAAATTGGCTTTTGGTTTCTGGGCCTGATTTGTATTATATTGGAATGTGATGGAACAATATTATTTAGTGTGCATGTCGAGGTTTTCCGCCAGAGACAATGCTATATAGTGCTCCGAATACATGAGTTCTGTTCCCTACATATTCACCGTGCATTTTTGTACAATGATGTATACATGTATGTCCAGGCCGCCAGTTGCGCACCTAGTTAAACCGATATATAACATTACAATCTCATCATTGTCCGTTTGGGTATTAATGTTAATTTGATTTTGAGAAAAGAGATACATGCGTCCCTGGTTAAATTAATGTGGAAAAGATATTATACAGCCGGCCCCTATGCCCCTGGATCATATCATATATGATATGATCCAGGGGCACAGGGGAGGGGGGGGGGGGTGCGTCCCACATTTGATGTCCATTTTAATGCACTTTGTTTCAATACATCTACATGTAGGACATTACCAATATCACGCTGTTCCTTCCACTTTCCCTTTCTAATCTACACGTATTTATTTGATTTTTTAAAATCACATAAATACTCCCTTTTATAGGTCATTTGTTTATGAAACTAATAACTACATCTATAATCATACGTATGGTGTCTCATACCTGCTGGGTCTGTTCCTTCAATGTCTCGTGCGGCGTCCCTATAATGGTAATGGGATCACCCTATATTCCGTGTACGATGAATTCCTTTGCTGTGCTGATAGCACCCGTTGGTCAATACAGCTGCAGTATGTCCGCCACCAGTGTGATTATGAATCCATCTTTATCCATTCACAGAGCACTTGGGTGCACTTTCCTGGTAATGAAGAGCTGAGGTTACTGGTTGCAAATATTATACTGCATATAAAACACACCCAGAATCCCCTCTGTGTCACAACGACCAGTGCAGCGCCCCCACGTGGGACGCGCCGCAGTCAGTTTTGACGGTTTTTGTCGCTCTGTGACATCACGTCACGTGCCAGCGTTGTTGTCGTGGTGTGCGGGCCCGGCTTGGTGATCGGGTTATTGGCAGACTTAGGTGTCAAGCAACCATGATCTACAAACTGTCAAGGAGTTTGGGGCAAAGTTTAATCAACCCCATAAGCCCTTCTCTGGACATGGTTTTGGTTGTAATTATTGTTAGTTAGTTCAGTGCTTCGATCTTCGATATCATATCATCAATATGGGAGTCAAGCATACTATTGATATGAAGGTCAATTAGGCCAATATTAGTTAGACGAGATCAAATGTTAGACAGCAGTCAGTCAGTATCGAGATCCCGGGGGGGGGGGGGGGCACTTAGTATATTTTGCATACACAAGTGTCCGGCTGGCAAGGGTACTTTTTCAACAAAATTTCCCTAGGCAAGGGTCCACTTTTGAGAAGAATTTCCCTAGGCAAGGGTCAATTTTTGCAAAATTTCCCTAAGCAAGGGTCAACTTTTACAAAATTTCCCTAAGCAAGGGTCATTTTGACCAAAATTCCTCTGAATCGACACCATTTTTACCAAAATCTCCCAAAATACCCCAATGAAAAGGTCCATTTTTACCAAAATCTCCCTAAGCAAGGGTTCATTTTCTCCCAAATCTCTCTTAGCAGAAAATCATTTTGGCCAAAATCTCCGTATGAACTGGTTCATTTTGGAAATCTCCCTAGGCAAGGGTCAAGGGTTGCCAGGGGTCCAGCCGGACAGCCCTGTCAAAAAAAAATTGAGTGCCCCCCCCCCCCCCCGGGATCGAGATTCAATCGTGCTGTTCTCATAGAACGCAGTCGATATTGAGTATGGGCCCATTACTATAGGGCAATATAGGCTGCTGAAAATATAAATAATAAAACCAGAAGACCCATGCTGAATGGATTGCCGGCAGTACCAGAGAAACAGAGAAAGGGTGAACATATCGGATATGGTGACTTTTAGAATGACGACTTCATGTAGTAGGGACCAACAAATTGGCTAAAATGATGTGAAAGGTAGCGTACATCTATGGAAATAGGTTAAATGAAATGTGTCTGTTAAAGTACTTGTCTGGCCTAAGGCCAAAGGCCAAAAAGAAGTGGTTCAGGTTACCCGACCCTACCTAGCAAAACAGGGCTAACGCTAGACATTTTTATCCAATTTTGAAAAAAAAAAGTAAAATAATTTTTGGGTCATTTCAGAGTCAATTTGATAGTCTGCGGGTCGATGCTGTTGTCGACACTGAAGTTTGCGAGTCAATTTTGACCCTACTTCAATAGCAAAAGAGGACCGACCCTAGAAATTGTTATCCACAAGTGGGCGCTGAAGTTTGCGACCTTTGGTTACTTTTCAGGCCAAAGTTTAAAAATATAAATTTTTTAAATCCGACCTACCCTACCTAGATTTTCAGACTAAGTAACCTGAAACACACCTTTTCTTTTTTTGGCCTAAGTGCCTTATAGTTCTATGGCGTGTGTAAAGCCGGGCCCGCAGACTAAGAGGACACTTGGCGCTGTTATATGGACTATGGTGAAAAGGCATTTCTATTATATCACAGAATATAGATGTATAGGCTCTTCGATAAGTAGACTTCGATGAATACAGTCAACTCTCTCTTTGCGTCTACCCCACTAATACAACAATATTTTCGAAAAGAGCCAAGAATTTCCTTCTTTGTTCTAATTTAGAAAGCTCCTTATATTGTGACCACTAAATTCTCAGTCCCAAATCACATTGCTCGCTCTAATGCAATCAATATACATACATACACATACTTATGAGGGGGATTCTGCCCCTCCCCACCCCGACCACTGAGCAGGTGAATGAGGGTGCTTCTGCCCCTCCCCACCCGATCGATGGGCAGGTGAGTGAGGGTCTTCTGCCCTTCCTGCCCCTCCACACCCCAACCGTTGGGCGGTGAGTGAGGGACTACAGGGGTAGGCTTCTCTCTGAAGTAGGCAGAGGGGTATGTGTTTGGCGTTACAGGGGGTCAGGGGAGGAGGAGATAGATGCATCATTTAATTGAATAGAGGCACCCTACATACATTGTTAGACATGCTTTCATGTGCCATGTCCTTGGTCGCTATGATGCATGAATGCAGCCCTGGTGAGTAACTGTCATTGACATGCACAATTCGGCCTTAGACTCCTATACATGACCCCAGCAGGGATGTGACGGCCCCTTCCTGTACCTGATGACTCCCCCTTCCTGTACCTGATGACTCCCGCATCCTGTACCTGATGACTCTCCCTTCCTGTACCTGATGACTCCCCCCTTCCTGTACCTGATGACTCCTCTTTCCTGTACCTGATGGCTCCCCCTTCCTGTACCTGATGACTCTCCCTTCCTGTACCTGATGGCTCCCCCTTCCTGTATACCTAATGACTCCCCCTTCCTGTATACCTGATGACTCCCCCTTCCTGTATACCTGATAACCCCCCCCCCCCCTTCCTGTACCTGATGACTCCCGCCTCCTGTACCTGATGACTCTCCCTTCCTGTACCTAATGACTCCCCCTTCCTGTACCTGATGACTCCCGCCTCCTGTACCTGATGACTCCCACCTCCTGTACCTGATGACTCTCCCTTCCTGTACCTAATGACTCTCCCTTCCTGTACCTAATGACTCCCCCTTCCTGTACCTAATGACTCCCCCCTTCCTGTATACCTAATGACTCCCCCTTCCTGTACCTGATGGCTCCTCCTTCCTGTACCTGATGACTCCCCCTTCCTGTACCTAATGACTCCCCCTTCCTGTATACCTAATGACTCCCCCTTCATGTATACCTGATGACTCCCCCTTCCTGTATACCTGATGACTCCCCCTTCCTGTATACCTGATGACTCCCCCTTCCTGTATACCTAATGACTCCCCCTTCCTGTACCTAATGACTCCCCCTTACTGTACCTGATGAATCCTGCTTCCTGTACCTAATGACTCCCCTTTCCTGTACCTGATGGCTCCCCCTTCCTGTACTTGATGACTCCCCCTTCCTGTATACCTAATGACTCCCCTTTCCTGTACCTGATGGCTCCCCCTTCCTGTACCTGATGACTCCCCCTTCCTGTATACCTCATGACTCCCCTATCCTGTACCTCATGACCCCTGCCTCCTGTACCTGATGACTCCCCTTTCCTGTATCTGATGACTCCCCCTTCCTCTACCTGATGACTCCCCCTTCCTCTACCTGATGACTCCCTTTCCTCTACCTGATGACTCCCCTTCCTCTACCTCATGACTCCCCTTTCCTCTAGCTGATGACTCCCCCTTCCTCTACCTGATGACTCCCTTTCCTCTACCTGATGACTCCCCTTCCTCTACCTCATGACTCCCCTTTCCTGTATCTGATGACTCCCCCTTCCTCTACCTGATGACTCCCCCTTCCTCTACCTGATGACTCCCTTTCCTCTACCTGATGACTCCCCTTCCTCTACCTCATGACCCCCCCTTCCTGTACCTGATGACTCCCGCCTCATGTACCTGATGACTCCCACCTCCTGTACCTGATGACTCTCCCTTCCCGTACCTAATGACTCCCCCTTCCTGTACCTGATGGCTCCTCCTTCCTGTACCTGATGACTCCCCCTTCCTGTACCTAATGACTCCCCCTTCCTGTATACCTAATGACTCCCCCTTCATGTATACCTGATGACTCCCCCTTCCTGTATACCTGATGACTCCCCCTTCCTGTATACCTGATGACTCCCCCTTCCTGTATACCTAATGACTCCCCCTTCCTGTACCTAATGACTCCCCCTTACTGTACCTGATGAATCCTGCTTCCTGTACCTAATGACTCCCCTTTCCTGTACCTGATGGCTCCCCCTTCCTGTACTTGATGACTCCCCCTTCCTGTATACCTAATGACTCCCCTTTCCTGTACCTGATGGCTCCCCCTTCCGGTACCTGATGACTCCCCCTTCCTGTATACCTCATGACTCCCCTTTCCTGTACCTCATGACCCCTGCCTCCTGTACCTGATGACTCCCCTTTCATGTATCTGATGACTCCCCCTTCCTCTACCTGATGACTCCCCCTTCCTCTACCTGATGACTCCCTTTCCTCTACCTGATGACTCCCCTTCCTCTACCTCATGACTCCCCTTTCCTCTACCTGATGACTCCCCCTTCCTGTATACCTGATGACCCCCCCTTCCTATACCTGATGACTCCCGCCTCATGTACCTGATCACTCCCACCTCCTGTACCTGATGACTCTCCCTTCCCGTACCTAATGACTCCCCCTTCCTGTATACCTGATGACTCCCCCTTCCTGTATACCTGATGACTCCCCCTTCCTGTATACCTAATGACTCCCCCTTCCTGTACCTAATGACTCCCCCTTACTGTACCTGATGAATCCTGCTTCCTGTACCTAATGACTCCCCTTTCCTGTACCTGATGGCTCCCCCTTCCTGTATACCTCATGACTCCCCTTTCCTGTACCTGATGACTCCCCCTTCCTGTATACCTCATGACTCCCCTTTCCTGTACCTCATGACCCCTACCTCCTGTACCTGATGACTCCCCTTTCCTGTATCTGATGACTCCCCCTTCCTCTACCTGATGACTCCCCCTTCCTCTACCTGATGACTCTCCTTCCTCTACCTGATGACTCCCCTTCCTCTACCTGATGACTCCCCCTTCCTGTATCTGATGACTCCCCCTTCATCACCAAAGCCATGGAAGGTACCTATATTCGCGATTATACTGTTTGCTTATAGTCTAGCCTCATGGTATATGCTTTTGCCGCTCTTTACCATTACATACCCTGCCCTCTGCCCCAACGCTACTGCATCAGGTAAAAAGAAGCTTTCTTTAGTTTTGAATCTGTGTCAATTGGCTCAGTGCTTGCTAAACTATCACATTTTAAATAAGAGGCGGAAGGAGGTGAAAATGCTGTAATTTTCTGATTGGCTAAATACGTGGACGTGGTAGAGACCTGGGAGTGAGTGAAAGTCGCTTAAATTGTAGAATTAAATGAGACTTACCAGAGTAAGGTGATATTTGATTATGATTTTGCTGAGGGCACCACGAGTGGTGCAGGTCCAGGTCGAAAAGTCGTTTTTTTGGACCCGTTAATCTAGTCAATTTTGTTCAAAAGGTCGCTTATATTATTGCCTGAGGTTAGGGATGTCATTGCTATCTAATTTATTCCGATTTCGATTATCACTATTTTGGTCTCGAAATTCCGATTTTTTTCGATTTTCGATACAGATAAATAACACTCAAAAGGCATGTTTTCACCAGTTTTTTTAAGCCCATGGAATTCATAATACACAACACAATCATAGACTAGTTGGTAGTGTCAAGTTATACATTAAATTATAAAGCAGAACCATTTCCTTCTATGAGACCTCTAGGGCCTGGATTTTGTCATGTAAACAGATAGCCAAAAATCCCATAATCTACCTTATTTCAACATTTTAGTGAAGCTTTTTTCAAGGGTAAAACTAGGTTAAAAAATGTATCGATTTAACCCTTTTGTCGATACGATAATCAGAAATCCAAAAATACCAAAATTTCGATTTGGTAGGTATCGATGACATCCCTACCTGAGGTCGAAAGTCGCCTCCAAAACAGCCCAGGTCGATTTTGACCCATCTGCAGCCACCTTTTAGCTCACTGGGACTCACTGGCTGTGGCCCTACCCCAATACACAGGTTTCATTTCCCACAGATTCCCCACTCGTGTTGAAAATCAGGAAAAATCAGTGGGGAGAGTTGATAAGGTGATAGTGGCTAAGTGATGACAAACATTAACTGTGGTGGGTTTTTTTTGTAGTGGCCTTATGTGTGAACTAGTAAACAGGCCGTAGGCCTACAAGCACTCGGGTTGTCATTAGGGACATTATTATCACATTATCACCCAAAAAAACGCTATGCAAAAGCAGAGATACGCCAACACTTCTTACATTTCCTGACATTTTTATTTTTCAACAAAAGATCTGAGATGTATATTATATATTTGTCTGAAATGCCAATGATATTACTACAGTTAACGTTCCATATATACATGATACTGATTACTTTGTACATGCATGAGAGGTGATTGGCATTAAGACATGTTCCAATGACATCCATCAACTTGCAGACTGCTCTTGGTTAAAGTTAACCCTTTGTTATCACCCCTTTATAGTAGACTTGCACACGACTATCACACTGTTAATTTATGGTACATCTGACTCGTAATGGGGGGAAATGATTACCTGTATAGCAAAAATAGTCAGATAATTTATACTACAGATCAGGTATAAGGAATTTTCACATTATAATTTTGTCACCTGTGTGATATTGCAGGTTAGTGCTTTAATGGTAGTTATACAATGTTTACCGAGGAGTGTAAGGGGGTATTAAATAATGTCCTCGGTATTACCTTTGCCCCTAGAGTGTGCTGTGCAGGAGGCTTTGCAGATGGATTATTTGGGTTTCTTTTTGCAATGCAGAGTGCCATCATACATTTACAACAGAAATACATGATTTCAGAAGGAAAGAAACCAGAAATTTCCAACCCATGTTTATAAAGTTCAGATAGCAAGAAAAGCAACATGAGATACTAAAAACATTGGCCAAGAGCCAAACGAACACTTAAGTGAAACAAGACTAAGTGAAATAAGACAAAGATATAACATAAATTGAAAGCAAAACAATTATCACCACATGCATATTTTAACTTGTTATACAGTGGTGTACCCTATTATTTTACCTTACCGTTCTGACTCAGTTCCTCTGAGTTTTAGAGAATAGTGTTTCAGGTTCTGCTTTAATATGCTAGAAAGTTTTTGGGGAAAGGAAATGCCTGTTTAATTGAAAAATGACGCTCACACCAAAGTTAAGACTGGGGCGGGCGATCAATTATGCTGTATTAATCGTCTTAAGAATCTGTAGCTGGTAAATAATTATTTTAAACTTCGTTTCATGTCATCAGTAGATTATGAATGTAGTGTTGTCATTAGTGTTATAAAGGAGATTGTTTGTGAGATAAGCAGAAACAATACAAAACATAAAGTGACATGATTGTGCATGTGTAATAGGAAATGGTGGTCTTAACTCTAGAGATTATATTCCCATTATTTTCTCTGCAACAAAGGCATCTGTCCACACCCTTACAGGGTACCCGATAAATTCCCCGCTAAAACTCTCAAAGAAAGCGACTGAAAAGCAATTCACTTTTTCATGTGGGAATGCAACAAGATCACAATCGCTAGTGTGTGCGCACTTTAGAAGTCAGTGGAAGCTACCATTGGTGGGAATAGCACAGCTAACATATAGAATAGTCATTAAATAGCCACCAACTTGTGCTGTGCTTATTTTAAATTCACACACTTGGTCTAAACAAATGCAGCACAAAATTGAAGATTCACTCGCACTGTACATTAAGCGTTGTGCAATTTGATTGACAGTAAAAACAAAACATCGCTTCCTTTCGCGACAATTTCAGATTAAGTTATCCTTTTGAAAAGAAATACAAGAGTCCATGGTATGTTACAACCTCCGATAAATAACAGATTATCCTCTCTTTATATTGACAGATGAAGTTAACAAATGGAAACCCAATTATACAATTGACTTCACATTTCTTCAAATGGGGGACAAAACAATATTGATGCTAAATCGATACCTTTTCCATGTAGCAACCTTCCCATGTTAATTTTCTTCTGAAAACAATCAGTCGCACTGATGTCAATGGTCTGTGATCAAGTACCATAATTACACTGTTCCCATTCAAAGTACTCAACCTACCCCGCCATGACTAGCCATTTCCCACATATCGTGCCATGTGTTCCTCGGAACCGTTTACCAATATTATGGATGACAGTCAATGGAACAAATGATGAACCAAATAATATTAAATTGTATATCTATTCCTTGTGGCACACCAAAATAAAGCACTCTTAGTTAAGTTCAGATTGTCTTCTCTTCTAATATGAATCATCTACCAGTGCTTCTTCGAGTAGATATTTCTCAAATTTTTGATAATATTATATGGCAATTATTGCCATCCCCATCGGAGATGTCCGCAAACTATAAGTAGCACAAAGGTACTTCATACAGTACTCTCACAGTCAACACCGACCCAAGTCGTTTCTAGACATAATTCCATACTATTTTAAATATATCCTTTTTAATACTAATTTACTCTCCTGTCCGATTCTTGGGCGAAGATGCACTCCACACTTTCTGTAATTGGTACTGGATACCAAATTCACTGTTTACCTCGACTCCGCAACAGCTCATACAAAACGCTATGGGGTTCGACACAATATCATTCTCGGACGATATTTTGATAGTAACTGTTTATTAGGGGAGGTGCTTGAAAGCAATCGGGGATGTCCTAGAGCCTGCGTCCTGCCTTCTTTCCGTTAGTAGCTGTTTTTGGGCGGCGACCCTTGATGACCCTCGGTTTGTCGCGGATTGTCCCTCGCTTCCTTCGGCTTGTCTGTAAAATTAAATTGTGGATCATCATTGCTCTGTAGCCTAAGTTAATGACACGTTTCAGTGAAAACTGTTTAAATATATAGGGCAGGCTCTCAATTATTATTACCCCTGGGCGACTCTTTAAGAGTAAAGTTTCTCATACTTTTTATAATCAAGCGATGAAGAATGGTTCTTTTGACACAAATGAGTTCAAAAAATATTGCACATATTTCTCACATCAAATAGACACTATTTACACTCATTAACACATTTGGGGGAAAATATACATAGTAAATATCTTACTCACCTTTTTTGAGGTTACTTTCTTAATGGGGATCTTGTGTACGTTGTCGGATTTTTCTCGGTTGAAGAGATCCTTCACTTTGTAGATGCGGACGAGCCAGTGTTCGGTGGTGTAGGCTTCCTCTAGGTAGGTCAGATCGAAGTTCTTGTTGCCGATCTCCACGTTACGTGTGCGGTCAAATCCAGGTGGTGTACGGAAGTCAAGCTGTGAACCAAGACCATTTAGATCTTTTTAACACTTATTTTAATGAGATTGTTGGCATAACAGTCTCTTTTCTACGACATTACATTATATATCACTTGTATGAACAAATTATGTGTGTTATAATCATATCCCAGGTGCGGTTTATACACTGGAATTTACAGTTGTAATAAAAAAATGTAATCTTCCCCCCAAATGTTACACTGCCAAATCTAAAATGTGTATTATAGTATTAATACTTTTCATTTCCAATATCTTCTAACCCAGTTCTGGCTGGGAAAACTTAGTGCTTCAATTGAAAGGCTTTTTACCTGGAGGTTGCCAAATCGGTAGTAGCTGAGTTTGTACATGAGACAGTTGAGAAGTGTCTGCGATCCAGCCGAGTCCACGCGGAACTCACCCTGCGGGGTGAAGTAGTCTGTCTCCTGTAAAATAGAGAACAAATAAAGTTAAGTAACAGAACTTATCTGGTAATATATCATTGTCTTAAATCATAGATACTATATCATTGATATATAAAAGGATGAAAAAAATATTCTGATTTTTTATTTTAAATTTTTCTAAATCAAAAAATATTTTTGAACAAAGTCTCACCTTGATGTCTCGGGGGTGTTCGCCTTCAGCAATACGGACCATCCAGAGGAATTTGTTGATGTCGTCACCAGAGTAGCCGATGACTCCACCGAAGATGACGAGTACATAGTTCACATCTAGTGTCCGCATGATCTCATAAGCTGCAGACTCGTTAGATGACATCGCTTTACCGACCTGAAGAAACATAATATAAAGTTAGACAACTTGAAGTTAAAACTTATTGTAATATGACTGTATTAAGCCAATAAGATCATTGAAAACTGAAACTGGAACACTGTAGTAACATACAATTAATTTATTAATCTTGCGTACAGCTGACCAAGGACGATCTCATCTTTATCAAACCAGTGTTTTTATCATTTTATTTTTGGATTCTAGAAAAAGCTTCCACAGATTAGTTACGCTTACGTGTCGAATAATTGGCTTGTGGAAATTGATTTAGCATATTAAAGTCGGATTTCTCCTTTTATCAATTAGTAACCTTGACCGTCTCAGCTATTCAAGCCCCAGACATGCCCTTACCAATGTATTAAATGACCACTCACCAGAGCTATATGACTGTTGTTCCAAGTATTATTGTCTACAAGTGTTGTTCGATTTGCCATTCCCGCTATCTGATATCCATAGTCCCACCAAGACATAACTCGTGCGTTATCATCTGTGTTCTGTCGCAACCAGTAGTACGCTTCTCGGAAGTCATCAAGGATATTTCGGGATCTAGAAAAAAAGAAAGATCAAGAAAACTTAAATGTGTGGTTATACAAAAAGGTGTGAGTGAGTAAATAGACTTACAATGATTCAATATAAGCAAACAGTCCAGCTTCATAGTACATGTACTAGAGTACATCATTTGACCTTCAGATACACATACCCAGATCTCATTAGATGCACTGTCTCAGTAGTAAAGTATGGACGAGAGTTAAATATACTTTTACCATAAATTCTCCTGCATAAGCCGCGGCATATTCGAGTCAGAGCCCAGGCTAGATGCGGCTTATACGAGGGGGGTTGCTAGTATAATTCAGTAATATAGGTAGTAAATTTAGACCCTAGGTTTACGATTGTTCCACAGACCAAGTGAGGCTTATCCGAGGGCTAGAATTATATGGGTGAACTTACGGTAAAATACAGGTTAATAATTTCCATGGTTATAAACTTAAAGAATACTCAATAACAGTTGGATAAACTCACCCGTCTTGTCCGTAAGAGGCGAGCACTATGCTAGGACTGGAGTAGGCGTTTGAGGTGACCCAAGTACAATGTACCGCGAATAACATGAGCATCATGAGCATTACCACACGCACGATAAGCTTCAAGTTCATTCCAATACCCTCTTCTCCCTTCGGCTTGTCTTCCTTTGTCTTCTTCGCCTTACCAACCTAAAAATGAAAAGAAATCAAGTTAAACATATATTTGAGTAATATTTGTTAGGATATATGTTATTTAAGTTTTATTTACTGACGAGTCATTTTGGTATTTTTTAACAATACATGTATAATGCATATCATCATTCGTAGTACAATGTACTTTAGTTTACACATCATGCTTTCAATATTTTACAAGATGGGAATAGTCTAATCCAAGTGCTATTTACAATTATATGACTGACTACATGGGCTTTACAAAACCATCATACATATTGATGATATATTAATATATCAGCTTTTCAGCTGAGCGGGAATTGACGATATAGTGTACAACAATATTCATATTACAACAAGTACTATGTTGGACATACAATATTCTCCTTGAATGGGCGAATTAACAACAACTTAAACCTATCAATTAGGACGTTGCTCAAAATGACAGGAGAAGCAGATAAAGCGTGTCTTGTACCCGTACGGCACAACAGAAGTGCCATAGTGTATAGGGGAATTTTATTGAAAAAAAAAGACACTTCTGGCCCTAACCTGAAAAGACATGTCCTTTAATCGAAAGTATAATTTAGCTCAGATGAGTGGTTAATGGATTGGTGTTCACCAGAGTCCATTCTCTTTTGGTTATATTGTTTCCAATGTTTCCATCCTGCCTTTATACATTTCTTTCCCACAGGATATTTCAGTCGCTTGGATGTCTATTTCATATAGAATAGAATATAGATGAGCAAATTTGAAGGCCTGATCAGGAGCCCCTAAAATATCAGCATGCGTTATCGATACCCTTTCGAACATTTTGGTAGATATAGTAAGCATATATATAGAAAGCATATATTGCATCTTATATTGTTGAGAGGTTCTTGACAGTCTAATGGTCCAGTCAATATAAAAGACGATGTGCTGGGAAAAGTTAATATATAGGCTTGGTGGTATGGTGTATCTTCTGCAGCTATAGGGGTATTCTTATCACGGAGCTAGGGATGGATCACCTTATCGGGTTTGGGTTCAGGACCATGGCGTCGTCATATGGAACAATTCTGACTAGCGTCTCCTTATTATAAAATATATATATCCTCCTGATACTCCTATACATAAGGTCTTATTTACAGTTCATTACAATACTGATTTAATTCGATTGCATATAAAAAAAATATTTAAAGGGTGTGTAATTATGGAGAGACCATATCTAGGAATTACGGCATAAAATGACAAAGCATGATTTAAGCTCACAAGCACAGATCTAGTGCCACCAGTGCAGCACGCTTGCGTTTCTGCGTCACAGTGCGTCACACACAAAATGACCCTACCATCCACCGCGGCATCACACAGAGTGCCATGGCTTCCGAAAACAAAGACAACACGCTACCTCTGTGTTTCTGTTTTTAGGTGTGACGTCATCAACTTCTGTGACGTCACAGTTGGGTTGGGATTTAATCTGCGGCATTGCTTGTTTGAGGTTAGACGAGATCTTGCCCTTCCGAGATTTACCCTTTTGGTTTAGCGCAGTTGCTTTTGAATCTTTACTTTCAGAATTTGTCGCCGAGTCGCCCATCTGTACCATGAACAATAAAACTATTTCATTTTGAGGATATTTATATAGCTACTAGTGTTTCCCCGTGGAAGTAGACTCTTTGGATTTAACCTTGCCCTCCTATCATTGATTTTACAGATCATTGTGTTGACCATGTGTATACAGGTTTCCCTCAAATTTTCAGATTGAAATTCCATGACTTTCCATGACAAAAAGTTATGATTTTTCATGACAGTACCATCGCGATATGGCACCGGGTGGTCTTCAATTTGGCGAATAGAATGTCTAAAATCTCATAAGAAAATGGTACGTTCTAAAGGATTTTGTCATATCTTTCCAGACTTTCCCCGGGGAAAAAATCACAAGATTCCATGACTTTCCCTGACTTTCCAAGACACCTTTTTATTCCATGTCATTCCCTGACTTTTCATGACACGTGGGAACCCTGGCTGGATAGCTTTAAATGAGTGTGTATGCTGAGTTCAGCACAACTCGAATCTCCTATCAATGGCAGGCAAAGGTTTTTACACTGTTTATTCTGTTTTATGATAAAACCAGAATTGACGAATATGTAGACTATTGGAAACTTCTGCACCGGTAAAAGCGTCTCACGGAATACTAATCCCATATTGAGGGTGTTGTGTATACTTAACATTTCAGTATTAAAAGTTTTAAAAAATTAAGTACACCATATCCCAACATTAATCTGACAAGTATTAATTTAGTATTACATGACGATGTAAACTATTTAATTAATGGCTACTACTAATGTTTACTAGACCATGAAATGAATATTGTCTAACACAAAGTAGAAAGAGAAGTGATAAAAAGGTATTAAAATCGAATGGCTAATTAATGTAATCTACCAATGCCCTAATATGAGTAAATTATATGCCACTGTTGATACATTGACATGGATTGGGTGACTCTGTGCATGGAAAAACAACATCATTTTTAATACTTAATTTGTATATTGTAATTTGGCTTTCAATTGGAATGATTTAAGCTCACTCACTTGAAGACCACAATATGTGATTTCCATTTCTTTTTTGGACCTCTTTCAGATTGCGACTGTCACTGCATTTTCAAACCTGCAGTGTTTGTTTGAATACACAAACAGGCAAAAGACCGCCCCCCCCCCTCTTTTCAAAATATATTTAAACAGTTTTTGTATATTTTCCACATACAGAGTATCCCACTTCTTTACAACACCTAGAATAAGATCAAGACAGTTTTCCTACCTCAGGCTGCAAAATAAATGAGACAATGTAACAGTTGTGTATAGTAGAGGAGAGATGGCAGGGAAAGCACTAGCTTTTTATCTAGACAATATATTGAAACAGGACAGAGAAGTAATGGTCCTTTTTCTGGTACAGAAAAGGGTAGACCCCTAGGCCATGATTAAAGCTCAAGGCATTCAGTGGTTGTGTAAGGTAGGGACAAGAAGTCCTTTATCCGCTTTCACCTGATTAAAGCTCACTGCATCTGGTGTATGCTGGGTCTGGGTTGGACGTTTGTTTATTGTCTAATACAAGAGGCATGCAATTAGAAGCACTAAACTTAAATTAAATACCAGAAATCTGCCAGTGAAGCAACCTCAGATTATAAACAAATAAATATCAAGGGGGTAGAAAATCAATTTTGAATATGGCTACTTGATCACCTGCATCACCTATGTACATAGACCTGAGTAAAGGACCCGCCTCCCTCTTCCCTTCTTCCATCGAATTAACGTGTCTGCACTTCCCTAGTCACTTCCCTAGTCACTATTTTTAATAAAAGGTTTTTCAGTGTATATGTACTCACAGACCTGAAGGGAATGCAAATACCTAGAGATCACAAGCTTTAAGATACTGTTAAAGACCCTTTTAACAGAGGATGGGGTAAGTCAACATGTACATACCTTGTCGTAGTATTTGTCGTTCTTCTCGGGCTCTTCCTCGACTGCTTTTGGTTTCGTGGTGTCGTCCTTTAAGTAGATGTCGAAGGTCTTTGAGAAGGCGATAGCAGCCAGCACACACACGACCGGGGTCAGTGTCAGCATGAGTCGAACCATCACACCCGCAAAGTACACAGCACTGATTGCATACAGAATAACTGCAAGGTAACAAGCAATATGTATTAATCACAATGATTTTTATCCTTGGTATATACATGTACATGGTGCCCTTTATCTATTTCTAGAGAAAAAAAGTCTTCTAAATTCTCTGACAAAAATGGCATTGTATTGTACTACTCTAACGTCATAGATCAATAACAAATTATAGTACATTTTAATAGTTGTAATTTATGATTATATGCAGCATGTGAGTTCACAATTTACGTTAATCTACTGCATTATAAAGATTCTCCTTTCGCCATATTTCAATTGATTTCTTCTTATCATGTATTTTTAGTAAACTAGATAGGAAACTCACTGAAGACGCGCTCGTCGTTGATTTCCTTGATGACAAACCATGCGCCAGCGGGGAAGACGCAGATCAGGATGTGGAGATCAAAGAAGAAGGAGACCCAGGTGGTCGGCTGGTGCTCCGACACAGACGCGATAATCGGGATGTGAATTTTGGCATAACCTGTGTCCCACAGCGCATAGAAGCGGCCACTCCAAGGAGCAACATACCCTGAATAACACAATGTAACATTGACTTATAATGTTCCAAGTGAATTTTTTATACTAAAGTGATGTAATATTCTATACAAGAAATATTTTTATATTGGGAAACAAGCAACCATCCTTATAGAACAAAAAAAAATAGAACTGACTTGGGAATAGCTTAATAATCCCCATATCTGATTAATTTTCCTCACTACATGAAACAGCTTCTTTTATCAGGAGTACATTTTAAACCCTCGGGGTACTTCTCCAAAACTTGCTGAAATTGGACATATCTAAATATTTAGAGTTATTAAAGCTGATATTAAAGTTTTAACAGGGGTGAGATACATACCTGTGTAACTGAGTCCAATAAGGACGATGAACAAGAGGCTAGCGCATAGAGCTATGGCGCCCACAAAGAAGGCCTTGAACTCGGCTTTTGTTAGGAATGACTGGACGTACTTCACAAATGCAAACGCGTGCATTAGACCAAACACGCCTGCAAAGAAAATACAGAAAACACATGATTGATTTTGTATGGTAAAAGTACTCATCAATAGCATACTTTTTCTAATATGAGAAAATAGGTGATACTCAGCGACACCAAAATGTCCGATGCTAGATGTGAAGACATGTATTATAATTTATTGATTACACTTTCAGATGAGAATTTTGGAGTCCAATGCCAGTGGACCCATAGAAAATGGGTGTGATACGAAGCAATAATTAGTTATTTTTTACTTGATACACCTGGTGACTTGAGTATTAAGAAGTTTCACTGCCGATAAGATTATGACCAATTAATACATTTGTACTTCCGCAAACGAAAAGATGTCGCAAATGCAACATGTCGACTAAACGAAGGCTTACCAGCGGCGGCCATGTGTTCACTGGTTCTTAGCGGCTGGAAGCCGACAAAGGGGATCTGCATGGACAGGATCAACCCGATGATGTAGAATGTTGAGTACCCTACAATGTAGAGGAATCACATTATATACGGTTCAGAATTTATAACGATAAATAGGAGCGAAGGGATAGTGCGAACATAAAAATTACTTTTTTTTTAACATAACAAATTTCTTTACTCATATGAATCTAAATACGTTTCTATATGTGTGACTACACACCACTATTTGCTTTATGCCCTTGGTCGCCATGATGCAATAATGCAGCCCTGGCAAGTTACTTGCCAGGGCCGCATCCATGCATTATGCCGACCCTATGGTATTGATTTAAGTACTATACGGCCCTTAAAGGGTTAAAAAGAGTAAAAGGCTAGTATAAGGTACCTACCGACATATAAGCGTCGCGAGAAGCGGCCCATGAGCAGGAGCACGAGGACATGTAGCGGGATGAGATTAATAATGAAGACATAGCCTCCCCATGCGGACACCTACAAGCAAGAGAAGGACAACATATTGCAGTTCTTGTTGGAGGAAGGGGAACTTGTATTAGAGGCTATGCTTTTGCAGAGATGCATCACAAAAAAACAGGAAATCTTACAACTTCAATCAATTTTCTATAGGTTTCTTCCCTCGTATTTTTTTCAGTTTTTTTTTCTAATCTGTCTTTTTACAATCAACAGTTCAGGTGGTATTCAGGTGGAGATCTATTTTTCCCTATTTCTAAATCTGGGGTCGCTGATAAAATGATGTACAGTAGGACTATTACGTTATTTTATCTTGATAAATGTGGATATATATCTCAAAAGAAAAAAGAAACGTACTCACCATATAAAAATAAGACAATGCTGTCAATGCTCCCCAGAATATTGTCCCTGTTTTGACAGCTTTTATCTGGAGGAGAAAGAATATATGAGTTCAAATCTAATTGAGGATTATCCTTAATATGCAAGTGGCATAAATGGGTGACCTCTATGCTAAAATTTATAGTATGAGAGGAAACTAACAAAAGTTATTTGATAAGTCTCCAAAAAATGTAACCAGTGTAGTGTTACTTTCAATTTTTTAATCTCAATATGTGTGTAGACTTATTTTTCTATGCAGACTTTCTTATTCAAGTAACTGTTGAATGGTTATATTAAAATAATTTGTCACTTACCCACAAATAATAAGTAAACATTAAGGCAAAGATTGCAATGCCTTCATTGTCATAGCTACCAGCTACAGACCGGCTGATATATCCCGGCACTGAAAGGACACAAAACCAGCAAAGACAATTAGGATAAGGACAACGGCAACAGTAATGTTATTAATCCTTTAATAAGGACAGTATTCTTGTCTGCATGATACATGAATGCAGCATCGGTGAGTAACTCACCAGCACTTCATGCATGCATCATGCCTCCCATTTGAGACTGATGTGCTCCTGAAGGGTTGAAGGGACGTACCGATACAGTGTTGGCAAGTTTATAATGGGTTAAATCTTAAAGAAGTGAATAAGATATCACATGCATCAAATGGGGAATATTAAAATAAAACAGATTACCTGTTAGATTGAATAAACTTATTGAGGTATGGATAATATGTGAAACTTCAATTAAAAACTAAATACATAATTCTTTAATATTACATGTAATTGACACGAACAGAATAATGCGTCTCTTATACCATATTTCTAATTAAGGCCTTACCGATTGCTATGAAGCAGGCTGCGAATAGACCTGCCCCTGAGTTCCACAGCTCCTTGGTCAGGAAGTATGTGGAGACTGACGTCAAACCGCTGAAGGCAAAAGAAATCATAATCCAATTGCATGTATTAGATTGCAAGAAAAACGGGGTCTTATAATTAGTAAATTGAAATAAAAGCGGCTATCTTCTTCTTTTTGTGTAAAGATGTACATTATTTGAGACCTTCCATCTCCAAGCCCATTGCTTCGTTATCCTGCCGTTTATATTACATCTATCATTAGCTGAGGCCACAAAATACCAAATTTTTTTATATCACCGTAAATGTCAACGTATTAGCGTGCATCTCAAGTAAAACCCACACCCAAAATTTGTGATAGTCCTGGCGTCTAAAATTGCTATTTTAGAACTGTACTATACCGCTAAAAAACTTTGTATTACTCTGTCCTGAAAATATTGTATATACTGGCTCTGGAGGTTTGGTTTGCGTATTACCCGTGGGAATTTACGGTTCCATTTGACTGGCAAGTAACACGCTGCATGGTGATATCATGATAATAAATGAAACCTTGAGGGAATTATGCTGTCGTCAAAGGGTTAACTTGTTGAGCGACACCTACCTGAATATGGGTGCGAGGAAGACGCATATGTCGCGGATGTGGATGGGGATGTTAATGAGATGCAGCGCCCAGTGGATGGTGCCGGAGGTCACCATCAACCCGGGGTACACCTGGAACAAACAGTAACAGTCAGTATTAACATTCAGCATTAACATTCAATATTGACTTTCAGCATTAACACCCAGCATTAATTTCAGCCTGAACATTTAGCATTAACATTTAGCATTCACATTCAACATTTTACACTGGTTAACATTATCCTACACTTATGCATCATGATGACATACGGCATAGGCCTACTGTATTGACGCACTATGCGACCCGTACCTATAGCAGGGAGCCTCCCTGCCTATACCATGCACTATACTCTATTAAATTAAAGGATAGTTTTTAACCCCCCCCCCCCCCCCCCAATCCATTACTCACTACTTTAATAATATATTCAACCCTATGTTAACTGGAGCGTGGTAAATATACACATCACTTTTTCATTTACATCAGACGCCCCCCCTCCACTTCGACCTTTTGCTACAAAATGGCCACTCCCAACGCTAGACCTAGGACAGGGATGTTAGTCCATATATTCGGCCCCTCCCTTTGATATTTTCATGGACCTCGCTCCAAGCAAAATAGTAAAGAGAGGGACCGCAGATGGTCTAGCAGGGATGTAGTCTGGCTTACTTCCTTGTCACATAGCTGTGACTTTCCATATCTCTACAAGTCATTAGAGGCAGTATACGTGATGTGCATAGTGCAATCTGGGTCTACTACTGTATATATTCACTTTATTCTATTCTACATTTTTCAGCTAAAGCATCCCTGAAATACGGATGGACCCCCCAACTCCCCCCGGGCCACGCTTGTTTAAACAAGAACCACTGGCCTTCAGCCAGCTACGATACCTTTGTTCAAATAAATACACGCATGGACAGCTTGAGAACTTTGAATGACACGATGGGAGCGGTCATAAGTACATTTGTATATAAATCATTCAGGCCTCGCAAGAGAACACAATGTAAACCTTGCTCATACATGATCAACCCTTAGACCTAAAGCTATTCAAATGTTACCCTTCGCAACGGGATGGTCTGAGGGTCACAAAATGTTCCTAACGTTTTATATTGTCTCAGCGATTAAGGTATATTGTTTGAAGATGTCTGACATTGAATTTGCTTATAACCAAAGAGTAGGCCTACATCTTATTTTGTGTATAATTATACCTAACTACCGTTACCCGACAGAGACGGCTGTGTATCTATGGTCACCGTTATCAGTACTTGTACCTGGTATCTGACCTAGATACGTTTACACTTGGACATTTATCTTAATTTATTGTCTAAATCTGACATATAAAATATAACCTACTCGGAGATGTCTGTCTAGGGAAGAATTCTGTATTTGTCCCTTGACTGGGGCTTTAGATTGACGAGGTAAGTGCATAGGGGTGGGGAATTATATATACAATGTACAACTATATAACTTCATGCATCATTACGACCCTACCGGAGTCTATCGGGAGTGTGGCAATAAAGGACATACTACGTTAAAGGATTACACGGCCCCTGAAGAGCTAAAGCATTCTGCCATCGGGTATCATATCAAATCTGTTCAAACTGATTCATGCCTATTTTAATCCAAGGCAATCAAACAATGTAAGCTAATGTAGTCTCACTACAGTACCGTCGCGATAAAGCACCGGGACCCTCTTCAAATTTGAGCTGGCTCTTACCGTTAGCGCTTACACAAGACAGGCGCGTATTTAAGTCATGTTTTAGTGAATAAGAAACATACGAAGACCACTATATCCCCGGCGATTATACAAGACCGGCGTTCTATCAAAACCAGGTGCATTATTGGAACGATACGGTTATTTGCCTCCATGTGGACAGTTGTGGTGATTACTATGTCAGATTACCTGGGCAAGATGACATTAACCCTTTAAGGGTCGCATTGTGCTTTAATGCAGCATGCCCTTCATTTGTATATTAAATGCATGAATGCGTCCCTGGCGACTAAATTGCCCGTGCTTTAATTTGGTATCATGCTGACCCTACAGAGTTGAGCCACTCTCAAAGGGTCGTCATGGTGCATACATGCAGCCCCGGTTAATAGACTTATCAGGGCTCAACGTATGCATGATGATGACAAAGGGTATTGCAATTTGAAGCAATATGCGGGCCTTGAAGGGTTAGATACACCTCCCAGACAGGGTATACCCTTACAGTAACCATAGTAACTGCCACGCACCCCCCCCCCCGTGCTACAGGTACAGGGCACTACATGGGCGTTATGGAGCTCAGGTAATTGACTTCAGGTAGACTGAGGTGTGCCTTTAAGCATTCAGTTCCACCAATGTTTGTTTCAATGTTTGTATTTGTTTGTTTGGATGGTTTTGCGTGCGGTTGTGCATTTTCGGGCATCAAGACTGTCATATTAGACTCAGCTTTTTATGATTTAATGGTAGCTCATCTGTGATGATCGAATCTATAGGATGGACTGGAGATGCTCCTACACTTTTACTGAAGCAAGGGTTCTTTCACTTCCCAAACCACACAGACATGACATAACTATAAGAAGGACAGGTAGCTGCTGTGCTATATGTGGACAGCTGCAAAGTTCAGTTGGGCTGCAGGGGGGGGGGGGGGGGGGGGGGTGGTCCATTAATATAAACCGGTACATGTACCATGTGTGCATAATCGGTGATAATTTCCATTTTCATGCCAAATGCAATGAACTTCTAGTCGGCCAATGAGCATACATTATAAAATATCGTCAAAGATTACCACTCCATGATGTTAACATGGAAATATATTTCTGTACAAACTGTACATTTGTTTATGGTGCTCACTTTACAACACTACTCAGTTTGCTGTCGGTATGTGGTTTCTCTCTCATTACATTATTACATTATTTTTGGGTGGTAGCGAGGTGTGGGGGGGGGCGGGCTGCGCACACAAGTGCTGTTGATTTTATCTGAGATGAATATTTAATTTGACGATACCAGAGACAGCTCACGCTGCAAACAAACTGGCATTGGACACCTTCCAGGCAGTACAGCCCTTTATTGTCTCAGTTTATGCTGAGGCAGAGTGGCACTGTTTGTAGTGGGGAGTTGGGTGGCAGCAGGTACAACGTTAACTGGTCATACCTTAGTAACTAAACAGGGCCCAGACTTGGGTGGCAGCATGTGCAATATGGGTTGAGATCATTATACAGTGGGCTAGGCCATAACTTATGCTTGTACTGGAGAGATAAGCGGTCACATGGTTACCAGTTGACCCCTAATGATTCTGCAGTAATTATTTCATTGGTCTATAACATGTTCCACTAGTGGTCTATAACCGGGTGGCACAGCAGGGCCTTGGATGGCAGCAGATGCAACGGCAGTTGGGTGGTATCTATCACAGTGGAGAGTTGGGTGGTAGAAGGTGTACCGTTAGTCGGGAGTTGGGTGGCAGCATGTGCAGGAGTATGTGCATTGGAGAGTTGGGTGGCAGAAGGTGCAGTGGAGAGTTGGACTGTTCGGCAGCAATATGTGCAGTGGAGAGTTAGACTATTGGGCGGCAGTGGGGAGTTGGACAGTTGGGTGGCAGTAGATGCAGTGGGGAGTTGGACGGTTGGGTGGAAGTAGATGCAGTGGGGAGTTGGCCAGTTGGGTGGCAGTACAGGGCTCGACAAATTGCTGTCCAGTGACCGTGACACAAAAAAAGATTTTGCGGCCTACCGGTTGAGTCCTTTTTGGCCCACCCGCTCCACCGGAAACAGAATTTTTTTAAAGTGTGGCCTTGTGCCCAGTGGACACAGCTCAAACTGGGTAGGTTTCTGGCCATATTTCCAAGAGCAAAATCCCTAGGAAAATAATCAAATGTTATACATCACCGGACAGTTAGAATTATTAGGATTCTAGAAACAAATGTCAATATTTGAAAACAAGGACCTGAGAAATCATGCATTTCAAAGGGATAATATATCTTAAAATTTCCATGGCCTGGTCGGGCACGGATTCTATCTACCGGACACAACACATTTCCGACTGTGCTGAAACAATTTGTCAAGCCCTGCAGTAGGTGCAGTGGAGAGTTGAACTATTGGGCGGCAGTGGGGGAGTTGGACAGTTGGGTGGCAGTAGATGCAGTGGGGAGTTGGACAGTTGGGTGGCAGTAGATGCAATGGGGAGTTGGACAGTTCGGTGACAAAAGGAGCAGTAGAGAGTTGGGTGGCAGTAGGTACAGTGGAGAGTTGGGCAGTTGGGTGGCAGTATGTGCAGTAGGGAGTTAGACAGTTGGGTGGCAGGAGTTGCAGTAGGGAGTTGGACAGTTGGGTGGCAGTAGATGCAGTGGGTTGTTGGACAGTTCGGTGACAAAAGGAGCAGTAGAGAGTTGGGTGGCAGTAGGTACAGTGGAGAGTTGGGCAGTTGGGTGGCAGTATGTGCAGTAGGGAGTTAGACAGTTGGGTGGCAGTAGATGCAGTGGGGAGTTGGACAGTTGGGTGGCAGTAGATGCAGTGGGTTGTTGGACAGTTCGGTGACAAAAGGAGCAGTAGAGAGTTGGGTGGCAGTAGGTACAGTGGAGAGTTGGGCAGTTGGGTGGCAGTATGTGCAGTAGGGAGTTAGACAGTTGGGTGGCAGTAGATGCAGTGGGGAGTTGGACAGTTGGGTGGCAGTAGATGCAGTGGGGAGTTGAACAGTTGGGTGGCAATAGATGCAGTGGAGAGTTGGACAGTTGGGTGGCAGTAAGTGCAGTAGGGAGTTGGACAGTTGGGTGGCAGTAGATGCAGTGGGGAGTTAGACAGTTGGGTGGCAGTAGATGCAGTGGGGAGTTGGACAGTTGGGTGGCAGTAGGTGCAGTGGGGAGTTGGCCAGTTGGGTGGCAGTAGGTGCAGTGGGGAGTTGTTGGGGGGTTGGGTGACAGTAGGTATAGTTATTAGTAGAGAATTGGATAGTTGGGTGGCAAAAGGACCAGTGGAGAATTGGACAGTTGGGCGGCAGTAGGTGCAAAAGAATCGGTTGGCAGCAGCTGAATTAGAAGTCAATACAGTTGGGTTTGGATGGTACCAGGTAAGCAGGGAGTTGTATGGCAGTAGGTTCAATAGGTGAGGTGGCAGCAGCACATGCCGAGCCTGGGAGAACCAATCCAAGGGCAGGTTCTGACGCATATCAATTTCACCCATTTTGGGGGGCAGCAGGTGCAACAGTGCAGTTAGAGTTGGGTGGCAGCATGTGCAACAGAGAGACCATGCTGGTTGGTGAGGGGGACAAAAGAAATGTTTCTGCTTCTATGTGCAATTTCACTTATCAACTCATGAAATGACCACCCCTATAATAAAACGGACGAGTCATCGGCTGTATTAGATAATTAATGATACTACCGGTTAAATTATCTATTCTCATGATTTATATAATTTATATATGATTATTAATACTTACTGTTCCTCCCACAATTCGCCCCAAGGGATACCATGCCCTCTCGTCGAACCAGTTAAGGAAGTTGTAGAATCCATTTTCCACCATGTGGTGGGTGGACCTATAGTTAAACCTGGAAGTAGAGCAAAGAGTAAAATTAATATCTGCATGATTTGGTAACACCTTATGTCCACATTAATTTAATGACCCTGTAGACATGCAAAGAACATGGTAATTATTGACATTTAATAATGCTTAATTGAGTCATAAAAGTGCATCTATATTAACATATCATGTTTTCTGTCTTCTTTTGCTTCAATTTGAAGTCCATTCTGGCATTCATTTGTCACTGTAATGTCAGAACCAATTCTTTACCTGCTAGTCAAGTTTTAACTGTAGGGGGACCCATACCGGTATTGCCTCTGGGACCCATTGTTGAACACATAATTTATAATTAATCAAATCAAGAATACAAATTAGATACTAATTCATGGCTAGAATGTCCAGTGTCTGGGATCAATCAAGATAAAAATGCCTGAGGCAAATTACTTGTAGGCCTACTTGGGTAGTTGTAATTGTAGGCACTATTTGTAATTTAGGACAACATCAAATGATCAAATCAAAGGATCAGTGATATTGAATAAATTAATATTATTTACGTAGACTGTGGCCTAGGCCTATGGGTTAATATAATAATTTATTAATTAGCTGGTTATTTTAATTAGAGCGTTGTTAACGCTGTAGGGTCGAAAGACTTATTTCTGATACGATATGTCTTATCAAACATTGGATATTCAGCCTAGGATCTTGATATCAAATACTTAAAATGTCATAAATGATAAAGGGGAAGGTACTATCCATTACTATCCATTCGCCTATCATTATCAATTGACAATGTCTATGAATCCTGATATTTGTTTATAATTTGATGAGATTGGTGATCATCCCTCAACCATCTCCCATATGTTTTTCTTCGTAGATTCAAGCCCCACATGGTAAACATCATGTACAACATCATATTGAACATACAAACAGTGTGTTGACAGCTACCACCAGCTGTGACGCCCCCCTCTACAATACACTTGCATGGTTTAGTGACAGCAGTTGACAGTGGTCGTCGGCTACCAACCCAAGTACCGAGAGACGGCGTCACTTACGACCGGGACAAACTTGGACTTACCATGGATCAAATTCATGGATGATGCTCTCAAAACGTATCACGGCGAATAGCCTGGAACTGAAGCCAGCTATCCAAGCAAGGGTGAGCACGAAGAACACCAAGAGACTTTTCCAGCCCCCTGGATTCGCCAGCGCCGATCTGATATCGCCTTTTCCACCGGCATCCGCCATGTTGGTCTACAGCATTCAGCCACGTTTTCGCGAGTAACCAATCAGAGACGTCCAAAGTAGGTCGGCGTGACACAGTTCTGTGACCTGTGTGGCCGTCGTAGTGCGTCTGTAAACCAGCAGGGGGCGCCAGGTAAGATTTTCCCCTTTTTTCCCGCTGCTCTTTTGAGAGACACTTGGAAGGGAATCAAATTATAATCATGAGTATTATCATCCCCACCTATTTGATAAGCTGTGTCCTCATGTCATATAGGCCTATGCGAAGAGCCAAACGTAAGATCAATCCATCTGTGTAAACATGAATCATGTACAGCACATGTCAGGAAAATCAAAGGAAACTAATGTAAACAAGACGACGTATTCAAACTTGAGTGAAATAAAGATAAATTTGTTCTAAAAAAAAAACAGTTTTGCTTCTTGATATAGGCCTATGAGTATGAGGGGGGAATCCATTGATTAGGGACGAGTCATTTATAACTACAAAGTCTACATATTTTAATATATCAGCTGGTGGGAGATGAATTCCAAAGTATTCAACTGTGATTGATTGATTGATTGATTGATAGATATTTCATTTCTTCATCCTGCAGAAATACAAAAAATAATTGTGGACAGATGAGGAGAAAGGGCCTTCCGAGGTGAAATGTATGTTTTAAAATTGTAGTCATAAGCTTTCAAAAGAGGTACATTTGTATCATAGATGGAGATATCACTTTTAGTTTTTAAGAAATTGCTTCATGAATCTGGGATGGTGCTACCCTTGTGAAACAGCCAATAGGCTCTATCTCTTGCTGTTTTAATTGTATTCCTATGTCTAATTATCCTGATTTCGCAAAATTTCACTTATCAGGCTACCTAACCACTAATTTTAATTTTTTTTTATCATATATCTAGATATAGAAATGGTATTTGTAACCTGTTTTCAGTGTAATGATCCCTATGAATTTCTCTATCAATTGGAATTCATTCTTTTTCTATTTGGAAGGAAATCGTGGTTGCCATGGCAACACGTTTTAGGAAGAACGCCTTATTTAGGCCTCATATTGGCTTCAAAACGCTCCATTTACATTCCAAATATGGAAGTATTTCCCCAAAATAGAATGCTTTGGAGAAAACCATTGTTTTCTATGCAAAAAATCACCTTAGAGCAAATTTTGGCCCATTTTCACATTTGTGGTCATTGTGTTGCCCCCTAGTGGCCAGACCCCAGTACTAAAAAACCCTCCTGGATGTACCTTTCTCCCCAGCTGCCCACAGTCATATCCGTTATGAAATGTGTTTATAGTTTAAAAACTTTGAGGGGTATGAACCCCATTCAATCCGATCCCAATGAGAATTACCCTGTAGGTTACCATAGCAGCAGGACCACACAGCCACATATGTGTTTAAGCCTGTTAGCTAGAACCTATAGTGATAAGGTATCGTCATATTAGACAATGTTATAGAGTGCTGTTTAGTTGGGTGTTGCTGTATAAATCTTCTTTTTTTTCTTCTTCTTTTCGGCGAAAAACAAGCAGTGGCCAGCCGAAGAACAAGTCAACAAAGAGCAGTGGTGACCCGAAGTGTAAAGTGCAACCGCAGCCATCCAAGAGGAATAAAGCATTGCCCAGCAGCAAAGGCAACGTGCGAGAAATGTGGAAGAAAGGGACATTTCAATATTTGTTGTTGGAGCAAATCAGTGAGTAGTATAGTATGTAACGGAACGGGACTATAGTTAACTACTGTTTATTACTCAATCGACATGCAGCCAATCAGAGGCCGCCATTTGGTCACGTGACCCGTTGCCATGGTAACGTGACCTACTTAGGGCTCTCAGCCAATCAGAAGCCAGCATTCTGGGTGACCTACTGACCTACTTAGAAGCTCTCAGCCAATCAGAGGCCGGCATTCTGGTAACAATGGTAACGTGACCTACTTACGCCACGTGACCTACTTAGGCTCAGCCAATCAGAAGCTGGCATTCTGGTAACTAGGGTAACGTGACCTACTTAGGGTTTGTTTGTAAACAACACCACGTGGCTCTCTTGTTTGTAAACAACACCACGTGACACGTGACTGTTTGTAAACAAACAAACAAAAAAGTTATGTAACTTATATATAGAAATAAAAACACAACAAGATAATTTCTTTTTTTTTCATTTTATTCTTTATTTTCATTTCAATCAAAAAAACACACAAGTTTATGCTTTTTTAGCTCGCTTCTTCGATTTGCAACAACCCAACAGGCCGCAAAGTCTCACGCCGCCTTCACTCGCACCACCACACCCCGGACGACTTCTCTCCAATAGACATTGCACGACTTTGGATTTAAATCCAACACCATTTCGGCAAGGCAGAGAATCTTTGCCTCCATGAAACGGCCGCCATCGCAACAACCCGTCAGAACAGCATCATCGATAGCTTCTGACTCACTGTCCGGTCGCTCAGCTTTGGGATTTTGCTCATGCGCATGACGCACTTCTTGGGGTTTCTTGTTCGACATGCTTCAATTAGGAAATGAACGCAATGAGGTCCACAGGTGTCAGCAGAAGTGTCTTGTAGTTGAACGCGGTTTCTTTGCCACTTGAACGGAGCAGAGCGTTCCACGAAAGACAAGAACTCCACACTCAGCGGCGGTAAGCCGAAGGAATCAAAGTAGTACACTTCACCCGTGCTCGACACGTAAAACGCCACCCAATGCTGACCTGGTAAATGTTGCGGATCTGTGTTGCTCACGAAACAAGTGTCTTTGATAGGGTGCTTCGGAATAGTGTCACAAGAGAAAACACCCAGGAAACGATGTTTTGTGTGAACGTTTTCCTTCAACACTCTGCTTATTTCAAGCGTGTTCATACGATACGCTAAGTACCGCTGTCTTGTCTTCAGTTCATGTGGTAGTCGGTGATGGGGTGTCGATCTCGGGTCAGCTCGACGACGTTGTCGTACACCAAGTAGAGTAGCACCGTTGTTGTCGCTTGTAGCGCCGAGCGGAAACTGACTTCCACCCTCAGCTGACCCGCTCTTATAAGGTTCACGCGACACCCGTCGTGCGATCTGTCTGGGGTTAAATCGAGGGGGAACACCGTGTAACCGTTCAGGAATTGATCGTATGAAATACCGCAGGAGCGCGCGCCCTCGTACATCCCCGTTTCCGTGTGTAGCGCCAAGTACTCTCTCACCGCCGCTTTGGTCTTAAAGTCGGGCACGTAGGCGTCGTTCGGCACTTTCTGATCGTTCACTATCACTTGAAGCGAGCTGATGTCGTAATGCTTCATTTCGAACGGGTTCTTGGTGTAGCTACCGTTGAAGGCGTCGTGGTCTAGGAAGCAAATCATCATCGACTTGGGAAGCTGGCCTGTGTTGGAGTGCGTGTAGCTGTGATCTCTGTTACCTTGAGGGATGGCGTACGTCGTCACCTCCACTCTGTTCACCGGGTAGTCGAAGGGACCGTGTTCTATCACCGCTCTCTCGTGCGTTTCCGCTACAGCGTCCGCCACCAACACGCGTCGCACGTAGAGCTTTGCTTTGTAGATCTTCAAGCTGTAGCCTCCGTCAGCGGCGCACATCAGATAGAAAGAGGGCGCTGCCTGTTTCAGAGTGAGATTGATTTCTGTCTCTCCAACGATGAGCTTCGGTTGATGAGCCAGGTCAAAGTGCAGTCGCGCCATCAGCGAAAAGCGCTTGTTGGAGATTAGCTTCCTGCGCGCTTTGTACCCCGCATTCGCGTCAGTCAACACGTCAGGCGTATCTTCATGCCACCCCTGGGCGCTCATGACGCCGTCCTTCACGTCTTTGTTGTAGTTGAGTAACCCTTCCAAGTAAGCTCGGTAAGGGTAGGTCTCGGTGTTGCCAGACACTTTGAAACCGCCGATGGAGACTTGGACGTCTTTGAAGAGCGAGTGAGCCAAGTTGTTCACCGGAGCTACCGCGTCGGTGTCCTCGAGCGCCGCTCCGTTCGGTTTCAGCACTTGACATTCCAGATGAAGGTAATTCTCGTTCAGGTCTGTGTACTCTTGCGACTTGTTGATGGTGAAATTTATGTTACCTCCATCCTCTAAAGAGTTTTTTGTTTCTATCCCCAGGAAAGACGACTTTAAGATAGTAGTCTGAGTCGGCGCTACGGTGTGCAGGTCGAGCTCAGAGAGCGCGCACTCGTTACTGCTCTCGTGTACGTAAGCCATTGTGTTCTCTCTTCACGCGGACGACAGACTGACGCCGGCCGCCTCCAGTCTTTTTATTTATACCTGAACGCCTAGGCGCTTACCGGTCGAATACATCCCCTCTACGTCTCTTGCAAGAGCCACCGCCCGTCTGAGGAGAATGCCGGCGACGTTTCGACCCTTTCTTAGACGCGACAGTCGTCTTTCCTCCCGAGAACGCCGTACTCGCCAGTCTCTTCAGAGCGCCTGCGCCTCGGTCTTTCACGCTGCTCTTTAAAGTCCAACCCGCCAGCACATCTTTAGCTACGCCCACACCGGCGCGGAGCAGCGTTTTTCCCACCGACTTCAATAGCGGGGTAGCCGAGCGCATCAGACCTAACAGAGCGCCGCCCAAACCGTGCCCGCTCTGGAAAGAGCGCCCGCTGTACACGTTGATGCCGTTGCCCAGCTGCGCGTTGTAGTAATCGCTGTACCCTCTGCCGACGGTGCGCCTGGGTGGAAAGTACGGAACGCGTTGACGCATCATTTTTCTCTCTTTCAGCGCTCAATAGGTCTCAGATGAAGTGTCACGGTCACCTCGCCTCTACCGAATGGGATGGAATGACCGGATCGGTCTCTTAAATAGATGCCGACCTCGGTAAACCTCTTGGATTTCAAGGGGAAATAATCCAAATGGGGAAAACTGATAGCTTGCACGCCACCTCGACGCTTTCCGCCTCTGTCCACCGCGACGCAGCGTAACAGCGGCACTTGCATGTCGCCCACACGTCTCTCCTGGATCATGTCGGTGTATATGTACAGAGAGTGCACGTCCCCGAAAACATCCATCGAGTAGGCGCCGGTAGTCGGCGATGCGAAACACGTCTTCTCTCCGAAGCCTAGAACCGAGTCAGCAGGACAGCACAGTGTCTCGGCGGTTTGATGGTGACGCGTTTCGTCTTGGAGTCATACGATAAGATCCCCATCGGTTTGAGCAAGAAGCTGGAGCCCTCTAGTCTGTCATCTCGCAACGTCTCACTCAAGCGCTCGACTAGGGTGTGGTTGCTTCCGGTGAAAATAGGAGGTATCTCGAATATGTTTGGCATGAAACTGCGCACTCCCATGACTTTCTCCATCTCTTCGATCATCTGTCTTGCTTGATCGCTGATCGCCTTCTTCTTCACCGCCGGGGACAAGAACTGCTTGTATACGGCATTCGTCTGTCTCAAGTCGACCTCTCTCTTAAACCTTTTTGTTTCCGGTTTCAATCGCTGCTCTTCCGACGTGTCTGATATCTCTTCCACCGTTACATAGCTCGCTTCCTTCCAGCTCAGCGGGTATTTTGAGCTGAACGTTAGCTTGCTCAGACCGTTCGCGTTTTTCATTCCCCTCCAGTCTACCTGCGGTTTTCTTCTTTCGGCGAATTTAGTGTCTTTTAAAACCTTGATCGCCTCCTCTAGCGAACCCTTGGTGCGCAGAGGAACAACGATGATCAAGTCGTCGTCGTGCACGTTAGTCCATTCTGTAGGGAGGATGATCTCAGTCAGAGCCGCTTCGTACGCTTCGGGCAGAAGGAGCGGCGAGTCGAAGTGAGTTCGGAAAGACGTCAAGCTGTTGTCAGGATAATACTCCATAGAGCTGTTGCTAGGTAGAGTGATGTTCATTTTTCTTCTTTTTTTTCTACGTTATTTTTTTTACGGGGATCCACCCGTTGAACTTGTCGTCGTAACCTAACCAACGTACGAAAGCTAACTCTTTACCGTCGACGGTCTTGCGGCGCAACACCTCGTCTATCAGGTAGTTGTTGTCGTAACGACTCTTGTACACCTTCTGAACCTCTTCCGGGTAGAAGACGCCTTTTATCTCCTCGCCCTTGTCGTCTTTCAGCTCGAACCCTCTGCTTCCCAACGTCTTAGCAACGTCGACCACTTCCTCGCGCCAGTTTCCCTCGTACCCTTTGTCGAAGGCGCCTTTAGTTCTCAACATCCTCACTCTGTCACCCGGAGCGATGACGTCGACGGCGGACGTCTTTGTTTTTTTCTTCTTTTTCCATATTTCGTCGATTTGTTTGTTAGTTGGGAGATCTTGTCGGTAGAAAACTGTTTCGCTGTTTTCCGAGCTGACTTGAGCCGGCGCCATTTTCAACGTCTTGTGGTGAGTGCGATTGTAAGAAGACACTACATGGTGCAGTACGTCTACGTAGCGATACGTGCGCTTGTGTGTGAAATAACGCCACAGCTTCTCCTTCAGACTGCGGTTCAAGCGCTCCACTAGACTAGCTTTGATGTCGTCGTTCTCGCCAGTGAAAAACTCTATGCCCTCGCTCTTCAAGTGATCTTGAAAGATCTTGTTCAAAAACTCTTTCGCCTTGTCTGTCTGAACAGTGCGCGGTCGTCTCTCGCCAGTGTCTGTCATCTTTCGGAAGGCCTCGGTAACATCAGCGCCGCTCTTGGATTTAATGGGAACGGCCCACGCGTACCTAGAGAAAACGTCGATCGCCGTCACCACGTACCGGAAGCGGTCGTTGTGAGACGCCAAAGCCTGCATGTCCATCAGATCTATCTGCCGCTGCTGATCGATTGCGCCGGTTATAGTCTTGTTCCTTGCGAATTTTCTCCGAATGGGTTTATGTTTAGTGTAGGCGTCCAGCGACACTAAAGCATCTCGGATGACGGCCGGGTTTAGGTGGCGAAAATGATGTTTCTGGAGTTTAGTCAGGCTAGTGAAACTGGAGGGCGCTTTGACGTCGGTATATCTAGCTACTACGCGCTTCTTTTCTTTTTCCTTCTTGGTCAGTCTCTTCACTGGTTTGCCCATCGTCGACCTGTTGAGGGCGTGAACGACGAAGTCGCCGCTAGGCGGTTGCGCCCTTTCCTTTTCTTACTCCCCGCACTCCTATAGGAAGTCGGAGTTTGGAAAAGTTCACTGCCCTCCTCGTCGTCAGAGGATCGATCGTCCACCTGGAGAGAAGAGTCTGCTGCTGCTACTGCTGCTGCTGCTGCTTCTCCTTCTTCCGAGTCGAAGCTCGGTCGTTTCCGACCTCTGTCAGCAAGCCGTGTGTCCAAGCTTTGGCCAGGTCCGCTCGCTTTATACAGATGGTTTCCAATCAAGGAGTCTGTGGGAACTGCTTCGCGCAGCGCTTTTGTGAACGAAGAGTAGCCCGCCGGTCTGGGCGCCGTCTTCCTGAACCTGGCGGCGTCGTTCAGTAAGTCCACTATGTTGATGCGATGCTCAGGTGGTATTCTCCGACCCGACATCTCGCGCACCGCACCGTCCTCGTTCCACTTGACCACACCGGATTTCTCCAATTGTTTGTACAGCGCCACGGTCCGGGTGCGATTCCTCTTGGGAACTTGGTTCACCAACCGCTCAAGTAGGGACGCGCTGGCTTCTTCAGCAGACTGACGGAGGTGAGCCGGGGGCGAAGAAGTGTAGGACGAAGAGATGTTGCTGTTGTTGGGATTCGCGAGAAAAAATTGCAATCTATTCAACAACCTTCGGTATTTCAACATTTTCTCGCGCGATTCCAAAGTGGGATCGTTCAACACTAAGTCCAAGTCCCTGTAGATAAACTGTAGCACCTGGTGCAAGGCCGCGTCGGGATTAAGGGACTGTTCTGCCTGCTTGTGGTAATAGGCCATATCGGCAGGTAGGCGGGCGGCGGTGGCAGGAGCGGAACTCTCGTTCTTTTCAGTACGCTCATCAGGAAGAGGAGGAAGGTTTGGAGCAGTAGAAGTACTAGCAGCAGCGACTGCAGTAGTAGCAGCGCTAGTAGTAGCAGCAGCGGGCACATGATGAAGTAGACCTGCTCGTGATGATTTGTAGAGCGTCTCAGGATCCACGAGCGCTAAGCGTTTGTAGTGTTGTTGCTGCTCTGAGTCCGTCATGGGGACGACGGTGGCGATGACGCTGGCGGTGGCGGTAGTGGTGGTACTGTCGGCGAGTAGGTGTCGAATGAGGTGTCTCATATACGGAGAATGCTCTTTATAAGCGGTAAGGCCATCCCTATGAGAGCCGGAATGAGGAAACCTCCCTCTTGTACCAAGACGCGTCTCTTTTTCTTGATGGGCGTAGATTTTTTGCCGACCTCCCTCAACACGTCAGCCGATTCTCGAAGCTTGTCCAGTTGTTTGTCGCTGAGCGGGATGTTCCCTACCAGTAAATTGTGACAGATCTCACTCAATGCTGCGATCAGATCGTCGCTTCCAGAGTCTATTAGATGCGAGCAGTCCTTTGGCGAGCACTTAGCTAAGTGCTTGAGAGTACCAAAGTGTCTTTCGAGTAGATGAGAAGACATTTTTGCTACTGCTTTCTCTTGTTCTTTTTTTTGTCTAGCGGTACGAATACTAGCTGAGAGTGTATGGACGTCAAAGAGGAGCGTATTCTCAGATCGTCAGGTGTTGACTGCTTGAAGTCCAGAAGGAGGTATGAGTGAGGTCGCTTGAGTTCATGGGTAAATATACTAGAGAGGGCCGCCGCGTTGGAGGGAAACACCTGGCGAGACAGACTAGCTATTTGCCCCATGTCGCGCGGGTTCTTGAAAACGATCATGTAGTGAGCGTTCAGACTCATAGTTCGAAAGTCGGGTGATTTCTGGAATAGGTTCTGAGTGATATATATGACGCTCACGTTCCAGTGATGCGAGTATTTAGTAAAGATGTCGGCTACCACTTGCTGATTGGAACTGCTCATCAGATCGTCCAATATCAGTAGAGTGTGTGGTCGTAAAGCGTCTTCTGCTACTTCCACGTCTCCCGCTATAGACTCTTTGCTAGGAAGACCTTCTCTGAATTCCACACCGTACTGATTTTGCATTTTTTCAAACAGAGGTTGCCACTCGCCGTAATGGTAAAAAGTCTTTTCCACCGGCGGCGTGACCAAATTGTTCACGTCGCTCAGAAATTGATCCACCAAGCGCGATTTTCCACAACCCGACGGACCGCTAATGATACAACTAAAGGGTCCTTGTAGTCGAGCGTCGAAATGAATTTCTGTGAAGAGTTTGCTTTTACTACTCGACATTTTTTTGTTTTTTTTCAGGACGCGTCAGAGAGCGGTTGTGTGTCTGACTGTCTGCTGTGTTTCTCACTCGAACGGTCGGTAGTGAATGGTTGTGGAGAAAAGTCAGCCGACCTTTTTATTGATACCGGCCGGTGTCACAGTAGCGGCGGCAGAAGTGACTTTTTTCTTTTTTTTTTTTTTTGCGATAAAATTCTATTTTCACTCAATAGTCATAAATGTTTGTATCAGACTCCAGAGGAGTCTGATACAAATATTTATATTTTTTTTTTAAAAAGAAGAGGAGGAGGAGGAGGAGGAGGAGGAGGAGGAGGAGGAGGAGGAGGAGATTAATTTATTTATTTTTTGATCATTTAGGCAAAGCTCGTCGCTTTGCCGCTTTTTTTTCTATTTCTGTGTTGTGACACGATCGTCTCGAAAAAGCAATAAGGCGTGTGAGCGCGGCGGTGACAAATACATATTGGAGCGTATGGTTTAAAATGGTGCGTCCCTATCTTCTTCAATTCGGCTGCGTTGCAATATGCGGGATAACAAGTGACGACGTCGAAACGTTTAGAGACCGTGTTCACGTCGGCCACAACGCGCGCCCACCGAGTGGGAGCTGCAGTCTCTCCCAAGAAACCGATCGGCTTGTCGAATCGTTTCATAGCGCTTATTCTCACTTTATAAGAGGAGGCAGGGTGAGGAGAGTAGCGGCGCTCTTTCTTTTCATGAAACGCCCAACGAGTGGGGGCGCTGAGAGCGGCTGTTATGCAATGGTAGAGTAAATACTGTTCTGAGAAGACGGCTCTCGGCCATGTCGCTACGTTTTCCTTTTTCCGCTCTTGTATAACGACGATGGCGCTCAGCTTTGCATTTCTCGAGAATTCGGTACGCTTCAAGAGAAGCGTGAACCTCAACTACGTGACGCTCTCTCCTTTGAGATAAAAAAATAGCCGGGCAGTTGAGGAGGGCACTTTGTTCGCTTGTCCGTCTTTTAGAAACTCGCGCCCTCTGCAGCGCCATATTTCTTTCCTCCGAAACAAAAAAGACTGAGTGAAAATAAAAATTTTAAAAAACAAAAAGCTCAAAGAAAAAAAATAAGCAATAAGCAGACTCAGCTCGAAATTCCCTGCTGGCGTGATGGCGGTGACTGCAGGCGGTGGCGGCGGTCGGCTGGCCGGCGGTGGCGGTGTCGGCGGCGCTGGTAGAAGGGTGTGTGGAAAGAGAGACGCATCTCAGTCTTTTATAGGAGCGGCGAGTCTGACATTTTCAGCTGTCGCATGCTGACCTGCTGCTATCATAAGAGAAACAAAAGCCCTAATCACGCTTTTCAGCTGGATCCTTCCACCCCGCCAGACATGGATCCCGATGGGAAGGTGGTTTAAAATTAAATCTGTGTACCGACTGTCATACAATAGAGTAATTAGTTGAACGCGTGTTACCTGTATAAAGGATTAGCGGGTCATGGGCTCAGCGTGTGTATAGAAAAACAACTACAGGTAGCGTGAACAAAGCGACCCCCTCCCTTTCTGTCACTCTGTCTGTGACTAGAGGGTGCGCGTGTGGTAAGCGGCTTAAATCTAAAGAAAAACAAATCACCCTCTCCTGTCGTCAGCAGTCAGCCGGCCGGCGGCTGGAAAATGCGATTAGAGGGATGATGAGCCACGTAGTAAGCGACTTAAGGCTGATCTTAAGACCTGCCGTGAGGGGGCAGCTGGCCGGTGGCTTGAAAAAAGGGGGGAGTAAGGGTATATAAGGGGGAGTGAAACCGTATTCGGCATCGTCATCATCGTTCACGCTACTACTACTACTACTACTACTACTACTACTACTACTACCACCACCAGCACCACGCCTCAATTTGCAGATCCCCATGATGGAAAGTTGCTACCGTGACATGAAGCGGAATGACGAAGCGGCGTGCGAATGTGAAGCTGATGCTGTAGCCTCTGCTACTGCTGCTGCTAGTGCTGCTCAGCGTGCTACTGCTGCATTTACTGCGGCTGTTAGTGACGCTGGTTGTGATGACGTTGTTGTTGTTGCCGCTGCGGCTGTGACTGCTGCTGTTGCTGCCGCCGATGCAGCTACTCATGCCACCGATGCCGACGCTGCTGCTGCTGATGCTGTTGCGGCTGCCGATGTCGCCGCTGATAACGCTGCTAGTGCCCGCTCTGCCGCCCTTGCTACTGTCGCTGCTGCTGTTGTTGCTAATGCTCACGCTACTGCTGCTGCCGCTGCTGCTGCTGCTGCTACCGCTGCTGCCGAGGCTGCTGCCACTGCTGCCGATGCTGCTGCCGATGCTGCCGATGCTGCCGATGCTGCTGATGTTAGCAGTCGCGTCGACAAAGAATCGTCATTTGTCACTCTTAAACCTCCAGTTGAACGCGCGACGGGTAGTAGGGCTACCAACGCGACGGCCGGATGGTGCAAATGGTGTCGTCGCTTCTGCTCGTGCGCTTGCTTTTCTTCCGGTCCTACCTGCTGCTGCTACGGTATGATAGTGTTATAGTGTTTGAATGAGAACGCGCGTAGTTACACATAGACGCTGTAACAGATGTGCTCTTTTTTTGAAAATATAATTTTAACATAACATGGAACTTGTTGTGTTTATTTTCTATATATAAGTTGTTTGTTTACAAACAGTCACGTGTCACGTGGTGTTGTTTACAAACAAGAGAGCCGCGTGGTGTTGTTTACAAACAAAACCCTAAGTAGGTCACGTTACCCTAGTTACCAGAATGCCGGCTTCTGATTGGCTGAGCCTAAGTAGGTCACGTGACGTAAGTAGGTCACGTTACCATGGTTACCAGAATGCCGGCCTCTGATTGGCTGAGAGCTTCTAAGTAGGTCAGTAGGTCACCCAGAATGCTGGCTTCTGTTTGGCTGAGAGCCCTAAGTAGGTCACGTTACCATGGCAACGGGTCACGTGACCAAATGGCGGCCTCTGATTGGCTGCATATCGATTGAGTAATAAACAGTAGTTAACTATAGTCCCGTTCCGAGACATACTATACTACTTCAGTGAAACAAGTATCTTGTGATGACGAGGTTCAACAATTCTCTGAGGAGGAAAGTTGTGCAACATTCGTTGGTACTGTAGGTACTCATCAAGTGCTTAAAGCACCTTAAACGAGTCATCGTTTTCATTGTATTTTATCAATAGGCTACCCAGCCGGCAAAGATACGTTGGGCCAACGTTGGGCCAACAGTAGTCAATGTTGGACTGACGTCAGATTCTGACGTTGGGCCAACGTTCATTTATCCGTCCATCAGAACGTCGCCCTGACGTCGCAAAGAAATGACATTGGCCAAACGTTGCCCCACATTAGGACGTTGGCCCAACGTCAGTTTTTTGACGTTGTACCCACGCCATAAGGATTTTGACCATTGTAAGCAGGACATCCTGGGCGTCATTTTGAGGTATTACAAGTAAGGGTAGACCTATTAGATGTATTTTTCAATTAAAAAATGAGATTTTTTGGACAATTTTTGACACTTTAAAAAAATGTAACATACACATATTTGGGATCTTTTGAAAGGTATTTCTCTGTTATATCAGATGCACTAACTATCTAGTTGATACAACTAACGGCGTAAGAGCGAAACAGAATAAACCCCCTTCAATCCCAAAATAGATACTCATTTTTTTCCCACAGCATTAGAGATACAGCCTCAGGGCTTTTTCCACTTAAAGCAGAACACTCAGGTCGTCATTTTGAGGTATGACAAGCAGGGCTAGGTCTATTGGAAGTATTTCTTTATTAATAAAACAAGCATTTTTGTACAATTTTTCACACTTTTTGGCACTATTCTGAATCATTAGATACACATATTTGAGGTAATTTGAAAGGTGTTTCTCTACTCTATGAGATTCACTCACTACTTTGCCGATACGATTAACGGTATTACAGGAAAATTTAAATGAAACAGCCAAGCCCATGCACCAGAGTCGATGTCCGACAGTTTGTGTCCTCACATATTGGTTATAAAGGTTACATAACATGCTATATCAATACATATAATATATATAGCCTATACCCCTCAGAATCCTCATTCTTGTGATTCCATACAAATATATTAACTGCAAAGCCATTTGTTTCCAACATAAAGAACCATGATATCAGGATTCGTAAATCATTATGAATTGGGCCTAAAAGTTACATAATTGTGGTACACATGTATCATGTTATAAGAATTGCCTAAATGAGTTGATATTAAAAGCTAGATACAGAGTTCAAGAGGAAATTTCATCCTAACTTGCTTTAAAGTAGCCCTATATCAGTGCTATTTCAGCAAATTTCAGAGAATTCATGATTATTATCAGACCACTCAGTATTATGTAATACTTAAAATGGGTAAATATTGTTTGGAAGTGATGTATATCATATTACCTATGCCTATAAACGAATTCAACTTGATAGGGCCTATATTGAACAACAGTTGTGTAGTGCTGATTTTGAGTCTGGTCATTTTTCATGCTCAGGGACATTGGGAAAACTAGTGTTTTCCTCATTTTTGAATGTAAATTCTGGAATCATCCTTAGTTATCCAGAATAATAATGGTCTCCAAAACCTATCAAGAGGATTTACAGAGGACCAAAGCTACATCTGACATATTGGTGAAATCAGACACCACCAAACCTGTGATATTTTGCACATCTCTGTGCAAAATCATTGACTTACATGTAATATATCACAAGTTTGAGGGCCTGTAAAAATAGAAATTGATGTCTGAACTCATAGCCTAGATTCTTCATTGAGATGAGGAGATAATGCTGTGATCAGGATCCAATCACTTTTCACAATCTATTCCTTTCCCTAGATATTACAGAATGCTTATAATATGCATGCATAATGAGCTTGAGGAGATGGGCCAAAATTGGCTAAGTCCACACCTCATTACAACACTTTCAAATGGCTGGCAAATCCAAACCGCTTGACCGATCTGTATCATCATAGATATACATAGCCTGTAATATACATATCTATGGTATCATATAAAAACTGTTTTTCTTCTTTTAACATGGTCTATCCATCCATCTAATTACTTTCCACATGTGCAACAATAATATCTTCAAACTAGCTGGGATAGCCTACCTACTTCAATGTGGTGAAGAGTCTCAGTCAACACGATGTCGGATGTGCTGGACTGTGTCCCTGGGGCCCTGGGGCTATGCACACATTTGAGATCAAAGAGACAGAGAGCAAGTCTAGGTTTATAGTTCATAACTTGTGCACCGTGGGGCGCCAATCGGTTAGTGGCGTCGGTTAGTGGCTCAAAGTTGCACTAATCCCAGTAATGACGTCACAAGTCACATGATCAAACACAATTCTCAAGATGGCGACGTACCTGGCAGCTCCCATTAAAAGAACTTGGGAATTAGATTACATTAAGCCTTTAAAAACATTTATTACCAACACATTTACCACCATAAATCCGGAAGACTATGGCCCAGCGTTAACGGAATTCAACAAACTTCGGACCACCGTGATTGCCAAATCTGGGGACAAGCATGAATCGGCACTGGATGTGATCTATCGGTAAGTTTAGCCTGTCATCAACGTGAACCGACTGTCGAAAGGAAGTGAGTCATTCCTATGTGATCACATGTATTGTAACACTGACTGACTGTTGTGGTCATTTTATATATACTAGTAGTTTATATATAGGTAATATAGCTTTGAATTAAGAACTGTCCATATATACCGGTATGTGTGTCAATCATTATTAACTCCACAGACTTCAATTTCAATCTTCATTCTATTAAACTTTTTTTTTCACTCAGCCTCAGGTCAGGATTTCCCTTTCTCAGAATGAGAATCAGATTCTGTTCAGAGTTTGTTGTGTTTTGTGTGGCCTGGCCCTAGTCTGAGAAAGGAACAGTTTTGAATGCAGATCCTTTCCTTTCAAGTAGCCTGTTTAACCAGAGACATAGTCATAGAGACATAGAGAATTGGAAGGAAGGGGTACAGCACTACAGGTGTCCCATGTCGCCATATCGATTATAAGAAATGACAATGTCAATGTCCCATGTCACTATCAATTTTTTCCTCCTTTCCCATGACGCCATGTCACTAGGCCTAAGCCCCAAAATTGATCATGTTGCTGTGTCGAATTTAGGGAGTGATCATTTTTTAACGACAGGGGGGTGGTGGGTTTCCACGCAAAGCGCGCGAAATTTTTTACCACCCCCCTGGTCGAGGGGTCAACATTTTTTACCACCCCGTTAGGGTCGAAAATCGGCTTGCGCGCAGGCCCTTTGAAGCATAGTAACGCGCGGCCTTTTTGGCCCAAAACGGGTTAAATTTTTTTGCCCCCCCCCCAAGAGGGGTCCAAATTTTTCCAAATCCACCACCCCCCCCCCCCCTGTTGTTAAAAAATGAGCACTCCCTTAGGGCTCTAGAGCCTTTACTACCGGCATTAAAAATAGGAGTAAAACCAAAGTGTCTCACAGCCGATTGAAATATCATTAGAAGAATTGTTTAAAAGATCCATTCGTCAGGGGGTCCAGATTCCCTGGACCCCCCCCCCCCCCCCCTCTCATTCTGAGTCCTGGATCCCGCCCCTTCAGCTGAACTAGCTAGGTGTTAACACTATGCCTATGGCACTGGACCCAGTCTCGGACTCCTATACCAACACTGCTCCGGTCCCTCTGCTCTGTATGGTCTGGGAGCAGACATTCATCTCACTTGTTGCTCATTTGTGCCAGTTTGGTGGCGCAAATGAGTGTGTTTTGGTCAATACACATCCAAGTAAAGAGAGATGCTAATCAATATCAAAGGGGTAATAAGAGTACCTGGGGGCTACTGTACAATTAACACTTATAATTGACAGAGGTAGTTGAAAGATGTGTATTGGGATGGGATGATGGCCTGCTCCCAGGCTATCCAACTGGTAGGATAGTCGCTGGCCGAGGTTGCACTGGACCCCTTAAATGCATGGGCCATATTGGGGCTTTGATAGTTACATGGGACAGGAGGGAAAAAAATAGATACCCTGGTACATCACGACATCGGGCATTTCTCGGCCAATCAAGAGCCCCACGGTGCCGGCCCCACGTCTTTCAACATTCAAGCTACCAGTAGTATCCATACAGTGATAATGTTCATTTCATCAGTAGATAAACTTTCTACACAAAAAACGTCATTATGGACTGCAGAGTCATGTGCGTTGTTATCAGTGTAACCATCTATTCTTTTAGTAGGCCCACGTGTGACAACTGAATACATGCGTTTTAGATAGCACATTATGACATATACTGTACCGGTGCGATATAGTGTTGGGCCCCTGGGGCAGTCTTAACATTTGGCGGGCCCTCATAAAAGACAGCCTGACATGTGCTTATTTATGACCCTAGTCTATTTTAACAATCCTCTGTTCCCTGTGCTTTTTAAAGACCGTCGTTCTTTTCATGCCCAGTAATATACCACAGACACAGTGGTAGCTATACTATAGTGTAGTGGTACGGGATCATATCATATCACTTATATAGAGTACCGGGGGTACAGTAGAATTGCACATTTTAGTGACACTCTTGAACATTTTTGGTACGTCCTAGCTATGTAATCCCTAGGCTATGTACATGTACTAATAATGCAGTATGCTACAATCATAAGTCTACACGTAATCAGTTGTACCATAATTCCTTGGTTACAAACAGACTGGTACAACTACAACATGTACTACCCGGTAGTGTCCCGGGTATGCCTAGAGACTACAATCTGCACACTTTCAGGGTGTAAGGGTTGGGGCACACAATCCCCACTCATTCCCCTGTACCCGTTACGTAGGGTTTGTGTGTACTGTGAGGGGTTAAGGGGAGGGGTGACGCCCAGTCACTGGGTTAGGGAGGGACAAGTCACGATGGCAGGTGTTGCACCGACCCAGTTTGCTGTTCAACCGTGGAGTTAGAGTCTAAGGTAGGCTCTAGGCAGCTCCTGTACGGGGGAGGCACTCCTACATACACGTTACACCCACAGGCATCATGCTGGGACAGTCTCCCTTATACAAGAGACTGACATTTTTCCATGTTCCCTTCTTCTCTATACTAGTAATACCAATTTTCATTTAATCTCCCACCCATATTTTGCCACGCTCCCATTCCCTCCCACCATTTTCCTCCCCTCCAATTCATTCTGTTTCCACCTCCCACCCCCACGTCTCTCCTCCCCCCCCCTACCTCTAGGCTATCCCTCTTCCCCTCCCCTCCCCTCCCCTCCCCTCCCCCGCTTACTGTCCCCTCCCCTACCCCTTGTGAGGCCTACATACTGTAACATGGGGCAGCATGCTCCAGGTACAATATGTGTAAATCTGACCACTCCCTGTTCATATTCCTGTTACTGTGCTTCTTCTCGCATGGCTGACCCGGTACATCTCTGTAATACTATACTGCCAATACAAGATTATAGCCAAGACCTAAATAGTTTTACTACCACCCCCTACCCGCCCACCATCAATCCTGGATGAATGGTAGCACCAATGCCTCTCCAATCCCAGTAGAGTCATTTACAGTTTTATTGTCTTATACAATCCCCTGAGATTAATATGGGTAGTTTTTACAGTCATGTGCTAACAGTGTTCGATTTTAAACACGATGTTGTCATGTTGACAGTCAGTAAGCCAAGAAAAAATTAGATGTGTTGAGGTAACATAGTCCAATAAAGTTAGGTATGGTGAATTTCAGATTAATGTCCCAATAGTATTAGGGTAGAGCCCTAAAAATAGGGTAGGTCGGGTTACCTGCGCACAACTCTTTTTAGGCCTTATCACAATAGATACTCATGTCAGTACTTGATGTGTCGTAACGGTTGTTCTGCCCACCATACCTTTACTCCGTTGACCCAAAATGGTACAATATGTAGCATAATATTTGCTCATTGGTTGACCACTGACAGTAGATACAACTGGTAGATACACCCTGTGGTCCTGTATATTATGTGATGGCACTGTACGTGTCCTACATGTATCTGTAGTAGACACACATATCACACACAAAATGACCCAATAGAGACTTTAGGGACGGCCAATTTGACAACAAAATCTCTTCCACCAGTCACTTAGCTTCATGACATCAATCACTCTTGAGGGACGTATTACACGTATGGATCATTTCTAGGGTGGATAGGGGTGGCATATGCACAGCATTAAAGTACAGAATCAAATATTATTGTACACGTCCATTTATGTACATGGAAAAGAAGAATCACAAAGTGAAACATACTCATAGTTTTAGGTCTACTTTAGTAATAGTTGACCAAAGAGGCTAACAAAAAAATGGAATTGAGGCGAACATATAGTCTTTGTCTGGAAAATACAGGTTAATATGTCCCCAATGTGCACTCTAAATTGAAGTGTTCCCTGGTGATATGCAATACTCAAGACTCCAACTTGGTGTTTCCCTGTGGTGTAGGTAGACTGTTTAGTGTTCAACAGATCAATATGTAATAATGTGTATACCCGGAGCGAGGACAGCGGACCGACCGGGGCAGGGGAAGAGGTATTGATATTGCGTCTAAATTATTCATGCCGTGTCCGAAGGGAAGGACAAATTGAAAATAGTCCTTCGCTAAGCCATAGAATTTGATAACATTGAATTCATTGAAAATCGATTCATTCACATTAGCCTCATATAATGCCATATAATATGATTTCATGTGCCAGGGGTAGTTTCTATTCTGTGATCTACCATACAAATGGGTCACACTCCCATGTTCCAATAACATTGTAGCATGAGGTATATGTGACATGTACTAGGAATGGGGACCTAAGTGCACTCTGCACTGAAGTCCCTTTTCGCTGATTGTGTCACATATATATAGATGTGCTATACTTGTAGATGATGCATAGATTGGTGCCACACGCAGGTTAGACATACGTTATACCAGGGAGTCACTGACACATATCAGTGACACACTAATGCATGTATATAACCCTTTTAAAGGTCCCTAATAGGGACCGCATAATGCTTTAACACACTATGCCCGTGGTCACACATCATTCCACTTCTTTGGGAGTGTATCAGCCCCATGTGGCCGGCATGGTGCTTGGGTGTACCTCTGGTGTTACTCACCAGTGCTGCATTCATGCATCATGATGACATAGGGCATAGCACATCAAAGCACTATGCGGCCCTTAAAGGGTTAAGATAAGACTGGGTCAGACACACTCCCAGTGACACACATCTGTCTGACGGTACATCATGGGATCCCTCACGCACAGCCTTGTTGCGTTGGACTAGTTTGATTTTTGGTTTTTATTTTGGTCCTCTCTCAGTGTTGTTCTTTACACACATGTTTTAGGTGCAGTTAGTTCTCATTTTATTTCTCATATGCAATACGGCCAAAGCGATAGGTCTTTATATCCTTTTCAAAATAATACCCGCATGTCGCCATCAAATTATTGAGACCAGCATTTCAACAAACAAAACCAAATACTGAATTGTGGATTGAAATCGAATGACTGGTAATATGTACGCACACAAGTCGTAATAGTAAGTTGAATAACAGAATTACTATGATCAAGTCAATATCCAAATTATGATTGAACCAATCAGCTTGTTGTAGTTTAGATAAATTGACAAAGGAGAAGATCTGAGTCTCTTGAATTGGTTGAGGATACATTCGTGAACATCCATTATTTTGGGCCTGTTTACCTGTTATGGCTAACCAGTTTAAGAAGACAGATTTAGACCTAGGGGTATGTGAGGCGTACGGGAGGTTCACAGTGCTTAAAATAAAGGACAAAGCCATTATTGTGAGTCCTCGTTATAGCATGTGGGGTAAACCCCTGTACATTACCAGGGGTTGAGACAATACCAATTTCTAGTCAATGGCAGGGGAATCTGCCAGCCATCCATGGCCATCTGCATTAAGGAATTTAAATCATTAGATGAGCTTCACACCAGGATTTAAGTGTATCATGTTGAACACTACCGGGTTGGTTAATAAATCATGTAGTGGAATGGAATTGGGAAACGCCACATATACTCATCAAATGTTAGTAAGGGAAATTCATGTTTATTCCCCTCGCTGGTTATCTGTGGTAGAACAATCCACTTGTAACGAAGTTAGGTACAAAAAAAAGTAGAACCCTATTACATGTAGTACATGCAACTTTAAATTTAAAAAAAACACAAAAAAAAACAGCAAGGGTTCCGAACGTTCACATCCCCCTTCTACCACTTTGGGCAAATTGGCCTATACATGTATAAATGTATGGCCCGGATCACGTTTCATTAATAAACACAAAGACCCCCTAGCCGGTGACGTCAGTGGTGAACGTTCCTAACGTGCTTGTGGTTTTAGGACTACACAGGCATCTCTTGTATGTTAAAATGTCGCTCTGTTTGACAAGATAAAAAATTCTCAAATAACCCCTATTCCCTATGATGACAAATTGGGGAGGGTCCCATCCACCATGACGGAAGCCCCCAGCCCCCCACCCCCACCCCCACCCCCACCCCAAAGAAGAAAAAAGAAGAAAAATAAAAATGACCCCTATTCCTTATCACTGACGGTGGCCCTTGACCCGTGAACTCTGACCTAGGTATACCTGTCAGAGGCATGGTGAATAAACTAAGGATAGACCCGGCCTAATTAGGTCAGGTTACACAGGTCACATTGTGATTTTGGGGGATGTTGGAGGCTAATGCAACTAAGGCCAATTTATATGTAAATTAATGTAAGGAGATAAACCCACACATGTACAGTAATATGTTGGGATAGAAAATGCTAATGCCGTTAAACCCTGTTAATATTCAGTGAATACCGTAAAACCTCGCATATAAGCCTAACGCGCACCTAACTTGTATAAGCCACACCGGCGATCTGGTTACGGTGACTTTTGCAGTGTATTATAATAGCAAAAACTCATGTATAAGCAGCACCCCGACTCTGTGCCAAGCATATAAGCCGCACCGGCGATCTGACTCGTGTACTAGTAAGCCGTGGCCTATACGCGAGGTTTTTCGGTAACCGGAGGAATACATTTAGTAATGATGATAATCTTTTTATTGACAAGAAAGGAGATCATTATTGACCTTTGTGTGTTAAATAATGAATTTTTTTTTTTTTTTTTAAAGATAAAGCATCTCTTGCAGGACATGTGTCTTCCCAGGTGTTGCATGTCCACAGTCAGTGTCCTATATAACACATACTAGCTATGTGGCTGCCTTACCCTCCCTACATGGTGTCTAGAGAAGCTTAACCTTTACTACTGTGTTTATTAGGCAGTACAGGTGAGCTGACAGCTTACACAGTGTGTGTGTGTGGGGGGGGGGGGGGGGTCTATATCCTGCTCCTCCTGTTGGCATGGCCTCCTGTTACCATGGTAACCAGTCTATGAGCAGCTCCCCTGACAATGTCCACACCTTTACCTGCTCACCCCTTTAACAGGTCCTTACTTGTCTAACAGGTTTACAGCATGGAGTATTTATTGCTAATAGAATTTAAATACGTGTCAGCTCAAGCCTACCTTATTTCTACTTCACCATATTGGTGACCTCAGCGACCATCATATATTACTCCTCAATACTCTTCACCGCTCTGGTATTAAATATACCATTAGTAATGTTATAGTACATTTACACAATACATGTACAGACACTTTCACTTAGTAACTCTATATCCTGTAAACCTAATCCGGTGGCAGCATGGAATTCAAATGGAACATTGTAAAGTGCCTGGACAGCTGTTTCTCGAGCGAAAAATATACTTTTGTTCACTTGACTTGTTTCAATTTGTTGTGAAAATAAACTACCAGTATATCTGAGAGCATTTCTCCGTCTGTAGTGTCCTACAAGTCGTCCGCTCAATGTCTGACGTTTCCGATGGGGAAAGGGACGGGAGTGTGGATAATAAGGCAGGAGCGGTTCAATTTTGGTGACCCAACAGACTTTCTCCTTTTTATGTACCTGCATAAGGGGAGGGGCTCCTTTAAATTAAAATTATATTCCATTAACGTGGATACTTTCATACCTGTTTTATATCTGTTTAATAAGAATTGTAAATATGCTGGCTTATTGTATTTTACAGATATTATGACCAACTTGTAGCCAACGAGAGTAAGTTCCCAATTGCTGAGAACTCGATCCGGATCGATTTCAAGTGGCAGGATGCCTTCGACAAGGAATCTTTCTTCTCAGGGAAGCGCACTCTCAGTAAGTCCTTGATAAGTGTCTTATGTCTATAGCGCATTCTCAATAAGTCCTCAATATATGTATAGTGCACACTATCTATAAATTCTGTAATGCACCCTCAGTGAGTGTCTAATGTCTGTAGTGCACCCTCAATGAGTGTCTGATGTCTGTAGTGCACCCTCAATGAGTGTCTAATGTCTGTAGTGCATCCTCAGTGAGTGTCTAATGTCTGAAGTGCACCCTCAATGAGTGTCTAATGTCTAGTGTATCCTCAACGAGTGTCTAATGTCTGTAGTGCACGCTCAATGAGTGTCTTATGTCTATAGTGCACGCTCAATGAGTGTCTAATGTCTATAGTGTATCCTCAATGAGTATCTAATGTCTGTAGTGCACGCTCAATGAGTGTCTAATGTCTATAGTGTATCCTCAATGAGTATCTAATGTCTGTAGTGTACCCTCAGTGAGTATCTAATGTCTGTAGTGCACCCTCACTGAGTGTCTAAACTCTAATGTCTGTATTGCACCCTCAATAAGTATCTGATGTCTGTAGTGCGCCCGCAATAAGTGTGTAGTGCACTGTAATGTCTATAATGCACTTTCATTGAGTGTATAAATCCCAAATCTCCCAATATCAAGTGTCTAACGTCTAATGGACTATTAAAAGTGTCTTATTGTCTGGAGCGTACTGTAGTGCACTCAATTAGTCGGGGCTACTCAGTATAGAGCTCTTTCAGGTGACGTCAGTTCTCGCTGCGTAAGCCTCCGCAAGGGTGTTGAATATCCTCCACTGGGGTCCCCCCCTCAAGCTCCCATAGGGAATACACTATGCCGACCTACCACACTGCAGTAAATTATGATTTTCTCTGTAACTGGGGGGCTAAATGTTCTTATATTAGAGGACAGTATATAAGCCATTCAAGTTATCATAGTAAACTAAAAATTGAAACGATTGGATGAATATAACTAGTGAAAATATGGTGTAGAAGTAGGAGAATGGGCCGTACATGAGCAAAGCAGTGCAGGCAAGCCATGGCCGTATTTTGAGAATATTCAGTTTCACTTTTCACTCAATTACACTGGAACCATTAAGACCATCATGAAGTTATTACACATCATCATAGATGAATACCAAGCGATCATATAGAACTCTTGTTTATAAAAATTGGCTGAGGATGGATAGGGAAAACCTGAGGGTAAAGTGAGGAGAAAGGGTTCTGCAGACTGAAATAGCCACGCATCCAATGCCTACACCTTTTGCCTTTGTTATAAGAAAATAAGCTGTCATGGTCATTATATGCACCATTAATTAAATATATTGTATGTACATGATCCCTGATGTCTACCCTTTCTAGACATATGATTTATCAGTGTGTGACATGGATGGTTCTCATGTTATGGGAAGAAATACGGCTATGTAAGGCTGGCTATGAGTATATGCAGTGAGTGAGAGTAGCAGTGTATATTCAACATGGCGCTGCGGTCCCTGAATACACATGCACTGAAAGAGCTCTATAGCCCGCAATACCCAGGCCGCAGCTCACTTGCTGTGGGTATAGAAGTTTAGTGTCCAAAAAATCACTGGAAATTAAGCCCAAATGCCAGGTTGGTTTGACCCGCACTCCCCTGGGCTTAATAAACAGTTTTCTGGGCTGAAATTACACTCCTCATTTCTATACATTAGAGCACTTTGTAGAGGGTAGTCTATGCAGGCATGAACTTTTCACAGCAGTAATATCACCCCTCAATTGGTCTAGACATGCCTATTATTACTATTCTGTAGATTTCATCTCACCCAATTAAGTAACATGAATGGCCAATCATGACCTGGCTCGATTGAGTGTAGAAATCTACATGATTGGTGGACATAAAGACAACAAGTAGCAAAACCAGTAGAAAAATGACACTTCTCTCTGTAACTCTCAGACAGCCGCTGCGTCCTACCGAGAGTTAAAAGCCGTAACTAGTGTTACTTTGACATGTCAGGTACAAATAGCCTATCTATCTGACACCACATGTCTAGTTGTCTTCAAGATGTCAGCCCAAAATAACAGTTACTTGGTACCACATATCTGTGGTTCAAGACGTCAGCATCAACCCCAACCGTTCTCAGTTATGCTTAGTTATAACTAGATACCGGTAATAGTATCTCCCTCAGTGAGGTATATTTATAATCATCGATAAGAGACAAGTCCCATAATCATGATGGACAGGGGTCTGAAAACTGCTAATTTAGTACTGTAGTATGATAGAAAAAAATCCTCGCCTAAGCCACACCCTATAAACGGTTTTAAATATTTTTATGTTTTATGTTTTAATAATCGATCGTAGAATCCTTCTGTTTGTGAATATAGCTCACAGTATTTATTGTAATGTCATCCTAGACCTAGCCTTTATATTCCTTATAATAACTGGCGCTTTCAAAGCGAGAAATTTTAGTGATGCATGACCGGCAACAAATAGGGCATAACTACCTCTAGACGGAAAAGGAAAAAAGTTATTCAAGATATTGGGAATGTCAAAATATAAAAAGGTCCAAGGTAGAATTTATATGTCAACATATACCGTAAATCTTCATGTAGATACGGCGCTTGTAGGAGAGGCCGAAACCCAGTATTTATTACGGTATTGTCCCAAAGTCTACGGTGGCTTATACAAGGGTTTTTGCTTATAAAGTACCGTACAAAATCATCAATATTCAGACCCCAGATACAGCTTATAGCATTACACCGAAGTCTACCTACAGCTTAAACAAATGTTAGGCTTTTGCACGAGCTAATCTCTGGATATATACATTGTCTTTTCATTTAAAATACTTCTTTTTCTGCTAGGCATCGCTTCATCAAGCTACGAGCGTGCAAGCATCTTGTTCAACATCGGAGCTATGCAGAGTGCAGTGGCAAGTGCGCAGAATCCAACCAGCGACGATGGCCTCAAGAATGCTGCCAAGCTTTTTCAAGTAGGCATAAATCTTTTCAGACTATAAGTCAACCAAGAATAAAATATATTGCATTTGAAAATTCAAATTTTAGAAAAAAGAGCTCATCTATGTTAATTTCAGTTACATGATAATTATGATCAAAATAAAAAACTGAAGATATGAAATATACCCGGTAATTACACCATGCATATCGTTATTGTGTTTTTAGCAAGCGAGTGGTGTTTTCACCTACTTGAGAGAGTTTGTGGTCGCCAACTACCGGAATGAGCTGACGCCCGACATGAACCCAGATACACTTAACGCTCTCATCGCGCTGATGTTGGCCCAGGCACAGGACTGTATATGTCGCAAGGCCATGTCAGGTAGAAGGCTTTTGAGTTCATTTGAATAGAATAAAGTTTGAAAATGTACAGTTAACTATTTTAGGGCCTCATAGTGCTTAAATGCAGCATGCGCTTTGTCATCTTGATGCCCTGACGAGTAACTTCCAGAGCTGCATTCAAGTATCATGCCAACCTGTGCGGGATTCACTTTTGAACGGTCGGCATGATGCACAAATGCAGACCTAGCAAATTTACGCACTGTCTATTTACCAGGGATGCATACCATGACGGCAAAGGGCATACTATTTTAGGCACTGTGCAGCCCATAAATGATTACATGATTGTAAATTATGAATTAATTATGGAACATTCACAGCATAGGTATCTCAATTGGAATCTCTAGCGGCTTTTGTGTCACTGAATCCCATTTTATTAAAATCTCAAATTTTTGTCCCGGTCCTCTGAAATGCCTTAATTATCCCAATTTCAGATAAGATGAAGCCTGCCATTATAGCTAAGCTGGCTAACCAGTGCTCGGAGCTCTATGCCGACGCCCTCAAACAACTACAGATCGCCTCCATCCGCGACCTCTGGAACCGAGTAAGTAGCTGGGGGAATAACGCCAATAAGGAAGATCACAACGACACATTTATTGTATGTTATGATCGGTTAAATAGAAGAGAAATACATTTTTTTTAAAGATAAATAAGACAGAATCTTTGTTCGAGCCTCTAAGGATAAGATGATGTTATAAAATACTTATCCACTTTGCGCAGTAATTTTGGTAAATAAACAGGAAATACTTAAAGCGATACAATGTATTTATGGAAGGGTTTATTGACTACAAAAGTATACACATAGAATTGTGTCCATTGTCATCAATATATATCACAATATTATAAAGATCACATCCTTTAAGTCGCAAAATATATCAGATGATTTTGACGTTTACATCATAAATACAGTGTCAATAACGATAAGGATATGGCACTCAGCAGAGGGGATATTTTGGGAACCAACGGTTGGCACCCAATATCAGGCAACCTTTTAGAGAGAACCTTCTTATCAGGGTTGGCTTGATAATGTTGATCGCATTGTTTAAATATCTATGCTTATTCCTGTCAGGATTGGATCTCCAGTGTGGCGGGGAAGCAGGCGGCATACCACGGTCTTGCGGAGTACTACCAGAGCATTGTTGCCAAGGAGGCCAAGGACTTTGGTGTGGAGATCGCACGACTCAGGGTAAGGATCAACCAAAATTATCAATAAACAGGTCCCAATCCAATAAACAGGTCAAATAAGAAAATATGGATTGAACCAGGTATAATACATATCCTGCAGTGTTTTCCAACGAGTCATGGCAAGTCATGGGGAAAAAAGTGGTCAGGGACATTTTGAAGTCATGTAAAAAAGGGAAAAAATAAATATATTGTACATAATAATCCATTCTGGGACTTAAGAATTTTTTGTGTGAACCCTGACATGATATTAATAATGCTCAACCCTGAATAATTTTTCTGCAGCATGCCAAGGACCTGTTGACGGCGGCGGAGACTCGCGCCGGGTCGACCTTCATCTTTACCAAGCAGATGCAGGCGATCCGTAAGGCACTGGATGATGCTAACAAGGACAATGAGTTCATCTACCATGCCAAGATCCCAGACCAGAGCGCCCTGCCTGCCATTGGTAAAGCAGCTATCGCTAAGGTCACCCCTCTGGCCACCGATGCACCGCTCTCTTCTGACTTCAGGGACCTGTTTGAGAAGGTTGTACCACTCGCAGTACACCAGGCGCTCACCAGCTTCGAGAACCGTAAGATGGAGATTGCCAATGCAGAGATACACCGACTACGCGACAAGACACAGTTCCTCAACAGGTAGGGGAAATATTGCAATCTGAATATTTGAATAGAAGAATGTCCCATGCTTAGGATTAGAAATTAAGCCAAATTATATGAATTGATGATGAAAATGAATATATTCTCTACACAATAGTGTATCAAACTCAGCTTTGCCATTTGTCTTCTTGACTTATGATCCAGTTCACTATCCAAGTACACAACATATAGATCAACTTACCATTCAAATGTCAAATCTATCTTCTGAAAACTGATGATGTACATTACAAATTGTAGTGTGCTGGCGTCATTGAACCTGCCAGCTGCCATCGAGGACCTGTCGGGGGCTACTGTACCCACGTCGCTACTGGAGAAGGCGGCTAAGACACGGGAGCAGGGTGGCATCGACTACCTTAACAAACTCATGTCTGATCTGCCTGCCCTGCTGCTGCGCAACAAGGAGATCCACGATGAGGTATTGGTGCATACAGCCTCCCACCTGGCCATGTGCTGCCATGCAGCTTATTTGTCTTTTGGCTGTATGCTTCTTACCTGTACATTACCATATATTACTATTATGGTACTGTAATTATACGTGCTATTTAAATTGAAAGGTCCAGCACAAAAAAAAACACATGCTAATGCTGTAGGGTAGGTTCACCACTTTCACCCGGTCTGATCCATGTTTTTTCATGAGCTACCTTTCAGGTCTAACTGCTCCTAGAGTTTTTTGTGCATATCCTTCAGAATTGAACCTAAATTTAGGTATTGCTCTGGAGAGTAAAATTCATGATGTCTTACAATGCCATATATCAGTTTACAGTATTTAATTCTATGATTTATCAGAGTATTCAGAATTGCCCCTTTTCACCCTAAGTCAGCCAAAATGCACCTTGAGTCAGCCATATTATGACCACCAGAAATATGTGGCATAAATCAGTAATCTTCTGATTTTCATCAATGGATGAATGCATGCATCATATATCAACATGTTACAACTAACAATAGAGAAGAAAATGATTTATTGAATATGAAATAATCAAGACAAATTCAGTACTGTACCTCAGGTGAATACAACTGCATTATGAGCTATCAATACAAGTACATATTACTTGTATGAGCAATGAGGATTAAATATAACATTATAGATATGCAGTATGGAGTTCTATTGAGTATATCGGGGGCTCTGCCCCTTCACCCCCTTTCCCCCCCTCTTTTTGTGTTTCACCCTTGCCCTCTATGCACTACACAAGTAGGCCTACTATACTTAACTATGTAGTAGAAGAGGGTATTCCAGGAAGAGGAGGGATTCACAAGGGTAGTGGGAGAGGTCTTAGACAGAAATTCAGGGTGAGAGAATTCCAGGGGGGGATTCCAGAGAAGAAAACCCCATGGTTGACTTAGGGTATAAGGTGGCTGACTTAGGGTGAATTCATGGCTGACTTAAGGTGAAATGGGTATACCTTACAAAATCAGTCCTCAAAATAATTTAGGAAAATAATTTTGCTCAATAAAGTCATGATTTGTGTAGTTTAGATACATATCCAGCTCACAAAACCGATCGACATTGTGTATGAAAGGGACTAATACTTCAAATTAACTACCAAAGAGTACGAACAGTGGAGAGATTTTCATTCTCTGGTTGTCAAAACAGGTCAAACAGGAGTACTTCTGACTGATTTTATAATATGAAAAAGGGTGATGATGCAGATGCAATGTGCAGCATATATTTAAAAAACACTTCAATTCTTAAATCAGTGGGATTTTATTGTCACCAGATGCATACTAAACTTGTAATTTCATGTCAAAAGTGGTTGACTCAAGGTATGAGTTTGACTCAGGGTGAACCTACCCTAAATCCAAATTATTTGCTATAATACCAATATATTGTGTACCTGAGATTTTGTATATTTGTGCGCATATTGATATCATAGATATTCCATATATTAATAGAAAGGTATAATATGGAAAAGAAGAAAATACTAAATAACTTGTATATTGAGCATGATCCTCTTCCTGTTTTAGTCAATGAAAATGTTAGAGGAGGAAGAGACTTCAGACAAACAGCTCCGTGCTCAGTTCAAAGAGCGGTGGACGCGGACCCCGTCGGAGAAGCTGACGGGGCCTATTCGCTCAGAGGGCCAGAAGTATGCGACCATTCTGTCTAATGCCATCAACGCAGACCGTGTGGTGAAGGAGCGCTTTGGTACGCACCGGGACAACATAGCTCTACTCAGCAAGTCAGACGTAAGGTTTTAGTTCAGAATAATAATCGGATGGTAGAAGTGCTTTAACCCCTTTCACATGGTAAGCCAATATGTTGCACAAAATTGCATTGAGTTACAAGAAACCCTGTGGTGAAGGGGTTAATGCCCAATTTGTTTGTGGCAATTACTAATAATATTCAATATCAGGCTCAGTTGGACATGTAAATGTTGTATTTTTGCAAAAGAGAGATTTCTATTTATTATAGAAAAAGGGCAAATGAAAATATTTCTTATGAGGTTACTTTGTTTATTGTCAGGCTGACATCCAGAAGGCATTACCAGCGTCTAGCCCAGCTGCGGCCCTGCAGAACTCGGGGTCAGTTCAGAGACTCCGTCAGCTCATGGAGAGTATAGATGCCATCAAGGCTGAACGCGAAGTTGTAGAGAATGAACTCAAGGGTGTCAACCTTGACATGTGTAAGTATAAAACAACTAATTGAGTGATTTGTAATTGTATTACATTCATCTCCAGTACCTAAATTGATAATAGGGATGCTGCCAATAAGCTTTTGTGTCCTCTGGATCAGCAATAATTAAAAACACATCCTGCTCCACTGCTTATAATGCCTTTATGTGAAAGATTTATTCCATTCAAATGTTATTATGTAGTAGAATATCATAAATCATACTTAAAATGAGAAATAGATAGGAAGAAATAACAAACATCTTTTTGTGTACAGCATCAAAGTTCATGAATGCACTGGCTGCTGATGGGGCAGTAACAGAAGAGGATCTCTCAGTATCAGAGCTGAACAGAGTATTTGAACCCCTCCGCTCTCAGGTCACCGACAGCTGCAACCGCCAGGAGCAGATACTTGCTGAAGTACAGGTGAGTTACATGTGTATTTTACTTGTCAGTTTAGTGCTCTTTCCTTATATCCTGTGCATGGTTCAATTGTCCATCAAGTATAGTAAATTGTTTGTTTAATGCAATCCAAATACCAGTAACTGTACATCTATTATGTTTACCATTGATACATGTATATATATACATACACTAAGTACTAAGCTGTACTTGTATTAGAAAATACCTAGTATATAACAAATATGACTGACATAAAACTCACTAGGGCTTAAAGAAAAACATTGTTATTGCACTAATTCATCAATTCTTTGAATTGTGTAGGCGGCCAATGACACGTTCTGCAGAGAAAAGCACCAAGGCCAGACGGGTGCCACGCGAGACCAGAAGTTAAAGGATATGGCCGCTGCCTTTGATAGCTTTACCGAGCTGAAGAATAACTTACAGGAAGGCACAAAGGTTTGTTATGTTACAATAATTATAGGATAGCTATCAGTTGAAAAGTAGTAAAGTGGATTTTACCAGGCACCGATTTAGCAGTATTATGAATTATACTCAGTCATATAAGGTATATCATATTATATAATGCCTTACATTTGTAAGCATTCCTGACATTAAATCAGCACATTCAATTTATATTTCAGTTTTACAATGATCTGACCCAACTCTTGGTCAAGTTCCAAAGCAAGGTTACAGATTTCTGCTTCGCCCGGAAGACAGAAAAGGATGAGTTGATGAAAGACCTGCAGACATCGATCGCAAACCGACCAACTGCTGCAGCACCAATGGCACCCTCCTACCAGCAACCCACAGGTAAGGCCCTTTCTAATTGGCTGATTAAATAACCAATCAAACCCTTTCTTGTAGTTCCGGCTGCAGATTGAAGGTTGGTACCATGTCTGATGTGTGGCTTGGTATTTGTACATATGCATTTTATTCTTGTACAAGCTGAAGAGAAAATTCTTGTTAGATTCTCCCAGCAGAGTCTGCATGCATGACTAGAAGAAATAGCACTCACTGCTATTATCTGCTCAGGAGAATTAATTATGCTGTGTGGAGTGATAAGGCATCCCATAATGCATTTTTATTGCTTCAACGAATACTCTTACAGCAAGTTCCACATTCACACCATGTGAGTCCCATCAGGAGCATGTTTGTGTAAGTTGGGGACTGATGCAAAAAGTTATCATTTCAATTTGAAACACTAGTTTTACCAACAGAAAAGCTCACATCTGTTTAACAACGAAAATTGGTTTACCTTTGGCAGATGTCAAATCATCCTAAATGCAGGGAAGGATATATATACATAGTACAGAAAACTATTGTTTAAATGAATTTCCAGAACATTTGCAAATACTCAGTGAATTAAAATGTCAGAGTAACCTTTCCCAAATGATCCAAAACAACATGGAAGTAAATGTTTTTGAATAATTGCTGAAAAAACGGAGATGGGAAAAGCAGTTTTGTATATATCACATCTTTTAGAATACACCATTGTATGCCTACAACTATCACTTTCTTATCACGCTCTGCCTCGCTTCTACAAACAGCTAATATGGCTTTCCTTGTGACTTTCTTTAGCTGTCACGATTGATTTGAAATATATGTTAGAGGGGGAAGTGATTTTTACTGGTACTATATAGAGATACTGTTTAGAATAAATGAAAATAATAGAATACTTTTTTATTTATTGAGGGCAATTAAGGTTGAGCCCATTATTGTAAGTACCGGTATCATTAGTCAACCAGCAGAGAAATTGTAAATTATATGAACCATAATATAAGGTTGACAAAATGAGTCCTTCAAAAAGATAAATGCAATATCTAAAATATCTTTTATATTAAAGCATGTTATTTTTCTTTTTGAAAATAATGCTGAATAAATCTTGGTGTGACTGTTTGGGGCTTGTCTATCATGGCTGCTAAGGTGTTATAATCTCAAGCTTTGATTCCCCTCACAACAGACAAAAAATTTCCAAATATAAATTTGGGTACATTACACACACAAAATTGTATCTTTGATGATGCAATTCATCTCTTTTTCAGGATTTAAGAAAGCGCAAAAACAAAAAGAGAAGAAAGATAAAAAAGACAAAAATAAAGGTTATATGAATTATGTGTTCAGCCGTATTAATAATCAATTAATGCGGTACATCAAATTTATGCAGCACTACAGGTGAACTAATGGAAGAAGAGGTTAACAAATAACTGCTTCATAATCAATGCATTGGGATAGTGGTTTACACATTAGTGGTGAGGTCACAACTATTCAATTTTTCAATTAGATTTCACACCATTTACATACAAAACATTATAGGGAGTATATTGTGAAGAGCTAATGAGGGTACCTGCAGTTGAAATAGGAACATGGATGCCTCCCATGGACAAAGCTGAAAAAATTCTGGTCTCCTGTTCCTTTGCCCATAACAGCATGTAGCATTACAAAAAGTTTACATGATGATTAGTTAGTTCTTTCCGAGCCCCTTTCCCTTTCCCACTACTAAAAGTTGCTGACGCGGCTGGACATTTCTGTTTCATGTTGAAAGTGAATGTTACATTTTTTGCTTTTTATTGTTTTGTCACAATTTATTCCATTCACTCATGCCCAAAAAGATTCAAGTTTTGCATGCAGTTTTATGGATTGTAGTGTGCAATAATATAACTGCGCTTTCTCCTTTTTGAATGAAAGGAGATGGCAAACAATATTACGAAATGTCATCATTCTTTTGAACTTTAACCCGAACTTTCTATATACCAAGAAACCTCTAGCACAAGCTGTTGAAACTTGTCGTTGTACACATTACACTTTTATTTACACACAAAATGTAAATGTTTGTGTATATTAATCACCAAATTTGTGTTACAAGTCATAAGTAACTATATTTTCATATTAAGTTCACATTTCTGTGATTATTTAATGTTTATTATGTCATCTGCAACTTATGTGCCAAGGTCTTTCTAACAACAACTCAACTTTCTTCTGTGGTATTGACTAGTCAGTAAGATTTTAACCGGCAAAAATAAAGACCATTTTCAGGATGTCTTGAAAGAGTTTAATGAATTAACTTAATCACTTAATTTTTGGAAAAAATAGAATTGGCAAAGTCTTAAATGTGGAATTATGCGGTCAGAGGCAAAAAAGGAATTAAAAATATGTCAATTGACCTACTTGACCAACATATATTAATTACATCACATTATGGACTTTAAAGGAGAACCTAAAATGTACATTAAAATCAGAAAGATGGATATTTTTTTTTGCTTCAATGTGTTGTAGAGATATGCTAAATTCAATTGGTTTAGGAGGTGTAAACTTCACCCAAAGAATGAAAAATGGTATTAAATTGTATTGTCTATAATGTACAACAGTACCATTAATTCTTTTTGAGAGAGAAAACTACACAAAATTCTGTGGGAAAAAACACTTCTGATATGTAAAAGGTTAAAATGCTAAACCAAATGTCCTAACAAGAAGACACCCACTTATATATATATTTATATCAAATGTATATATTTAAGTTTAAGAACTTGCATTTGTGTGCTATATTAAGAATTAACATAAATGCAACTGATAATTGACGTTTATGAGCCGGCTTCATTGGAAGTGTTTCATATTCTTGTTACTTGGTTTACTAAATAAGTTTAACACTAGGGAATCAGTTACTCTGCCCAAACCACCTTTCAATACAGACATACTACTACACATGTATTTCAATCCTTACAAGTGTGGAATAAATAGGTCCCTCAATCATACTCTTCAGTTTAGGGTGGTCTAAATAGCATAGGGCATGGAATGCAAGTTACAATATATAGAAATGTACCGGACGATGTGTTTTTTTTCCCTCGGACGTAAAATATCGGGATGGGACGACCAACTTGAATTATGTAAATTTATTAAATGAGTTTGGGTATCTGATACTAGAACAAATATTTTTGCAGTAAACATGTGAGTCATGTGCTAAAGATTTAAACAAAATTGACGACTATAATGTATTATGCTCTTTAAAATAATGGGGATCTACCACTTATTGACTAAAAAATAGTTCATCCAGAAGTTGGAAGGAGTTGTTCAACAAAAGATAAATTTGGCACAAGAGTTGTGGAATTCATGTAGTCATAAATTTACAGTTTAGCTTATTGTTCAATTATTTTTCAAACACAGCTACTGCAAAACAGTCTACCTTCATCAGAGTGAAAAATACAAAAGAGAAAAAAAAAGTTTGTCAAACTACCATTAAACTTTCCTAATGAAAGATTCAGATTAGAAATGCTATTAAAGAGATTTGATGTTCCAAAATTAAAAGACTGGTTCCTGTGAAACGGCATTGTTTTGTTGTAGCATGTGGCATTAGGTGAACACAGAATTTCCATTATTTCAGTAGGTTTCTTTTCTGTTGCTACACTTTATTTTCCCGTTTTCGTCATGCGTCCTTGTAGAAAGTGCACCTGCTCAGCCGCCAGCAGAGGGTTCGGGAGCGCGGGTTCCCCCGCCCCGCCCCCCACCCCCAACACGTCCCACTGCCCCCACTGGAAACAATCCACCGGCCACTTCTGCTGCCGCCCCCGTCGGTAGGTGTAGCCTCAGTTTGAAGGACCCGTATATTAGTAAATATGATGATGAGCGAGCTCAATACAAAGGATGAAAGATGTTGTCATCAATGAATTTATTATGGTGTGGTGGTTCAATATTATGTTCCCATCCCATTCCATCCCACTCTAGCCTACCCCAAATCAATGTGCATGTATAGTCTCAAGATATATGACCATTCTAATAAATAGACAATGAAGACATGATATCTTTCTAAGCTATTTGGTTATGTGTATGAGAGTTTACCACAATAATTCATGAGTCGAGATGTATGGGTAGAGACTTTAGCAATGAATTCACTGTAAAGCACCCCCATTAAAAAGTTTGCTATAATAGTAGTTGCAAGTATCAAGAAATTTTGAGATATTTGACATGCTACATGTTCCTCTTCCCTCAGTGTTGATTCAGAATGAACATTTTCTGCCCTTCTTAAATAAGGTGTTGATTTCGGATATTTCTCTTCCAAACTTATAAATGGGTATTCTCTCCAATCTAAACCGCACCCAGGGCATTCTTTCTGTGTTTTCCTCTGGTAGAAATCGTTAGTTCCTTAGTGTGAAAAGGTTTTACTGTATTAGGCAGAAAATAACTGGGATTTCACATACATACCCTGATGCATTCACTTGTACAGGGGACATGTGTGCACAGATATTTGCTTTATTTTTCGAAACGTGTTTCACTTGGGCCTGTACTTACTATTAAACCCCTAACAATTGACTAAAAAGGTTTTTAGATTACATGTAGTTGTTGATTGAATTCACCAGCAAATTTGTGCTATATCAGCATCTGATAATATGTCATCTTTTTTTGCACATTCATAGCTTGTGAATTATTAACATTTCTTGATAACATAGCTTTAATAGACCCTTTTCTGTACAGATGTATTTACTCACATAATCTTAATGTTAGAACAGGTTGGTAGTATGTTTGTTAAATTGTAGTGCTAACTTCCTTAAGGATGCCACAATTTTACACTTTGAAATGGGGAAAAGTGGGGTATCTGATATATTTTTAAGTAGTTTTTGTTTTAATTGTCTGTGTACTCTATTCCCGAAACCATGTTGATGGCTCCCAGCCTGTCAGTACCGTAAAATCTTGCGTATAAGCCACACCTAGACTTTGGGATAATCAATTCAAATACGCCCCTCAAGGGTCTGAAAATGTCGACCGCAGAACTCTGCTATGCAAGCAAAAACCGTTGTAAAAGCTGCACCGAAACTTAAGAATAATCCTATAAGCCCCACTGTGCGGCTTGTTCGCGTGGTTTTACGGTGTGTTCTGATTGTCTACTTGCACTTAATGTTCGCTTTATTGTGCCAAAGTCTTACTTGTGTGACCTAACCTCTGTTTTCAGCACAAGCTCAGTTTCCCCCCCAACCAGCGGCACCAACACAACCACAACCTTATGGTGAGCTTCCTTTTGATGTCGTATGTTCTCACAGAAGTAACAAGAAAATGAGTCAAAATGAGAAAAACTGCCCGACCATCCCCATCTCCCAGTCCAAGATGTATTCACATTTTTCCTAATCACTCTATCTTCTCTAGACTTAGATTTCTGGAATAGACCTCATCACATTTCTATTAGAAGTATCACTTGCCCCTTTCAATGGGCTATTAATTTATAGATGTAAAATGTAATGCATTATTGTACATACCTACTAACAATAGCAGCATGCCTAATACGTTTGATGTGAGAGTCACTATGTACAAGTAAACAGAAGGTTGTACATCAGGGGATTGAAGCATGACATAATGATAAATAAATCACTCCATCAGTTAAATTAGATACGTCGGGCACGCAGCCAGGTTTCACTCACCTCCGCCTTGAATGAAATACAACCGGTACTCATATTTTGAAGAACATTACAAATGGCTATGTATCATATTTTCCTGTACACAAAGATGTATTATTAATGTAGTCACTACTGGTGTATATTCAGACCAATATAGGTCCAGCTTTTTATGGTAGGCTGTGGGGATATAGGTTAACTTCATAAAAGATGGCAGCATAAGAAGAAGTATTACAACTTTAATAACTCTCAAAACTGTGTAAGTTATCATTAGAAAGTACATGTACTGTACTCACTCTAATACTGTGCATTACTAGGAAGGTACACATGTAGACCTGTCCATCTACCTGGTGGTAGCCATGTAGCATTCCTCAGTCTATATGCACAGTTTCAAAGAAAAGAGAGGTAGCCATGACCATTGGTGAAGAATGTGGTCGTAGTCAGAACAACAGGATATGCAGATATTATAGCCATACCATCAGGCAAATCATATTGAAATGGGATGAGTAATCAAATAAAAGTTTAACGGTTAATATTATTTTTAAAAAGACACTCACAGTGGACAGGATGAGGATGATGTATTTCAAAGGATATATATATGTTTATTTGCTTTCGCTTTTCTCGCAGAAGTATATGTGTATACAAATACATGTGGGAATTACCCCCCCCCCCCCCCCCCCCTCCCAGCATTCATCATCATGGTAGTTGCAGGATGTCAAAATAATAGAAAAGTGAATGATATGTGTTTGAATGCCATGGTCATTAACCAACCCTATTTACTGTGCAGGCTATTCACAACAATATTCAGCACCCCAACAAGGCTTCCCGGGCCAACAACGTATGTATGGTTATTTTCCATAACCGAGGTTATATCCCCCCGCATGAATTTTAGTGTATAATTCTTAGTTTTATTTATATCCAATGAAAGTAGAAGTAGATTGGTACATTTTCCAGAGAAATTCATCATACTACTACAAAAAGGAAAGTGGCAACATTGAATTCCAACCTGAAAATGTATTACCGTACTTGACATAATGAGCACACAATTAGCAAATATTTTGAAACACATTTCTTGTAGTTAAAATTCTAATAAGGCTCTAACATTGAGATATTTTGAGTTATGTATAATGTAATTTTTTTTAATCGGCTCAAAAAGGAGTGTGTGCTTATCAGGGAATGTGCTCTAATTACGTCAAGTACGATACATATCATTAATTTGTAGTGTTGCCGTAAAACTGGCTGGGAGAAGACAGCTTTTTTTTTCAAAAGTCGCCGTCATAGAGGTGGGGTTTTCAAACTTTGATGTTTTATAAATAAGGAGAAAAGCACATAATGTGTCCTAGACAACTTTCATTATTGGAAAAATTATTCTTTCTTATCCTTTTCCTCAGTATCAAGAAGTTTTAATGCACAAGAAAATATGGTAGGAAGGAGGCCTGTGCGGTGCTCGGGGTCCCCAAAAATTATCAAATCCGGGGGTCGTTTCCAAAATGTTATAAATTCATTGCACACGGCGGATTTTTTTATTTATTATTAAAATAAGGTTTCGTCTTAAAGGCGGGGTCGTCTTCAAGGTGGGGTTTTATGGTATATGTACACTGGAATAGTAATAATCTGTAAGTTGATTCAACTTAGTTTTTGAGATCTATAGTACCGGTAGTATGATATCGAAATAGAGATTGTTTTATGGTGGAAGATTATTTTAGTACAGCTCTTTCTTTTGATTTACTTTTTGCCCGTTTTTGTTATTACATAGTGTTATAATCAGAAGAAGAATATTATACAGTGTTTTATTTTGTTTTTACTTTCCATGGTAACCAGTGTGATGTCAAGTGATTTCCGAGAATTATTTGCGTTTAACAAGAAGTTTGACACCCATCAATCATATATTAAAGCCAAAGCTATACTTATAATGAATTATATTGTCCCCTCCTATTGAAATTGCTTTTTTAAAGTAACACAGTACTTGATGACCCTCTTTACTTGTGTTTCTAGTATAAGTTGTTTATTTATTAAATTTGATTTTAATTGAATGCAGGTTTGAACATTACATTTCATATTACAGTTCCATATTTTAAACCACTGACCCAACTGTTCCATGCTTCATTTAAAACTGTTAATGACTCCACTAGGATGTTGTATTGCAATGTGTTACTCATTCTCTAGTTGAAATATGTTTTAATTTCCCATCAAAATATAATAATGAAGAAGCCCGTATTGAGTAGTGTACCACGAATGCACCACGAATAGAAATACTAAGACAAAGCATTGTCTTATTCCTTTATCATGGTACAATGTTTTGAAAGGGTGTGTTCCTCAGTGAGTCACCAAGATATATTGTCCAGTGGTAGCAGTCTTATTGTTACATAAGACAACATGTGGCTAATGTAAAATACAACTCCCTACTAGGTTCAAGAACCTTATCCATTGAGGTTTATTAAAGGAGCAGTTTGCATGGAAAAAGGAGTGCAGATTGGTCCAAATGTACTTGATTTAATTTCCATTTCCAGAGAGGATCCCAAAGCTTTCAATGCTTCAATGCACTAATATTATAACCATATCCAACGTAATTAGTCCCCAGGCCTCCAACATAAAAGAGCATCCCCTTTTTTAGGGGGTTTTCTGTACTACCGGTAGAAATATCTACAGTTTCCCAAATTTTGAAATGGGGAAAAAGTCTCAACTATTAAGATATAATTTTAATAGTTTTAAAGATCCCTGGGGCCTATTTACGTTGAACACAGTATAGCAAAATGCAGATTGCCAGTTTGAGTTGAGTGGGGAATTTACTTAACTTTTATATTTTCTGGTTTTCAGCTCAGCCTCCGTACCCGGGTTACGCCCCCGGTCAGCTACCGTACCCAGTGGCACCTCCTGCGGGGTATGCAGCACCACCCATGCCACAAGGCTACAACCCCTACATGCAATACAGTTACCCTCCGCAGGGCCAGCCCCAACCCTACCCCCAGCAACAAGCCTACCCGGGATACCCTGGATACCCCCAGCAAGGATATCGCTAAACTGTACTCAGTGGCGGGCAGTCGGGCGGTAACACTAGACTTTGCCCGGCTACGGGTGGAATTTCCTGATTGCTGGCGTACGTATGGTGACAATTTCACTCGATCATCCTAGATTAAGGTGTATGTAATCATCATCTATTTTCCACCTTACTGTATCCGCTAGTGCTTTCTCTTGCGTATACCGGTACACTTATCAACATAATTTAATATGGGGAGAACTGGAATATATCCACCCAAGTTGATACTTCAGTAGAATATAATTCATTTAGAATAATCTTTAAAATAATTATATCAAACCTTGATGAACTGGATGCTAAAGTGAAACCACCACTGGATACAGCATTAAAGGGCTATAGTGCTAGACCACTCAATAAATTACATCATGCACTTAGCAATGGTTACATGCGGTCTGCTACGACTGAATCGGCGTAAATATTGGATTTGTGTTATTTCAAAACATTTAAAACCAAGCTTGTTTTCTTTATCAATCTTAAAACATTATATATAATCGGCACGGCACTACGATATAGAGTATTTTTTGTACAAGGGGCTTAAGACGAATGTTTTAAAGAGAAACAGTTTTGAGAGAAACAGCAATGAAATGTAGTATGTTATACTTTTAAGTCTTGCTAATCAATTAAAACATTTGCTATGCCTGGAAAGTCCATTTCGCTAATCAAATTTAAATGCATACATGACATGTTGTTTTAAGTAAAAATCTTCTGACATCAAAATATGTACGAAAAAATGGCACAGGTACCCAATTTTTTTTTCCTGAACTGTCTAGGTTATTAAATTAAGTCAATTTCCTGCATAAAGTAGACTGAAAACCAAAGACTTTCTGCTTTTTCTCGACCAGGGAGTGATATATCTGGCATTCGAGATGTCAGTTTAATGAATTTAATTTACTAGATTACTGTAATTTTGTGGCAAACTACAAAAGGCGATGCGATTTATAATTTTTGGTGTGATGAAGATCGTACACAATTTGTCATTAGTTACTTACTTTTCCACCAGGGGCCCCCACCTGCCCATGCTGTGTGTAGGGCCTATGTGATATGGTCAGAGATTTTCGTTTTGAGTAGTCACATTCTCGCAAACGGCACATCCCATCTTGTTTGTATATGCACACAATTGTATACACATCAGTGGGCCAATTAATACCTGGATATCTTAAGGCTATAAATATATATCAACATGCCATTTTAAGATAAGTTATCGTCCCGTAGGTCATTGTATACCTTATGAAACTGTTAGATTCTCCTGTCATTCTGTTACTATGGGAACGTATACGTCAGACTATTAATACTATGAGTCTCATATTGAGTGGGGCTCCTGTTACCAACTTGCTGCTTTAGCTAGCATGAAACTTTTTGAACTCATGCGTTCTCAATTTATAATACCCAAGGCTAGTTAACTCTATAGGGAGTAATGTTATTCTGTGAATCTAAGGAATCTGACATGGTTGTTGGTTGACATACTTTCTTCAAGTCTAATGTAAAGAAGAAACCTCACAGTGAATGTTAAAATAAAGGGAGAAAAATGACATCTCTAATCCTGTAGGTAAAGAAAATTTTATGTATTACCCAAGAGAATAGTGTATTGCACAACACAGTAATACAGTGTGATAAACACTTATCGAGGAAGGTGTATGCATAGTTGCTACATTGTCATATTTTTCAAGTAAATAGCCCAAAATATCTACATGTATAATCTTGTTAAAATAAACACGCTTTCGTTCCCTGCATATCAGGATGGAGCACATACTGCGTCCCTACTTGTAAGAGATATTGTACAAAAGGATAATTGTAATTATGAGGAAAGGCCATTTCTGGTTTACTAATTACAGAGTTCAGTTCCCGATAAAAAAACAAAAAAACATGTGCAGTGATTACCCCTTTTCACCTTTTTTTTTTTCGAGTAACTAAATTTATGCACATTGATCTTCTTTGGGGCAATTTTTATTAGGTTACATATAGGCACGGATCTACAGAGTCATCGATTTAAGGACAAATATTCTATTATAACATTCAACATGGTTTCTATGGTAATTTTGACATGGTTTTGGACACAGTGCTATTTTATATTTAAATCCTCATGTGAAGACTAGTATAAACATCCACACGAGACATCATATGGATATTACTCATGTTTCCTTTCTGTAAATACAAGTAGCAAAGTGCTGTAAAATATTCATTATCTTATACAATAAGTCTTCACACCTCTGGATATTTTGGGAAATGTTCCCACCAAAGTAGTCTATACTTCTATTCTCTCCGCTTGTTGGACATTTTTGTAAAAGGAAGGAAAATTGCACATGCCATTAGCGGAAACTACTTGTCAATTGTGTATTTTTGTTCGGTGATGTGAAACTAACAGCAACAACTTATTTAGAACGCTTATTGCAATACGCATGTTTAAATCAAGCACCCCTGTTATTTTAAAAGATGTGATTTAAAATCAGGAATGCACTCCTTGAGATATGTCTATCGTGATATGTGTGGCACATATTTAAGATATTAAAAATGGAAATAACTAATTTAAAAAGACGGCAATCAAGAGTGAAGACTCAAATATATGTCAGAGGGGAAGTGAATTATAACTATAGTATAGACTTTAGCAGCAGAAATTGTCTCTGACATGGCTAAAGCATTACATTAATGCTTACATGGGCATTTACCTCTGATTCCTCGGTAAAACTGTACTTTTCTACCTTAACATTAAGAGAGGTCTGATCGAAGATTTTCTATAATAATTCAATAAAATAAATCTGAGCCAAGTGAAGGGTTACATATTGTTCTTTTTCATCTCATTCGACTTGACCTGGAATAGAGGCGAATTATGTATATTCTATCTGACCCCTCACTACCAACCAACCACTACCCGGTAGCATTTGCATTCCCTGTCCTATCTATACACCCCCTCGCACAGCTTATATCTCACTATTAATAGTATTATGGAAACTGAAACTATATGAAATGACCATATATATAGATAGTTATTGACTCATAGCCGTCCTCTTTGACGGCTATCCACTTATTTCAATACGCATTGTATGTCAATTTGGGCAGCCATGCAGGTTGACCTAAACCAAGTGTATTGTGATCAAGTTCAAAAGCCATGTACCATTTATATAAGAAATGAGAAGGGGCCTAAATAATATTTTGTAAAAATATAACTGTTTTTGTGAAATCTGACACCCAGTCTATCTGCCAGGATGATGCAATTCGGGCTGGATGTGTGTCTGTCAGGCATGTGTGTGACTGGTGGGCACTATGTTCATGTAGAACCCATCAAGACGTCTCATCTGATATATAATCAGTGTGTACATGTATACAGTCTTATCATTGTCCCCATCCGGAACATGGAACCCTTCCCCCAACCGTTGTGGTCAGTGCGGGTCTTATCCAACTTCTCAGTGGGCTTAGTCCTTATTACAGCATGGGGGTTACCAGACCTAATAACACCAAAGGGGAACTTTCTGTATCGTGTAGTGTAATATATTACAGTTTATGATGAATCATGTGGTTATAGATTATAGATGTTTAAGGAAATTTCCAAAATTTTGAATAGAGGCTAAAATTGTCACCCCTGTTATTTGTACAGATCAACTAAGGGAATATGTTAACAAGAATAGTGGGTGGGGTCATGACTCTGGAGGGTACATATCATATGATTGACTCAGGGTGCACCCCTGAGTCTAGGTAGACGACCTAAAACGTTGGTTAAGAGATTTTCCCAATTTCAAGTTCAATCTATCATATATCATAAATTATCCATGTCAATGATATAAATTTTGGCTGCACTGTTGCTTTCAGACCTAATCTATGTTATGCAATAAAGTGCATACGCAATTTTGCATTTTTTGTTGCAAAAAAATCATGCCAAAATATTTGCACTTTCTTGAATCAACAAAACACAGATACTGCCTTCCCATTGAAATCAATGCTGAAGCAGTGTGCACCATTCTAGACAACCCTGCGCCGTGCTATGTTTTGAATTCAATAAAAGTTATATATACCAATGTGTGCTTGTCTTGCTATAGGCTTAGAGCACAAGAAAGTGTTATAGACTAGACAACCCATTCAGGAAATGGCCTATAATCATAAGGAAGATGTTGCCTATGTTGCCACTTGGGATGTTGCCAATGTTGCTACATGTTCTTGGGAGGTATAGTATAGTATTCATTTATTTATACTGAGTAAGATACAGAGGCCGCGGGCCCGGATTACGTATTTCCCAGTACACCTGGATGGTATTCGGTGATATAATTATAATCTTAGATTATGTAAAGTTACAGAATAAGTTTGTTTGTTTACACCTAGTCAGTGAGTAAACATTGAGCGGGTGTAAACAAACTAAACTAGGTGGGGGGGGATGTTGCCCATGTTGCCACTTGGGATGATCATCATGGTCAGTCACCACCATCATGGTCTGTCACCATCATGGTTCATGGTTCATGGTTCATGGTCATCATGATTCATGGTCATCATGGTTCACGGCCATCATGGTTCACAGCCATCATGGTTCATGGCCATCATGGTTCACGGTCATCATGGTTCACGGCCATCATGGTTGATCATCAGGCTCGATCATCAGGCTCGATTATCAGGGTTGATTATCAGGCTCGTTTGAAAATTGATTGAATTGGGTGCATCGCACGTAATAGTGCGGGTGCGGTCAAGTCATAATTTTCATCCATTTTGTGATTGGAGATTGGGTAAAGACATAAAGTAGCCTGACACCCTGAGTCTCCTGTGATGTACATCACACGCCTATTGATTCATCTCATGTACCGCCCGCACGGAAAAGGGATGTCGCCCCCAACCATTGGATTTTTCTTAAAAACCCAGTGACATGCCTGCAGATGTCATGGACATGGGTGCTTGTCCTGGGGTGATTAACTCAGGTAGCTCTGCTACCAGAGTCTTATGCGACGGCTCTGTGAAACCCCCTGCTCAAAGAGAGAAAAAAAGATTTATTGGAGGTTAAAAAATTAGGCTAATGTCAAATGTTCATACTATAGCCTAAAGTTCAACATTTGTCCTTTTCTATGTAAAAATCATCCATTTCTATCTACTGGTTGTCCCCTAAAAGTTGAGCCTACTTTTCAGCACTGTAGACAAACATGAATGTACTAGTGTAGACTCTACATCCTCTTTCGCAGTAGTAGTTAATTCAATGTAAATGTCGAGCTGTCGTCCGCTGAGACACTTTTTGTAGGACCAAAAATTCTATAAAAGAGGGCGGGAAACAATCCATGGACAAAAGAGGAAGCATAGTACATAAATAGCATAATTCAGTGGTAGTATAGTATCTGTGGACGAAACTGTACTCACATTACATATTACACTCACACATATTAGACTCACACATTACACTCACACATATTACACTACACACATATTGCACTCACACATATTACACTCACACTTTGGGGGGGGGGGGGAGGCACTTGGGTAGGTTTATCCAATGGAAAAACAAATACCTGAGTCTTTTGTGATTAGGATCACACGCTGGATTTTTATCACAGGCAGTGGTCACACCAGTTTTGGTGCCACGGTTGGCAATGACATGTACAGAACTTATCCATGCATTCATGGACTCACAATATATGCTACAGATAACTGATTTAAATTAACAAAAAATACGTTTACTTCATCCAAGGGAGTGGGGAGTTGGCTCAGATGGTAGGCCTGACAGTTGCCCATCTGGTGTGGTGGACATATACAGCATATGGCTCAGTCTCATGAGTTTGTAACAGTTCAAACGTCTTTGACCGGGTGTAGTCTTTGACTGGGGAATGATAAAATGGAATAAATGAGGCCTATATAGTAAGGAAATCAGTGAAATACTGCAAGAATATGTTAATACACGTTTATTGGAAACATATGTAAAATTGTAAATATTTATATACTGAGCTTATTATGCACAGTGCAGCTGTTTAAACTCAAATTTATATATAAAGTGACGTCTTTGACCGGGCAGAGGGAAATAATAATATAATGCTCTACTATGCATAGTATGCTCAGTATATGAATATAACAAATTTGACTTATGTTTGCTATAAATGTGTATCAATATATGGATGTACCATTTCCCCGCTTTTCTTACTACATAGGCCTCATTTCTGCCATTTTAATGCTGCCTGGTCAAAGACTACACCCGGTCAAAGACTACACCGGTCAAAGACTACACCCGGTCAAAGACGTTTCAATTGTTACAAGCTCATGAGACAGCCATATATACATTGTAAAGGCCGATCTCACTATGCCTATGTAGACTAGTGTAGCACGTGAAAGAACCATACACTCAGTAACTCACCTGCTAGAATCGATCTCCATCACCGCCCTTGAAAAGACATAAGATGTTATCTAGGGCCTAAAGCAGCATGACGACCAACCACCTTCATCGAAATCCAATAATTTTATTCAGAGACCCTGAGTTAATTGTGATGTAAATCGTAGGTCGATCTTTCCTGTCTGGGGTTATACACTCCAGTTCAGACTGTCAGCCTCTTCGCGCACTTTGTTTGCCTCGGGACAGTGCTAGATAAATTAGAGGATCACCTAAAGTGCCCCCACTTATTGGAAGTCTTAGCTGGTTTGCCCACATGAGGCTCTGTCTCACGAGATCAGGCCAATGTTCACGTGAACGTCTTAGACCGGGTGCTATCTTTGACCGGGTGCCATCTTTGACTGGGTGCCATCTTTGACTGATTTAATAGAAACCGGTTTATTTAGGGCAGATGAAGATATAAATGGGCTACTAATTACTAAATTCAAAGTGCTATAACATCTATTAACCACTGACATTTCCAGCCCATTTACATCTTCATCTTGCCCTGAATAAACCGTTTTCTATCAAGCCTTCAAAGATGGCAAATATAGTACCTGGTCAAAGATGGCACCCAGTCAAAGACTTACACATTGGCCTGGTCTCGTGAGACACAGCCATGAATACATGTATCACCTTTAGCGGAGGGATGTTGGGGGAGGGGGGTGTTGGCTGTCAAGGACCAGCAGAATCGTTCCAGTTGAGGTAAATAGTTACATGACTGGCCACTTGCCATTTTTTTACGGATTCCTGATCAGACATGTGAAAGAATGAAAACATAAATAAAAGGTTGGGGGAAGGGGTCGGGAAAAACTTGGAGAGATTCCACTTCCACTTGCAGCCCACCTTCAGCTCGGACCAAATGACTCGGCCCTTATAGTTATACCAACCTACCCTCCCTTACTTAGGAAGCTGGTTTGCCCCATCTGCCCTCTTCCCTATCCCCACTCCCTTAGGCCACGCCCCCTCACATCACCACCTGTCTTTTCTATGCCAGCAGTATCAACCCAACCCTGCCCCCCCCCTCCCCTACCACAACCCTCCCCACCCATGGGCTATACTCCCCACCTTCCATCCCTGAAACCCCACAATACAGTAGCCCACTCCACCCATTACTAGAACGTAGTATGTCCTTGGGTATTATGTCACAAAGCCGCCTTACAAGTTACATATATAGTCAACCCTCCACGCGGCGGGATCATAATACACTGTAGTACATAATAGAATGGGATCACAAATGGGGCCAGATTTCCGTCACCGAGCTTATCACACTGGAGGGGGAGAAATGGGACCAGTCGCAGTGGTTCCCAAGGACTATAATGTACCAGGGCCTACATCTCTAGTGTTGGGGGCTGGTTGGCCACATGATAAAGTGAATAACAATACATCCCTATGCAGAAGCAGGGCTTAATACCTAGATGTATGTCTGTATAATGGTACAGCCCCCTGTCAGTGGTGGAGGAGGGGCGGGTGCTCTAATCTATAGATGTATACATGTAGATCTATTCTGATTGTGGCGCGCCATGCTATGTGTATGTGTGCGGTGGGCCTGAGGTGGATCCCTGCTGCATTACAGTGACCGGATCACTACAACATGAGCATACTTCCACTCTCTCTGTTTGTAGGTTGTGGGTGGGCCCCACTTCTTTTTTTCTAAAATGTATATCTAATGTAAGCCCCACTTATAAGAAAATAAACAGTCGATCCTAGGAGTATTATCCTAGAGCGTCAGTTCTTTCCTCATCCTCATATGTCAGATTGGAGGAAATATAGTGATAAAAAATAAGAGAATTGATTTAATTAGCAATTTAGAGTGTCATTTATTAAAAAGTGCGTGTCGGTTACAGCGGTATGGGGCCTCGGTGGCGGCTGTGGCCTGGGTACGGCCGTACGGGCGGCTGACTACCTGTGGTGGTGTGTTGGGGCCCCGCTGGCACCGCGCCAAATCTGCATATCGATTTTACCGCGCTGCGCCCGACTCTCTGTTGGAGGAAGACGCGCCCGGGGCGTTCGGAAAACAGGAAATTAGTCTCGGATGGCGCCTCAGGTGCCACATGGGACATTTAATGAATTAGCGGAAGGGCAGCGTTCAAAATGGATATAAAGTCAGCAGAGATCGTATGTAGTTTGACCAATGTGGACATAACATCACATTTTGGTGAGAAACAGTAAGGTTTATGTCTGTAAATGAATTGATGGGGGTTTAATTTGTAAGGTGCTAACCTGAAGGGGAGGAGAGTAACGAACGCCCCCATGGGCTGTAAACGATCACGGGAGGGATTCACATTGTCAGCTGCCGCCTGAGCTACTACTATAGAAATATTGAAAAGGGCTGAGACCCGAGTCAGTCACAAGGGACAACAACTACACCCGCCCACTCATTCTGTATACCTCCATGGTGGGCATTGTCGTACCTCCCTCCTCCTGTAGCATAGAGGGACATACAGCGGCCTACCAGCTTCTCTGTCAGTTTATACCCCCCCCCCCCCCCCCTCCTGAACCCTACCCACCTACCTCCCACCTCTCTACCACCATGACTGGGGGAGTGGAGGCTTAGACTCCACCGCTCTAGCAGTAGCACCAGGAGCTATATGGACAGTGTTGGATGGGGAGAGGGAAAAAGTCAGTTCCCCAAATCCCTCCACCTGGATCCACCTCCCACCTCCCCAGGGTCGCTTCTCACCTGTCTTCTCCCTCCTCCCAGCCAACCAACATCTCCTCCCAGCCAACTTTACATCTCCATCTCTAAAGCCTAGCTATACTGACAGTCTCATGGGGGGTCTCAATGCATGGGCCTGGTGATCGAAGCATGGGTGGGGCATTACATCCACATTACATGTTTATGATAGTCAACTCCCTCTTATGTGGCCACCCTTCAATGGGAACATAGAAAAGTGGCCCCATTGGTGGGGTGGCTCCATTACAGGGAGGCATTTTCTATACATTGTAGTATGCTTGGGACTATGAAAAGTGTCTGCATTAATAGAGGGAAGTAGGGATTGGCTGCATCATAGGGGTGGTGTTAACAAGGAGTTGAGTGACTGTACAGGGGGGCAAGAAATATTCCATGCGCTCTTCAGGCGGAGGGAATTTTTGCACCTCTGCGCAGGATTTCACCACCCCAACCTGTAATTAATAAATGAACACTCCCTATAATAGGGACATCCTTGGGTGGGACTATGAAAAGGTGATCAAATTAGAGGGAGTCTATTTCTATGCATTCTAGTAGGTTTGGGCAATGAAATTGTGGTCGCAATAGAGCGATGGTCGTATTACAGGGGTGGTCGCTAAGAGGTACTTGACTGTAATACTAATAGGGATGGGGGATGCCACTGATGGAGGGCCCCGGTGGAGGGCACACGTTGGTCCCAAAAAAAAGTTGGTTTTCAGTCACCCAACCGGGTCTAGCAAAACATGGGCGACCTCAGTTTCATTTTCTTTTGGCTACATGCCAGATTTTTACGGTTCGCCAATCGGATAATTAGTAAGGATTCTGGAGCACAAAAACTGTAAAACATCTATATTTCTTGTCATATATAGCTATATATGGCTCACAAGAATACATATGAATATATTGTAGAGATATTATGAGCATATCATGGAATACACAACAGCCAGCCTTGTGGGTATGCATGTACCAAGAGATCCTTTATTAAACAAGTCCAGTCTCAATCTGATCAATACATGATGATGATATAGTTTTAAAACCAACACAGCTGAAGGCTGGTCAGCAGGTCCACAGGGCCCATAAGGACCGAACATGGGTGATCAATACAGCATCAGTCCCGTCTTATATACCCTTCTCCCAGCGTCCGAGACGGATCCATCTGAGAGACGCTTGGACCAACCCGTCTCATCCGAGACGGACCCGGCCGAGAACACACTCGGCAGAACCCGTCTCGTCCGAGAGTGCAGCAGCGAGGGTGCCAGGCCAGCCGTACCCCTTCCTGCCCGCTACTATCTATCTATATATAATATATATATATATATATATATATATATATATATATATATATATTGTAGCGGGCGGGAGAGGGGAGGACGGTCACGCGAGGCCTACCCTGTCGCTACACTCTCGGGCGGGGCGGGTTCGTACGAGGACAAGTCGTACGGAACCGCCCCGACCCTTTTCCGGACGAGCGTATGGACGCTGGGGTGGGTGGGGACTATATAAGGAGTGGCACCGCCGCAGTTGTTTCAGTTTGTGTTACACGATATACAATAAAGGATCTCTTGGAATACCATACATGGTCAGCTGTCGTGTTCTCTATCCGATGCCCTTAATTTCCTTACATTGGTGACAGCGGTGAACAACAGGCATAGGACCCACGGACATTACACGATGTTAAGGGGCGAGAACGGGATGGACAGCGGCGAGAGGGGAGAGGCGTTGCGGACGAGTGATGAACACCCGGAGGGAAGACGCACGGTGGAGATGCGGGACCCGGGAACCGCGGGGGAACCGAGAGGGGCGGCGCTGGAAGGGCGCTTGGGCGGCAACTTGGTCGAATGCGCGGACGAAGATGTCTTCCTGCGGAGGAGCAGGGACACAGAACGGACGCCGGACGTGTGGAACTTCGGACGGCCGGACTCAGCGGGCGGGGCTCGAGGGACGGCGCCGTGGCGCACAGACGGTCGGCGACGGACGGGATGGGGCTCAGCAGAATCCGCAGGGGCCGGTGGCGACTTGCCGCGAGAAAGGGCCGGGGGGCGGCGGAAGGAGCCCGTCCGGAGAGGGGAGAGACCGAGAAGTGGCGAGGAGGACGAGTTGGGGGGCCAACGGATCGTCCGGGAGCAGGGACTGGCCGGGGGACTGCAGGTAACGGTGCCTAATACGCCGGCGGGAGACGGGGGGCGCCCGGTGGTGATGCCCGCACAGTTCGACGGTACGACCGATCTGGATGAATTTATGGCGCACTTCCGACTTTGTGTGCAGGCCAACAAGTGGGACGACCAAACGGCGGGTATGTTTCTGGGAATAAGCCTCCGGGGGAACGCGAGACGGCTCCTGTCCCGCCTGGCGCCGGGGGAGCAGCTGGCGTACGCGGAATTGGTCGGGGCGCTGCAGCAAAGGTTCCAACCGAGGAACCAGGCAGAGTCGCACAAGGCTGTATTCCGGGGGCGGGACCGACGAGCAGAGGAGGACCTGGTCTCCTACTCAGAGGAGTTGGAGCGGCTAGCCAGACTGGGATATCCGGACGCGGACGGGGAGACTATCTGCAGTCTGGCAAAAGACAGGTTCCTCGACGGCCTGAAGGACAGTCAGTTGAGGTATTTAATATTATATTCCCAGCCCCGAACGCTGGAAGACGCGGTAACCGTGGGGGTACGGGCGGAAGCCCATCTAACGAAGGACCGGCAGTCGGGGAAGAGGAACGATCGGGTATTTGCCACAGACGCCACCATGGCGGACGAACTCGAGTCCTTGCGGAAAGAGTTCACACGGGAGCTGGCGCCCCTGAGGGCGGACTTCATGCGGGAGCTGGCGAACCTCCGAAAGGATTTGTGCCCGCCGGCCGGGGGTCCCGGGGCGGCGACGGGAGGACAGCGGCCCTCCGGAAGGGGATGCTTCAGGTGCGGAAAAGACGGACACTTCCGGCGGGAATGCCCGGAGCGGCCTCCCGAGGAGGGCCGGCAAGGACAGGAAGGCGGGAAACCGGTGGAGGGGAAACCGGCATCGGGAAACGGCCAGCGGCCCCAGAACTAGGGAGTCCTGGGGCCGAGAAAGGACGACCGGAAATATCCGTAACATCGGTACAGGGCCGGGAGAAGAAGGGGACAGGCCTCATAGTGGAGGGAAAACTCTTCGGACACGACATCAGTATGTTGGTGGACACGGGCGCCTCGGCCAGCATGCTATCCACGCGGTGGTGGCAACGACAAAATGCCCCGGCGGCCCTGGTGGCGCACGACCGGACGGTAGTGTGCGCGGACGGGAGGCCCATGCAGATAAAAGGTCGTACGGAGGGGGCGCTGCAATTCGCCGGAGAGAAGATGATGGGGACGTTCTTGGTCGCCGACATCTCGCCGGAGGGGATACTGGGAGCCGACCTCATAAGGAGCAACGGGATACTAGTGGATATGAATGGGGAGAGGTTGCTGTGGGAGGAGTCGGGCGAGGGACCCCCGGAAACGAAGAAGGCTCGGACGGGCGGATGCGGGGCAATATTAACGCAAGACTGTTGTATACCGCCGGGGGAGCAGTTGGTGGTGACGGCGCGTATAGCCGGGTGGGACTTCGACGACGGGCTGTATTGTGTCATCCAGGGGATACCGGAGAACGAGCGGAAAGAAGGTTTCCGGGTCGGGCGGGGGATAGTGGCACCCAACAAGAAGTGCCGTACACCGGTCATCCTATTGAATGTGGGGGCCAGGCCGCTCTGGCTAAGGGAGAACACCCGCCTGGGGACGGCGCAGCCCCTGGAGGATTACGAGTCGGACGAGGAAGGGGCGTCGTGTGCAATGCTAGGGGCGGCACCGGCGGGTCCAGACGGAGCGGACGGGGTGGTCAACACGCTGCTGGACGGGGTGGACGAGGGGGCCCGGCCGAGCGTGGAGGCCATGATCCGGGCGAACATCGGGGCATTTTCGCACTGGGAGGACGATATGGGGGAAACGCACCTAGTGAAACACGGCATACAGACGGGGGAGGCTACCCCGGTGAAACAGCGGCCCCGACGATTGGCACCCCACAAACGGGCGGAAGCTGAGGCAAAGATCGGGGAGATGCTGGACCTCGGCATTATTGAACGTTCCACAAGCCCGTGGGCGTCGCCCATAGTCCTGGCACGAAAGAAGGACGGCCGCCCGAGATTTTGTATCGACTACCGGAAACTTAATGCGGTTACGAAGAAAGATGCCTACCCCATTCCGAGGATAGACGACTCGCTTGACACGCTAGCCGGGGCCAGCTGGTTCAGTACCATGGACCTGACTAACGGATATTGGCAGGTGGCCATGGATGAGTGTGATCGGGAGAAAACGGCGTTCGTCTCCCATAGCGGCCTTTTTCAGTACAAGGTCATGCCGTTCGGCCTGTGCAATGCGCCGTCGACATTCGAGCGGCTGATGGAGGTAGTGTTGAAGGGGTTGCACTGGAAAACGTGTTTGGTATATCTCGACGACGTCATAGTGTTCTCGCCGGACCTGGAGACGCACCTTCAGAGGGTGGCGGAGGTGCTCCAGAGGTTGGTGGGGGCGGGCCTGAAAGTGAAACCGCGGAAATGTCAACTAGCCCGGAGGGAAGTGTCCTTCCTCGGACATATAGTAAATAAGGACGGGGTGGCGACGGATCCCGAAAAGGTACGGGCCGTACGGGAATGGCCCCGACCACAGACGGTGGGGGAAGTCCGGAGCTTTTTGGGGCTGGCCGGGTACTACCGGACGTTCGTGCGGGATTTTGCTAGCATAGCTAAGCCCCTCTCGGCGGCGGCGGAGAAGGACCGGAGGTTCACCTGGTCCCCGGAGTGCGAGGCGGCGTTCGAGGAGCTGAAGGCGAAACTGACATCTTCGCCGGTTCTAGCGTACCCCGAACCGGAGGGCCAATTGATCCTGGATACCGACGCCAGCAATTTCGGCCTGGGGGCGGTGCTCTCCCAGAAGCAGGGCGAGGCCGAGAGGGCGTTGGCATACGCCAGCCGCACCATGTCTAGGCCGGAGAGAAATTATTGCGTCACCCGGCGGGAACTGCTAGCAGTGATGTTTGGGCTCAAAAAGTTTCGACACTATCTGGTGGGTCGGCCGGTTCTCATCCGCACGGACCACGCGGCCCTCCGTTGGGTGACGGACTTTAAGGAACCGGAGGGCCAGGTCGCCCGGTGGCTGCAGGTGCTGGGGACGCACGATTTCACGATACAGCATCGCCCGGGGAAGGACCACAGCAATGCGGACGCCCTCTCCCGACGACCGTGCCGGCAGTGCGGGCTGGGGGGGTCGGAGCCTACCGCGTGCTTCGCCCTGACCCGGGGCAGGGCTCAGGCGGAGCCGGAGGAGGAGGATATGGAGCAGGGGGCGGATGAGACCACAGTGACCCGGCTGGGGAGCCCGGCAGAGTGGAAGGCTACTGGTTTCAGTCCTCCACCTTCCGGGAGGTGGTGAAGTTGCTGGGAGTCCGGCAGTCGCGTACCTGCCCCTTCAACCCGAAGTCGGACGGGATGGTGGAGAGGTGTAATAGGACCATAGAGGCCCTCCTCTCCACCGTTGTGAGGGAGGACCAAAGAGACTGGGATCGGCAGCTCCCCTTCGTGATGGCAGCGTACCGGGCGACGGAACACTCTTCGTCGGGAGTATCGCCAAACGCCATGATGCTGGGGAGGGAGACGGCAGCGCCCTTGAGCTTAATATATCCCGTACGAGAGCTGCAGGATGTTCCCCCGGGGGAGGGCTACGTCGCCCGCCTGCAGGGGTGGATGGCGGAGGCGCATGCCTCGGCTAGGGAAAGCCTGGGCCGGGCGGTGGAAAGACAGAAGAGGAATTATGACCAGAGGGCGGTGTTGGACCCCATCGAGGACGGCGCGCAGGTGTATTTCTATCACCCGATAAAGAAGGTGGGGCTCAGCCCGAAACTACAGAGGTACTGGACGGGGCCCTGGACGGTTCTGAGGTGCATCGGCGGTCCCGTGTATGAGATAGAGATGGGTCGAAAACGGCGGGTAGAGCACTACGACAACCTCAAGGTGGTGCCGGGCAACCCAGCAGAGGGGGCGGACCTGGTGGGCATGGTAACCGGGACGACAGAGGACCCCGCCGGCGGGGGGGGGGGGCGCCCGTGTCGCGGGATCCAGGGTCCCCGGGCCGGCCGGAGGGCGGGGCGGGAGACCGGGGCGGCCCGGCCATTCGCCCCGGGGAAAAAGGCGGGGGTAGCTATGGCAAAGACGGGTCCCGGGAGGGCTATATAAGCCCGGGGGATAGCTGGGAGCAGCCAGTCATGGCTGTACACCCAAGAGACGATTTCTACCCGGCTATACTGAGTGGGATGAAAGGCTGGGAGTCGGGATCTGAGTCGGCGGAATCGGGAGAGGTGAGAGAAGAGGAGCTGGCGGAAGAACAGAGGAGGCAAGTACGAAGCGAGTCTCCGACCCACTGGGGGGCGATAGCCCGGAACAACGTTCCCGTGGTGCGGAAGTGGGTAGAACGGGTGGAGAAGGGGGACCAGGAGCCACCGCCGGCTGAGTATTATATTTGGAAAGAGGCCCACGGAAGGAAGAGGGAGTTCCAGTTGCTGAACAACATTTCTTCGGAAGAAGAAGACGACACCGTACGAATTCCGGTGACGTGGGAGACGGCTGCAGCGCAGCGGGACAGACCGTGGAAGTCGAGGCGGAGGAGAGACGAAACGATCTCCGTCCCGGTACTACCTAAGACGGGGGAGGAAACCCGCACGATCACGGTGGGGGGACCCTTCCCGGGGAGGGAGATGCCGCAGGGATCCACCAAGAGCCGGGGCAGGTCCCGCTCCCCGGGAAGGCCCGCGGGGGATCGGCACGAGGGGACGAGCCGCAGGAGAGGAAGCGACCGCCCGGCGCCGGAGAAGAGAGGCCGGGAAAAGGACAAGTCGGATAGCAGGGGGTCCTCCCGGCCGGACAGGTCGAGGGACCGACGCCCCTCGGGCTCCTCCTGTACAGACGGCTCGGGAAGCCGAAGATCGTCCCGCACAGAGAGGGGAGAACGACGGTCCTCCCGGGAGGGGAGGGGGAAGAGCACCCACCAGAAGCGGGCAGGGGATAAGAGGGGAGCGTCCGACGAAAGAAAGGGGGATTCCCCACCCCGGTCCCGTGCGAAGGATGGGCAAAGCGACGAGACGGGCGCGAAACAGACACTTCCCACGGCGGGGACCGACGACAGCCGGGGTGGCGCTGGTCCCACGCTCCGAGCGGACGCTGCGCCGCACCTTCCCACAGTCCGGCCAGCGGACGCGCAGCCAATCAGCGGTGTGGAAATCTTCCGCACGGACGGAAGTCACCCGGCTCCGCGGGACGGGAGCCAATCAGGAGGCGAGGAGGTAGAGGAGCCGGGCGGGACGCCAGTATTTAAACCGGAGGAGGAGTCAGGCCGGGACAACTTCTCTTACGACATGGCCACCGATACTTACAACTGCGGCTTCTGCCACCAACTCGACCCCGACCTGCCCTGGGTGATACCGGCGGGCGAGTGGGACGCCCACGTTGCTGCCCACCCAGTGACCATCATGGGGTGGAATTGCCCGGAAAAGGATGAAGAAGGGAACCCCTGCCGCATCCAGAAACCGAAGGACCGGAGGGCGGACTTGGTTACACACATGAAGCAGCACAGGGAGGGGGGTGCCCGCAGCAGCAAAAAGCATCCGTGGGAGAAGCCCGGGGGGATGCCGGACGCCACCCTCCTTACCAAACGGCCGAAACCCGCCCTCAAAGGCACCGGCACCGGGAAGTCCTCCAAGAAGCGGAGGGCGTCGTCCGACTCGGCGGGGGGGAAGTCCAAGGCCTCCAGGGAGGAAGAGGAGCAGGACGATAAGCCGGGGAAGAAGGACAGCCGGAAGAGCCGCCAGAGGAGGGACTCCTCCTCCTCTCGCCGGACGACTTCGCCCTCGCCGGAGAAGAGGGAGACGCCGGTCCGCAGCAGCCCCCGACGGTCCAGGTCGCACTCCCCGGTCACCGGAACGGCGACCCCGTCACCTCGCGTGGAGGGGCGTAGCCCCCCGAGCCGGCAGAGTACCAGCGGGGGGATCCGAGAACCGGAGGAGGGGAGATCCGCCCGGTTAGCAGCGGTCGGGGGGAAAGAGGGACTGATGCACCTCCTGGCCGGATTATCGGAGGAAACGATTAGGGAGGTGATGGGTGCCTCCGGCACCACCCAGACCACAACCCTGACCAAGACGCCGGGAGGCAGTGTGACAGTCCTCCAGGAATCGGTCACGGAAGTCATCGGGACCCCGAAAGCAGGGGGGGCCTCCCCGGATAAGGCAACCCCACGCTCCTCGCCCCGACGGAGGTTGTACTCAGACGTATCGCCGGGACAGCCCACCGCCCCGGACACTAGTACCAAGATTACGGTGGTGGCCCAGGTGCACAAGGAGGGGGGGCGGAGAGGAGGAGAGCAAGACCGCCCCGGACGAAGCCGCCGCCGACGGGTCCGAGGCGATCGAGGTGTTGGAAGAGGGGGGTGAACCGGACGACGACGGAGAGGAGGAGACCTCCCCCGAGGGACAGCCGCCGGGCGACACGACGCAGCGGCTGACCCCGGAGAAACCCGACGGAACAGGGCGGAAGGGGACGAACCCGCCGGACGAGGCGGTACCGGGCGGCTCCGGGGGGGCGACGACCCGTCACCCCACACCACGACCCCAGGAGGGCCGGGGCGTGCCGTCGACGGAGGCGGTCCACTGCGGGGTGCAGGTGGCACTACCCTGGAGAGCAACCGTGCCCCTAGATCCCGAGCTCGAGCTGCGCCGGCACCTGTCCACCACCGGGCTCCACCTGGACCAGCGCCCCCTGACCCTGGTCGGCGGCCGAAACACCACCTCCATAGAGGCGCGCGGCAGAGGGGAGTGGCTGGTCGAGCAACGACGAGTGTACGTCTACACCGAGAGTAACGTGGTAAGTCAATTAATACTCCCGTACGAGGGGCCTGTACCGGCCGGAGGGGAAGTAGGACGTACCCAATCGCACGAGGTGGGGGAAAAGGAGCCTGTATTGGCAGACGAGAGAACGACCGTGTATACGGGGGAAATGCAGTTCGGGCCCGTATCGACCGAAGTAGGCACCGCACCTGTACGGGTGGCGGGGAGTAGGGAGGCAGAGACGGGAACGGCGTGGGCAACTCCAGTACAGGAGACAAGCCCCTACATCGACTTGCTGTCCGAATTGGTGGCGGTGGTGGGCCTGTAGTGGCCCGCCCCCCCGGGGAAGAGGTATCCGGACGGGATTCTGCCGGGCGGGGGTAACACGGCCGGGTGTAAGTTCTTACGAGGGCATCATTCCTGTTTTGCAGCCGAGAACAGCACCGGAGCGGCCGTGAGCCGGGGGCCGGCACCCGGGTGGGTCCGGAGGCGGCGGGAGACGCCGGGACGTCGCGGCGGGCGGAGGGCGGAGAGGCCATTCCGAGACGAGGGCGACGGGAACGGAGGAACGGAGGGCAGCGGAGGCCCCCTCCACGACTACGCAGTGTAAATAGTTAGGTGCAAGACGGAGGGCAGCGGAGCCCCCTCCACGACGATGCCGCGGACGGCGAGCTAGTGAATTAAGATAGTACTCCGGGAAACGCTAAGGGGAGGGAGTATTTCGTACGGGTTGGGGCTAGACATAAGTTGTATATCTATAAGTTATGATGACTACATTGTTGATGTTGAACCGTATGTATAAGTTAAGGGGACATGTTATAAAGTAGGGTGGGGAGAGTGTAGCGGGCGGGAGAGGGGAGGACGGTCACGCGAGGCCTCCCCTGTCGCTACACTCTCGGGCGGGGCGGGTTCGTACGAGGACAAGTCGTACGGAACCGCCCCGACCCTTTTCCGGACGAGCGTATGGACGCTGGGGTGGGTGGGGACTATATAAGGAGTGGCACCGCCGCAGTTGTTTCAGTTTGTGTTACACGATATACAATAAAGGATCTCTTGGAATACCCTACATGGTCAGCTGTCGTGTTCTCTATCCGATGCCCTTAATTTCCTTACAATATATATATATATATATATATATATATATATTGGACTACAATGTATTATCAATATTCGTATATGAAAACCCCTAAACCTTATGACATGCATTTCTTAGTGCATAGCCCACCAGAACATCTTTTTTATATATGAGATACATGATGATAATGATATATCCATTAGATATATGATGTAGGTCAAGTTGCACCATTTAATTTCCACATAATAAAAAGACGGACTGCTCCATGACAACCCCTTTTACGTTTACGATTCCACCAGTGATATCATCCTATATATATACCTTTCCAGATTGGCCACAAACTTGCCTTTCTTTTGTATGTGATATGCGGCCGACCCGTCAGACCTAGTTTTTCAGACCATGATAGTATAGTGAGCTGTTTTGGCCTCACATATTGATACAGAAGTATCTGTATAGCCATGTGTCGCTTTCACTCCTGGGTCTAGATAGTTAGAGAGGGTAGATAAGAAGATAAATTTACTGATTATAGTGCCAATACTGATGACAGTTGTTTTTGTGGAGGTATACACATACTGTGTGTGGGAGGGGAGGTTACATATATTGGAATAGAGGTCACTAGATTGTACAGATTGGTGTGAGTACAGTGGAACTGCCTGCACACATGCAGGCAGTTTTAGTCTATTAATGGCTACCTCTTACATGTCAATCTTAATAAATTACTCCCCCGTGTATTTCCTATCAACATGATGAAAGGTATATATTCTGATAGCTTCCTGGCTAAATAAAGGCAATATTTCTAGTCTCATGTGTCTGTACCCCTATCTTCCTTCTCGCTTCAATCCCAATTCAGCATAATCTTTGGTTATAGAGGCTGGGGGGCGGGGAGGGGGTCCATGAGCATACTGCAAGAGTAGAGCGTGTAACAAATACAGTGACACTTCGTTATAAGGAACTCTGATATAAGTAGACCTTGCTTATAAGTATCAGATTTCTGTGGTCAAGATTTTCCTCAATACATTTCTATAGTAAGAGAACTTAACTAGATGATGGAGTTTTTACCTTTACCTCTGATATAGCCTAAGGATATAATCTTGGCTCATTTTGTTATTCTGTATGTGCAAATCTTAAAATTTGTCCAGAGAGGTGGGGGAAATAACTGCAGGGAAGTAGCTGCCCTTGGGAGGCAAGGAGTTCAAAAGCTAGGGGACCTATAGACCTATTATTGACTTGAAGTAATACATGCACCCATCTGAATTGTAATTGAATCAAGTCTATTAGGGTATAAGTTATAAGAGACACCCATAGGGAAGTGTTATCTGGACCTTCTAATAAGGGTTCATTACTGGACATCGATTCTCTGCCTCTTTGTAGCTCTATAGTGATCGATGCCCAGTTTTATACTTCAGACCAGTGGCTCATTTTGGCTGTTTTTCGCCTCACAGATTGCTCCTAGCGCAAAATCCTGACTAGGTGTCAATATATTCTCTATGCCAATGTGTAATATGAGGGTAGAAAACAGTGGAACCTCAGTTAGAAAAAATCCTACTGAACAGTTTTTGAGAAAATTAGGGTTTTGATGCCTTTTTTACTGTTTTTAGTACATTTCCTACATAAACCGTGAACGTCAGCATTTCTCAATTTTTAGGTATTTAGAATTAGAATTTGACATTTTTTTACTCGCAGTAGGATTCCTGAATACCAAGCCATTCTACACAGGGTGTTATTTTGAAAAAATATAAATAATTCGATAGTGTATTTGGTCTCCGAAATAGAGGGAGTTTGGTCATAGTTTAATTGATTGTTGACAATCCAGTCAAGGGTTATTAGGTTCAGTTCAGTGCAAGTTGCAAAACAAGTGACTTGCACTTTTTAACTTGACCAAAATGACCGATAGTTGGTCCACTATATGTAGGTCTTCACTATACATGGGTCTATCCAGAGTCCATCAATGGGATCACGCATGGAGGCAGATTTCGCAGCTTTTGGCCAGAAAAAAGTTCAAAATCGCAAAAAAGTGAAATTTGCCTAAAATCACCTGATTTGGCGAGAAAATAGTTCAAAATCGCAAAAAAAGTGAAATTTGCTTTAAAAAACCCTATTTGGCGAGAAAAAAGTTCAAAATCGACAGACAGACAGACATACACATAGGCATGAACATGGCCTTCTCCTTCATATAGCAACCTATGCATTTCTACTTTGATGAGACTGAATATAGCTTTCTGTTAGAAGGACTCTGATACATGGATGTCGATGTCCAGTTTTAGATATATACCCATATATAGTGCATTGGAGTGCTATAATGTTGGACTGCTGTATATTTATTTATGGCCGGGGGGGTGAGCATTTGAGGGGGGGGCAAATTTTTTAGGGGTATTCAAAGGGGGGGGCCTTTTTTTTTACCCTATTCTTAGGGGGGCCTTTTTTTTTAGGGGTATTCCTAAAAATGTCGCGAATTTAGTACGTTGAAATGTCGCGAAAGGTAACAGCCTGTGTTATATTTTACCAAATTATGTCAATATTTTCAAAATTTTCTAAAATTTTCTTCAAACTCCCAGCAAATTTCTCACTGCATCACTTTTGACACTCAGAATAGCCCACCATTTTGTCAGTCTTCAAAAAAGTGCCAGCCTCATGTAAGCACTGAGGGTATGGGAGCTTCCAATTTATAAGCACTGGGGCCCTTAAACTCAACGGTATGTAAGTCGAGTGTCTGAGGTTTGACTATTATCGCTCACCAGCGAGTATCATGAGACGTTTACACTAAAACACCTTACGAATGGATGTATTTGTTGCAAGGTAGTAAATTGTAGGTAAAAAAAGTGCCCATGATTAAATGCATACAATTAGTAGACACCAACATTGTTTTCGTAATAAAGTTGAAAACGATCCAGGGTGAGGGGGGGGGCGCTTTTTTTTCAACCTATTCCGAGGGGGGGGGCTTTTTTTCCCAACCTATTCCAAGGGGGGGGGGCAATTATTTTTGACGTATTCGCTTTGCCAAACGCTCACCCCCCCCTGCCATAAATAATGAACCCTCCCTTACTTATAAGGAGACCTTGCTTATAAGGAGCAAATTTAACTGGCCCAGAGGTCCTCTTTATAACGAGTTTTACTGTATAAAGGAGCTGGGACGTTTGGGTGGGGCCAATTAAGGGGGTGCTAGTTGATAAAACTTTGGGGGGAGGACCCACAATATTTGAGTTTCACAGAGAGGAGATACTGTGGTCAATTCACATCACCCCCAGGGTTATCTGTCTGTCATAAAAGGCCACCACGATCACCATGAACCTCTGATGTCTGAAAGTGTTAAGGGCTGAAGATTGTGAGCTGCTCATTAATTATACTTTAAATGGGTTATGTAAGTGGTGTGAGGTGATGTATACCTATTGTAGGACATTAAACCTCCGAGCATGATGTCTTGCCAAAGTCTCCTGTTCTGAGTATATATCTGGGGGGACTTGGCGAGCACTCCCGCAAGTGCTCATGCTGGGAGGTCATAATCCTCCATTATAGGAATAAAGTACAGTGAAACTTTGTTATAAGGAACTCTGATATAAGGAGACCTTGCTTATAAGGAGCAGATTTGTGTGGTCCGATTTTCCCCTATACATTTCTATAGTAAGAAAACTCTCTAAGAAGGAGGTATATTTACCTTAACCTCTGATATAAGGAGGTAATTTAGACTCATGTTCTTATGTCGCACATGCAAATCTTACCCAGGGAAGTCATCTCTCAGGGCTACAATCACATACTGCTTAAAACTTCCCACCACTCCAGTCTAGAGGGGTTGGAAGAATACTTCTGTCTTAAGGAGAAAGGGAGATGAAAATATCCAGGAAGAGGACCGAGAGGATTATTGACTTGAAGTAATACATGCTCCCGTCTGGATTGTATTAGAATCAAGTCTATTAGGGTATAAGAGACACCTGTGGGGGTATACTGTTATCTTGACCTTAATAAGGCTGACCTTGCTTATAAGGAGACCTTGCTTATAAGGAGCAAATGGCACTGGTCCCAAGGTCCTCCTTATAACGAAGTTTTACTGTACTATCTTATTAACCTCAGATGATATCACCTCACACGATTTGAGCAACCCATTTAAAGGACCAGTGGTGAGCAACTCACAGACAGATGATCCTGTATACGTGATAGAACTGACTACTAACCCTTTATGGAGGCACCCTAGTAGAGAGTTACATAATGATTTATAACCTCCTTGGGTTGTATCTAGGACCCCCTTTGCATTTGCTCTGTTGGTCTCGCCAAATCGTCCCATTCATAGTATATACCGAGCAGCAGTCACATCCACATGTTGTGCACACCTCACACACCCATCACGTAGGATGCTGGACACCTGCGCTGTACCTATCTAAGGGAGTGTCCATTTATTAGTTACTGGGGGGGGGGGCATAAACATCAAGCATTTTCGACCCCTAGTGAGAAGGGGTAAAAATGCTGACCCCTCTTGAGGATGGGGGGAGGTAAAAACTTATGCCCCTCTTAGCAAAGAAAACCTGCGCATTACCTTAGTTCAAAAGGGGGGTGAAAAATGTCAGTGCCTTCTGTGAAGGAAGCACAAAATGTTCAATGTGCTCTCCAGGGGGGAGGCGTGAAAATTGTTTGTGCCTCTGCGCAAAATCTCACTACATACCCTGTAATTAATAAATTAACACTCCCTAATAATTACCATTATCTTTAAAGGGGCGATATCACCACCTACACTTAACCACACAGACTATGAGTACTAGAAATGTGAATGTGACCTGCTCAGTGCTTATGCTGCTTAAATATGTGTGCCAAATGGCAACTCAGGGATACGGCATGATGGACAGGGAAGGTACCCCACCCACACAATCCTGACTGTGTGTTCAGTGTAGGTTGAACCTTCACTGCTCCAGACCGGTGCGAAATAGTGTGGGAGTAGAGTGGGCAGTATAGGGGAGTGGATTGATGAGAAACTGTTGTCCCCCGTCACCTGCACCTCTCAGCTCATGAGTTGTCTTCACCTAAATCCCTATGCTGCCAGCGTGGGTGGGTTCTGGTGTAGCTGCAAGAAGCTATAGTATAGGTTTAGGTTCCTATAGCATTACAGGGTGATGCCTACCCATGTATGTCAATATTGATCAAGGTGGGATGTGGAGAGTCTGGGTGGGGAGTAGTTTTGGAGGTAGGATGTGTGAAACAGCACATCAGTATTGTTCAAAGGGCGAGGAGGGGGGGGGGCATTGTGAGATGGAATTAGGACCCAGTACAGAAGAACTGTTTACTACTGGCAGTCCGATCTATGTCTCAGCTGTCTTCTTCTCCCTCCCCACATCCCTGCCTGTGTTGATTGCATACTGATAAAGGTTGGTTTTATAGGATCCACTGGGGGAATGGGTATAGTGCCTATAGTGAGGGAGGCAACCCATACACCCCCCCCCCCTCCCTCATTCTCCCTGCCCCGGACTTGTCTGGCATGAGTTGTTAGGTCCAATATTGATTACTTCCACATCCTACATGAGCAAAAGGAGTGAACATGTAATCTGGATCACAAATGATGTATCTGTGCATTTGAAATCTATTGAATTCGAGTTCATCTTCACTTTTTGGCAACATAGACCTCTTTTTAACAGATCCTTTCAATGATGACTATTAGAGGTGTCTAGAATTATGACCACAAGGTGTCTCCCCTAGACTCAGTCATGCCCGGAGTCAACAAGTAGGTTAATCTCTGTCAATGAGACAGGCCTATATGCCCACACATGAGAAGGGAAGGGCCTCCATAAGCCCACTGTGTGTAAAGGCAATAGGACTACACCACTCCTGGGTAGCAGCTGCAGGTCACGCCCACATGTTGTACACACCCCTCACACTCATATTGTGGAACACTGCACACCTGTTCTGTATCATTTACATTATCTTGTTTATGCCAAATGGCTAGAGTCCATACTGCCATGGATGGAGGCAGATTCCGGTGGTATGATAGGCAGGAAAGGTGCTGTACTACCACTGGTGTTCCCCCCACCCCCTAACCACCCACCCACCCACCCACCAATCACCCAGCAACCCAATCATTAATGTGTGGTCATAGAAGCTTAACTGGCTTAACTGCCAGGAGGAAAATATATCACTAGTACCCTATACATGTAATAGACAGGGGAGTGAGTATTGGCCGCCGGTCCCCTCCACCTCTCAGCTCATGAGTGCAGACTGAACCCACACCTCAAACAGGAGCAGTAGCCGGGAGCAGTAGTGAGTAGAGTGGGTACACAGATAATCTTTAGGCTCCAGAACTTAGTCAATAGCGACAAATCTAGTTAGTCATTTTTGGCTCCCTATACGACCAACCATGGTTAGTTGATACTATCAGGTATAGTCAGTAGTGACCAACCCAACATAGTCATTCCCTTCCTATGAATATATGGCTGTAGTCTTATTGAGTAAGGCCTTTTGCGTTGCCTTAGTTCTCCCACTACAGACTAAGGCCCGGAGCATTTAGACTATCAGTGTAGTCGGGGATAGGGAACTGCTTCCCACTCCCCTCCTACTGCTAGTACAGTAGGGGAGTGGTATAGGTGAGAAGCAGTTCCCTAACCCCCCCCCCCCCCCCTGCACCTCTTAGTCAGCTGATGAGCAAAGACTGAACCTACACTGCTCCAGACGCAGACGGGAGCAGTGCCAGTCGCCGGGAGCAGAATGAGAAGCAGTGGAGTGCATGGGTATTGGTGAGGGACAGTTCCCCAGTCCCCCACCTCCCCCTCCCCTCCCATCTCATGGGCGCAGGTGGAGCCTACACTGCTCCAGACAGGAGCAATGGTGGCAGTCTCGGGTGGCAGTATAGTGGGAAGTATAGTGGAGTGGGTAGTGATGGCCATTGGTGAGAAGCAGTTCCCAACCCTACCCTACCCTACCCTACCCTACTCTACCCTACCCTACCCTACCCTACCCTACCCTACCCTACCCTACCCTACCCTACCCTACCCTACCCTACCCTACCCTGCCCTGCCCTGCCCTGCCTTGCCCTGCCCTGCCCTGCCCTGCCCTGCCCTACCCTACCCTACCCTACCCTACCCTACCCTGCCCTGCCCTGTCCTACCCTACCCTACCCTACCCTACCCTACCCTACCCTACCCTACCCCCAGGCCTTGTCCCCTCCACCTCTCAGCTCATGAGCACAGGTTTAGCCTTCCCTGCTGCAAACAGGAACAGTAGTAGGAGTCCCCTGCACCTCTCAGCTCATAAGCTGTCTTCATCTACCTTCCTATGCTGACAGCATAGGTGGGGCCTGGTGCAGATGCAGGAGTAAGGCTGTGCTTTCCTGGCATGTATGTCAATATTGATAAAGGCTCCATTTGGAGGGCCAAGGGTTATCAGGTGGGGGGGGGGGGGAGTTGCACCCCCCCCCCCCCCACCAAAGTCTTCTGCATTTAAAGGAGTAGGGCTATGCTGACATTAGCCCAACATTGTTGACTATATATGTCAAAATCCTACGTGAGCACAACATGTAGGTTAATCTAGATAATAGAGCGTATGCAGTCTACAATAATAGCCTGTTAAAGTGCACTCATACTTATGAATTTCAACCCTTGAAACCCCATGTGTAGTAGTCGTCCCAGGAAACCTACAACAGCCAAATTGTCCGTATTAAAAACAGACTTCTAGTTGCAATAATCAATGCTAGGATATCGTAATTTCGATTGGGAGTAACAATGTGCATACCAGAAGAAGGGCAATGCTTGGATTTAAAAAGAAATATCAAAGTTTGTGGTATCCATGGTAACCAAGGGAGCACACTTAGGGGTCATAATCAAGGTCACAGGTCGGTGGGGCACCCTAAAATTTATCATGTTTAGACTATGCTTTGTCCATGGCACCTACTGCAAAATCTAATCTGACTCCATTATTGAGGACCATTTTCAAAAGGTCAGAAATGACATCAGCTTGTTTAGGGCAACATTTAAGATACATCAAATTTTGAACCACACCTGGAGCTGCTTGATGGTGAAAAACAGAAAAAAATATCTCTGCTTAGTGCTGTGACATCTTATAGATATGAGACCTGCACCTACCTGAGAGCCTGCATTTTTAGTTTTCAGACCCTGGATTTGAGAGGAAGAAAGTAAAAAGGTGTCCCAGAAATGGCACGTCCCTGGCACTATGGTTCTAAAATAGCTCCAATTATAGGTATATGGGAGCCCCATCTTCTAAATCAGGCCTGTCATGGGAACTGGGATACTAGGGCAACCATGTAAACGCCTTGAGTCTGGTTGTTCATAGCTTTCTACTGGCCTCACCCTCTGTTACAGGCTCAGTCTCATGAGTTTGTAACATTTCAAACGTCTTTGACCGGTGGCGTCTTTGACCGGTGGCGTCTTTGACCGGATATGTGATTAAAATGAAGAAAAAAGTAGTATATAGTAAAGAAATTTAAGCTTCAACTTCTTCATGTAATAAACAGTCTATGGTTGTTTTACCCAATTAGAATAATATATTTTAATGCACATATTAAGGGTTCCTTTTGGGCTTTTTTTCTTCAGCAGGTCAAAGACGTCACCGGTCAAAGACGACGCCGGTCAAAGACGTTTCAACTGTTACAAACTCATGAGACTGAGCCAGTAACATAAATATATGAAATATATCAATTTTAGATAATGCCTCGAAATGATGTGTTATAACATATTATACAAAATATTTACCCATTTCTTTACTATACACTACTTTTTTCTTCATTTTAATCACATACCCGGTCAAAGACGGCTCCAGTCAAAGATGGCTCCGGTCAAAGACGGCACCGGTCAAAGACGTTTGAAATGTTACAAACTCATGAGACTGAGCCTACATCATTCAATCCCTCCATCTCCTGTCAAGTCAATTGGTCCATTCACCGCTGTCACCAATGTAACAAACATGTTGATAATAGGAGACATAACAGCCAGTCTCAAAGTTATATACATCAATCGATATGTCCCTTAAAGGCCCAGTGCCCCTATATATAGCGCTGAGTACCTGTCCCGACTCCACTCCGACTGCCGCTGGAGGGGTACCGAGGCCTGCGGGTTTAAACAAATATATACCCCTTACCACACACTTATAGGCAAAAGCGCTTGTTCTTGGCATCTAGTATGACTAGGACAGCAGCAGGGGCCTTGTACCACCAACCCCTCCATAACTGCTACACTATATATTGTTTTTGCAGGGCCAAGTTAACAATGCTTTTGCATTATGCAATATAATATTATATACATTTTCTATAATGTAAGAGTAATAGAGGTTTAAACACTAACTTTAGCTATATAAGGACATACAGCAATAGGATGAACTGTGCCCAATCAGCTTACCTCAGTCATCATACAGGCCATGCTGATGGAGGGATAATGACCTCAGACCTGCCTTAGTCTGACCACCTCATAGTCTAACTGGATACGAAGCATGACCTGATCCTTTCAAATGTCAATGTCTCTGCCTTGGACTAGGATCTAGTTGGAAGGGTCTTAGAGAGAGGTCAACTTTTAAAGGCCTAACTCTTCACCACTGAATACCTGGCAATGGCCTTAATGATCTAGGAACAAATTCATCCTATACTATGATGGTGAAAGGGTTAGATAAGGTGGATGTGAGTTTAAAAACCCCTATTAGTGAGCCCTTTTCACTGAAAAGGGGTGAAATTATGTAGATCACCCCCCCCCCCCCCCCACAAATGCCAGTGCCCAGGTAACAAAAAAACTTTTCCAAATGTTTTGGAGGAAAACCTTTTTCATCCAAACCTATATGAAATGTTTGCATCCAAACGTTTTCAAAATGTTTGCAAACGTTTGGAAAATGTTCTTTTGTTAGCGCAGTCTTGGTGAGAGTGGCACTTTAAGCTATGGTTTGATCATAACTTGGCTGGCTGATTGTTGCATGCCTTCAGCATCAGTGTGCACTATGATACAGGTGGGACAGTATTGATAGTCTATATTCAGCAGCATTGATTATCTGTACCGAGAAGCACATCTTTCCCTGTGCTATGAGTAGACATGACCACTCCCAAAAAGGGAGGATATTATTAACTTTGGCTACAATATAGCACTGTTTCATTTATTTAAATGCAATTATAACCTTGGTGCATCATTGTAATGATTTTCCGTTATTGTAATGATATGTCATTAACTCTTCCATTTCCAATATGGAATGTGCAGTAACATTTAGTTCTGTAGGGTTCGATGAATGCATTGAAGAACATTTAATTGATTGATTGATTTGTTTAACATCCAGATGTACATCAAGTACCTCATGGGACATATCTCAAGTTGGCAAGGAGTCAGTCACAAATAGTGGTAGTCGGCCTCACAATAGTAGGACAGATATTTATATGCTTCTTGCCCAATACAGCATTGACCGCATCTATGGATGATTGAATCTATGAAATGAATGACTGCATCTATGTGGTGAGGGAGAAAACCGCTACCGGGACCCGTCCCCTACTCTTTTCAAAGGCTAGCAAGTGTTCTTTTATTTGCCTGGTCCTACCTACCTGGGCTAGTACTATAGTATGCAGGGCCAGACAAACCACGGCCTTTGATATCTCAGATGTGGTTCACTGAGGAGAGATCACAAGGTAGACCACCAGCATAAACGCCCAGGCCTGCGCATATGGGGAGCGGCTGCCAATACAGCTTGGTCAGTGACAATCACACTAGTCCACAAAGTAACCCCTCAATTTTTGTCGCCTTTTACGGTATGCCCATTGATATTATGGAAGGCTCCCGATGAAATTAGCCTACTCCTTTATGCTCCCATCAGGAAGGTCCCCACTAACACAGGGGGAAGATTAAAGAACGTCTCCTCATGGTAGCATTATAATCATCGCAAATGCTCTCTCCACTGCTGAACCATTTTTCTGAATCCGGCCGATGTGGATGTCGCTGTCGTTAACTATGTGTATTTCAGAGCAGTCTTGTACCAAACAGCAAGCTGCCAATCCACCAATTTCAGGCAGTCCCCACCCTCCAAGTATCTTCTCCCCATCAACCTATTCTCCACTGGAACATGCCCTCATCCTTACTTTCTACCGATAAGCCTTCCAATCATCCTTCTGGTGGCCACATATCTCTCACTGTCTACTTGTGTTGTCTCATCTCCACCTGGAAGACTACAGATTGCCTTGAGTATGGTTATTCATCTCCCACCTGTAGCTTGCCCCCAGCCTCACTCTTAATCACATCATCCTATACCGCCATCTCCAATGGTTCTGTCAGGTATGACCGGCGAGCCCGGCGAGCCCGGCGCTGCGGGCGCCCGCGTGTTCAAGCCGACGGCGGGAGACGCTACTCCCGCCGCCGGCACACGCAGGCGCGCGCCGGCCCGCATAGGCGGCGCTCCAGTCGGCACTCCCGCCGCCGCCAGGCGACGCTCATCCCGCACATTGTTTCCCACAGACCAGCATAAGGGTCACCCCTTTGATGTACACTAACAGGGGTAGACAAACTATGGAGGGGTATTGTGTGACTGTCTCTCTGACTGTTACAACCCTCCAACCACTGTCAACTGACACTAACACTCAAGATGCCATGCTGGTGGCCTGGCCCCCTTAAATAGGGTCAGGTCCCAGCACTGGGCATCTCCATCCTCACTCTACACTTGGACACCACAGAGCAAGGACCTCTCCACTGACTGAGAACAAGGCTATAGGCTATGCCCTACTAGGCCCAACTATCAGACATGGTGTAGGACCCCCTTGGCTCTAGTCCAGTACTAACCTCAGGGTTACTAGGTATATTTACCAAGACCTATATTATTGTGTGGATAGGTGTAACTGAGTGGAACCTACATTGTACTACTGTACTGTTGCTGTCAACTTGTAATAAATACCAACTATACTACAAGACCTCAAGACTTAGTCAACTTACCTCATATCATATTAAAGGGATCTCCCAACTAAGGGGATTCCTTGTATGACAAAGTGGTGGAGAAGTCCTAACAAGATCCCACAAGCTGGCAGCACAGACTACCAAGACTCACCTCCGCAGCAAAGGACCAGCTACCCCTGGATCTCTACCCAGCAGGAGGAGGAGACCCAGCTCCAAGGAGTCATCCAGGAGCTCCACTCCAACACCCTCAGCTTCACCACACCACACCACTCAAGAGAGTGACTTCCAAGGCAAGCTTCACCTGGACACCCTAGCTGCCCTGGACAGTATCCAGGACACACAGAGTGACTTGTTCTCAAACGGTCAGCATACCCCAGGATCAGGTATGAGTGACGATGAGACAGTACCCCCAGGCCAGGCAGCCAAAGAGGAGGCTGAGGCACTTCTACTCATAGCCCAGAATGTAGAAACTCATGTGGATAAGACACTTAGGCCTGAACTAACAGCCCTACACACCACACATGAGGAAAGCACCAGCCGAGCCTTAAGGAAGGCCAAAGAGGAACAAGAGAAGGAAGTAATATTACTCAGACAAGCCAACCAGGCACTGAAGAACTCTATGGAGACCCAAAAAGCTGAAGCCGCTCAAGCACTACTTGATATGCAAGCTCATCTACAAGTGACAATGAAAAACCAGCTAGCTGAGGCCCTAGCCTCACTCAAGTCAGGTGCACCCAATACCCAAGGAGTGAACCTGACTAACACTGACACCTCCTCAGCACTCCTAGATGCCTTGAAAGAGGAAAGAGTTGCAAGGGAGGCATCTTTCAGTGGGTTAAGGGACCAGCTGAAACGGGACAAAGAGGAAAAATACTGTGATATTCTACAGCCAGAAAAATTTTCACAGTCCTCTCTCACACAATCCGCCAGGAGGCACTGCACAGACTATGAACAATACTTTGATTCCAGATATGGGTACCATCCCATTAACAGAATCAAGTATTTCTCAAACTACCTAGATGGTAAGGCAAAAATTTGGTACAAAGCCTATAGGACAGCCCATCCAACAGCAGACTATGAAGAAATGAAGGCAGCTTTTCTGAAATACTTCAAGAAGGAGGACGACAGATTTGATGCTAAGGCATTGAGGAAGCAAAATCCAAAAGAATCTGTATCAGACTATGCCATGGCCTTACAAAAGATGGCCACAGCTCACAACAAGTCTGAGGAGAGAACAAGGGAAGCCCTGCTACATGGTCTAAGGGACGACATCAGTGCAGTAGTCATCCACAGGGAAGCAACTACATGGGATAAAATACTTGAAGTTGCAGAGGAGTATGAGAACCAACAAACAGTCTCCACTGGTAACATTAAAGACGAGATAAAAGCAGAATTAGGCTCAGAGCTACAGGAAACAATAGAATCCATGCAGGCACAACTGAAGTCTGTGACACATGTAAACTCTATGATTGTGAAGCAAACAAAGTCACAGAAAAATGGAAACCCCTCAAAGAAAGCCAAATCAGACCCAAAGACAGTTCAAATGGATCACTCATCAGAGGATGAAGACCAAAGCCTAAACCTCATGTCAAATGAACATGTGAGGAGGCAAGAACAAAGGGCACTGAAGGATCAAGGTAAACCCAACAACAGCCAACAAAGGAACTCTGGAAATAACAGAGGAGGCTACCGAGGCAAAAACTTTGACCCAAACTTCAGAAATAGCAACAGAGGAGGACAACGAGGCAGAGGTGGATACAGCCAAAATAACAGCCGAGATCACCAAAGCAACAGTCAGGACACCAGCCGTAGAGATAACAGCAGAAGTCGTGACAACAGCAGACACCGTGATAGTAGCAGAAATCGCGACTACAATCGCCGTGATAACAGCAGAGACCGTGATTACCACCGTCGTGACCAGAGCAGAGATCGTGACTACAACAGAGGTCGGGATCAAAACCGTCGTGACTACAGCAATAGTCGTGACAGACAGCATGACTACAACCGCAGTCGGGACAACAGCAGAGGTCGAGACAGCTACAATGGCTACAGATCCAACACACAAGGCTACAACCCCCAACAGCAGCCCCAACAGCCACCTCAAGCTATCCAGCCTGACGTGCTTCAACAGATCAAGCAGCTACTAGGATCTTCAAACTCGGGAAACTAGAGACCCACAGCGCCGCTGGGCCAGTGCGTTGTGAGCCTCTCCAACCCCCCATCAAGATCCAAGATCAACAATCCCTAGGACAACCAAAGACAATTGCTAGTATAGCAGAGACAATCCCCCAGATGCACACTGGGAAATCAAGCCGACCATCAGTGATTCACATCACACCTCAACAAGATGCATCGCAAAAGGAAATGGGTGAGAGTACCAAAATTTCTGTTGAACTTCTTAAAAATGGCTGTTTAAATGCAAGATTCTATGAACACACTGAAATACCTTGTTTAGTTGACACCGGTGCCACTATCACCTGTGTCAGGGATACTTTTCTTAGGGAAATTCAGAAATCTCGAGATGTAGAAATCAAAAAGAGAAAGTTCAATGTACACTTAGCAGACGGATCCATATGCCATGTAAGACAAGCAGCAGTATTGAAATTCAAAATTCATGGTACCAGATTCGAATTCCCATTCTCAATTATTCCAAATCTCACAAAGCCAGTTGTCCTAGGCACAGATTTCTTAAAAGCAACACGATCACAGATCGAATTCAATGTAGACCCAGAGCTACAAGTCAAGCCAGTCCGAGCTGTTAGGGAGGCTACAATCCTTCCTTTCACAGAACTAGCAGTTCTAGGACAAGTCACATCCCTCAAATGTTTAGAAGGATGTGTAGGCACATTAGACAATTTGCAGAGGAACAACAGAGTTCCATACCTAGTTCAAAAGGGAGTAGTAACACCCTCAGAAATGAACAGGCACCCAATCATACTGCTCAATACAAGCCACCGACCATACAAGGTGAGGAAGGGTGATATAATAGCCCTATTCACAGAGGTAGATCCCTCTGAGTTACATCAACCAGATACTGACATCCCTACTGAGGAACCCACACTACAAGTGCTAGACACTGAAGAGAATTGTAGTGACACAGAGTCAGACTGTGCCTCAGTATATGCAGATCCAGATACAAACCGTGGAGATGACACTGATGATGAATTGGCCACAATTCACAGTGAGGCTCATGACATTATGCCAGACATAATGGAAAATGTGCCACCCAAATGTGTACTAACAGATATTGGACAAGAGAGACTCCAAAAGTTACTCCACAAGTATCAAGATGTATTTGTAGGAAAAGACAATGACATAGGTACAACCCACCTATATACACATTCAATTCACATCAAACCAGATGCAGTACCATGTCACTACCTACCATACAGGCAGACGCCTGAGAAGCAAGCTAAGATGGGAGAAGTCTGTGAAGACCTAGTCAGACAGGGCATCCTCAGAGAATGTGCAGAGGGACCCTGGGCATCCAGATCATTTTTAGTACAGAAAGCATCTGGAGGCCAACGTCTAGTCACAGACCTACGCCACGTCAATGCTAATATGATAAACCAAGCTTTATCAACGCCACGTGCAGACGACACACTAGACATGATAGGGTCACTCAAACCTACTGTTTTCAGTAAACTAGATGCGCAACAAGGGTTTTTCCAAATTCCCATAAGAAGGGAGGATCAACACAAAACTGCTTTCATAGCAAATGACAAAAAGTATGTCTATCAAAAGATGCCGATGGGTTTGGCTACCGCGCCGGCAGGATTTTGCCATCTAGTAACTCTAATTCTCAACAAACTGAAATACAAATGTGCCCTACCATACCTAGACGACATTCTAGTCCTATCACCAGATGTAGAACGACATTTTTCAGACCTTGAAGATGTCTTCAAAAGCCTGAGAATTGGGAAACTCAAGCTAAAGAAATCAAAATGTGAATACTTCACAGATAGGATAGATTTTCTAGGAATGCGTGTCACACCAGATGGTTTACAACCATCCCCAGAAAAGGTGGAAAGTGTCAAAACTTTTCCCACCCCAAAATCCGTGAAACAAGTCAGATCATTCACAGGACTATGCCAATACTTCAAAAAGTTCATCAAAGACTATGCCAATATTGCTAGGCCACTGTACGACCTACAAACAAACCTAAAGGTTTTCAAATGGAATGAGGATGCAGACAATGCTTTCAAAACATTGAAACATGCCCTCTGTACCCATGCACTATTGAGATACCCAGACTATGACAAAGAATTCAGTCTAGCAACAGATGCTTCAAATGTGAGCCTAGGAGCTGTTCTATCACAACGCAGTAGTGAAGGAGTACTGAGACCAGTAGCCTTCGCAGGTAGAACACTATCCAAGCATGAAAGAAACTACAACACAACAGAAAGAGAGCTACTAGGTGTAGTATATGGGATACTACATTTTAGGCACTACTTAGAAAGTAGACACTTTCAGTTGTACACGGATCATGCAGCTCTAATACCACTCCTCACAAACACAGGTTTGACCCACAGGTGGGCCAGATGGGCACTGGATATCCAACAATTTGCATTCACAATACAACACGTAAAAGGAGATGACAACATTCCCCCAGATGTGATGTCAAGAAGAGAATATCCAGATGCACCACCAATGACCAACCCCCCACCACCTCCAAGAAGGAAAAGGGCAGCCACCAGAACCAAATTCTCTAAAATCCAAACCAAGATACCATTCAACAGAGATGACCCACCAAAAGCAATTGACAGACCAAAACCAGTGATCAGAGGTATCTTAAAAGAGACCACCCATTATGTGTTCTGTCATTGTGAAAGGGAATACTGTGAAGAGTATCCAGAAAACTGTTTTACCCCGGTTGAGACCAACAGGATTGCACAGATGGTGAAAACCACACCTCGTGAACCACCACACAGTGCATCAGAAAATCAGTTGGAAGAAAAACTGCATAAAATTGCTTCAATCACCAAGGTAGTCAGATTTGCAAAAGAACAGCTGGATATGGAGGAAGAACAGGACAGAGACATTTGTGTTGTCACCACACGTTCAAAAGCAAAACGGTCGGTTGCAGAGGATACAAGGTCTAATGACCACCCTCAGCAATTAGGCCTAAAAGCCAAAAAGAACAAAGTGTCAACCAAATCCTCTTTCCCTACTAAATCCCCCATTTCAACACCCAGCACACCCACAGCCAATTTGCAGAAGCACTCAGACAGAGCAGGTACTGCACAGAAGGCTCACAAAAGCAAATCTGACCCCCATCCCAAAAGAACAAAGGCCGCCTCCACCAGCACAAACAGAGGAGCAGCCAGTTCAAAGGAGCAGACAGTCAACACAGACATAGCAGTTGAACAACCAAAGAAACAGACAAAGACCAGACCTGCACCAAAATCTCCTGAAACAATCCAGGCAGAGAAAGACAAAGAAAGGCTGGCACAGCATATAATGGAATTAGACCAGATGTTAGACCAAATCCCAGACAGTTCAATCAACTCCACACTGTTGAAAGAAGAACAAAGGAAGGACACTGGACTAATACCCATTATAGACTACCTAGAGAAAGGTGACCTACCTGTAAAAAGCACTGAAGCAACAAGGATTAGGAATAATGCTCAGCATTACCTACTCCTAGACAACATTCTAGTACACATATCCCCTACATCATGGAGAAAAACAGACACAGTACCACTACAAGTTGTAGTCCCAAAAACTTGGGTTGAAAACATACTGCAACACTTCCATGACTCACCAATGGCAGGTCATGTAGGCACTTCAAAAATGATGTCTTCTCTCATACCTAGGGTATATTGGAAATCTATGATGGCTGATGCCAATCAGTATGTGTCAACATGTGACACTTGCCTAAAAGCAAAAAGGGCAGTGCACACCCACAAAACACCAATGACTGTAAGGGACTATATGCCAACCCCCATGAAGCACCTGAACTTAGATGCTGTGGGACCACTCCCAGAAACAGCCAGGAAAAACAAACACATACAAGTTTGCATAGATTATTCAACTAGATATGTCATAGCATATGCCACAAAGGATCTCACAGCAGAAACCACACAACATGAGTTCTACAAGAACGTCATATGTCAGCAAGGTGTACCAACTTCAGTTCAAACTGACAATGGCACCTGCTACACAGGCAGCAATTTTAAGAAACTGATGAACACCCAGAAGATAAGACACGACCTGTCAAGTCCATATAGACCACAATCAAACGGATTAGTGGAAAGATTCAATGCCAGTATAGGAACAGCATTAAGGACTTTCTGTTCTCAGAATCAGAAAACATGGGACCTGTATATAGAATCAATTACATTTGCATTGAACAACACAGAATCCCAGACAACAGGTTACACACCATTCTTCCTACTTCATGGCAGAAACCCTCAAACCATTGTAGAAACTGCCCTAAACATAGAGGAAGAAATCAAAACAGTAGCAGAGCATGTATCTGGAATGATACTGTCTCAAGATGAGTCTAGAAGAAAGGCAATAGACAGAGTCAAAAAGCTACAACAAGGAAGGAAGTCAAGATATGACAAAAAGCTTACACCACAAGCTATACTTCCACTAGATATTGTATATATCAACATTCCCAGAATTCTGTTGACCACAGATTCAAAGAAGCTTCAACCCCTATTCATGGGACCATATGTTGTTGCAGAAAGACCAACCCCAACCAGCGCAAGGTTGAAGAACCTATCAAATAACCTACTAGTCCCCAGACCAGTACATATTGATAGGCTCAAAAAGGTCACCACACTGAGGAAAAATGAGTTTGCACACAGACTCATTCCCCACACCTCAAAGTTTATCCACAGGATAACAAGGGATAAATCCCAAATCACACTCACCAAAGAGTCAGTTGGTCTAAACCAAATAGTACCCAGACCAGCCCACCACAAGGTGAAAAGAAACTCCAGGCAAGGGAGAATATCTAAGTAAATTACTTTTATATATTGACATGATCATATGGAATATCTATACCCACAGACTATGAATAATAGTCAAATAAGTATATACACTCTATATGAAGGAAATTAAATTTCCAACAACTGTCCAAATCAAGAATGATAAGTAGGAATTTTCATATCAGCATAGGATATGAACCCACACAAAGGACAGAAAAGACAATATACACTATATAGGTTACAAAACAATGTGCACACAAAGTAGAATCAAAGGACAGATTACTACAGGGTTGAAGTCTGAAACCCAAAAGGCTACACACAAAAAGCCAAAAGAGACTACCTAAAGGGATTAGCAACCCAAGCTTGAAGAAACCACAATTATCATACTTTTGCATCAAAGGCTAGCATCCTTGAAAGAATGCAACAATGGAAATGTTTGAACCTAAACCCTGTAAAGTACATGAAACAGAGCGTGCTATGCCAAGAGACTACTGTCTAGACACACCCTTACCCTTCAAAGGACCCACACACCTGCCAGGGCATTCAAACCCCCACAGATGCAGGTAGTCCACACTAATTACCCCAGACATAATTACCCCAGTCAGACAAGCTAACACTGATGGCAGTTAACAGCCACCAGGGAAACAAAGCCAGGCCCTCAATGGATGAGGGTAGGGTGGGCTACATAAGAGGCCCTGACTCCATAGCCAACTCACCAGTTCTACTCCTGCAGCAGTCAGGTACACACCAGCTGGTCCTAGCCATACCAGTTCTCCTATAGCAGGAGGGACTCTGTCAGAAAGCAGACCACACCCACTCTACAATATCATACCCAGTTACTACAATCTTGGGAAAGGACTCTAGCACAGATTGGACATTAAGCCAACACTAGCTTGATCATGGAAAAAGGTACAGTTCAAACACTACATTGATTATTATATTACTATTGGGACCAACCAGGATTTCTGCTCTCAAAACTATGTACACAGAGGCAGCGCCAAGTGGATACTTCACATAAGCAAAAAGGATAGCTCACAAAATCAGCAAACCAATTTAAACCTAAGTATATTGCAAAAAAAACACTAGTAGAAGTCTTACTAAGACATAGAATATATTTTATATTTCAGGCATGCTAAAGCCAATCCTACTACTAGTGATGATGGCCACTTCTCAAGCCATCACATATGTGCCCACCGTTAGACAGAACGTTGGAGCCATATATGAGCCATTACCTGAACCATTGGTCAATGGGCACGATACCACAACCATGATATTGGCAATACCATACCATATACCTGCTCCACCAGAGACCGAAACCAAAATACTGGACCAGGTTATGGCACTAACATTTCCTACCTTGCATGACGACAGTTCTACCAGTCAGATATTACAGCAGGCAAGGGAACTAGATCTGTTAATAGACATAACAGACAAGGAAATTAACTCTACCTTAGCATCCATCCATTTGTTCCTATCAAATCCAATTAACAGTCAAGGAAGGTACAGAAGAGCACCACTTGGGTTCCTAGCCCCACTCTTCAGAGGAGCAATAGGTCTTGCCACACTAGATGACGTCAAAGAGGTCATGGACCAGATAAAGAACATAGACGGCATTCTAGAAGCTTTTTCCAAGCAAGACAAAGAAGCAGCTATATTAATTGATAAGGTCACCCAACGCCAAGACAAATTTGTCAAGGCGTATGTTAAGGATAAAAGTATGCTAGACCAAACCATGAACACTCTAGGCCAAAATATGAATTTATGGGCTCAAAATATGACCACATCTCTGAACACTTATGCAAATCACGAGCACACACAAAGAAGGAAGATCCAAATTTTAACTGATGCACTCACCATTATTGTAGCAAGAATGAACTATCTGCAAGCATTGCAGCGCACCACATCAGCACTCAGGATGCTATCAGCAGGCATTATGACTGCTGACATAGTACCACCAGCTGAACTAACGGAGCATCTGAATGATCTGGACATGACACTCAGAATACACTCACCAGGATCAAAGGTCGCCATAACTGACCTTGACTACTATTATTCCCAAAGAATGATATCCTACACCTATTCGGAACGGCACATATACATCCACCTGGATATCATTGTAGCATCCACTGTCTCCACCTTCAGAGTATTTCAACTGGTAACTACACCAGTACCAATCAACACCAAGGAGACACCTACAAAGGGAGTAACCCAATTAATTACTGATGTCAAATTTTTGGCTATCTCTGAAGATGGTTCACTATTTATTGAACTAACAAATGCAGAGATGCTAACCTGTCCAGGAACTAAGATCAAAATTTGTACCAAAACTAGCCCGAGAATCCATAGACATGTACCTACATGCACAGTAGCAATTTATTTGAACCAAGCTCAGCAAGTCAAGGAAATGTGCCAATTTACTATCTCACCCTTGAAGAGACCTATCTCACACGCTGTAGCCATTTCACAAGATGAATATCTAGTGACCACAAATTCTCCCACCTACACAGTTACGTGTCATGGGAAACCAGCTACTACTCACAAAGCACCATCACACTCAATCATAGGTGTACCATGCCTATGTACAGTGAATATAGATCACTATTCACTACCAAATTCTAGGTTGCCATGCAACACTACAATTTCATTTCACTATGCTTTGGAGACTATAAACCTACCTTTTCTCGCGGCTCTAAATGAAATCAAAGAAATTGGACCAGACTCCAAGGCAAATCTGCCACCTTTTCCAAAGGTCAACCTATCCAGGACACTGGATATGTTAAGAAAATCAAGTAATATTGATGAATCAACATTACTAGACCTAAACCCATTCGCAAAAACCCTGCTAGATGATGCCTCCAGCCTGGCTAAGCCACTGGAAAATAGACTAATAGAGTCCTATCTATACAAATTTGCACGGCATCCAGCAGCATCTATCATACCAATGATACTTTCGGTTATAGCTACAATTTTGGCCACCTACACCCTATTCAAAATGCACAGAGGATCCACACTACTAGCTTATATGCCAACTGCAAAAGCATATAGATTTGTCACAGAGAAGCCTATGGAGAAAGCCTTCGAAACCCTATACAAGAAGGACACCACCACGGCACAAATAGAACAGGGCCCCACCCCTATTCTAACTATCCATGAGACCCATACCCTTATCATAGCCATACTATTCACACTCACCATTTACTCAGCCTACAGGCTGACCAAATATCTAAAGAGTATGGCAACCAAGCACTGTGGAAAGGGAAAGGTCACAAAGAGGACAAATCCCACAGTAGTACTAAAAGTCTACAAAGGAGACACCAACTTCTCCTTCCCCTTGCGTCCAGTGCCACATGAGTTTGATACAATTATAAAAGCTTCAGCCCCAACATACAGAGATATGATTATCAAAATGTACCCTCTCCCAAAACTAGTATTTGAATGGAATGGACCAGTAGTAATTACTACAAAGAAAGGAGAGACCGCATATTTACTGCCAGAAACTATCAATCTACCATGGCGTGCCAGGTTCAGCATAATACCAGCGCTCAGGGAACCCAATCTAGATTTTGCCATGTTACTACAAAATGACATTTCACCCCAGCCCGTTACCATGGATACCCATGAGTCAAAGCTGGAAAACATCATAATTGACGACCAAAGAGAGAGCACCAATACATTCAAAAATGTACTCACCATACTCACCCAACCACCTACAGCTGTAACTAGTGAGAAAGTACATGGGGAAGAATAACACAATTATACAGGAGTGAGATTGACCAAAACTTTTGTGAAAAGTTGGTTGGCCCTGAAAAGGACCGTTTATATTGACATTTATAGATGCCACCCACTAGTTGTTATAGTCCCCCCCATCCCAAGGCCTCCCAGGACTCGGCCAACTCGGCAGCGGCAGGAGATCCAATCCACGTATCTTCACTGAAGAGCCACTCGTTCTCCTCCCTCCACTGGACAAAACGTGCCTCCAAAGTAGACAAAGCATGCTCAGCGCTGTCTGCAGCATCACCTGTCACCGTGTAAGCACATAGGCCGACAGCCAATAGGAAGTCCCAGATGACCCCATCATTTCTGGTGAAAAGCAGTCGCGGGTCATATCCATCCAGATCACGTAGGGCCTGAGCCAACAGCTCCAGAGATGCCGCCCTGCGCATGGAAATCCCGCCAGCACCAAGGAAGTACCAGCCGTGATGACGGCACACCAAAACATCACCAAAACTGGCAATGTCGTGCCGGACTTTATGCAACCACCGCGTCCTTACTGAGTCATACCGACTCAAAATACTCCTAAAAGGAGTACCAGGAGTCAGCCCCTCCAAGGTGTTTTGATCACCTAACCACAGGTCTAAGGCCTGCATGTCACCCTGCAGCCAGGCCTCAGGGAGATATGCAAGTACCTCAGGTACAGCCTCCAACTCGTCCTCCAAAATTGCCATATGCGCCATACTGTGTTATCTCAAGGGTACTCAAGGAATAAGTGATCCTACTGTGGTCTACACAGCCTTTATAACCCCTCCCCACCCCCAAATGACACTGTTCACCCTCTGAAGTGATCCCCTCACTTCAGGTGACAACTCCATGAGAAGGCACATGATCTGCTCACCAAAAGGTGTCAACCACCGGTGTCACCGCGGCACACGACGCATCTTGCGTCGCATGACACAATAGCCTCAAGGTGCCACTCAAAAATCTGCTCAAGGTGCAAAATTTTCAAACTCTCACAATCCCAAGGTCAAAGCAAGGTCTCAGTGTGTGTCAGTAGTATCAGGAAATCAATTTTAAGGTATCCCAAAATGAAACAGCCAATTTTTGAAAAATTGAAGTTTTACAAAAACAATTGCGTACTCTTAACCATGTCAAACTTGCTCAAACATGCATTTATATGTATGAAATTGTATTATTACAATCTAAATTGCTAATCAAACATGTTTGTATATAACACTGTATTTGCACTGTATTTTACACTGTATACCTTTGTATTATGTAAGACTATTTACAGAAAAACATGAAGCAAAAAGGGAGATAGTCCGCTGACTAACCCTAGGATACTACACAAAAGACTTAAATCTCACAGCAGCGGCCCACTGCAAAGACATTTCTGATCAAAGTGTAGATCCACAAGTTGCAAATTGCCAACACCAAGAATCTTGTAAGATTCAACCATCATTGCAGAAACAAGATACCAAGTCATTTTTATGACATTATGAACACTTACCCTCCACTGGATAAGGACAAAATATCTGCATAAAAAGGACTGTATTTGTACATACAAAACTTACAAACTTAAGTAATGCAAAATGTCAGATGACACAATTATGAACACTTATCCGCCACCGGACAAGCACATAACTATGCATAAAATGTACATTACTGATGGCTATATCACGCAAATCCAAAGATAAGCGCTATCTAGAAATAAGAAAACAAACTTCAAGCCGGTTGGCCTACTTTTATATAAAAGTGGCCTTGGTTTTTTTGGTATCAAACAAAAAAGTTTGTAAAAGATTATCATAAGATTTTGCATAATTTGCATTATACTCTGTATATTTGTATTCACATGTGAACATTGATATATCAAAATCCACTCAGTTCCACAAAGCACCTATTTCACCAAAGACAGCCTATTACTTGATAACACATTTTTCATCATGTTTTAGAATTAAGACAAAGATGTACCATGCTGTGTATATAATTCAAACAATGATTTGAAAAGTGTCAGATAAAGACACAATGTATTACTACACTGTATAATATGTGATTAAGAAAGTACCAAATTGGTACAAAGAAGGTTTACATACCTTATAGTTAAGTTACACTGTATATAATGTAGATGACTAGCCAAGCACAAAACCAAAATTCTCCCCAGACCTTTGGTATTTACATACTCTCACATCATCTATATTACAAAAAAAAAGTGTACTTCACTACAAAAAAAAAAATCAAAAACAAAAGGTAAATTCTATTTGCCACCAAAAATTGTGGATAAAATTCCAAAATTCACCCCAAATTTTTAGATGGAATGACAACTGACGGAGAGTTGTCCTTTTTCCCGAGGGGGAGGCACCTGTCAGGTATGACCGGCGAGCCCGGCGAGCCCGGCGCTGCGGGCGCCCGCGTGTTCAAGCCGACGGCGGGAGACGCTACTCCCGCCGCCGGCACACGCAGGCGCGCGCCGGCCCGCATAGGCGGCGCTCCAGTCGGCACTCCCGCCGCCGCCAGGCGACGCTCATCCCGCACATTGTTTCCCACAGACCAGCATAAGGGTCACCCCTTTGATGTACACTAACAGGGGTAGACAAACTATGGAGGGGTATTGTGTGACTGTCTCTCTGACTGTTACAACCCTCCAACCACTGTCAACTGACACTAACACTCAAGATGCCATGCTGGTGGCCTGGCCCCCTTAAATAGGGTCAGGTCCCAGCACTGGGCATCTCCATCCTCACTCTACACTTGGACACCACAGAGCAAGGACCTCTCCACTGACTGAGAACAAGGCTATAGGCTATGCCCTACTAGGCCCAACTATCAGACATGGTGTAGGACCCCCTTGGCTCTAGTCCAGTACTAACCTCAGGGTTACTAGGTATATTTACCAAGACCTATATTATTGTGTGGATAGGTGTAACTGAGTGGAACCTACATTGTACTACTGTACTGTTGCTGTCAACTTGTAATAAATACCAACTATACTACAAGACCTCAAGACTTAGTCAACTTACCTCATATCATATTAAAGGGATCTCCCAACTAAGGGGATTCCTTGAATGACAGTTCCATACGCTAGGTTCACTGCTGTCACCAATGTAATAAACAGGTGGATGCATAGAGGACAGGCAGCCTTGTGGTTTCCCAAGCGATCCTATATTTACAACTGGTGTACAATGATTGATATGTCCCTTATATACCCCTTAGCACATACTTAAAGGCAAAAGCGCCCGTTGTTGGCATCTAGTATGACTAGGACAGCAGCGGGGGCCTTGTACCATCAACCCCTCCATAACTGCTACACTATCTATTGTTTTTACAGGGCCAAGTTATTGATTGAATCAGTTATCAATGATTTTGCAATACACAATATTCATCCCTTTTCCATAATCTAAAATCTAAAAACAATAGAGGTTTAAACCCATCTTAATGTTTGCTAAGCACATACAACGAAAGGATTGACTGTGCCCAATCAGCTCACTTCAGTCATCATACAGATAATGCTAGTGTAGGAATAATGACCTCAGACCTGCCTTAGTTTGACCACCTAATAGTCTAAAATTGGATTCAAGCATGACCTGATCCTTTCAAATTGCAATGTCTCTGCCGTGTACCAGGATAACATGGTCTAATTGCATAGGTTTTTGGGAGTAGTCTTTTAACAGCCTAACTCTTGCTACCCGTCTTGCAATAATCAGGGTGGAGCGGGGACTGGTACTTTGGCTTTTAATAGGGCAGGAGGGAGTTTTAACAACCCTATTTTAACATATGAAGTATAGTAAGCCTTTTCACTGAAAAGGGGTGAAATTATGTTGATCCCCTATTTGATCCAGTTATTTTGGCTCCTCCGCCCCCCCCCCCCCCTTGCCAATTCTGGAGGCTCCCAATTCTTCGCCCCCACCCCCTGCGGAGTGCCACTGTTGTTTAATTTGTGTACTTTTAAAAGTAGTCGAGTTTTGGACAATAATTTAGATCCTACAGTTTGTGGGGATAGTTGAATTCAACTTCCATGCCCCTGAAATGGCAGTGCTTATTAAAGCACCACTCTCAGTCTGAGTCTCACGACACCAATAGTCTACAAGTCGGTGGTCAATTGACTTGTACCTCGGTCTTAGTGAGAGTGCCCCTTTAAGTTATATTTTTATCATGACTTGGACGGCTGATTGTTGCATTCTTCCACCATTGGTGTGTACTATGATACAGGTGGGACAGTATTGATAGTCTATATTCAGCATTATTGATTATCTCTATCCAGAAGCACATCTTTCCCCGTGCTATGAGCAGACCTGACCACTGCCAAAAAAGGAGGATATTTATACAGCACTGTTTAATTCTTTTAAAAACACTTACAAACTTGGTGCATAATAGTAATAATGGTTTGCCACTATGGTAATGATTTGCTATGAACTTCCACTTGAATGTGGTGTGTACAATTACATTTTATTTTAAAGGAGTTTGATAAATGCATATAAGAACATGCACTCACGGTAGCTTTATGATCATTTTATTACATTTTTTCGCATTCACATATTTCATATGCATCTGTAACAGTAAATATTCAAGTATTTATTTCACTTTTTTTTTTTTTTTAATACAAAATATTTTCAACAATGAAAAATATCAACATGACAAAAATGCCAGAATACACAGATAGTTTCTGTCTGTATAAAAAAACTGATAAAGATACAAGTTTAGTGAACAATGCTGCGATAGCCTTGACATGGGGAACCATACACAATCTTAACATGGAGTAGCCATTTTTGAGACCGTATGCTTCATATAAAGTGATAAACATTTATAATTCTCAAGTGGCTCTGTACTGGACTATACGAGTTCTGATAAAGGAAATGGCACCGGTTCATGATTCAGGAAGGATTAGATGAAATAGTCGGTTGCTGAAAAGGGGTCGATCTTACTTTCAGTGAATTAGGAATGCTGGGGAAATACACCGGTTCCCTATTCATCTTAAACTAAAACTTGTAAACTCTATGAACGATTAGATGTAAACATTCAAATTCAAATTCTGGATGGCACCCAGGAAACTTTAGATGTTTTCACATCACTGAAAATCTGTACTGAAAACCAATTCTTAACCATTTAAGGGACGCATGTTTCTTTAATGTTGTTTGTCGTCATGATACACGAATGCAGCCTTGGTGAGTAGACTCACATGGCTGCATTTATGCACCATGCCAACCCTTGCGGAGTGTCGAGAGGGTCTGAATAATGCTTGAATGCAGGACTGGCGAGTTACTCGCCAGAGCTGCATTCATGACAATGAAGGCCAATAAAGCAATATGCGACCCTAAAGGGTTAATTATAATTAGATGATTATATTAACCCTTGTGACAAATCATATTTACCCTTCAATACAATGTACAGTAAAGTGTGTACATGCAATACATTATTGAACAGACTGCAATACACTACATATAATACTGACAGTTAATGTATTGATTTTCATTTAAATAAGCATTTGGTAAAGAATGCACTTCATAAATAAACCAATCATAACTCCTTCATATGTCTCTTTTTTGTTTGTTTTTGTAATCACATAAGACAGGGGATCTGATGATTCAAACCAGATCAGTGATAGAAACATTTAAGCATTGAAATGAATCGTCTTTGTCATCATTTTTATTTATTATTTATTTTCCCCGTTTTCTTTCTGGTGAAAAATAATAAAGTTGTAGGCCACAATAAAAAGGAATTTAGTCTCTGGGTCTCCCCACACATCATACTTTGCGAAACACAACTATAAATATACAGCAGTCCAACACTATAGCACTCCAATGCACTATATGGATATATATCTAAAACTGGACATCGACATCCATGTAACAGAATCCTTCTAACAGAAAGCTATATTTAGTAGAAGTAGAAATCTATGAATATCTATATGAAGGAGAACACCATGTTCATGCCTATGAATATGTCTGTGTGTATGTTCATTTCAAAATTTAAGATTGAAACCATTCATTGAATGCCACCATGCTTTCAATGTAATCTTGAATTGCAGTTGCAGTAATTTGATACTAATAAAAAAAAATCTATTCTATTTTTCTTTAATGAACAGTTGGCATCCCATAGATTCAAGATGGCTATCAATCATTAAATGTCCCGATGCTTGAAATGCAATCTTGACTTGTAGTTGCATTAATTTGATACTATCAAAAAAACAAATCCTATTTGATTTTTCCTTCATTCAACCCATTCAAGATGGCTACCATTTACTAAATGCCACAATGCTTTCAGTGCAATGAAGAATTGTAGTTGCATTGATTTGATATCTATATAAGAAAATTTCTATTTGATACCTTTTTCAAACACAGTAGGCACCCCATAGGATTAGGATGGCCACCATTCATTGAATGCCACAATGCTTTAAATGCAATCTTGAAATGTAGTTGCATTAATTTTATACTGTTAAAAAAATCCAATTAAGTTTTTTTTTTCATGAAGAGTTGGCACCCCATAGTTTCAAGATGGCCACCAGTCATTGAATGCCATAATGCTTAAATGCAATCTTGAATTGCAGTTGCATAAATTTGATTCTTAAAAAAATACTTTTTTTTTCTTTCGTGAACAGTTGGCACCCCATACATCCAAGGTGGCTACCAGTCATTGCATGCCACAATGCTTTAAGTGCAATCACGAATTGTAGTTGCATTAATCTGATACTAATAAAAAAACGAATTCTATTCTTTTTGTTAAATTCATGAACAATTGGCACCCCATATATTTAAGATGACTACCATTCATTGAATGCCCCGATGCTTGAAGTGCAATCTCGAATTGTAGTTGCATCAATTTAATGCTAATAAAAAACAAATTCTTATCAATTTTTCTTTCATGAATAGTTTGGCACCCCATAAGGTGGCTACCATTCATATTAATGCAAATACAATGCTTTAAGTGCTATCACGAATTGTAGTTGCATTAATCTGATACTAAAAAAAATAAAATTCTATTTGATTTTTCTTTCATGAACAGTTGGCACCCCATAAATTAAAAATGCACCCAGCACCCAGGTCAAGAGCTATATACGGACACGTGTACCTCCCCTGCCTGTTCTCCTTCAATGCAGAGTGAAGAGGGTGGGAGGGGGTGACCATCAACAGTGCATAAACACTTTGATTGGATGACAATGCAGTTTTATATTACAACCCTAAATTTGTGCAACGAAAATCATCAAGAAATACTAAGTATTTTTTCCAAAGAATAGCTTTTCTAGAATGGCTCGATACTCGGAAATCCTACTGCGAATAAAAAAAAGTCAAATTCTGATTCTAAACACCTGAAAAATGAGAAATGCTGGCGTTCACGGTTTATGTAGGAAATGTACTAAAAATACCAAAAATATGCCACAAAACCCTAATTTTCTCAAAAACTGTTCAGTAGGATTTTTTCTAACTGAGGTTCCAGTGTTTTCTACCCTCATATTACACATTGGCACAGAGAATATATTGGCACCTAGTCAGGATTTTGCCCTAGAAGCAATCTGTGAGGCAAAAAACAGCCAAAATGAGCCACTGGTCTGAAGTATAAAACTGGGCATCGATCACTATAGAGCTACAAAGAGAGAGAATCGATGTCCAGTAATGAGTGTAAAACGAATACATAACACCTATATGTGTAAATATCAGTAAAAGACTATAACATGAGTTGGTTTGACTCCTCTACAGCTGCCTCCGTCATATTCTAGACCATGTCAACAACCTATATATAGCAACAATACAGGAAGGAACTCTGAACTTTATACTCCCCAACTACTCCAGTCGCCTTCCCATCCTATATCAGATGTCTTAGGGTAGCGCACACCAAATCAGTGTTTTCTGAGCATTGACTCACTTTAACATTGAAAAAGCATTTACAAAAGTCACAAAAAGAATACTTGTATTTTGTCATGACTTTGAGTTGTATGAAATGAGTATATATATCTCATACCAGACATGGGGTATAGTAATATGTACCCAAAATGGTTTACAGTCAACACAGTTTCACAGTACAGTCTAACTCGCCCTTTTATTCAGCCTGCATGCACCCACACTCGACACTTAGAACACACTTTTTTTATCAGTTGCCATGGAAACCAGATAATACCTTGTGTTTCAATAGTCTTTAGAAGCACAGAACCTTTTAACTGTTTGTGTAAGCGATATACCGGTAGTCAATTTAAAACCTACTTAGTTTTCTATCACCAGACATCACTATGGTTTATTTGGCCTGAATAATGCTCGCCCCCCCCCCCCCACCCTACGCCATATGGATTTTTCTCTCCATACTCGTATCACTTATTAATAGTTCATATTAAATCATATATATTACCACATAGTAGAATATAAAACGTTAACGCCTGAACAGGGTCAATGAAGGTCATTAAGAGGTGATTAATTAATAGAATCTTCAATTTAAAATCTAGGCAATCCTTTTTTTCTCAGCAGGAGGGGGGGGGGGAGGGTATAGGTTGTAATGGTTTAAAGCAACGATATGTATTAAATGGTAGCATGGACTACACAGTGATCCCCATATCTAAAACTCACACTAATGATTCGCTCACAGATTATCCATTTTCAGCAACATGAAAAATCTCAACCCCCCCCCCCCTCCGCCACCAATAGACCTTTAAGTGTTAAATTCTCATTATTTTTTAATCTCATTACTACGACTGACTTTTCTGTACTCACACAGATGTATACAACTAGTGTCTACCGGTACTCGTGTTTAAAGGCTGAAACCTCGGTACCCCTACAGCAACAATGGGAGTGGAGTGCACTATTAAAGCCCTATATATAGAGCGGGTGGGTGTTTAATGCTGCTGTATTGGACATGCTTCACACCCTGTATAGTGTCGGCAGGGTCCTTAAATGCAGCACTGGCGAGTTACTCGCCAGAGCTGCATTCATGCATCATGACGACAGAGGGCATAATTCATTAATGCACTATGCTGCCTTTAAAGGGTTAATCACGCCAGTGTTCTTTGCACCAAAGTGTTAATCAAAATTGCACGCTTGCACTCTTTAAGGAAACTAGTTACTTATGGACAAGTATCATTTTCAACTGTCGTTTGTTGGTGTCTATGGTTACATGCTTGAATGGAACTTGGTTTTAAATCTGTTCATTACGTGATATACCATGCCCTATTTTCTAATCTGACTGGGGGGAAATCCAATCTATCATTTGTGACATCTAAGCTCCTACGTGTACTATTTTCCTACCATGGCTGCAAAAAATCTAAAACCCAAGGCTATGGGACTGAACTATTTTAATCTGCAGATAGACACCCGTTCTGTACCATCAGGATATGGGATCACAAACCTGTCCACAATAGTAGACTTGCACCTTATATATGCCATAGTATATGTACTTCGTACAGTCTACCAACTTTGTACAATCTATCAAGCAATTTTAATAGCAATATATGATTTATACTAACATCTACTTTTGTTGTCTTACAACTGAATATCTTTTAATAAATGCAATATCCATGGCATGGTTTTTGTAATATAGGGATTTGAAGAACTTTTTTTGGGAGGATTTTAGGCACTTGTGCATTTACATGTTTGGTTTAAGCCCACCCGAGAATGGCAGATCTGATCAGCCGACCTGTTCGGTAATCAGCGAAAGGCGCAACTTTCGCCGAACATTGTCTCAATCATACATGTTTGATGACTCCAATTGGGTCGGGCTCTAGAACTTGTGATTTATCTACATTTTACACTACTAAGGTGTCATATGCAGAACTTAAATATTTTTTAGGATTGGTGGAGAGGCTAGCTCTATAGTAAGGGTGACCTTAAAGTTTCTATTAGATTTGATCAGATTTCATTCAAAAGATTTAATTCTCAAATCAAACTGAACTATGTAATAAGTGGGAGCAAGTTTACCTTTGGTAGAACTTTGCGCCTTAAATCATTTCGTATAACACCCCCCACCCCCTCCTTCCCCTCATTTAAAATAATGATTATCAGATTTTTACTACATCATTTTTGTGTGTGTAGCTGGACTGTTAACCCATTAGCCAGCTTAGTAATCATCAGCAAATGTAATGGGTGACTTTTTTTTACCCCCCCCCCCCCCCCTTGCTCTATTTGCAGATTTTTAATCAGTCAAGTTTGAATTGCCTTTCAAATTGCCGATGTCCCACTTAAAAAATGAATAGAATATCAAACATGTCCAATATGGGGTATTGGGTTCTATAAGCAACAAGTGTCTTTTTTATTCAACAATCACGAGTAGGTAGCCCTTGCAACAATACGAGCCCTTGACTGACCAAACTGTTAAGCTATAGTACATCTTTCATACAATCCATGCCTGGCTTTTCATTTCAGATTTGATACTGTTATGGGGCTCACTCAGGCTAAAGAGTAAATCGAAATGTATGGCGAGTTTGTATTAAACTAGTAGTGTCACTGCATAGACAAGAAAGAATATCACAGGTCAAAAGGAAAGAATTGGAACAAAAGTGAAGCACAATTCAGAGATTTACTTTAAAGTAAATAGACCTATGACAGTAAGAGGGAAAAAAAGCTCCGTATGATTTTCAACTTGCATATTTTTCATATAAAGAGGGTGGGGGTGAAAAAAAATCAAAATTCATTAAGAACAGAAAAAAGTATACACGTGAAATAAGTATAATCTGGCAATGAGTTTTTTTGCCTCTTCCATATAAATTGAAGAAAACAAATAATGACATTCAGTTTCATACTTTATTAATGATATGGGGTGGCTAAGTCGGGTGCGCACAAAGTGCTGGGTGGGACCCATCATAATGGGTAGTGGGGATGAGGGTGGGATATCCATATAGTATGCACTAAAGGGTGTAGGACTCTCCAGCCTATGGCTATCTTTCACCCCATAATTTGAGGATTGAACCCCATAATTTGAGGGTATACTGTCTCTCTGAATCTTCCCTCCTGTAACATGTTACTGTCTTCAGTTTACTAAGATATCTGACTGTTGCTATTGCTATGACATATATACAACGAAACTATGTGTATCATTATTGCGAGAGTGGACACAGCCCAGAGCAAAGAGCCCCCCACTTGCCAAGTTCTACATAACCGGTACAGTTGGCTGCATATCATAAAAGGTTAATTAAATCAGTAATTTCATGTTTAATGCAGGCACTAGCTTCGAGTGGAAAATCAGGCATATATTCCAAACAGGCATGACCTGAATGATTAGACCATGGAAATCTGTTGTTTTTTTTCTCCCCCACGATGTTGAGATGTCTGCCTTGGGCAAGGACAACCTCATCTATTCAGTCCTGGTGATTTATTCTCTCACCCTTTCTGCATATTTGCGTTTTCCTCTAAACTCATGTTGGTCACATGGCTTGTATGAAGTCTTATAAATTGTCAGTTTGCAAAAGTGAACTCCTCTCCATATAGGGCGTATAGCTATACCCCATATGAGCTGCGTTTGGATGTGGGATATGGGATGTGCCATACAGATTGTTAGACCAACTGCACATGAGGGTAGGAGAATTGAACTGGTTTAGTACATGCGTTATCAGTATCCATGGCAACTTATTAAGCACAGATGAAATATATGTTTTTGTAAACCACTTTGTAAGGGTCTCTCTCACTCTCGCACACTCTTTCTCTTTGTAAGATTTATATATTTGTTTGAAAAAGGAAAGAACTGTCAATGTGTCTGCATAGCCATCGACAATGGATGGTCCACGTAATAGCATACATCTGTATATTATATACACACATGGCGTATATATCCAACTCCAACAACCTTATACAAAAATAGAATAAAGCCTCCAAAATAGGTCATCTTGTAAAATGTAAAACATCTGACCGTAAACAATATCACTTTGAACTTCTTTTTTTTTTGTATCCCCTCCTCACCCTTCAGTGTTTACCCTTGTAGATATATTTTGGCAAAAATGCAGCTTTTCCCCCATAACACTTCAATACGCATAACATTGTTTTCTTTCCTTTTTCTTGACAATACTACCTCTATGTAGAATATATACAATATATACAGTGGTCAGACATGGCAATCCACTTTTCCCCCCCAACAAGTTTACTCTAACTCTAGAAATCAAGATCAGTGTATAACTACTAAACACAATAACAAATGTAATGCACCGTTCACAGAGCGCCTGTCTTTGGTAGTGATAGAGCTTTTTTTATGTCTAGCACTTTGAATAAAAGTCATCCTTCTCTAGCTTGCTACATGTTGCTGCTGCCAATGTCCCTCTCATAGAGAGATAACAAATTTGTTAGTTGTGTACACACGTCAAAAGTTTTCTGGCTACTGGTCAGCGTTGTTTTATATAATTTCTTTTTTTTCAATTTTAAACTGTCCTTAATTAAACATTTAATGATCAAATTTCTTTACATATAATTTGAACCTAAATCTAAACCATATTCAGTGCCAATTCTCGGAACATTAAATCACAATTGACATGAAATCACAATGAATATCAAATGACAATTAGGAAATGCAAAACCTCATTAACCTATTTTGTTGAAGTACTCTGCATAATTTGTGCAACAATGGGAAGCAGTGTGATATGAGAAAAATGTCCTTAGAAGGAAAAATCATAGAACCAGTAGCCTGCTTCAAAAAAAACAGAGTTTTAGATCTATATTTTTACAAGAGATCTCTGACTTGGCTGAGTGAGAGAATTGGGTGGCCTGGTTGGGGAGAGTGCGCGGCGCCCAAGTCGTTTGTTTACATTTGGCGCAGGCTGACGTTGACAACCTGCCACCCCTCCGCCGCAGCACACAATGGGATCGTCCAGCCAGGAACGCCTGCCCTGCCCCCCTGCACTGTCCCCACACAACTCTCATCTGTTTATATCTATGTACACTCAATATTCGCCAAATGCCACAGGAACATACAATAAAAGAACAATTGATCCCATAGAATGGAATCTGTGGTCCAAGAGTATAATAGCTGTGGACCTTTTTTTTCTTTTTTTTTCGGTGGAGGGAAGCCAAGCTCAGGGCTCTCCCTCGTTCACAGAGTTGGACTCTTGCGTCCGGCGAAGCTGTTCGTTTTCTTGTCGTAGTTTTTCGTTGTCCTGTCGCAGTTTGTTTATCTCTTCTTGTAGAGCCGTCACGGCAGCATCCTCTATTGGTTGTGGCTTCTTCTTTGGGGAGGCTGTCAGCTTGTCATTTGTAAATGACACACACTCCTGTCCGTTTTCAGGCCGAGTCGTATCCGGGGCAGACGACACAGACCCGTTCAGATGCTGCTCCTTAGAACGCTTCTCCATCAATTCCACTTTGGATTCAAGCTCCAAATATTCCCTCACCAGTTCATCTTTAGACATGGTCTGTAGCCTCTCGGCGTGGTAGTTCTCATAGGCCTCGGTAAATTCCTTTTCCAGGAAGATTTCCTCGTCGTCAGGGGAGCTGTAGTACTCCTCCGACGAGCCGTCGGCACTGCCGGACGCGCCGCCCGACCCGCCGCCGTCGCCCGTCTCCGACTTGTTGAGGCGGGGTCGGCTCTCCTCCAAATTTACATCCGATGGCTGGTGCTGCTCCATCAAAAACTGGGTTGTATTGTAGGGAGCCATGGGCTGGCCGGACGCGAAACGATCCTCGCGTTTTTTGCACGCCCGCCTCGTCTCCCTATCCTCCAGCTCCTTCTTCTCCTCCCAGGTCATCTTGGTGTAGGGTTTCCAGTGGCGGTGTCGCCGCCCGCCCTTCTGTTTACCCCGGCGATGCTTCTTCTTGCGGCCGTTGAGGTCGCTGGCCCCGCTCTCAGTCCGGGGCCGGGGGCCCTTCTCCCCAGGGTCCGAGGGGGGACTGCCCTCCATGGGCACGTCCTCCGCCCCGGGGACCGCCGCCGTCTCCTTGGGGCTCCGCTCCGTCTCCGTCCGCTCATCGTCCCCCAGGGCCCCGTCATCGGGCACCACCGCCTCAGGGAGACTACTCACATCAACCTCCATCTCTGCACTTTTACCACTCATTACCAATCGTAGCGTCACCTCGGATTAAAAATGTCTGCAAATTCTGGGTGAATGTTATTATTATCTGGGGAGTGATCATGAGAATTATACGCTGTGCACTCCGTCATGTCTTGTCTGGCAATAACCTCACAAACATTGGCCTTGCGTTTATATAGTCACCCCAATAGAGCGTAACCCTCCGCAAAAGTAGTCCCTCGAGGTCGGTGAATGATGCAGTTTTATCGATGATCGCGCTTAATTCACACATTATAGGTAATTCTAAAAGCATGTCCATGTCTCAAACTCAAAGTATCCATATAGCTGGATGGGAATTACATGCCATAGAGGCCACAACACGGCCGCAAATATTGATGGAGAAAATGGCGTGCGTACTGATACTACACCGAAAATAGGCCAACATAGCCCCCTGCATGGCTTGACCCAGATATTTCGTCCCTCTGGTGGAACGCTGATAAACCACGTTCCCGCCACGAAATAGCCAGGGTCTGATCAATACGTTGTGAATCCCTGCAAATGCCCTACTGTGAGAATAATGCATTGATCTGTATTCTGTATCGCAAGAGAGCATTGTTCTAGGTACATAATGTATTATTAGCCTAGCTTACTTGTGCTTATCTAAATAGGAGAAGGTCGGGGAACACCAGGGGCGGCGGAAGGTGGATGGAAATTGAAGTTGAGGGGGTGGGGCAGCTCAAAAAACTGATGGATGTTGGTTGGAAAAACTATAAATGGGGTGCTTGGGGCCATTATTTAGGAATTTTATACTTTAAATTGGTGCATTCTGAGTGGTTTGGAACATATGATATGACCCATAGATGTGACCCATTTGTGTATTCATGGGTATTCTGAGTCTCTTGTTTCCCAAAATGTTGGGGGGGGGGGGGAGAGGGCTGTTCCAAATTTTCTCATGATAAGTGGGGTTATAGGAGCGTAGGCCTATAGATTGGGGTGGAGGGGGAGTCCCCTTGTCCCCCTCCACTGTGATTGGGGGGGGGGGGGCAATCAGGACTCGTAGGCCTACTCCTTTTTGTTTTATTTGTTAAAATGCCACTACTAGTTATTCATCTGATAAGGCTACTTTGTAGGCCTAATAGTTGGATGATCAATATGAAAATATTACCATTTCCGAACATATTCTGCGCGGTGTTTAAGTGTTTAGTATTTATAGGCCCTACATGTTTAGAATTAAAACACCACTTATTTAAACATATTTAGAATTAAACGTGTTTAGCAAAAACAAAGTGTTTAAAGACTTAATTGGGACAAAAAGTGTTTAACAAAGTGTCTAACTTCCAAACACTAAGAGAAAATGCGAACCTCTCTTGTCTGTTAACCCATGGTCGTGTCAACTTCCATAAGTATAAACACGGTTAAGTTAGTACAAAAATTCCATTTTGTAAATCCTACTTAAATTTGTTCTACACGATGTAACAATACCGGCATCATTTTGAAAGGCTCTCCCTTTATAGCTTGAGTCCAAAAGAAAAACGGTGTGTTTCAGGTTACCTGGTCTGAAAATCTAGGGAATGTAAGACAGATTTTTTTCTTTTCTTTGGCATTAAATGTACCCAGAAAATGACTCACAAGCTTCAGCCCAACTCGCTGGCAATGGCCTCGTCTCATGAACTACAGATGTATCATATTGACTCTGAAATAGCCCTAAAATGACCTACAATATAAAATAATTTTTCGAAATTGGATGAAATTTTCTACGATTGGCCATACTTTGCTAGGTATAGGTCGAGTAACCTGAAACAACACCTTTTAAAAAATAAAAATAAATTGGCCTGATTCGATAATTTTATGGTCTTTAACCTGTTAACTTGAATTACTTCTCGTGAATGATAGCACACTTACCAGATGATATGTCAGCCTGAACATTTACATAGTAATTACCCAAATACTAAATTGCCCATTTTCACGCTCCATACAGAACAACTATTGTCTGTAGACCATGTCCTTTATGAGTTTGTTAGATAAGGCATGCGGCAGTTGTGAGGTTATGTTAGGTCCTATAGGTACCGGGTTATCTATATATTGGTTAAGGCCAAAAAAAAGAAAGGTTTGTTTCAGGTAACATGGGCAGAAAATGTAGGGTCGGTAGGTCGGATTTTTTTTTTTTTTAACTTTTTTTTAAACATGAAAATACCAGCCGGCCGGTCCAAAGACCCAAAAATTGACCAAATAAAGGGTAAAAATACGGAAATTTCTTCAAAAATGCATACAAAAACGTAAGGTCGGTTTGGTTACCTGAAACAAACCTTTTTTTTGGCCTAAGTTTAATATGCCCTATGTATGGACCACGGTATGTATATTGTCATTGTACATGCAGAATAGGCTTATACCATTTTGATGGGTGTACGGAATTTATTAGGGGGTCATTTATATATTATGTAGCACAATTAAGATCCAGCCCTGTATTACCCCCTCCCCTCTCCATATACTGTTTCAACTAACTTCCTTATTTGAGGCTATATGCATAAGCTTATAATAGTATTTTGAAACCGTAATCCAGACCTGCATGGACCAAGCGCGATTCTTCCGGTGACACCCAGGGATATGGGAGCTCAGTTGGCACATCTAGATTTAGTATCCATATAGAGCCTTATCAATGAAAAAATGGACTCGCAACATTTTTTGTGTCGGCTTTATCATACTCCATGCTGTGGTGGACATACACCATTTATTTTTGAAGGTATGTTCATCTCATACTGGGTTTATCTAGTGTGGGATGTAAAGGAACCCTTACCTCGACATCACCTCATAGATTTGAACCCATCACGAATCCCCCAACAAAAACTCACCGGTAACGTGTTGTACTAATCTTCAAGACAAATAACAAATGCTGTGAATTCACCAAAGCTTTTTCATGATTATAGAATTTTAGATTTCAAACCACTTGGATCAAATAATTAAATAGCAATATAAACGTAATAATATATAATTTGAAAGTATTTTCCTCAATAATTGCATCTATTTGACATCCAACGGCCTCACTAAAGCCTACTTATTCTAATAATTGCCTTTACATCATCTGGTTGTCACCAGTGATTAATGGCCTACCTGGCTCCACTAAAAGTCAAACAGAGGTAGGTCACTTTTATACATCTTGTGCTAGTGAGGAGGTCACTGGAAGTAGGTTAAACCTAGACCTCGTATAGATGACTTTACTGCTGAGCTACGTATTCGACAACTCTATACATGCATCCTTATACAAGCTAGGAACGCACAGGTTTAGACGTCGGCTGCAATTATCTAAGGGATTGCAATTAATCCTAGAGCGAGTATTTTCCTGGTTACTCTATTTCTCTAACATGTATGTAACTCAGCCTGTAACTGCCATCAACCGCCTATTGACATTGTATTGTAGCGCGGATGAATGTTTTTAAAGAAGGCCGATATGATAATAAAATTAGCACATTTGATTTTGATCGGTTATGAAAACACATCGTCTTACCCTTTTATGACCATGCACAATACATTTCACACAATGGCAAACGTTTATCTAAGTGTGATATCAAAGTGGACCTGTCCCTTTGCGCATGATGGTTATTATGTTATAGTAAGTTAGTGACTATACATGGGTAAAAATCGACACATGTGACACGGCGACACGGGGGGTTGTAAAGATCGACACGTGTGACACGGGGGGTTTAAAAATCGACGGACACAGTTAAATAGGCCATAATGCATTAGATAAAAATCGACACGGCGACACGGCCCTCTTGCTAAAAATCGACACGGCGACACGGTCAACATTTTGGGCACCCATGTATAGTCACAAGTTATACACTTAATGATTATGCTAATGCAGTGAGCTGCTGGTGTGGCCGATCCCAGGGGAAAAGTTGCATGTAGAATCGGGCCTGTAGGCCTATAAAGAGCAACCAAGTATCCAGGCAAAGTTTGCCACTGACCATGTGACATACATGTATACATGCCCACTATATAGACTATGGCTACAAACTGCAGACAAAGGTTTGGTTTGTTTACCCCCTCCCCCTTTCTGACTACCAACATATGCACAGAGGCCTAACACCTTTCCCACCTGTATCCCCCCTTTTGTCAACACACGTCAGAGTTTTCCCTTGCCCCTATCATCATACGAATATATAGCCAGCGTACATACAATAATGCATTGAGGTAAGGAATACATAAAAGACATAATAGGTCAGGTAGATCCAATTGTGACCTCAAAACAGCTGATTCTCTGTATACGCTCTATTTACCATGACTGTAAAGGACTGTAAGGACTGTAAGTTTACTGTCCAGATTCCCCCTGGATACAGTATACAGGCTTAGCCACTTAGGGAGTGTTCATTTATTAGTTACAGGGGGGGGGGGGTGGTGGGTTTGGGGGGGCGGGCGTAAAAAATTCCGACCCCTCCTGAGGGGGGGCCGTAAAAAATCCTGACCCCTCTTGAGGGGGGGCGTAAAAAGTTAAGCCCCTTTTTAGCAAAAAAGCCAGTGTGTTACTATAGTTCAAAGGGGGGGGCGAAAAATTTTCGCCGTCTTCGGCGAGGGGGGGGTACAGAACGTTCCCCGCGCTCTCGAGGGGGTATGGCGTAAAAAAATTTCGCCCCTCCACGAAATCTCACCACCCCCCCTGTAAATAATAAATGAACACTCCCTTACTCCATGGAGTCCTTCCCCTCCACTATTAAATAGCGATACACACTTTTATATGGTTGTAATGCATATAAATATTATGCCAACTATAGGCTATCATACCATATTTCCAAGATCAACATTTGCAAGTACATGCATAACATAATAATCGTGCTATTGTATATAATATTATATGATTTATAATTTAATATGTTTTAATAATGAACACCATTTCAATAATCAAAGGCTCCTCTACAATAACACATATTTTCGCAAAGGTTTTATGACTTAAGGGGTATCGATGTCATAGATACCATTATAGGTATCAATATATCGCTATTTTCCATGGATTATGGATTGATGGGTGAGTGAGTGGTTGAGTGGATGGATGATGGGTGAGTGAGTGGGTTGATGAGTGGATGGTTGATGGGTGGATAATTGGATGGTTGGTCGGTGAGTGAGTGGATGGTCGATGGGTGAATGGGTGGTTGAGTGGATGGTTGAATGTATGGTGGGTGAGTGGATGGTCAATGGCTCAATGGATGGTTGATGGATTGATGGGTGGGTAGGTGAATAGTAAATGAATGGATTGACTGATGCCTTGGTGGGTGAATAGACTAGTAGATAGGTGGGTAGTGAGTTGACTGAATGGTGGGCATATGGTTGAGTTGATGGAATGATGGCTAGGTGAGTTGATGGCTCCTTTGGCTGACTGATTGATTGGCCCCTATGTCTAGCTTTATCTAATTGATCTGGTTGATATATGAGCACAGCCCAGAAATATCATTTAAAGGTCTCATACATGGAACCAATGTAGACATATTCTATTCATCCTTTAGCCCGCATCACACGCTGAAATAGTTCTGAATCATGATTTGTGGTTCCGTAAATGTGATGCGGTATTTTAATGAGAAATTCTACATCTGTGATAGAGTGGTATCAAAGGCATAGTGCCGTTTCTTAATTGCGGAGGTTAGTCTGCGGTCAGATAACCAGGGTAGGGTAGACTGACCTAAAGATAACCACGTACCATAAGATGTCCCCCTTAATTTTGTAGTCATTCATGCATGATAAGCCCTGTTTTTGTGTATCATAGTACACTTTAAATGATACTTTTTCCAGCAAAGGACAAATAAAGACAATACCATACACAAATAAATGCAAAATTAAGGTGGATATCTCATGGTACGTGTTTATCTTTAGGTCAGTCTACCCTAGTGGTTCACGCCTCTTCACGCATATCCACTGCATATCCATGAGCTGATTTTATGCAATCATGGACGCATCATGCACCTGTATTAAGATTCATGATACAATGTAATTAGAATTGTCATAATCCCACCGTGATACATTCATAGCGAGCTTGACTAACCAGCCCCCCCCCCCCCCCACACACGCGCCTTGTACGCTGTACCAAATGTACAGCATGGTAGACATGATGGGTGACTAATATAGTCTTGCTCTTTATGAAGACACGAACCAATTTAGTCATTAAATTTCTCTTCTGTGGGATCATCAAGGTGACACAATTCTATACCAATTCTAGTCTTGGTAGCCTCCAAAACACGAACGTAATGGAGTCTGGAGTGAGAGGGGGCACTTATAACTCAGATCTAATAATTATCACATGTATATATTTGGGGCCCTTGATGGGGGGTCCCCAAGTTGCATGTTGATCTTAAGAAATGACCATGTCGCATGTCTATGTCGCTTGACAATGCTCATGTCCCATGTCGATTTTAAGAACTCACCATGTCCCCCGTCACTATCTTTTTAATAAGTGTCGCATGTCACTAGGTCTCATGTCACATGTCGATTTTAAGAAATGCCCATGTCGCCATATCGAATTTAGAGGTCTAGAGCCATATATTTGTTTGTACTTTATTGTTCCCTCTTGATTAGATACCTGCGCGGGAGGAGTGCTTATAATAATATACTTAGTATTATGGTGGATGTGACATTCTCTTCCCCATGCTCACTTCTGCACGTGTCCGTGTGTACCACCAGACACAGATTGTGGTCGAGGTAGCACTTGGGGGGGGGGCCTTGATAGGGAGGGGGGTCCCCATGTTGCATGTCGATTTTAAGAAATGACCATGTCGCATGTCTATGTCGCTTGACAATGCTCATGTCCCATGTCGATTTTAAGAACTCACCATGTCCCCCGTCACTATCTTTTTAATAAGTGTCGCATGTCACTAGGTCTCATGTCACATGTCGATTTTAAGAAATGCCCATGTCGCCATATCGAATTTAGGGGTCTAGAGCCATACTTGGGACTTGGTGGTGGTGGTGGTTTGACTTTTTATGTGTTGTGGTAATCCTCCAGACCTGAGTGTCAAGAAATGGCCGTGTGGTGAGGGGCATTGTGGTATACTAGTAGTAGTAGGTCGAGTCTGCTTATTTTGGCAAACTACAAGAAAAAACACCCTTTCTTAATGATTGGCCTATAGCTATATAGAGTTGGCATTGTATCAAATCATTTTGGTGCACATAGGGTATGAACTGGGGGAGTGAGAAAATGCTCCAATAAAATATTATATCAGAAGAGATATCTTTCAAAAAAAGAAACAGGAGGAGGAGAAGAGACCACTGTATGCCCACGTACCTCAGCTCCGCATCAACACATGGTACCTAAATATACCATCAGCATAGAATGTCATAATCTCATGTGCATTTAGGAAGTTGATGGCTCTAGACCCCTAAATTCGATATGGCGACATGGGCATTTCTTAAAATTGACATGCGACATGAGGCCTAGTGACATGTGACATGAGGACTAAAAATATAGTGGCATATGGGACATGGACAGTTCTTAAAATCGACATGGGACATAAGCATTATTAAGCGACATAGACATGCGACATGGTTATTTCTTAAAATCGACATGCGGCATGGGGACCCCGCTATCAAAGGCCCCAAGTTGCACAGACTCACCGACAGCCACTCCTTCAAGTATCACGTAGATCTAGGTGATAGGTCATGGGGGCAGGAAATCAGGCCACTTCAGCCTCTGCCGGCTAGAGTTCGGTTTTACTGTTTACTTATGTCAGCTGATCAGTGGTGGACATGGACGTGTTCAGGTTTATTAGAATGATTGTGTCTAATAGTGTGTACTTATATGTAATCAATAATGGTACATGATTTATGTAACCAATGTTCAGTTAGTGGGAGGTGGACTATATACATGAAAAGTGAAGTCATTTCTGACTTATATGGCATGCATAAAGGTTGTTCTAATAGCGCCCTGTGAACTATGATTGATGGAAGAACTAATTTGTTTCATCACTTACAGTTATATTCAATTATACCATGTACACTGTAAAAATAGGCATACAGAATGAAATAAGGGGTCCTGCTTTGCAATTAACTATGTGCTATGCAATCCCTATACGGCACTATAGTACATCCTGGTACCTCAGGTAGTCGGGGGCTACACCACCATCTCCCTATCAAGCCAACCCAGCTAACAAAACAACCCATTATTTTACGTCAAAATAACATTGTAAAACTTAAGATAACGTTATGCCATTGTACGGAGCCTTAGAGAAACGTTATGTAACGTTATATAACGTTATAAAATGTGGTATAACGTTTTTTGTTTAGGCCTAGCCTACTGTGAATCCCCTCAATTCACACCTGGAACAAAGGGACTGATTAGAAATTCACCCATAATGCACTGCTATGGAGTCAGGGGCCTAACCACGATGCATTGCTCTTAGGCAAGATGGCGGCCTCCATAGTCTAATGCGCTAGTCTCGTATAGGTAAGACTGGTGTAGGGGGTCTGGGGACAAAATGCTGGTAATTCAGATACCAGATAGTTACCGTTTAGGCTTAGGTAATTGAAAAGTACAAAGTTCTGGAGCGAAATAGAAGATGACTTATTTTATCATTGTTAAATTAAAACCTGATTGTTTCATAATGACAGTTCATAAAGGTATTGTAAATAGACTTTGGCTCTCTCTAATTATGGTTATGCACCACTAAATTGGGTGACAAGAGCATGCTGAGGCTTAGTGACATGCAACAGCAGGAATGAAAAGATAGTGACACGGGCATTTCCTAAATTCGACAGGAAAAATGAGGACCCTCCATTCATTCCCATTCCCTAATCATCAAGGTTGGCTGACAATAAATATAATTATACATGGCATTGTATAGCCTAAGGTTTTTGATAATCATATTTGATATTGACAAGCTTTGCAATAATTTAACTATACATTATGTACATGTAGCAGAACATTGACTATCAATTACAGAAACTCTGAAATCAATTTATCTTTAATGATTTTGAAATTAGAAACTCTGACATAATTGGTGATCAACTGGCTTGCCATACACCACCAGGGTGTCGGACAGAGATTAGCCTCATTCCATAATGTTATAAGCAGGGCTATTCGGCGCCCAGGGATTCGGCGATCCCTTCAGCCGGCAGATACTGGCAGGGGAACCGACAACACACACCATCAGCTCTGCAGGGCCACTGAGAACCTAGCTGTTTACTCCCCAGCTGCAACAGCTGTCAACGCACCACACACACCACAAGACTAGACTAGGCCAAGTCTCTTCTCAGATTATTGTGTAGGACCTACACTAAACTGAGAAAAGTCCCTGATTGGTAATGATTTTATCTCTTAATTTTTTTTTTTTTTTGATTTTACCCATGTAACCTAAGCTGTATTTGTCCAAGCTATCAATGATGCATTGGCTCAACGTTGGGTCAACGTCAGATTCTGACGTCCCAACGTTTATCCAACGTTGATCAAAGTAAAACAACAACGTAACATGTTCCAACATGATTATATGTTCCAACGTTGACCCAACCTTCATGTATCTGTATGCTAACGTTGACTATTAGATGACGTTTGTCCAACGTTAATCCAACATGTTTTAACTTTCCCAGTAAACAAAAAAACGCTACACAACGTTACATAACGTTTCTCTGTGTGACTCCTTATTATGACCAAACGTTATAATTATAGGCCTAACGTCAAAACGTTATTTTGACGTAAAATAACGTATTTTTGTTAGCTGCGTATCAGGTTAAAATTGATTTTGATCCATATTAAGTATTAATGTTTACTCAAATGTGGTCAGCTCTACTCAAGACATGGTGGTCAAGAATCGTTTGTCTTTGCATCTCACCTTAAGCCCAGCTTTAGTAAAGAGGTGATATAAGAATTAAGCCATCCAATCATTTAGACCTTATATACCTACCACTATCCACAAAAGTGTCTCCTTAGAGCAATATACTCCTAATAGCAATATAATCAGCATTTTGTTGTATTACAAAAAGAGGTGGTAATTAAGAATCATGTAATATATAGCTTATAAATGGAATATCCCTGGTTTCAAAAGCTATAATTATAACACACTAGGGCTAAATTAATGGCCAACTATGAAAAAATATAACGGATCTATTGGTCAACATAATTATCTTCATGCAACGCCTCTGGTGGAGGTTGGAGATACAATTTTGGACCAATGTTTGGCCAACGTTGGTATGACCTAAATTATCTGATGTTGTAACAATGTTGGTAGAGCCCTGGGATTATTGCCCGGGATTATCGCCAACAATGGTACAACCCACTCAACAAAAAACGTTATCTAACATTTGCAAACGTTTTTACAGGGTTTGCAGGAAAACGTTTCTTTAAAAACGTTGTTTAAACGTTTCTGTATAGTTCATATTACAAATGTTGCTATCTAGAATGTTATTTAACCTTCCTAGAAGGTTCAGAGGAGAATGTTTGTTTCCATGACGTTATATGATGTTTCTACAGGGTTTAAATAAAAACGTTGGTATTTAAAACGTTATTGAACATTTCTAAATGGTTTAGATAAAAACGTTTTTATCCAATACATTATTGAACATTTTCACATGGTTTGGATGAAAAACGTTTGTATATAAACGTTATTTTAATGTTGCTTAACGTTTCTCTTGATGCCAGTATCTGCTACCAGGAGGCAGCACTATCCATCAGATGGTATTTTGCTGGTCCTTTACCACAGTATCTCATACAAAAGGTGCCATAATGATGATTATCTCAATTTATTCTAATCAGTGTAGTTGCAACATTTAAAATCAAATCCTTTTTCATACCCTATAGCAGCAAGATGAATGGTATTTATGCAACCAAGGATTGGAATATATATGTGTACACCCATTTGGTGGGTATTTAAAAAATATATATCCACATCAGTTCAAATGGGGATTTGTATTACCTACCTAGGTATCAAAGGCTACTTTGTGTATCCTGACTACTCAAAGGTTGTGAATGGCCTAGAATGGCCTTGAATCTTACTGATGGTCGTATGTAAGATAAATGATCTAGATGTATATTACAGCCCCAGAACACAGTCTATATGGAAAATAATACAACATGAATAAAACCAAAAATATATGCTGCGGGTATGCTCATTTTTCAACTGGGTTCGGTGCCCTATAGACAACAGCAAAAACGTTATTTTGACCCTTAAAAAATGCTATTTTGATCATTGGAAAACGTTATTTAACAGAGGAATAAGGTTACACATTCAAACGTTTTTCTAAAACGTTTATTTACGTTATTTGGAGTCAACGTTTTTACGTAAAACAAACGTTAAAAACGAACGTTTTGCAATCCTTCAGAGAACGTTTTTTCCTCGGTTAAATAACATCTTTTTGTTGAGTGGGAACATACAGTTACTTACACTTGCATGACATAACTTATATCTGACACTGTACCAATGTATTGCCAACGTTGGCACAACATGAAATTACCAACGTTGGCCAAGGGGTCCTCCACTGCATGCACCTGTATCCTAACCAGCTACACACAGGCACTGCATGGTTAGACAGAGCTGTCTTGTCCTCCCTAAACCCCTTACGTTTTCTCAACCAATTCAAAAAGTTCTAGTGATGATAGAGTGTCAATTCCCTTGACATTGTATTACTCGAGATTCCTCACATCTCTTCTGCAGCATGAAAAACACAACTTTTCTGCATTTTCCCAATATAGTCTGAATACTCTACACGATGGGGCTCAACGACTTCACCTTCCAGCCCAGTCTCTATGCAGTGCCGCCATCTCATTTTTAGAGAGAGAAACAGTCCAGGGCACCACCCAGCCTACATAACCCATCTCTTATTTCAACCTGTTATATAAGCTACACTGAGACTGCAAGACTGGGCTCATGGACCTCTCCCTATCTCAGTCTCCTGGTCACCACATACGCTGTGGGCGTCAGGTTTCACGTCCCAGCCTGGGACACTCTGGAGTGTGTGGTGCCTTATAATGGAAAGTTAATTATCTCATGATGACATGAGTGCCACACCTCCCACTGCAGCCGTCCGGGGACACACACAGGTGATAACATCAGCAGGGATATTGTCGTTGTCATATCCCTGTGTATACCACACATACATTCTAGGCTCTGATGTAGAATAACAGCATCGTCAGAATTTATGTTTACCATGTCTGCAATATTCAGCTAACGATCTATGAGCGTTATCTGCAGACTCCACATGGCTGAGGATATGTAAAATGTCAAAGTATTAATCTAATAAAATGATTATCCCGGGGAAAGTTCAGGTGTGGGGGTGCAGAGGGGTCCCCCCCTGCGGTCGGAAAGTCGCCGAAATTAAGGGCCCCAGGTCACAAAGTCGCTTTTTTAAACCTATTTATCTATTTTCAATATTGTCCAAAAGTCGCCAGGTCGCTTAAATTATAGCCAAAGGTCGAAAGTCGCCTCCAAAACGGCCCAGGTCGCCAGGTCGCTTTTGACCCATCTGGAGCCAAAGGTGTGAGTTATCATAAATACAACTTCTAGATGTCAGGTATCGGCCTAGGTACACCGGAGGCTGTCAAAACGGAAAACTTACATGGGTTCTGTTTGTACCGGTGGGGTTTTCTGAGATTGAACAAGTATAGCACTGACAGGTGTTGGCCATCACCTATCCCTGAGACCACTCTAGGTCACTGGTGTTAGTCCAAAAGAGCTATAGCATTAAATGGCTATGATATGGCATTATCTAAAATAAAATTATAATTCAAATGGAATCTATTAAATTTTGACCTATAACCGCCTGTATATATAAGTGTACATGTATATTAATTAGTGGATCAACACATGGGAAGGTGCATCCATATATGGGGATTTAATTATGGTACTGGTTTTGGCCACCAGGGGACATCGGTATGGCAAAAAAAGTTTAAAATAGATTTCAATATGTTTTAGGGTGCTTTTTGATGGAGAACACAGTATTCTTCTGGGAATTATTTTGTTTTTCGTCCACCCCTTACAGCCATCACTTATGAATGTTACAAAAAGAACTTAGGATATCATGAAAGACCCATTTTTTACGCAACAGAAAAATATGGGCAGTGGGGAAAACTGAACACTTTAACAAAAAAATGCAGTGTTAAGCGTATGTATTCTAACATACAAAGTCAATGCCAAGTGTATACATGTATTATGGCTATTATGCTCTACAAAACGGACCAATAGAAAGCAGAAAATCTAAAACAGCAACACAATTCATGGGGATTTTAATGCAGTATCATTTATCATTGTACTGTCCTCTTTATACATGTAATATCCCAAACATGTGAATGTCCAGGTATAATTATGCATCCGTTCAGTATTATACTGAGAAGTAAGTGACTTTTGTGTTTTTAATGCAGTAAATATTATGCTTCAACATAGTGTAGGGAAGTGTGCCTTTGCCTACTTTGAATCATATAGCAGGGTATGTAGCATGAATTTCCCCATTACTAGTTAATGAGCCTATTTCCGTAGCTTGCAGTTACTTTTTCAGCACACTGATCGCAAGGCGCTCTACTTTATAGAGGAGTCGATATATACATGTTGCACATTACATGAGTTATTATTATATGACAAATATGGTCTAAAATTCTTATATAGCAGAAACATTTGTAAAAAATAGAGTTGTTTCAGTCATAACAGAAGTAAATTCAGCTTGACTTTCAGGTAGCCTACACCTATACAATTTGCACATAAATGATAATCATAATGATGATTTACATTGTTTTTCAATTTTTCAATACGGTATCCTAGCTGAAATGTGGAATTCAAATGGATTATATTGACCTTTCAGGGCGATGGATAAACAGTACATGACTGTATTTCCTTTTGATGGGGCGAGATTTATTCAAGATCTTCCCCTGAGAGCCAGACTTTGTTAAATCCCATAGAGTTATAGCTAATCATAGTTGATGTTCGCCCAGCTATGGCATTAACTATAGTTGATGCTGGCCTAGAGAGGGTTAGGCCTATGCCATGTAACAAAGTTTAAGATTCACAGGGGGGTAGCCTGCAGGTCCTGGTCTGTTCCTTATCACATGTTGTAGTGGGAGGTGGGCAGCGGTTCCTCACCCTGATCCGACGTCCCACACCACAGGATACATTACAATCAGCCCAGCGACTCCACTCATCGGTCTGTGACGTCACACCATCTGGGCCATGATGACCTACCTGCCCCTCACTGCCATCAGGGGTTGCATCACCTGGATCTGCTGGACACACAATGAAAGAAATTTATATAAGAATGAATGTTTGGCACATCTTTACCCAATGAGTCCCACCTTATTGTAAATGTTACTAATGAAAAGCTTTCATTGATTGTATTTCAGTTGTAGATTGATATGAAGAAAATATCTTTGAAAGTTCACTAAAGTCTGGAACTGTTATAGCATGATTTCATAACATGTGATTATGTAAGTATTGCAGGAAAAAAATCTAGCGTGTGGTCCTAATCACAAAAGACTCAGGGCAGGTATCTGTAGTGTGCTTTCTGTAGTGTGCTGTCTGTAGTGTGCTGTCTGTAGTGTGCTGGCTGTAGTGTGCTGTCTATATTGTGCATGGCTGTAGTATGCTGTCTATAGTGTGCTGGCTGTAGTGTGCTGTCTGTAGTGTGCTGTCTGTAGTGAGCTGTCTGTAGTGTGCCCCACCCTTAACCTCAACTACACCCCAAACCCCAACCCTATCCACCCCACATCGATTTTATGTCCACAGATGGCAAACTGGTCTGACAAAAAGCGTCTCACCCACCCAGAATTCAGATTCCCCATAGGTTTAACACTAAATGCCGAAATCGACAAAATGTCTACAGCAGTACTGTTCATGTTTGTCTACAGTGAGGAAAAAATGATGTTTTTTGGATAGGTCTACTTTAGCAATTTTTTTCAGGGGGTTCCGGTAGGGGTAGAAGAATGATGTTTGCATCCCTGTGTAGGAAAACACTTCAAATATCCGATTATGACTGTGTACTTTTGATCGATGGGCCTAACTTTTCTATGAAAAATTTGGAAAAATAAAAATATTAAAATTCCCCTGAAAAACGTCTCACAGAGGCGTCGCATAAGACTCGGGAGCAAGGCTCCCTGAGTCAACAAGATCGGATGCAAAGGGGAAAGTTATGCATCAGTAGTGGGAAAATAAAGGCATTCTAATCACCTATGTAGTTAGGGAGTGATCACTTTTTAACAACAGGGGGGGTGGTGGGTTTCCGTGCGGAGCGGGCGAAATTTTTTACCCCCCCCCGGTCAAGGGGTCAACATTTTTTACCCCCCCCCCCCCCCTTAGGGTCGAAAATCGGCTCGCGCGCGGGCCCTTTGAAGCATAGTAACGTGCGGGCTTTTTGGCTCAAAACAGGTTAAATTTTTTTGCCCCCCCCCCCAAGAGGGGTCCAAATTTGTTTGCTCCCCCCCGGTCGAGGGGTCCAATTTTTTTTGCCCCCCCCCCCAAACCCACCACCCCCCCCCCCTGTTGATAATAAATGATCACTCCCTTAAGCCACAATTGAGTCTCTTATATTTTAATTTTAATCAAGTTAAAATAGTTTACATTTCTTACCTTTGAGTACAATGGTAGCAACGACGACCAACAGAACAACGATGACAATGACCGCACACACCCCGGCTAGCAAAAGTATCCTCCTTCTCCTTTTCCTTACGTCAGGAGTAGTTACTTTTGTCATAGGGACAGGCTCATCAATGTCCTTTGCATTCTTTTCATTATCCATGGCTTGTCAGGTCTCATTACCACAGAGTTTGTTCAGATGTATTCCATATTACTGTGCGATGTGGTATATAGCTGTGAATCTAGAAATTGAACAAAATGATGCACTATACTGTGTAGAACGTTGTGACCTTAGGAGGCCTTCCTCTCACTCACCGCCTCCACCACCACCACCTGACAGGGTACACTAAACACAAATATAAATTAAAATCTGAACCCACTATTCTATCCTTGAATGACCATCAAAATAACATTAGGGTTACAACATTATATTAACATTATGTCAACATGTATGTATTGCCCATTCACATCCTCTATTGAATCCATCACATGAGGAAGAAGAATCACATACAACCTTCACAGTCACCAAGCCAATGTAAACTACAAGAAATGTATCAATACTTTTATTTCTAACTCATTGATATAGAACTACTTCGAAACAGCAATTTTTTCACTCAGGATCCATAATAGCTATGGTCTCTGAATACTAGTACACATCCTCATGGTCCCTATAAAATTGAATTTGCCCAGATTAATTCAATATCAAAGAATATACCATAAGTCTGCGGTGTATTGGTGAACTCTGAATTACATGCATAAAGCACTGGTGTTCTGACTTCATGAATGATGATAAGAGTGAATAAACAATGGCATTTTATTACCTTGGAGGTGTGTGTGTGCTGTGATCAGGCTTGGTATGTAGGTATAGAGTGTGGACACTCCCTCGCACACTCCCCTATACCAGTGCACGATCCAATAGCACGCTCTACTTGGTATTGGGAGGGGCCCATGACATAGGGTTATCATGGGACAAGGTCTCCATGGCCTATACCACCTACACCAGTGGACCGCAACCAATTTAAATATATTTTCCATCATCATGTGCTGATTATTTTATTTGTTTTAAGGCTACTCAAAAGAAGTACTAGTTTCTCATCACTGCGCATATCATAGAAATTTATTTTTTTACAATATTTATTGAGAGGTTTGACGAATTATATGGACAAACGTGGGCATATTTGGTATCAAATAAAGCTTATGAAATAGTAAGGTGTCAGGAATACATTACGCTAGAAGAACATTTTTCACAACTTATATTATATGCCGGGAAAAGGTTAATGGATGTTAACACTATATATTACAAATTTCCCGGCATTTCTGTGTACATAGCCCCCATTTCAGGAGTTTTGAAGCTTGCCGGTCAAAGAGGTCACCCGGTCAAAGAGGTCCTCTAGTCAAAGACGTCAGTCAGTCAAAGACTATCAACTTGTATTGATCTGGTGACACAACCAATAAATAATCTTAACACTGCCTCATGTATCACTCTCAGACTTACAGGCACACTGACTGTGTCAACAAATGTGACAAAACGTGGGAATACGTGACACTAGGGGAAAACACCTTTATTTAAGTTCATGTCTTCAGCTACAATTTGCTGCTTCAAGCATCAACTTATTTGAAATAGTTGCTGAGAAATGACATCTCAAACATGGAATGGTAGGGACATGTAGGAATTCAGAATAGACTGCAATGCGATCACACATCAATCTATTTTCAAATAATCCATATAAATCATAATGCGATGCGATCACATATCAATCTATTTTCAAATAATCCATATAAATCATAATTATTGAAAATTAAACCAATAAATGCATATTATTGTACATAGATTTGGATCTGGTGGGAATATTGGCATTCTGTTTTCAGTTCTGAAATCCTCGTGGATTGGGCAATTAGATAGGGATAATTTTCATTCCAAAATGTTCTTTTTGCATTCCAAATAATACCAATTTAGAATGAAAATATAATTTTGATAATAGCTTCAAGAGATTCCTTGGGAAAAGTTAGTGTAAGATCATTTTCTCTTAAGGTGGGTCGCGGCCATTGCAGAATGGACTACTGCGCATCTCTGCGCATATAGCTTAAATATGTCCGAATATTGCCATTTTTGGAAAGCATATGCTCGGAACAATTCTCTATACCCAAACAAATTTTTGGACGATTTTGAGAAAAAGAATAAAGGTATATATCCCTGTGTGAATTGTGTGACGTTTCAAAACTCTACCGTTTTTGGTTGATAGGAAATAAAATTAGACAGATTTTGACATTATTTCCGTTTTTTTAGTGGAAAATTAAATAACTTTTGTTTTTCAAAATTCCATATTTTAAAAAGTAGCACGGCAACCCCTACTTTTCTTTTCATTTTCTGTTTTCAAATGATTTAGGGTACTCGCAGAAAAAAAATTATGAAATTCTGAACACTTTGATTCAATGGGATCGACCCACCTTAAGTATTCACATTTTAATCTATATCTCCTGAAATATCATGTTTAGAGCTTTTTTTTTTTCAAATTTTTATTGATCGCTCACAACACACAATAAGAAGATGCCATAATCTACCCGATCATTTCCGACGCGGTATCCTTTGAATATGCAAACCCAGATGATTTAGCAGGTTAAAAGTATAAAGCTACCTATTAACTATCATTCGCAAGAGTCACCCGTGTTTCGCTGCCTAGACATGCAGACTGTCGACAATAATATAATAATACAGAGAAGTGATGAATATACACAAATGAATGAATTGGTACAAAGCAAAACAAAGGACTGGATTAACACTTGGTATACATACCACAGTTAAGCATAGAGTAGAATTACAGCAAAGGTTACAAATTGCACCAACCGCCCTTGACCAACGCACCAGGACAAGGTGAACTGTTTCAGCATTCTTCCCCTCAAGGAATCACATCACTCTTCAAATAACAACCATAACATGACATGACATGACAGGAGATCTTCTAATCCATTCTTTTAACAACCAGATCAATACACAGTAACCATTCATACATGAACAAACTTTAACAGTACCATTTTAAATTTGTTGCATAGACTACTTATGATGAGACAATGTCGAACAATCTAAGTATCTAGACACCATCTTTACACTTCCGCTTCTTTAAAGGAAAAACTTTGTAAAACATGTTTCTCTCAACACCTTTCCGACCCCTCTTGGTCCGTCTCCTTTCTTTAAGGAATTTACTTCTTGCTCCTTTCAAATTTGTTCCAAGCTCCTTTTTAATTTTAACTTTAAAAGACTGTTTATCAAGAGATGACCGTATACCTTCATCCAGACCATTCCAAAGGAGTGCTCCTCTGTAGTATGGTCCTTTTTTATATCCCTGAAGAATAGGCCTGATAACTGGAAAGTTTCTTTTGTTATCATTACGTGTCCTAGCCCTATTAATTTGAGGAGGAGGAGGAGGGAGTTTCTTTGATTTGGAAAACATAGTTGATAACAGAACTTCCTTTCGCCTAGTCTCTTGCATTGCAGTTTCACATAATGTGTGCAGTCTCAGTAGATTCATCTAGAGTGGAAACATACACACAACACCTAAGGATCCTGTTTTGAATGGCCTGGATCCTTTTATGGCTATTCCCCCTAATGTTATGATTTCCCAGGTTTCGTCACAAATGTGATCAGAGTTGTTTAAATGGGTATTTTGCTACTATTCCTTTGGTACCAACTACAAAACTGGAAGCTGTCATTCTGAACCTACGGTCGGTGGATTTTCACGCGAGCGAGTCGAAATTCTTTTGCCCCCCCCCCCCCCCGCGGCCATAAATTTTTCGGTCCCCCTAGGCAGGTTGAAAACGAGCGCGGCCGACCCCTTTGAGCTATAGTAACGTGCAGGCTTTTTTGCTTAAGGGGGTGTAATTTTTTTGGTCCCCCCTTCAATTTATCGGACATCAATGTCATATTGAAAAATACGATACAGAAACTGTCACAAAATTTCCTGGAATTGTCTGCAATGATGCCTGCTATAGAAATGTACCGTGGCATCATTGACATCTTAGTCGTATACAGCGCAATGTTACCTCTATGGGAGAGCTAGGTGAGATGCCTTTTTAAAGCCTTTCGACAGCCAGAGGAGAGCTGAACCTGCATGAACTTGATAGGATGATGCCTGGGGACAGCAGTTGGGGGCGGGGGAGGAATGCTGAGCATATGTCCAGCATTATGTCTGGCATTATGTCCGGCCTTATCAGTTATGTCGTTGGGGGGTTGGGAATGTCGGGCATAAGTCGGGCATCATTGGAAGGTGGATGTCAGGCGTATGTCGCATTATGTCCGGCCGCAGCCCTATGTCTCTTTTCCGCCCTGTCCTCTCTCTCCCCTACTAGATATACATGTATACTTAAAGAACCCCTCTCTACCCATGAACTACGAGTCTCCTGTGACTCAGTCACTCACTCTCTTTGATCTTTGCTAAATATCGAAGAGAGCCCATATCAAATTATATCGGGGAATTTAGGGCTGACATTTTAACATATTTTGGACACCCTGCAAGCAAATTAATGATGATACATGCAGGGATGAAAGTCTTCAAGTTTTTCCCTGAAATCAAGTTTTTTTTAAATCAAAAAAATATAATCAGGATTAGGATATATTTGATAATTACTCAATATAAACTCAAACAAACTTATTTTGTTTGTGTAATCCTATGATAAGACAGCAGAATCATCACTGGTTCATCCTCAGTGGTCCTACCAATACACAGACAGGCTACACCACACTGATTTCAAGTTAACTTGAGAAACCTTGAAGCCCTCTCTCTCCTCTATAGTCCTATGCATTTACACACTTCACATGAGGCTTAGCCACTGAAACTAAGGTGCTATACATGGAGAGTGTATGGACAGATTTCTCATTCTCCTCAGCAGGAGATAACATCCATGATCACATGGACATGACAAATGCTTCTCCTTAGCAGGAGATGACGTCCAGGAGAATATAGACATGACAAATCCTGCTGCACAGCACTAGATATATGTGTCTATAGATGCATAAACATCCATATGCTCTATAATGTAGTTATGAGGTATGTTATATCTTCAAGTTTTTTTGACATAGTCGACTTTCATCCCTGTACATGAGAAGTGTTTATGTGCACAACTTGTAAGCGAACTGCTTTTTATTATTACATGTACCGGTAGTATTTTAGTGTACTGATTTCCAGCTAACTGAAAATGTTGGCCTGTAATTGGCCTACAATAATATTATATATGTAAGGCTAGTACAAACACAAATTCATTAGACATATAATAAATGTTTTATTTCAAGAGAGTGACTTTACATTAAGTCGATTATGTACTTAAGAATTATATATCTGTGTTTGTTTAATAACATAGACAGCATAATGGTCATCATGTAAAACCATGATCTACAATTGACATATCTATTTGTCTTATTGTCGAAAACCACTGTACACCCAAAGAGGATTTGACAAGACATCATCTCATTCTCAGGAACCACTCAACATCCAAAGACGCTTTGATAACAAGATAAAATTGGCATTGATTGATTAATTGTTTGAGTAGTAGCGGGGCCGTTCTACTGGTAATCCATACTTTCACAAGTAAAACCATTTCGCTCGTTGGTGCTGGAAACTAACTGCCACCACTATATATCCAAGGAGGCTTTGACACTATCTCACTAATGACTTGCCTTTCTACAATTGGTAGCGGCATACAAGGTTCTCCCGGTTACTTTGTTAACAGAGTACAAAGAAAGGGTTTACCAGTGTTACTAGTAGTGCTTTGTCCCTAAACCCTGCATTTACAACTATTATACACACAATAATGTTAGCATTTAGGCAAAACGCCATTATATATATACTGGCCATGGAACCCTGTCCCTTAGAGGCGTTAATATCACAGATTCATTCTTCTTATCTACCAGTTCTAATTATCGCACATGATTAATATTACATAAATGTGTCATGGAGTACAATCTGCAATGATAAATGAACATTTAAAGTATTTTTGATGTAATAACTGGTGGCATTCATTTCGGGTTTGAACACAATTTACCAGCTGATTACAGGTGCCACTTATAAATATTGTGCATGACTAGCTCCAGATGCAGAAAAGACTACTTAGTTACAATATTTTGCATAAACTAATCCAAAATCAGTTAACAGCATTGGCCAGTATATATGTAGAATTCAATTTGCAAATGTGACATGTATTCTTAGCTATTCAAGTGCTTAACTAACAAACATTTATAATGGTTCAATATACATATTGATACCTACAGCTTCTACTGATACAAAGAGCATTTGGCACAGCCTATAGAAGGCGTTGTGTGCCTGTCCCCTGCAATGCAGGGGGCGTCAAAATGAATGAACAAAGAGCGAATACATACACCAAACCATGCTCTCTGAATTAACTCAATATTTACGTTGAACCAGGTGATCTATACACAATATTTGACTATGTTTCCTTTGAATGCCCATTTCATTTCTTTTTCCATACTTATCTATCTACAAGCACAACTTGGAATCTAATACACACTCTGAGCATATCTAAAAATTGCCTGATACATGAATTATCCATTACATATTTCTTAAATGGCGGTACCGTAAAGTTTCTCGTACAACCCGCGTCCTTGTATACCCCACGGGTCATACGCGATGCTTTACAGTAGATTAGCGTTTGTGTCTCTAAATCACCTTTTCAAAATTCATCTATTGCTTAGTAGGTGAAGGTAGCTTAACCAAATTGTCTGACTTTACCAAACCCATGTATCAGAGTAGTAACATTCCCAGTTTTGGTTTTACATTACTCTCGTCATTATCGGTTACCATGGTTACCACCTTGGTAACCAGTCGGGTTAGGGAAAGTCAGGACTTACACCCGCCTAGTCTCATACTCCACTCGAAGCGCCCTAAGTGACTTATGTCACAGTCACGCAGAGTGACGTTGGAAGAATCACACTGAATGACGCCAGAGTCATAATGGATGATGTCAAAATCACTACGAGCGCCGTCAGAGTGGAGGATGGTTTCGTGCGAGTGTTTACGAGGATCATGTGACCTTGAGGTCTACGGACCACTGTGGTGGTTTAGAGTCGTAGAGGTGTCCGGTGCAGCTAGTCGGCTGAGCTGACTGCTTCTCACCCCCACTACTCGTGCTCGCAGTCGATACACCTGAAATATTAAAGTTCAATTTAACAAAATATCAACGTATGTCAATCAATACATTGTATGCTGGCTTGCGAGTAAAATGTGATCCGGGCTGTAGCCAGGGAATAGTTCTGGGTCGGCCAAGCATGTTGGGTTTTCATTCCACTATAAACCCATATGGTTACTTCAAGTATACCTACCGGTAGTCTGCGCCTTCAGCCTAATACATGTAGCTCAGATCCTCAGCAGTATAACGAGGAGCAGGAAAACAACTACATGCATTCTAATAATTTCAAGTCATACATGGAATGAAAGAGTTAGCCTTAAATGTCAATGATTGAATGTACTTGAATCATCATATCAGATATCATGAGAGGGAGTTGCCAAAGACAACGACACAGCCTTAATGACTACCAGTTACAGGGGCGGATACAGAATTTTGAAAAAGGGAGGGGGCGGACCATTGTTCAAAAATCCCAAAAAAATATCTATGTCAAAAAATTCAAATTTCGGTCCAAAAAGGGGGAGGGGGTGGGTTCGCTGCCCCCTAAATCCGCCCCTGAGTTATGCCCTAACCCGCAGTGCTAGTGCTACAATGACAACAAATGCCTCACCGGCTGCAGTCTCGTCGGTTGTTGAACTTGTGGCTCCATCGGTTGGGGCAGGTGCAACTTGGGAAAAGTCAACCTCGTCAGAGTAAGGCGTCTCTAACAGGCGGAGTACCCGACGCACCTCGGTGAAGTCTCCCTTCTCCGCTGCCGCAATTGCATTCTGGGCGATGTAGTTCCTCAGAATAAACCTGAAATTGGAAAAAATATTTGTAAATTATATCCATATTAGACACTATATTGTATGACAATGCTATAAATACATCACAGTATTTGATAGTTGAATTATACATACCCATTCTTCTATTAAATATCAATAACAAGTATCAATTTTACAATTACCCTTTAATGCACTGGTTTCATTCTGAAGCTTCTGGATGAGAAAGTGGTCATTTTTTAAACTTCCACCTTCTCCTTTTGCTCCCACGAGCTGGAAGGAATGGGGGGAGGGGGGGGGCTCAGGAAAGCTGAGGACCCTAAACATCGACCACTGCCTCAGGGGCCCCTTGGTACCAGTACACATAGTACAGCAATACCTACATGCTCCTATATGACCCCTCTTTAAATACCTGGGGTTGTTGGCGTTCATGGCCGCTACACGTTCAGCGTTGGCTGCGGCCGTGTCGGTGACTCCCTCCTGCTCTTGTTGTAGACGGAGACGGTACTGCTCCAACCACCCACTCCACTTGGTGAGGTCGTCCTCATTCTTCTTTTCTGCTGTCAAACTCTGCAAAACATGAGTACAAATATAAAAAATCCGACAGGAATTAGCAGTATTTCTCATGTTTACAGAGGGTATAGCAGTATAGACAGGTGATCCTGCGAACACGGAACAACATGATTTTCATTTTTAAGTTTTAAGGGCTGATAAGTTTAATATATGACAGAAATCAGGTTTAAAGACAGTGACTCTACACCATGTACAAGAAAAATATGGCGCCAAAACATCAATGAAATGAGGAAAAGTAGCATGAGGATTACCGGCATTACCAAAAATCCTGTTTTCGGTTTTAATAATTATCTGCCAATCTACTCTGCTTTACCTTGAGCTCCTTGAACTTCTCGATACGCGCCATCTCCTTAGTAATGGCGGCCGCTCCCTGCCCGAGCTGTTCCAGGACGTCCGGGTTCATCTGGGCCAGCATCATGAACATCTGCAGCTGTCTGTAGGTCACATCAAGGTCAGGTTAGGTCAAGGTCGTATACAGTATGTTCATATAAGGTCACGGTCATGTATGAAAGGTCTAATCAAGATAAGTTTTTTTTAACCATTTAAGGGCCGCATGTTTCTTTATTGCAATTTATATACCCTTTTAATATGATAAATCATGGTCGTGATGTATGGATGCAGCCCTGGAGAGTAACTCGCAAGGGCCGCATTCAGTTAATTTGGCTTTAATCTATTGCAACTCAATGCGTATACTGAACATACATATGAAATGAATACAATTGCTTAGGTTAGGGGCTTCCCCCGGACGTACCGTGGGTCCATCTGGGGTCTGTTGGCCTGTCGCAGCTCCTCCACGGTACAGCACTGAGACAGGAAGTACGCGGTAACTTCTGCCGTGACCTCGGACCATGTGGACTTGACCCCGGCCGGGAGCGGGATACGACTCAGGAGCCGGAAACTGTTGGTCATGTCAGCCCCGGTCTCCTCCAGTAGGTCCAGGAACGACTTGACAAGGTCACTGTGTGAGTAGAGCAAGGTCAGGTTAAAGTGACATGTTTTAAATATAGAGAGGTAAAAGTGACCGATCTAAAAATAACTCAACATGTTCAAAAATGCAGGGCTGGCAAGTCTACTCGCCCGCCCTGCATTCATGGATCATTCTAACCGTTAGGGAGTCTATCTACTCCGTACTCCGTAGGGTCAGCATGATACATGAATGCAGCATTGACGAAATACTCGCCATGGCTGCATTCATGCATCATGACGACAAAGGGCAATAAGCATTATTTCACTATACGGCAACAAATACCAATGGTTACATACCTATCTTCTGGCAGCGACTTCTGCAGCAGACCCATCTGTCGTGGAGAAAATTAAACTAAAATGAACACATTTGGAAGTCAAAGCTTAAGCTTTTTACATGTAATTGATGGATCGTATCCAGGATGATCGGATCTATGAAATGAGATGACAGAAGTTCCGCTCCTAGAAATTCATCGAAGTAAGGGTTCTTTAACCTTCTGACACCATATATACATGTTATCAGAGGGACAGGATTGTCAAACAAGTTTAGACACCCATCAAATCCCCCTTCCCGTTATTCAATTATTTATCGGAAAATTTAACCACAAGGGGATATTTCCCCTCGACCACTGCCACAGTCCCATGACCCACCTTCTTCCTCATTTTCTGCATGTAGTATGTGTCGTAGAGGGTGTCGTATGTGTCCAGTATGGGGGCAGCCTCCCCTGGCGGCAGCAGGTGTGCCAGGGCCTCGGCCAGCTTCCCCAGGTTCCACTTACACATCTCTGGTTGTTGGTCGTACGCGTACCGCCCATTGTCATCTACATAAAAATACATTCACCCGTTATAAACTGCATACATATACCGTAAATTATTGCGTATACTAGTAGGCTGCAGGTTGTATGTGAACTGATGCAGATGCAGCTTTTATTTGATACCAAATATGATGCATGAATGCAAGCTTATTGCAGCTCAGGCTAGTCTATATGCTAGGCCTACATCCATGCATCAAGCTGACCCTTCAGGAGTGTATCAACCCCAACCAAGGTGACAATACATTGAAACAGTGTGCGGTCCCTAAAAGGGTTAATATGTATAGATGAATTCAAAAAAAGTTTTTGCCTCGTTTTCTGGGTGAAAATAAATTCCAGTCAAGTTTTTGATTAGTCCCCATGACGCAATTCTTGTTCCTTACCTGACCCGTTGCAGATGTAACCTCGGTCGAACCTGTCCATGAAGCCGTACGGACCGTAGTCTATCGTCAACCCCACAATGCTCATGTTGTCTGTGTTCAACACTCTGCAAGTATAGAGCCATGGTTTCATGTATTAGTATCAGCATACTGACTAGGGTTAGCGATGACACTGATGTTGCTACAGAGGCATGCTTCTATTACCGGTCAACCCTTTAGCGCTTCATGCCATTTATTGTCATGATGCATTAATGCAGCCCTGGTAAGTAACTCGTCAGTGCTGCATTCAAATAATTCAAGTATCATGCCAACCCTACAGGGTTGATACAGTCCCGTTAAGGTTAAGGAAAAAACTACGATTTTCAGACTGAGGTGGTACTAATGTGGGTATTTAAGTAATTACCATACTTGTGCCTCTACATGGGTAAAAATCGGCACGGGGAACACAGCGACACGGCCGTTTTAAAAATCGACACGGGCGACACGGCCCTTTTAAAAATCGACGGACATGGAAAAATCCAGTAGAATGAATAGTAATGTATGGGATAAAAATCGACACGGGCGACACGGCCCTTTTGCTAAAAATCGACACGGCGACATGGTCAAAAATGTGGGTACCCATGTAGAGGCACATACTTATCAACTTACCCATGGCACCAGCCGACACACTGCCACTCAGCCACCAGCTCCGCAGTGCGCTTGACGATCTCACGGTAAAACCCTAAATATGCCGCTTTCTTGTCCCCTGTGTTGGCTTCCCACACCTGCAGGATAAAAGAAGTTACACTGAAAACCCTTATTGATTTGGATATGCCAAGCAATTAAATATGTGTCTCAAGTAACAATGGTGTCTACATCTAGCTGAGATGTTAGGATTTCTAAATGATCATAACACTTTTATTTTGAAACATACACATATATACCATAACTACTATGTAACTTCATGCCCCATCCCCCATACACACAGGCTATAGTAGTGTATTTCATCACGTTTCCATACTTGAGGGGTATAAATTCTGCCCCCACCCCACCCTCTTATTTATAAACCAAGACATGTGTACTGGCCGTACCTCTGGGTAGAAGGTCTCCACCACGTAGTCCAAAAGTGTCTCCAGGATCTCCGGCTTCCCGTTACTCGGACCTTTACGACCCGTCATGGGATCTGTCGGCTTACATATCTCAAAGGACCCAAACCTTCAATTAGAAAAAAGACAGCGGCTTAAACATCATGATTTAATAAGGACTTTCAATATCTTATTTCTTTCAAACATCGGCCATAGGCCCTAATTCTAATTCTGTTCTGAGTCCTATTACTAAGAATATCAAGAAATGTGAACTCTGAATTTGAAGCTTATGTGTGCGTATTTTTCATCAGGTAAGAAAGTGCAGCCTACCTGATAAAAGACTGTGCTATACGTAGTATGATGGTGGCACGTTCCATGATGGGGTTCCCTGTGTAGTAGATGTCCCGCACCACTTTGGTGTCAGACGTGACGCAGGAACCTGCACGCGTTGTGGGAATACCAAGGTGGTGCATCGCCTGAATAGCATTGATAGAATTATTTTATTAATTTTACATTTGTTTAGCAGTATGTTATGTGTGTGGTTTAATTGCCTACTAAAAATGGGGAGTTTCGGAATGATAGTGTGTACTAAGGTACTGTAAAACCCAGCCTATATATCTAACTAACAGGATATTTCTAGAATTTTATGCAATGGGCCTATGGCGCATCTATAGTAAGAATACCGTACCGTCGCGATAAAGCGCCTGGTCTTGAAAGAGCGCCGGTCTTGAATAAGCGCCGGGGGTATAGGGGCCTCCAAATGTCTCTTAAGCACTAAAAACATGACCTTGAATAAGCGCCTGTCTTGTATAAGCGCCTGTGTAAGAGCCCCTCCAAATTGAAGAGCGCCCCTGCGCTTAATCGCGACGGTACGGTAATGCGCTATTTTCAAAATTGATGGGCCATATAATTATACTTTCATGGAAATGTTGATTAAACAAATAAATGGCAATGTTCCCACAAAAAAAAAATCGAAGGTTGAACTGTTCTATTACTGTGCCCCTGACTATATATCAGATACCACTTTGGAACAAAATATCATCAGATGAAAACTATCAAAGAGATAGATTTTGGTTCCTTAAATATATTTTTGCCAACAAATTAAAGTTTATGATTACCTCGCTGCACAGAAACTCTCTGATGCTTGAGCGCAGTACTTTCCGTCCGTCAGCAGACCGTGAGTACGGTGTGAGACCAGCGCCTTTAAACTGGATCTCCCACCGCTTCCCGCTCTGGTTCACCACCTCTCCAAGATACCTACAGAGGAAAAAACACCACATGCTTTAAAATTACGATCTCAGAGGCTGAACTTGGTTAGTGTTTCAATAAGAGATTAGACAACCTCAATATCTTATTACATGTATCTTGGATTATCAAGGTCCCACTTTGTTTTTTAACAGCATACTATCAATCAGATCCAATGCATCTTTTCTATTCTTCATACACATAATTACGGGCAAGATGAACTATCAAATATTTAGGTTATATCTAGGGAATTCAAAATAAAAAACTAAAGCTTACATTGTGGCTCCGTCGCCCAGCTGACCGGCGAAGTTCCCGAACTGGTGTCCACAGTAGCAGTGAGCGGCGGGCTGAGCTCCCGGCAGGACCTTATTCCCGGAGAGGTACTCGGCAAACGCAGCCCGCTCCAGCTCCTCCCGACTGAGGTCTATCAGGTCCATGGCTGCTGCCGAGTAAGCCACCGTCTCCGGCTTATTGACCGGAGTTGGGCTTACACGCGAAAAGCAAGCTCCCGACACTTGACGCACATAATTCTCATCCTGGACGTCAATTGGAAGCACCCGAAGAGCCTTATTGTCAAAATTCAGCTTCTCTAACTTTGCTGCCATGTTGCCGCGCCGCGGGGTACTCGTACCCAGACCCGTGGTGGGAGCGTTACTGACGATACCCCTGGTCTGACTGAGATGAGGTTGGTTTAACCGGGATGACTTTGCAGAAATCGCTGGACCGTGGCGGTTCGTGTACTGTGAAGCAGCCCTAGGCTGCAGGATGACGAGTGGTGGTAAGTGGGACCGTTCCGCTCCAGTGACTTGAACTACTTTGAGTAGAGAGCTGCCCGTCCGTACTGCAGCTTTATGCATGCAGAGGCCTGGAAATATATAGATATAATTATGCGGGTTCAACTTTTCTGCACAACTGAACATCTACTGTCCACCTTTTGACTTGGGTGTCAAGACTTTGATAGCTGTTGGATAACCAAGAAATTAGGGCGTGACCATGGCATTTTTCAACGAGGTGGGGGGGGGGGGGGAAGGGCGGGGGGGATGTCGACACGCTGACGGGAGGATAAAAAGCTTAAAAGGGGACATTTTGCCCCCGTTGACGTTGTTAAAACATTTTTTGCGGTCGACAATCGTGAATCGCGGCAAATGCTGACAATGTTGGGCTTTTTCTGTCACATTGAACATTGCCAACATTGAACAGAAGTAATTTTTTTGCATCCCCTCCCCGGTCATGCGGTCAACACTTATAAAAGTTAATAGTTTAGCCCTAGGGCTAGGGCAAGTCTAGCTCTAGGCCTAGCGCCTAGCCCTGCCCCTAGTGACATTTTGACCCGTGCATTCTGACACAGAAGAAAGATTCTGATAAGGGCAATTTTACTCGTCTCTTCTTCCGCTCGGCCTCGGGAGTCGGGGCCGACTAGTTCATCTAATCTGAACTCGTCGCTGTGGGCCGGGATCTGATGTGGCCCTGACTAGACCTCGCTGTTGTAAATGGTCTGGCACGTACAGACTCACACTCGTACCCAAAGACATCAGCGAAGCCGACAGGCTGAGTGTCTCTGGGACACCCTGATTAGCATATTTGCTGGGAGCCATGGGGGTGAAACTGCTATAACAAAGTCGCCGTAACAAGCTTCAGTATTTGGTCACATGACCCTTAGCACATGCATTTTGAAAATATTTCGCCAAAAATAAGCTACTCCACATTGTCATGCAATAAAATGTTAACACATCGATGTGTTTATGATATGATAACCATTTCCCATGATCTGTACCCTCAGGCTGTTCGCTGAATTTATGCAAAGGCTATTGTTTAATCAGCACTGAAGCCACGTGCATGAAGCCATGTTGACATGAGGACGCACAGCACCTATGATCACAATCCACCAAGAAATAGTCCCTAACAGATCTGGCTGTAGCTTATAAACTATCATTCCAAAACACATGCTATAAATTTTCTTTCCATCCCAACAGGTGCCCAAATTTGTTTAAATCATATTTGTGAAGAAAATAGAAAGTTAATGGCGTAGAATACAGTGGTGATTCTGTTGTGATCTGTGGCATGTCCCAGTGCCACTACGCTTCGCCTAGTGGTGCTGGGCTCGAGTATGGTACAGACTAGGGCAGTACTACTACTAGGGCCTAGGGCCGACGGTGGTGACCAGTGACAAACAATGATGCGCATGTACTGATGATCATGTAGACTGTTTTGTGGGTTTAATTTGATCTGAAGAGTAGACCGGGAAATGCCATAGTTATTTATAAGCATGATGCACCCTATGAATGGTGTCATTTTAGCTAATATTTTTGCTTATTAATTTTACCGTGCTGTTTGGTCGGTGCTCTGCGCAGTCTGCTCGAAGTCCCCTTCCACTGGCCACCCTTCTACGGGACTGTTGTGTATTGATGTTCTTGGATGAACTCAAGAATGTGTTAGGTCTATGATATTCAGAAAAATATGAGCCATTAAGTACATATTTAATTATATACCAAATATACCTCAAAGTAATTACATAACATTAATACGAAAACAGGTATTTTATTGTTGTCTGGCTCTACATAGTTACAAACATGGCTTCCGGTTACCGGTCTGCACGTGGATTACGTCAGTTATTTAGGGGATTTAAGCAACATAATCACTACCATGGGATTAATAGCTCTCATATTCCTCCCAAGGTATCCCATCTCAGGGTATCCTATCATGGAATCTCGGGGTTCCCATCCAAAATCCCGGTAAGTCGTCAAAAATCAGGGACGCTCGTCCGCTTTGACTGACCTCGTCCCACTTTGTAACCTTGACTCTTTACGACCCTCTACCTGCTTCAATGTCTTGAGTGGGTCTTGAGACGAGTTGTCAGAAGGTGCTTTATAAATGCTAACACATTTTACTCAGCACTGTGTTTCAGTAGAGATGAAGGAATAAAGTATAAAAAATTCCACCGCGAAATCCTGTATGACAAGCCAGTTGTCAATGCCTGGGCAGTTGCCAAGTCCCAACTTGAACTGGTTGAACTGGTTCATTACTTACAGTTACACAACAAGTGACTTGGCAGTCTTGCAACTACCCAGTCACCAGTGGGTAGAGAATATTCAATCAACATTGGCTAATGGTTGTCAATGTTGATTCAATGCGGATTCAACGTTGATATAAAGTTGAACTGAATTTTTTGCCCATTGGCACTGGCCCAGTGACTGGGACAGGGTGTGAGCATCCTACTGTATCAAAACTTGTCTCAAAACCAATGTAAACACAACATTAGCCATATCGAAATTAATACCTGCTATGCCATAAATGGATGATAGACTTCACTGTGTTGCTAACCTATACTACTGGACACCCCCTCCTCCATACCCCCAAACCCACCACACACCAATGAAATGACCACTCTCTTATCCCGCTCAGACTCAGCTGACCCTGTCTCTATGGTACTACTACTGGGTCTATGGCCTAGGCCTAGGCAAACGAAAGATCCCAGTAACTCAGACAGTGACTTGAATATCTTTCTAATCTAAAATATTACTCACTAGCTACGCCCTAGGCCTACACATATATAAATAATTAAATGTGCCATCAGTTACGTGGGCCATGCCCATGCCATGGCCTCCTCACTTTATTTCATATAAATTCAAGCCCATGCCATGATTATTTTAGACCCAATTCTTTTCACATATATGCATAGAGTACTGGGGGGTATTTTCGGCCACTTAAGCTTTAATTTGCTACCACACATGGAAATATTTATCTAAAGCAATTTTATTGATAGATGAAGTAAGGGAGGGTATTTTCAACATATTTGGACAGGTAGCTCCACAATACCAATTTTACTGGTACAAGTAGGGCCAATTGTAAAATTTTCAGTTTTGGGGGGGGTATTTTCGGCCAGGGGGTGGTATTTTCGGCCACTTTGCATATATGTGCCAATTAAAAGTGGAGGTAGATGCAAAATGGGTACATTTATTAAATTTGGCTCCCACAATCAGATTTTTATTCTGATCTCACTCATAAAAAATGTGTGAAAAGGCTCCAACCCAGACTTTCAGGGTCTGCCTTAAATGTGCCATGGATGCTGGTGGTAGGTCTATATGTCTTAGCTCACCTAAAAATGGAGATCTAGGTCTGAAAATCTATTCAAAACTAATATAGGGGCGGGGGGCCTACCCCTGGGGCCTACCAAACAGGAAAGTATATATTTTCTATGCAAATGCTCCATAAATAATTACGAGGTTAAATTTGCATATTAAATGTGTTTGCTAGCTGAGAAAAGCTGTTACCTGTGTTATGGGTGCTTTTTTACAGCATACATACTGGCTAGTGGCCGAAAATACCCCCCACAGCTGAATTATGGCACCTATTTCTGGCCACCCCCCCTAAACTAGCGAAGGATTATATAAAATTAGAAAATTTCACCTAAAATATAAAATAGAGCTATAATATACTTAGCACGACCTGAATTTTTATGAAATTTCACAATGTGATTACCCCTAGGCAACTGGTGATTCTATAATGATGTATTAACTGACATGTTAAGGCTACAAGGTTATGGCTAACAAATTTAGTGGTCTCTCTTTAAATGAGGAAATTTATACTTGTTTCAGATGACCTGGGGTCCATTTCACATCCAGGAAAAAAAATAATGCTTTCAGCTGTCTACTGAAATAATTAAATAATGTTTATTTCAAAAATATAATTGGGTAGGACAAAAGTAAAGCCAAAGTGGCCGAAAATACCCCCTGGCCGAAAATACCAGCCTGTACTCGTATATGCATTTCGTTGCACCAAGATGTGTATTTTATTTACTTTATATTTTTCGTCATATTTTCAGGAATCCTTCTCCAGTACCTTTAGGGGGAATAACACAAGGCAGCTGTCTACAGAACAACCCTTCATCACGCAGGACCCCTTCAAGCTGGTGGAGAACGATCTCTTGACATTATGTGACGATATAAAATTGGTATTGTAATAAACGATACTTTGTCTCTTTATGATATTGGTAGAGTATCAATTAAAGAACAAAGTCGACACAGTTCGGATCAAGTGTTACAGGTTGCAATATCAGGTTTATTCAGAGAACCTAGACAAGCAGTCACTAAGTGTGCGAACTCCCTATAGAGTTCGGAACGGGTCAGTAGGCTGAGCAGCCGATATGATCACAGGGTCTCCTCTGCCAGCGTGGCTCAGAGTAACCGACGAGTACCGTCAGATGCCGGGTATATATAGGCAGCCAGCCTGCGTGCGCACACGCAGACCGGAAGCCTATAGCGACCTCTGTCCATACCCCAAGCCCGGAGTAGGTGTCGCCACCTACCGTCGGACTGAAGGGTTCGGACTGAGCTCGCAACACAGCATCCAACAGCACTCGTCATATAATAACCCCGTATAACCCTAGCCCCTACACTACCCCCTACCAGATAATAACCGGGAGGTAAATAATTAAGGTTATAGTCCGAAAACACTTCGGACTGGCATTATCTTATGAATACCACCTTAGGGGTTTATTAAAGTTATACCTTACAAACAATATGACGTTACTGTTGAACACAAAAAGGTATTAATTACACACATATCTACACATATAGATCGTAATTACAATTACGCCCCATTCCCTAGGATAGATGGAGTAAATCTATACATATAGTATACACAACACTTGAAAAAGTACAATATCACAGTAAAAAAATTTCGTCCCTTCAAGACCCCGAGCTAATTACACTCGTAATGAATAATACGTTCTAAGTGATAAACACTATCACTTCTCTTAAGGTTTTTAGAAACATATTAAAGTATTATTACAAAAGATATCATACGTGATTTTATAGCGAAGATCCGGATCCTCTCTTGATGATGTTGCATTCCGCCCGGCTTTCAGAACCTACTTCATTCAGCTCCTACTCACCGGAACGAGAAAGTTCATAGCTCATGCTCGGGAGCTTATAGTAGTATATATAAAAAAAATTCCAAGTCCTGCCTCCAGGCGATCTTCGGACTTATAAATAGGAGCACTCGGTCCTGATATATATAGTTTATATAAAAAAAACATCTCGTATCGGATCCATGGTGGTAGCGTACTCCTGTCCCGAGCTTTGATCTTTCTCCGGATCTCCTCGTCCTCCTCCGTCCGTTCTGCCTGGCAGACTGCCTCCTTGCGTAGCCAGCCTGCCGCTTCTTTTCGTCCGGATACTTGTACACCCTATAGCAGAGTGTTTTTAACCTGTAGGGGTGGTATCCTTAAAATACCCCCCCTTTCTCCTTGATCGGATCCTAAGATAGGATAATCCTATCCGGATTCCGAGTCGTCTTTAGTGCTCGGCTTGGCCGCAGCCTCCTCATCATCAGAATCGGACTCAGCTTCCGCCAGAGTCAGCTCCTGGAGCCAGAGCTCGATTTGAGCCCGAGTCCCATCCCATTCGTGCATCTCGTGCGCGAAACAGTCTCTGAACCTCCGACGTTCGTGGTCCAGTTTTTCCTCGGCGTTCTTGACTGCCAGCTTCTGCTTTTTCCTTTCGGATTTAGCAGCAACTCGCTCAGTCCGAGCATTTTCACGCTCCTCCTGAACCGACTCCTGGGCCGCTGCTTTTTGAGTAGCGACTTCACTCCGGTGGAGATGATGCACCGTGTCCAGGGACAACATCGCCACCTCCTGACTTAAGCCAGTAAGCAATCGGTGGAAGTTATCCTGCCACCGGTCAAAGGCCTCCTGTCCGGCTTCGTAGGACTTGAAGTCAGCGGGAGGAAACGTGGGAGGGCCCCTTAGTCGTAAGACATGGTGCCCCTCCGGAGCCTCCTGTGGGGGATCCGGAGTCTGCTTTGGCTTCGGCTTTTGCTTCACCGAAGCCTTGTCCTTCCCGGTCTGGGTGAGAGTTTGTGACTCCTCACCCGGAACCAAATCCAGATTGGGGAATTCGTCAGCGAACGCCCCTCCCGTACTGGAGTTCGGATCCTCCGGACTTGGCCGAGGTGGCTTGCCCTGGGGGCCCGACTTCCAGTCAGTCTTGCGAGAGGTAAATGCCGGTCCTTGGTACCCCGGATCTGCCTTCTCCATAACGGACTGCCTTTCGTCCGTTTTCTGTTTCTTCGGGTCGGTGGGCTCCGAGGATCCGTCGGATTTTCTCGGAGCTCGCCGCTTCCGCGTACTGGTACGCTGCTGATACTCTTCGAATTCATCGTAGAGTTCGCCCTCCGGTACATGGAGATACGTGCGGTCCGGGTTTACCTTGTAGAATACCCGCACCTTCCCTTTCTCGTTGGTGCCAAAATCCACCTCGAGGTTGTCGTTCTTGTCTACCGTGGTCCCGAAATGGGAGTAGACTTCTGCGTGAGCGGCCTGAATTCGTTCCGCTGCGGTCTCCATAGCCAAGCCATGGAACTTGGCAAGGTGTCGAATGATATCTGCTCTGGTGTAGAACAGACCCCCATTCGGACAACCCTTGCTGCCCTTCGAACCCACACTCAGGCAGTCATATCGCATGAGATGACGTACATGAAAGCGGGTAAGATGTCTGGCATACCGAACCTTGGTAGGCCAAGTTCGGGGTTTCTCCAGGGTCTCGTCGATGTCCTGACAAGCTTTGAATGGGCACTTACTAAATGAATGCCATCTAGACATTGCCCATGCCAATTTTGCCTTCTGAAGGAGCGAATGGTATTTAGTGCTACCAGTCCGGACCTTCTCCAGCAATTCGAAGTGGTACAGCTGTACCGACTTGCCTAAAGGATCAGTTTTGATCCATTCTTCGTCGTCGGAGAGACCGTCGGGCCCCACCTCCTCCGGAAGCTTGGATGACCGCTTATCTTTAATACAGTCATTTATACACATGGGTTTAAAGAACTGAAACCCACTAGCGGCATTGGCTCGGAGGGCATTCCGGACCAATAGCTGCAGTTCGTTGTCGGCGATTGTGTTTTTGTCCAATCCCTTCAGAACTACATCCACCTCTTCCGGGGACTGACCCGCGTCCAGAGATGTTAACCGAATGGTCTCTCGTAGGTATTGATGCCTACGACTGGCCTTCTCCATCTTACTAGTGTCAGCAGTTCTAGTAGCAGCTGTGCTCTGTTGGACAATCTCGTCCTCCAGAGTATCATTGAGAATAGACTCGTTAGTCTTTTTCTCCATATTCCGGGCCAGCCTCATGGCTGGCGTCAGATGTCGCCTTCTCTCCTTCCGACTATGCACGACCTTGAATTCTTCCGCGGTTCGCAGGTCGTATTCAAGGGCCGCGAGTAGTTCGGGGCGCCCTTCAGTTTCAGCAACCAAGCGAGCGTTAGCAGCTTGGTCTTTGAAGCCTTCCATTGCAGCCGTTACGTGGGCCGGGAACCAGGTCGGGAACCGGTCGGACAGAATGTCCAGCCCCCGGAAGGTTCTCATCTGGACCAAGTCAAATGACCTGATCTCATCCTTGCTCATCTGTGCGATGATGGCTCCTCGTAGCAGGGATGGGACGTCGGCGTCCTCCTTATCCCATACTTCATGTTGGACTGGGGGGATTACTGGTACCCCCGATCCACCCGGACCACCGCCTGCGGCTTGGTCCAGCTTGCCGACCTCATCAGAAGTATCCATAGTGGATGGCTCCAGACGGGGCTCGGTTTGCTGTTGAGGAGTCTCCACTCGGACGGGGGCTGCTCCTTGAGGAGGCGTCTCCACCCGAACGGGGACTTCTTTTCTTTGCCCCACTGGAGCAGGTAGCTGGAAGGTGATGCCGGACAGCACCTCCTGCACAACTCGGACCGTTTCAGCTGCGGATGATGCATCCATAGCCTCCTCAGTCCTAGTGTCGGATGGGTGAGTTGTCGTTTTCGGACGAGCTCCCCCGTGCCCGGACGTACCAGCCATGGCTGCGGCCGTAGCGGCCACTGCAGAGCTGTTATCCAACCCTCGCGAGAAGGACAACACATCCACGGCTGAAGTCGGAGCAGCTGACGTTCCAACTGCTTTCCCAGCATCCTTCTCCTTGCTAGGGATCGGGATGTTTGACTTAGGAGGGACCGGAGTCTTGACAGCCTGACTGCTGCCGGACGTCTGTCCCTTCTTCTTCAGATCTTTAGCTGATTGCTTCGGATCAGCTTTCTTTTGTTCCTTTGGCACCTTTGGAGTCGGAGCCTTGGGAGTGACCGTCTTCGAATCTTTGGTTACCGTGGCAGTGGCAACCTTCGGATCCGCTTTCTTAGTACCCTGGGTACTAGACTTCTTCGGATCGGGCTTTTTAGGCTCGTCCTTCCCCAGAGGCTTCTTTCCAACACCTGCGTGTTTGAGAGCCTTGGTACTAACCTTGCCATCGGCCGACCGGGACCGATCTCGGGTAGCACCCTTGCCACCGCGCGTCCTCGGACGTGCAGTGTCGGAGTCGCTGTCGCCTCCCATAGACAGTTTCCTAGTAACTGTCTTCTTGAGGCTCGGCGAAATACTTAGACTGCACATCCGAGAGAGATGTCCAGTCGACTCGGAGGGGTTCGATTCTACTGCACTGTAGGCGATCCCTCGCAACATTCCGGAGTCCTCGCTACCATCGGGTGACGGAGACTTCCGAATCGGTGACACGGCCGGATCCACTCGTAGTTCCGACAGAGTCTGACTGAGCTCATCACCACTGGGGCTCTGAGCGTCCATGTGCTCCTCGGTGGCGGATGCCACCTCGGAGTGACCGGAGAGTTCGGACTGGCGGAGCTGCTGCTCGGCCATCCTCACTTCTGTCAAGTGTCTTACGACGGGAGTTTGACGGGGAAACACTTAGTTCCCCGTCTCCCTCTTTGTCTTAGACGGACCAGGAAAGAGTACTCACAGTTCCTACTCTTTTTATCACTCTTCTACTCTTCTAGTTGCCCAAAAACGCCGACTTCTCCGCTGCTGCCGCACGCACGATTGATCCGGGTGAGCCCCAAAATCAATATGGCGTTCCCTCGCTTTTGTTTTTAAAACAAAGCGCATGCGCAGCGTCTCGCGTGATTGGACGCGATCCCGTTACCCGGTGTGACCCAATTATCGCTTAATCAGGTCACGACCTTTCCCGCCCGCAACTCGGGCTCGGGGGATCACACTGCCACGTAGGCGGCTCGCAAAAGTCAAAATATACTTCGAATAAAGAGTTCATCAGGAGTATTAGTGGATTGATATGGGAAATCGAAGATTACCCCACCGGATTATCCGTCCACCACCCTCGGGGAGCACTCCAATATTCTTTTCTATTCAACTCTGAGCGCCCCTGTTGGTAGCACACATATAACATATAAAACACCACAGGACACCACACTCGTTGTGTAAACAAGCTAGGTTACCGCCCCTCTGGCCACCAGCCTTGGGCTTCGCCGAACGGGTTTCCCGTTCACCTCTCGTAACCTGGCCGAAGGACTCTCGTTCTTAACTAAAATTCCAGCCTTGATTTTAGTTTTCCGGGCCCTTCTTCCTTCGCCTGCCGAGACTTTCTTTTTCACGGTCTTCTGAGGTTTCTTTCGTACCACTCTCTTAGGGGTATCCGCTGACACCCCTTCCAAAGGTACAAATTTCGCCTCCGAAGTTCCCTCTTCCACCTCCGTTTCCGGGGTGAGCTCCCTTCCAGCCCAAGCACGCAACCGAGCCACATGGCTCGTCCGGATGCGCCCTGCTTCGGACTGAATCAACACAGTCGTCTGACTGATACATTTAACCACTGTGTGTGGTCCATCCCAGTTATTCGCCAGCTTGACGTTGCAGAGCGGTTCGTGTAGGCGGATTACTCTATCCCCCACCACGAAACGTCGCAACTTCAATCCGGTGTCATAACCTACCTTCTGCCAATTCGCAGCTTTGAGCAAATGAGCCCTAACTGTTTCGTAGGCAAATTTGAATCTCTCTCGTAGAGATTCTACAAATAGCACCGTACATGGTGCTTCTGGACTGATCCCTACCACCCCGAATACTAAATCCGCCGGCATGATCAAGTCCTCTCCGAACACCAAGAGGTTTGGTGTGCAATTAGTCGAAGTGTGGACCGTATTGTTATACGCATGTACCACAAATTCGCACTGATCATCCCAATCATCCATATGGGAGTTCACTAATGGCTTCAAAACCTGGATCAATGTCCGATTGAACCGCTCCACCTGCCCGTCGGACTGTGGTCGGTACGGATTGGTCCGAGTTTTGCATATAGCCAACTGATGACACATAGCTGCCCAAAGTTTGGACTCAAATTCTCTCCCTTGATCGCTATGTAACATCAAGGGAGCCCCCAGATGGAGGATCCACCCCTTCACCAGTGCTTCCGCACAAGTAGCAGCAGTGTGATCCTCTAGTGGGTACACTCGGGTGTATTTGGTATAGTAGTCCGAGACTACCATCATACACGTATTACCTTTCGGAGTGGGTTTCACTCCGCTGATAATATCCACGGCTATTCGAGCAAATCTCACCCCGAATAGCTCCTGCTGCAGTGGCAATTTCCCTAGTCCAGGACCAGGCTTGCCTAAACAACATGCCGGACATGTCTCTATCCACCTCAAAAGGTCGCCAGACATTCCGGGCCAGTAATATCTTCGACTCAGCCGTTCCAAAGAGCGTTTCTTTCCGAAATGCCCACTAGTGGAATGGCCGTGGCAGTAGTACAGGATGTCTTTCCTCATGGCAGCAGGGATTACCATTTGTAATACCCTCCGCTTTCCGGGACAAGTCTTCCACCTGCACAACAACGAGTCTCGGACCTCCAGTTCATGGAACTGTGCCAAGAAACGTCGCATTTCACGGTTTTCCAGCGATATTTCGGGTCTCACTGGACAGACCCCAGTAGGGACAAGCTCCCTCAGTCGTGCTATGGTAGGATCGGCCATCTGGTACGTCCTTATAGTGTCGGTGGACCAATCCAACAGGTTTTGCAACAACCCATCATAAGGCAAACGCACACTCGCTACCACAGCATTGTGAGCACCACAATCCCCACATTCCGGACGCACACAACGGCGTACCGGACGTCTACTTAGGCAGTCAGCATTAATATGCTTCGTGCCCGCTCGGTGCTGGATATGAGAGTTCTCCAGTCCGAACTCGCTGAGGTGATTCAACCATCGACCAATCATTCCCTCCGCATCCTTAAAATTAAGGAGCCACCTGAGGGCCGAATGATCGGTACGAAGTGTGAAATTCCCTCCATATAAGAAGTGCCGAAACTTCTTCGTGTATACCACCACCGCGAGCAACTCTCGCTTGGTAGTACAGTAATTTCTCTGTGCCTTGTTCATACTGTTACTAGCGAACGCCAACGGGACCTCTACTCCGTCCTGGATTTGGGACAATGCGGCCCCGATGCTCTCATTGCTCGCATCAGTGTCAAGGATGAAATGCCCCTTCTCCGTAGGGTATCTCAGCACCGGGGTGGTCCGGAATAACGCCTTAATCTCTTTGAAGGCTTCATTCTGTTCCATCCCCCAGGGGAAGGGTTCCTTTTTCCTCCCCGGAGTCCAATGGCTCAACCGTTGGAGTGGCTGAGACACCCTAGAGAATCCGGGGATGAAGTCCCTGTAATAGGAACAGAACCCTAGAAAGGATCTGATATCCTTTGGTCCTTTTGGAACTTCCCAAGTCTCCACAGTCTCCAGTTTAGTCGGATCAGCCTGCACACCCTCGGTGGAGATGATCCGGCCCAAATAGACCATGGACTTCCGAAAAAGTTCACACTTCTTTGGCTTTAATGTCAAGCCATTGGACCGAATTCGTTCCAACACCTCTCCGAGGTTCAACGCACACTCTTCAAACGTCTTGCCGAAAACAATGACATCATCCAAGTATACCAAGCACTTGCGCCACAGTAGATCACTCAACAGAGTTTCCATCATAGCTTCAAATGTGGCCGGGGCGTTGCATAGCCCGAAAGGCATCAGTTCAAACTGATACAGTCCAATGTGACTCGTAAAAGCCGTTTTCTCTTTATCCTCCTCCTTCATCCCGATCTGCCAATACCCGGACTGCAGATCAAGAGTGCAGAACCATTGGTTCCCACCCAGCGAGTCCAGAGTCTCATCAATTCGGGGGAGAGGATATGCATTTTTCTTGGTTACCCCATTCAGGCGTCTATAATCGATACAAAATCGGATAGACCCATCCTTTTTAGTAACCATCTGAACCGGACTGGACCAGGGACTAGTGCTAGGCACTATAACCTTCTGTTCCAGCATGGTTTTCACTTGCTCTTCAACAACAGCTTTCTTACCCAACGGCAAACGTCGGTAAGGCATTTTGAAAGGCTGTGCATCTCCAGTATTGATAGAATGCAACACTTTGTCGGTTCGGCCTAACGGCTCCCCCTCCACCTGCCATGCATCCTGATACTTCACTACCAGCCTTCTTAGAGAGTCGAGATCCATCCGATCCGTCAGATCCGTTTCGGATATCATTTTCTCGAGTCCCTCACTCAACGGGGTCGGAGAAGGGTCACCCTTCATGCTCACCTGTCCAGCGGACACTACGGCCTCACTGGTGAACACCTTCCCCAACACTGTATCTTTCCTAAGATACTGTGGTTCCAACCCGGGGTTAGAAACCGGCACCACGGTCCAAGCACCATCCCCCACTAGGGTATCCATGCCTGTCAAACCGATGCTTCCCAACATGGCCACATCCGGTTCCACAACTGCTTCTTCCTCTCTCCTAAGCCCCTTGCTTCGGACCAGCACGTCACACGTCTGTCCGGGAGGAATCTTAACAGTTTGGACCACCGTTGCCACTGTCGATACTTGTCGGAGCACACATTGCTCCACCGCACGGTACGGGTGCTCTATTCGGAGTACCCCTGTACCAGGATTCAGGACCGCGTCATACAACGCCGAAAAATCCAACCCCAGTATACCGTCGTCTGCAATATCCGCAATGGTGGGAGAAGCCACATACTCCTTCCCTCCAATTCGGACAGGTATGAACGCGCGCCCATACGTCTGCATACTCGACCCATCGGCCGAACAGGCGTTTACCCTCGTTTTGAAGTTATCACGACTGTCCGGCATAAGAGCATAGAATCTGGAGGAGATAAAGGAGTGGCTAGCTCCCGTATCTACTAAAAATTCGCCCGCCCTACCGGCCACAGTAACAGACACATACCACCGCCTCCCCCCCAGCGGAGACGGGTTTACAGTGAAGCGTTTAAAATCCTTCGGAGCAGCCAGATCGAGGCCATGTTTCTTCAAATGGTCGAAACATGGATGATCCGGGGAAAGCTGGGTACTCCCTACCCACACGGTGTCTGTGACAGCCGCAACTTCCTCGTTCCTATCCGTAATGGGCCTCCCTGCCTCATTGCCGGGCAACTGATGGACTGGAATGTTAATCAGGCCGGCATCCGAGCTCCTAAAGCTCGAAGCCACCCCTGATTCCCTTCCTGTCTTCTGAATTTCACTAGGCTCTACCTCTCTGGTATGTTGGCGTACTTCATCTGCAGGGGTTGTCCGCTCGCCTTTTCGGACTACCCCCTCTAGTTTCCCTCCTTTCCGGGAACTTTCGGACTCGGAGCTGTACACTCCGCAGCAAAGTGACCGATCTCTAAGCACCTATAGCACTTAGCGGTCCTCCGATTGATCTTCCTTCTGTTAGGCTGGGTAGCCCCCTGAATGGAAGTCGTCATCTTTTCAAACAGCGCTGTGAAAAACGCTGCGTCCATCACCGGAGCCTTCGGCTCTGATGACTCCCTTTTCGGAGGGGGTTTTCCACCCCCTTCCGGCTTCTTATTCTTCCACGGCGGTTTAGAGGAATTTCCATTCCTCTTGAACTGAGCCGCTGAAGCTATCGCCCCCTCCTCATCACTGCCCGAACCATCAGACTGTTCCGGAGAACATTCTATAATGGCCGAGGCCCGGGTAGGCATCCGGTCCCCTAACAGTGACTTTTTGAGAGCATGTATGTCGATGGCCTTAAAAAGGTCATCTAGTGACGTATCTGCTCTCCACGTGTCATACACCGTTTGTTGTATGTCTGGGTCTCTCAGTCCGGCAACGAACTGAGAGAACAATTCCTTAGAGAATAAGGCATCATGGATTCCTGAAGCAGGGTGTACCTTCTTCAGGAGTCTCATCAATGCAAGTCCGAAAACCCTTGGAGCCTCGTTCTTGCCTTGCACACGCTTCTTAAAAGCGACCATCGGATCGATCCGTGCGGAATCTCCGTACAGGATGGTTCCGATTTCAACGAGCTGTTTGAAAGTTCCGCGGGGTCCGCATTCCTCTTTCCACTGCTCCACTGCCATGAGACCATCTCCCATGCGTAATCCCTTACACACGTACGGGATTGCATCCTGTTGGTCCCACCCACTGAGGTTTATATCCTCAACGGTGGCTCCCAACCAATCTTCCCACGAATTCTTCTGCCAGTAGGGAAATGGCTCGCTAGCTATGCGTCTAGCAGCGTTGGACGAACCTCTAATTTTAGAGGTTATCGCCAGACATTTAGAAATGGATGCTGTCGCGTCCTTTTCCGCACCGACATTGTGCAATCCGATCCCCGCTATGGCGGGATTCGTATCGTACAATTCTTGCAATTCTGTACTCAGCATTGTTCGTCTCGGAGCCTTCTTCGGGCTCTTCGTACCAGGAGTCGCCCCTGGAGTAGCGCCCATAGCTGGTATGCTACTCTGTCTGTCCAGAAAAGCCTGGTAGGTCCCGTACGACACTAAGTCCGTAGTGGGGTCCACGCCTTGTCCGAACCACCAGTTCTTCTCCTGATCAGTCATGTACTGACACTGCTGGGCCAGAGCAAGCGATCGTTGATGCTCTGACTTCTCCTTTTCCAATTCCTTGGCCTGCTTCTCAACCTCCTCCTCTTGTTGAGCTTTCTCCAATTTAGCTTTAGCAGCTTCTCCGGCGGCTCGGAGCCCTTCCTTTCGAGCCCTCAGAACCGCCGCCTCCTGCTCCGCTAACTCCTCTGCGAGGGCCGCGTTCTCCTTCATTCGTTTCTGCTGCTGCTCCAAGGCAGCCTGCTGTTTGCGATACACGTCTCGCCTTTCTATTTCCAAGTTTTTCTGTTCCTGGAACAATATGGATGCTTGGCACTCTCGCCATTGCAACAAACTTGAAGGAGTCAGATCGGTTTTCGCCGCCTTATCCTGTTCGGCCGCTTTCTTCAAGCGTTCCGCGTCGAGTTCTTGCTCGTCCACTTTCAACTGTGATCGTGGACTCCGAACCAACTCGGACAATCGTCTTCCCCTACCGACTGAGGCTAGACCGGTCGGGGCTGCGAATGCCTGTTTTGGTATCGGACGGATACCACTGATCCCCACCCTCGGTGAGCAATCACTCACCCTGCCTCGGCCCCTGGATCGTCCCACTCCGAGGGGTCGTCCTGGTGTTGAGGTTGACAAGGCAGGTTCCATGGTTACCCCACGTCCCATAGGCTGATTGGGAGTGTCGGTAAAACTCCTGTAATGGAGGCCTTCCGGACTACCATTGTTCGCAGATGCGAAAGAGGTACTGTTGTCCTTTATACTCTCTCGCGTTTCTGATAAAAACTGTTGTAAAGCAGCTCTTTTTGCTTTCAGAATGTCGCACTCCGTCACTAGACTTCGGCGGACCTCCTGTAAGTCCTCTGTGTCCTGAACAATGGCTGTTCGGGCCCCTTCTGCCTCATGCATTACCGCGTCTCGAGCTGCGCAAATATGGTTCAGCTCCGTGTTTGCCTTGACAAACTCAGACCGGATGCCTCGGAGGTCCGCTTCTTTCTGATCGTATTCCGCTCGGACTCTGCTGAGGGATTGTACCAGTTTTTCATTCTCCTCCAACAAGGTAGACAGCCTTGCGTCCTTTTCCTTAATCTTGGACGCTCTGTGTGTGACTGCACCTTCCAATGCAATCAAACTGCTTTTCCATTCATTTGATTGCTTCTGAATGGTCAACAATTCCATTTGAGCCATCTGTACACGTTCCTGCACTCGGGCTTCTCTCATGTCGTCAAACCGACGCTCCTCCAACAAGGCAAACCTCCTCGGAGTCGGCGCGGCTGACCTTGACCCACCAACGTTGAACAAGGACAAGTTCATCTCTTCCAATGAGCGGCTCATTATGGTAGGACCCCTGGGTCCTCGTGCTGCGTCTGTTCCGGATGGAACATTCGCCCTACTGTGGGTATCTGCCTCATAACTGGCATCTAGCCCCTCCGGTGACAAGGCTGCTGCCTCATCAGGAGACCTCGCTGCTCCGTCCAGAGCCCGAGGTCTGTGCTACTGCACAGGCTAACCTGCGTTTCACTCAGAACTGGTCACGGCACCAGTGTAATAAACGATACTTTGTCTCTTTATGATATTGGTAGAGTATCAATTAAAGAACAAAGTCGACACAGTTCGGATCAAGTGTTACAGGTTGCAATATCAGGTTTATTCAGAGAACCTAGACAAGCAGTCACTAAGTGTGCGAACTCCCTATAGAGTTCGGAACGGGTCAGTAGGCTGAGCAGCCGATATGATCACAGGGTCTCCTCTGCCAGCGTGGCTCAGAGTAACCGACGAGTACCGTCAGATGCCGGGTATATATAGGCAGCCAGCCTGCGTGCGCACACGCAGACCGGAAGCCTATAGCGACCTCTGTCCATACCCCAAGCCCGGAGTAGGTGTCGCCACCTACCGTCGGACTGAAGGGTTCGGACTGAGCTCGCAACACAGCATCCAACAGCACTCGTCATATAATAACCCCGTATAACCCTAGCCCCTACACTATTAAAGTGTTGTATAAATCAAATACCGTAAAACCATATGCATAAACCTGACTCGCGTATTAGCCGCACCCCGACATTAGGCCAATCCTATAAGCCGCTCTGGCAATCTGATTATGTTGACTTTGGTACTGTACCATAAAAGCAAAAACTTGTGTATAAGCCGCACCATGACTTTAGGCCAATCCTAGAAGCCGCACTGGCAATCTGACTTGCGTACACGGCTGTTGGGATCTGTCCACACCTCGACACCAGCCAAGACTATTAACAGTTCAGAACGTAAATATCTGTAATGTTTGGTTTATATCACGCAAAAGATTCTGTATTTCAGGCCCTTCGGATAGAAGAAGTGGAGCTTCAGGAAATAGCACAGTACCATTTTGACGGGGAGGGTAAAGCATTCCGCCCCATGATCGTGTTACTTATGGCCAAGGCATGCAACCATCACGTCGGCACAAACACCAGGTACCAGTAAACTTTAATCTGTGTTTGTAAGGTTTTAGTGAGATTTAATGAGATCCAATTAAAGACATGTTTCTAAACAAAGATCAGATAATATTATGTGTGATGAGATAGTGTGTGCGCACAAGTTTGCACTATACATCGTGAATGGAGATATGCTGGAAATATCTATATATTGCATTACCAGGGATGAAAGTCTTCAAGTTTTTCCCTGAAATCAAGTTTTTTTTAAATCAAAAAAATATAATCAGGATTAGGATATATTTGATAATTACTCAATATAAACTCAAACAAACTTATTTTGTTTGTGTAATCCTATGAAAAGACAGCAGAACCATCACTGGTTCATCCTCAGTGGTCCTACCCATACACAGACAGGCTACACCACACTGATCTCAGTGTCAAGTTTTTCTCAAGTTAACTTGAGAAACCTTGAAGCCCTCTCTCTCCTCTATAGTCCTATGCATTTACACTCTTCACATGAGGCTTAGCCACTGAAACTAAGGTGCTATGCATGGAGAGTGTATGGACAGATTTCTCATTCTCCTTAGCAGGAGATAACGTCCATGATCACATGGACATGACAAATGCTTCTCCTCAGCAGGAGATGACGTCCAGGAGAATATAGACATGACAAATCCTGCTGCACAGCACTAGATATATGTGTCTATAGATGCATAAACATTCATATGCTCTATAATGTAGTTGTGAGGTATGTTATATCTTCAAGTTTTTTTGACATAGTCGACTTTCATCCCTGCATTACGTTAAATATTATTAACAACAAACTTTTGAGTTGTGGGCTAAAGCTGTTTTTAATTTTTCAGTGTCTTTCAGTCCCAAAGAACAATTTCCATGATCTCAGAAATGATACACACAGCCAGCTTGATTCACGATGATGTAATAGACGAAGCGTTCACCAGACGCGGACACGACAGTGTGCAGGCCGCATGGGGTCAGCGGAAAGTAAGTATAATGATGGAGAGTTCACCTTCAGATATAAAATTAAAATAATGTTGATAACGATCAATGCGAAGTTGGAAGCAATAATGTAGTTACTATATGTACTTCCATACTGGTACCTATGATTTTCACAGTGTGAACTTCACCCACCAAAAAATCATATAACATATTTAACAAGAAATATCTAATTCATCACTCATGTAGTGATAAACGATGTAAAAAAACAAAACAAAAAAAAAAAACATCTTCCCCCTTTTGTCTCTCAGGCTATCCTGGCTGGTGACTACATCCTGTCCATAGCGACAGGACTGCTGGCCCGGATCCGTAACCCGGAGGTGGTGGAGGTGCTGGCACAGGTCCTAGAGGACCTTGTTAGAGGTGAGTCTCGCATAGCAACTTAACTATCTGTTAATCAATGGGTGCTTTTAAAAAAAAGTTGAATAGCTATAGCTAAGAATTGAATAGAAGAGGTCTTGATTCAAAAATTATATACAAATGTATATGAAATATCTGATAATCATATTTTTCTATTTAAAAACAAAAAGATACAATAAAGTTATTTGTGAGGATTTCTAGCTTTTAGATAGGTCGCTTTGTTAAATTATGCCACTCTTATTTGATGAATGCTGCTTGCAGGTGAATTTATGCAATTAGGGTCTAAGGAGGACGAGACTGAGCGGTTCAACCATTACCTGCTCAAGACCTTCAAGAAGACTGCCAGTCTCATCGCGCACAGCTGTAAAGCCGTAAGTACTTTACATGTATTTAAAGGAGGCGTGATATCATGATGCACTAATGCAGTGCTGATGTCTGCATTGGTGTATCATGCCGAAGCTTTGGGAGTATCAACCTGGTAGATGCATTAAAGCTCTATGGACTAGGATTTGAACTACAATGTAGTACGGTAATATCCCTTAAATAATTCTTGATTTTTCACTTTACTTCTATACTTTTAAGAAGACCTCTCTACCGCATGGTAATATTGTAAAAAGGGTCTGATATATATATATATATATCCTGCTTTTTATTACTTACTTTAGGTAGACATTGACTTGTCTTGCAGGTCTCGATACTTAGTCAAGGTTCTGATGACGTGATTGACACAGCTTACCAATATGGAAGAAATGTCGGCATCGCCTTTCAGGTATAATGGTTTATCTTTTTGTTCATATTTTATTGTAAGAGATGCTCTATTATCAATGTAAGACACAAAAGTATAAAAAAAACTTGATCCCATAGTTCATTATTTCTTGATATCGCAATACCACACAGTATACTGGTACCCCACTAAATGTGTCCAATCGGATTTAAAATATAGATAAAGCAAAAATAAAAATAGCAACTGAAGTGCCATGGAAATAGAAAAATATTTATCAGTAGAGGTGAGCTCACTATGGCTTGTGACGTACTTGTTTACATATGTACCATTATCTGTACCTTTAGTTAGTGGACGACCTGTTGGACTTCGTTTCGAGCGAACAGATGATGGGTAAACCCACGGCCGCTGATCTCAAACTGGGGCTGGCCACCGCACCGGTTCTCTTTGCAGCACAACAGGTGAATTATTCCTACAAATTAGACCCTGTACAGAATACTTCATACACGACTGGTACATTTCCCTTAAGTTTCAGATGTCCATATGATTTGTTCAGATCAGAAAAAACGTTATACTTAAATCTCGACTTAATGCAAATATTTCAAAATTAAAAAGCTATATATATATAAGAGCAATTGGTTTTGCGAGTTTTAGAGTTGGTGTGTTAGCTATTTCAGTTCCTATCTTGCATATCAGATATTCCATTTTACTTCCCTCTCCAGAATTCAAAGGTTCATCGTATTGGACATTTGTATGATTTTCTCTTGTCAATCTGATATGTCACAGTCATAGTATTATGTGGGGCTAAATTTGCCTCATCTTTTTCCTTTCTCTTCTGAATAGATCCTTACATATTGGTTGGTTTTACAGCTAACGTATTTCTGTTTGTCCTAAATTTCTAGTTCCCAGAACTAAACGCTATGATAATGCGTCGTTTTACAAACGAAGGTGACGTGGAGGAAGCCCGGAGGATCGTCGCCAAGGTAAAGTCCAAATAACAACTGAGACTATTTATCGAGAATATAGATTTGTGTAACCAGGGAACTTTGTTAGAATAAGTATTTTAGGCCACTTAAAATCGATTATCAGCTTTGCGGACACTTTTTGGAAAAAAAGCATGAGGGTGGGAGGCTTTTTTTCCCTTTTGTTATACTTTTTTTGTGTGGTGCGGGAGGGCCTTTTTTCTTTTTTCCTTGTTGGCACAAGGAAATAAGGCTAAAAACGCCGTTTAAATTGCGTTTCTACCCTTATTAATAGCTGAGATATTGATGATATTGCAATTGTATTGATGACCATTCCCTCCATGCGGCCATTTTGGTCTTTTTTTCCCCTAAAATGATGAAAAAAAGTACCAATGCGGGCCTTTTCAAAGGACGTGGGCGGTGTCCTCAAAGCTGATTATCAATTTTAAGGGGCCTTATTATGGTGATTGAAGTCGGAATGTTAGAAATCAACTTCAGAAGGCACATACACGCTGAAACGTTGTGATCAATATGATTTAACATGATATAATAAAAACAAATGTTCTGTCGTTCTAGTTGTTTTATTATTATAAAAAATATAATATTCAGAAGGAATTTATACAATTAAAAATATATCTTTGTTACACCTTGTTATTTCAGAGTTCTGGCGTAGAACAGACACGGTACCTGGCGGAGAGTCACTGTAAGGAGGCTGTACGACTGGCACTCACGCTTACCGCGTCGTCAGAACGGGATGCTCTCATCACCATCACACACAAAGTCATCAACCGTCTGAGGTAGTACACGCCATCCTAGGATCTACACCTTATCTATGTTACTGTATACTTGTATTACTTGAAGAAGAGTTTGGTCCCAAAACGCGATAATATAAAAGGAAAGGAAAAACTGATAAATCTGTATGCTTTGTGGTCGGTATACTATATAATGTCTTAGCATTATAACATGATCAATGGGGTCTGGTGGTACCGTAGGTTAAATGATTCTCTAACTTTATTTTCAAAAAGAAAAGACATTTTTCAGGTGTATGTACATACAGTATGTGTCACAAAAATTGTTATATTAAGGTGGATCGCTACCTCTTGAATATGAACACACTGCGCAGGTATCTGCGCATATGGCTTATATGTATCATAATGAGCTAATATTACATGATCTGATACATATACATGCTGACTATACCATGCAAGAAAATTTGCAGATTTCAAGCAAAATTGAGCGTTTTATTGGACTTTCAATATTTGATATATTTGTAGCCAATGATATTTGCTATTTTTATCAAAAGTTTGAATATTGAAAATATTTACCAATAAATCAATATCTAGAATGATATAGATCTCATAAAGTTACTTGAAATAACCAAGGGTATAAACTGTAGCAATTTTCTACCCTGATTCCAGCCATTCTAAGCTTTATTTTTAGCTTTAAATGTAAAATTTAGACCGATTTTGCTATATTTTTTAACTTCAAAGGCCAAAAAGCCTAAAAATATGCCTGGGACTCCCTATCAAAATCACTTCCATATGTTAGCAAATGATCTGAACTATTTTCTGAGAGAGTTAAAAAAAATTCTGATAATTTTGAATACTATTTTTAGCCAATAAGGCTACAAAATAATAGCAATTTATTCCTATTCTCTCCCGAAACATCATATTTTTACCCAGAATGCCATAGCATACAACTGTAAAGTGAAACATATAGGCGTTTCACATGTGAAGTTTTACATTCCTGTACATAATGGTTGATATTCAAAATAATTATTGAAGTTTTCACAATTTTTTCTCATTTTTAGAGAAAAATGAAAATAATTTAATTTTTCAAAATTCTGTATCTAAAAAAGTACGTCGGGACCCCCCATTTTTCTTTTCATTTTCCGATTCTATATGATTCAGGCTACCCGTAGAAAAAAAATAGAGACATTCTGTTAACTTTGATCAAAGGGTAGCGACCCACCTTAAAGCAAGAATTCTGCAAGCCTTCTCAACTTTTTTTTGTCCATTTCGGTGCCCAAAGATGCAAATATTATATAATAAAAAGAGCTTGGTTCTGTGATTTACCAACCTACGCCGGCTCAGGGATTATTGCTGTTGTAATGGTTTAGTATTACCGACAGTTACCGGGTGTCTATATTGTAATGTTAAAGACTTGGTACTCACTGTTGGTGGAGACTAAACACTTGCCATACCGTACCAGGTAACATTACCTTATGTTACATAGTATATGCAAATTAAGGTGAGATTATGTAATATTTAAAGAATTCTGTACCCGTGAAGCTTAAGGCAGAATAAGGTACAGTTTTCTAGTTTATTTAGTCTCATTTAGTACTGGTATTGTTAAGCCGTTGAGTGCTTCACGATTCCCATTTCACGGCATCCTCGCCAGTGCTGGATTCATGCATCACGATGACAACTGAAGATTACATACATAATGATGACAAATGAAGATGAAGCCTTAAGGCATAAGACCTCGATATGGGTTAAATGTTTTATTTCATTTCTTTTGTATTGACGTTTCACACTGAAACAAAAATGTTGAGTTGACGTCTTCTCATATCTGCTGCAATAAAAATTCCATGAACTATCTTCAATTTTATATCAGAAATACAGTTTGGTTGTGAGAGTGTTTATAATTTGTCCTGTATGCAGTGGGAAAAAAGGACCAAGAAAAATTCACCTAAACCAGTATCAGACTTATTGTGAAAACTGCTACGTCTATTACGAGGAGCATACATATAGATATGAGGAAAAAATAAGCATTATTTTAAGGACCAACCTATCCATTATTTATTATATATAACAAAGTCTATGATAAGTTTATACATTGGAAAAAACGGCAGCAATGTAACCAACTGTAACCTGCCCAAACAAGTGTTTCCTTCAACAAAGATAGTAACAGAGGCCCTGAAATTGAAATGAAGGTTTAGACATCTCAGGGAATCCCTTCCGGGCATTAAAGCATTAAACTAAAAAGCCCCTGTCACACTCCAGTTTTGCACTCGTGAGTCTTCAACATTACATGACGGGACTGAAACCGATGAGCGGCTGTTATTGGCTTTGGGACCTTGTCCCCAAAGCCATTGACACCACACAGAGAGAGTTGGAAAAAGTAGCAAGAAAAGACTAGCATAGGTCCCCTTGTTCATTGTTAAATTAAGCCCTAGCTGGCCCTTAAACATTGCCTAGGACTGGTATCCCCATGTGTCCTTGCAGGTGTGTGCAAGACTTATTTAACCTAGGTCTGGTTTTCAGTTACTGCATGTAGTACCAGTGTACCTTGTGGTAAGGCCTAGACATCTTGTGAACAGCCATATTTTGAGTTCTCTAATGTGGCTGTCAATGGCAAGGATAGGTACCAGCCTAATAACTATTGACTCCTATGTCAAGCCAAGCTGTCAATGTCAATGCCAATTCCCATACTATGCACATACAGGACCTGTACTAGAAGTTGAGTGGTCCAGGGTGGCTCTTGAAATCGCTCAAGCCCGCCCAAAGACAAACTGTGAAGTCCAACATGATTACCCCTCCCCACCCCACACACACATGCAAGAAACCACATGCAACAACCCTAAAATAATATGTTGCCAACACAAGTCCTCCTTATGCCCCCTCCTTCTCCTCCCTCTGCCCCCTCCTCCTCCTCCCTCTGCCCTCTCCTCCCTCTGCCCTCTCCTCCTTCCTCTGCCCTCTCCTACTACCCCATCTTTCCCCTCCTCCCCCCTCTACCCCATTTTCCTCCTTCCTGTTACCTACTCCCCCTCTGCCCCCTCCTCCTCCCTCTGCCCTCCCTTCTCCCTCTGCCCCCTCCTCCTCCCTCTGCCCCTCCCTCTGGCTGCCAAGATGGTTGTCGAAAACTCAAGATTGTCTGATTTCCTTGTGTGATAAATGGATAATAGGGTTTTCTAGGATGTAGAATCCATTTTCAGGCTTAGATTTTCAGTCCGGGAAATTTCCAAGATGGCTGCCAAGATGGCCACCAAAAACTCAAAATTATCTGATTTCCTAGTGTGATACATGGATAGTAGGGTTTTCTGGGATGCAGAATCCATTTTCATGCTCAGATTTTCAATCCGGGAAATTTCCAAGATGGTTACCAAGATGGCCGCCAAAAACTCAAGATTGTCTGATTTCCTTGTGTGGTACATGGATAATAGGGTTTTCTAGGATGTAGAATCCATTTTCAGGATTAGATTTTCAGTCCGGGAAATTTCCAAGATGGCTGCCAAGATGGCCACCAAAAACTCAAAATTGTCTGATTTCCTTGTGTGATACATGGATAGTAGGGTTTTCTGGGATGCAGAATCCATTTTCATGCTCAGATTTTCAATCCGGGAAATTTCCAAGATGGTTGCCAAGATGGCCGCCAAAAACTCAAGATTGTCTGATTTCCTTGTGTGGTACATGAATAATAGGGTTTTCTAGGATGTAGAATCCATTTTCAGGATTAGATTTTCAGTCCGGGAAATTTCCAAGATGGCTGCCAAGATGGCCACCAAAAACTCAAAATTGTCTGATTTCCTTGTGTGATACATGGATAGTAGGGTTTTCTGGGATGCAGAATCCATTTTCATGCTCAGATTTTCAATCCGGGAAATTTCCAAGATGGTTGCCAAGATGGCCGCCAAAAACTCAAGATTGTCTGATTTCCTTGTGTGGTACATGGATAATAGGGTTTTCTAGGATGTAGAATCCATTTTCAGGCTTAGATTTTCAATCCGGGAAATTTCCAAGATGGCTGCCAAGATGGCCTCCAAAAACTATACCAGCAGCAGTAAAACCAATAAAAATCAAAAAGATTTAGCTTAGTGCATGTAAGTTAACTGACCATGCAGTATTGCTGCAAACCATCACATATGAATTGCATTAGAACCCTAGACACACCAAAAAGCATAAATCTATGCCCCTTCGTTTTCTCACCTGTAGTTCATAACAATCCTATAAAAACCCAAAGCCACTACGGCTTTGCCGTAAAATCCTTGAATTTGTCCCCTTGTTTATATTTGTGTTGAGTCGTGTATCCTAACTCTTCATCGTCGGGTCTGGTAGCGTGAAGTTCTTTGCAATGCAAATCACATAGGTGTGGCCAGGGCTTTAGTAGTTTTAATGTACAGTGCCATAACTGCTACCAAGATGGTTCAGCCGTTGAGTATTGTGAGCAAACAAGCTAAGCAGTCATAAGGGGGTGATGCACTCCCACTGTTTTAGTCAAACTTGAGAGGTGGGCAGCAGTCGTCATAAATTAATACTGTTGTTTTTTGCCGTTTATTATTGAAGACCAAAAGGGTGACCCTTGTTATTCTTTTCAGTTCTAGTTAGAACTTATCTTAACATTTGTAAGCCTGAGGGTGCTGTCTTCAAGGGAACCACACCATCCAACTATGAGGTGATAATATCTCAATACTGCTTTGATGCACCCCAGGGTAGGCATAATACACCAACGTATTGATGCACCATGACTACAAATGAATGTGACCCTTGGGGCATTAATATCACTCTTATACAGGGTGAAGTTAAAAAAAAGAAAAAGAGTAACCAAAGCTCAAACTGATACCAATGGTAGCTACTGTGCGGCCTGTGATATCTATGTAAGGACGGTCAAACATCTCACAGAACTAATCCACTATATTGGTATTATATACGGATATACACTATATATTTTACACAATGAGAATGTGTGTAATCTGGAGAGAATATATACATGTGTGTATAAGTATTTATAGGAAAACTGTTTTTGAGTGGTTATGGAAGTCAAAACTCAAATGGAAAATGGGTATGAACCACTTGAGTGTTTGGTAAAATTGAACGGTGTACACGTTTAAACAATACAATGTAATTAATAGCTATTTTAAACATCCATAATATGTTAACATTTATAAATTTTTAAACGCACCCAGCTTGTTGTATGCTACACAATCCAAAAGGATGTTACATAGTGACCATGTGTGTTAATTGTACAAAATACTTAGTATGGAAGATGAAAAAATTGATGGTCTCATGACACTGTTCAATATAACGGCGGTGTATATATCTGTCATTAAAACGAGTGAAATTGTTTGCGAAAAATTGAATATTTGAACAAAATCCCATTTGTTAAGTATAAATCCAGAATCACCAGAATGCAGACGTTATCACGAGGTTTATTTGCACATATTTGTTATCTAATAACTATTGAATTTTATGTCATTGTTGAAATGTTAAAGCACCATTTTAAAATCCGCTTTAATACCGTAAATGTGCATTTCACCATGTTTGTGATGACGAAGTTCAGATGAGCAAGATTTATTATGTTTGCGATTCTCCTCCTATTTTGATCGATGTCAAGAGTGCTTTTAAATATCCACAAAAAGCAGATAATAAGTCAGTGCTTTACAATGAGAGATCGTGAACAACAATATTTGGTATACCATATGTGTGTGAATATATTATGTCTAATTACAAAAATGTAAAAAGTTGTTTCCGCATGCAATGTAATGAATTTGACGAGGGAGTGTTTAAATTTCCAGTGATACATTGAAGACGGTAAAATTGAAATAAAGTTGCTGACTTGTTTGTATTTAGATATTTATTCTTGTTGTTTCTCGTAGACTTATCTCGTATGTGGTGTTAACAGTCCGTAAAACCTCAGCTATATTTATTAAAAATATACAGCAGTCCAACATTATAGCACTCCAATACACTATATGGGTATATATCTAAAACTGGACATTGACATCCATGTATCAGAGTCCTTCTAACAGAAAGCTATATTCAGTCTCATCAAAGTAGAAATCCATAGGTTCCTATATGAAGGAGAATGCCATGTTCATGCCTATGTGTATGTCTGTGTGGGTGTACATGAGTCTGTGTCCATGAGTGTCTGCATTCATGCTACAGTCATAGGGTGTTTTTAGGGAAATTTCACTTTTTTTCGAATTTGAACTTTTTTCTCGCCAAATCATGTGTTTTTAGGCAAATTTCACTTTTTTGCTATTTTTGAACTTTTTTCTCGCCAAATAGGGAGGTTTTAGGCAAATTTCACTTTTTTTGCGATTTTGAACATTTTTCTCACCAAATCATGTGTTTTTAAGGCAAATTTCACTTTTTTGCCATTTTGAACTTTTTTCTCGTCAAATAGGGGTTTTTTAGGGAAATTTCACTTTTTCGCGATGTTGGACTTTTTTTCCGCCAAAAGCTGCGGAATCTGTCTCCATGCGTGATCCCATGGAGAGTACAGTAGCCTCCCTGGTGATCCTATTGATGGACTCTGGATAGACCCATGCATAGTGAAGACCTACACAGTAGACATGAGGTCAAGTTAAAAACTGCAAGTCACTTGTTTTGCAACTTGCACTGAACTGAACCTAAAAGCCCTTAACTGGTTTGTCAACAATCAATTAAACTATGACAAAACTCCCTCTATTTCGGAGACCAAATACACTATCAAATGATATATATTTTTTCAAAATAACACCCTGTGTAGAATGGCCCAATACTCAGGAATCCTACCGTGAATAAAAATAAGTCAAATTCGAATTATTGATACCTGAAAATTGAGAAATGCTGACGTTCACGGTTTAGGGAGTGCTCATTTTTTAACAACAGTGGGGGGGGTGGTGAGATTTCGCACGGAGCGCACAGAATTTTTTCATTCCCCCCCCTAGAGGGGTCGAAATTTTTTACCCCCCCCCCCCCGGCAGGCCGAAAATCGTGCGCGTTCGCGCCCCTTTGTAGCATAGTAACGCGCGGGCTTTTTCCCTCAAAACAGGTTGAATTTTTTTGACCCCCCCCCCAAGAGGGGTCTAAATTTTTTACCCCCCCGGTCAAGGGGTCCAAATTTTTTACCTCCCCCCAAATCCACCATCCCCCCTGTTGTTAAAAAATGAGCACTCCCTAATGTAGGAAACGTACTAAAAACAGCAAAAAAAGGCAACAAAACCCTAGTTTTCTCAAAAACTGTTCAGTAGGATTTTTTTCTAACTGAGGTTCAAGTGTTTTCTACCCTCATATTACACATTGGCATAGAGAATATATTCACACCTAGTCAGGATTTTGCGCTAGGAGCAATCTGTGAGGCAAAAACAGCCAAAATGAGCCACTGGTCTAAAGTATAAAACTGGGCATCGATCACTATAGAGCTACAAAGAGACAGAGAATCGATGTCCAGTAATTGATTTAATTAAGCCAACCCGACTACATGTATTAGCCGAAAGTGACTTTGAGGGAAGAAAAAGTAGGAGTGGAAATGGGGACAAACGCATATTACACCAAACTTGGACGTTGTCATTCTAAAATCTCATTAGGGACATTCATTTCTACCATGTTTTCTACTAATTTGAACCGATTTGTTTAAGCCTCTTTTTCAAAATTACTATTACAAAAACCCTCCTGTAAGCTGAATCAAGGCTATGGGGGAAATTGACTTTATACATGTATCGTGTAACACTGAAAAATATGTCGGCTAATGGGCAGTTTACTGGTGTCAGTAGTATAGTATGTATCGGAACGGGACTATAGTTAAGTACTGTTTATTACTCAATCGACATGCAGCCAATCAGAGGCCTCCATTTGGTCACGTGACCCGTTGCCATGGTAACGTGACCTACTTAGGGCTCTCAGCCAATCAGAAGCCAGCATTCTGGGTGACCTACTGACCTACTTAGAAGCTCTCAGCCAATCAGAGGCCGGCATTCTGGTAACCATGGTAACGTGACCTGCTTACGTCACGTGACCTACTTAGGCTCAGCCAATCAGTGGCCGGCATTCTGGTAACTAGGGTAACGTGACCTACTTAGGGTTTGTTTGTAAACAACACCACGTGGCTCTCTTGTTTGTAAACAACACCACGTGACACGTGACTGTTTGTAAACAAACAACTTATATATAGAAAATAAACACAACAAGTTCCATGTTATGTTAAAATTATATTTTCAAAAAAAAAGCACATCTGTTACAGCGTCTATGTGTAACTACGCACGTTCTCATTCAAACACTATAACACTATCATACCGTAGCAGCAGCAGGTAGGACTGGAAGAAAAGCAAGCGCACGAGCAGAAGCGACGACACCAGTTGCACCATCCGGCCGTCGCGTTGGTAGCCCTACTACTCGTCGCGCGTTCAACTGGAGGTTTAAGAGTGACAAATGACGATTCTTTGTCGACGCGACTGCTAACATCAGCATCGGCAGCAGCATCGGCAGCATCGGCAGCAGCATCGGCAGCAGCGGCAGCAGCCTCGGCAGCAGCAGTAGCAGCAGTAGCAGCAGCTGTAGCAGCAGTAGCGTGAGCATTAGCAACAACAGCAGCAGCGACAGTAGCAAGGGCGGCAGAGCGGGCACTAGCAGCGTTATCAGCGGCGTCATCGGCAGCCGCAACAGCATCAGCAGCAGCAGCGTCGGCATCGGTGGCATGAGTAGCTGCATCGGCGGCAGCAACAGCAGCAGTCACAGCCGCAGCGGCAACAACAACAACGTCATCACAACCAGCGTCACTAACAGCCGCAGTAAATGCAGCAGTAGCACGCTGAGCAGCACTAGCAGCAGCAGTAGCAGAGGCTACAGCATCAGCTTCACATTCGCGCGCCGCTTCGTCATTCCGCTTCATGTCACGGTAGCAACTTTCCATCATGGGGATCTGCAAATTGAGGCGCGGTGCTGGTGGTGGTAGTAGTAGTAGTAGTAGTAGTAGTAGTAGTAGCGTGAACGATGATGACGATGCCGAATACGGTTTCACTCCCCCTTATATACCCTTACTCCCCCCCCCCCCCTTTTTTTTCAAGCCACCGGCCAGCTGCCCCCTCACGGCAGGTCTTTAGATCAGCCTTAAGTCGCTTACTACGCGGCTCATCATCCCTCTAATCGCATTTTCCAGCCGCCGGCCGGCTGACTGCTGACGACAGGAGAGGGTGATTTGTTTTTCTTTAGATTTAAGCCGCTTACCACACGCACACCCTCTAGTCACAGACAGAGTGACAGAAAGGGAGGGGGTCGCTTTGTTCACGCTACCTGTAGTTGTTTTTCTATACACACGCTGAGCCCATGACCCGCTAATCCTTTATACAGGTAACACGCGTTCAACTAATTACTCTATTGTATGACAGTCGGTACACGGATTTAATTTTAAACCACCTTCCCATCTGGATCCATGTCTGGCGGGGTGGAAGGATCTAGCTGAAAAGCGTGATTAGGGCTTTTGTTTCTCTTATGATAGCAGCAGGTCAGCATGCGACAGCTGAAAATGTCAGACTCGCCGCTCCTATAAAAGACTGAGATGCGTCTCTCTTTCCACACACCCTTCTACCATCGCCGCCGACACCGCCACCGCCGGCCAGCCGACCGCCGCCACCGCCTGCAGTCACCGCCATCACACCAGCAGGGAATTTCGAGCTGAGTCTGCTTATTGCTTATTTTTTTTGTTTGAGCTTTTTGTTTTTTAAAATTTTTTATTTTCACTCAGTCTTTTTTGTTTCGGAGGAAAGAAATATGGCGCTGCAGAGGGCGCGAGTTTCTAAAAGACGGTCGCGCGAACAAAGTGCTCTCCTCAACTGCCCGGCTATTTTTTTATCTCAAAGGAGAGAGCGTCACGTAGTTGAGGTTCACGCTTCTCTTGAAGCGTACCGAATTCTCGAGAAATGCAAAGCTGAGCGCCATCGTCGTTATACAAGAGCGGAAAAGGAAAACGTAGCGACATGGCCGAGAGCCGTCTTCTCAGAACAGCATTTACTCTACTATTGCATAACAGCCGCTCTCAGCGCCCCCACTCGTTGGGCGTTTCATGAAAAGAAAGAGCGCCGCTACTCTCCTCACCCTGCCTCCTCTTATAAAGTGAGAATAAGTGCTATGAAACGATTCGACAAGCCGATCGGTTTCTTGGGAGCGACTGCAGCTCCCACTCGGTGGGCGCGCGTTGTGGCCGACGTGAACACGGTCTCTAAACGTTTCGACGTCGTCACTTGTTATCCCGCATATTGCAACGCAGCCGAATTGAAGAAGATAGGGACGCACTATTTTAAACCATACGCTCCAATATGTATTTGTCACCGCCGCGCTCACACACCTTATTGCTTTTTCGAGACGATCGTGTCACAACACAGAAATAGAAAAAAACCCGGCAAAGCGACGAGCTTTGCCTAAATGATCAAAAAAAAAAAAAAAAAAAAAAAAAAAAAAAATTAATCTCTTCCTCCTCCTCCTCCTCCTCCTCCTCCTCCTCTTCTTCTTTTTAAAAAAAAAAAATAAATATTTGTATCAGACTCCTCTGGAGTCTGATACAAACATTTATGACTATTGAGTGAAAATAGAATTTTATCGCAAAAAAAAAAAGAAAAAAAAGTCACTTCTGCTGCCGCTACTGTGACACCGGCCGGTATCAATAAAAAGGTCGGCTGACTTTTCTCCACAACCATTCACTACCGACCGTTCGAGTGAGAAACACAGCAGACAGTCAGACACACAACCGCTCTCTGACGCGTCCTGAAAAAAAACAAAAAAAATGTCCAGTAGTAAAAGCAAACTCTTCACAGAAATTCATTTCGACGCTCGACTACAAGGACCCTTTAGTTGTATCATTAGCGGTCCGTCGGGTTGTGGAAAATCGCGCTTGGTGGATCAATTTCTGAGCGACGTGAACAATTTGGTCACGCCGCCGGTGGAAAAGACTTTTTACCATTACGGCGAGTGGCAACCTCTGTTTGAAAAAATGCAAAATCAGTACGGTGTGGAATTCAGAGAAGGTCTTCCTAGCAAAGAGTCTATAGCGGGAGACGTGGAAGTAGCAGAAGACGCTTTACGACCCCACACTCTACTGATATTGGACGATCTGATGAGCAGTTCCAATCAGCAAGTGGTAGCCGACATCTTTACTAAATACTCGCATCACTGGAACGTGAGCGTCATATACATCACTCAGAACCTATTCCAGAAATCACCCGACTTTCGAACTATGAGTCTGAACGCTCACTACATGATCGTTTTCAAGAACCCGCGCGACATGGGGCAAATAGCTAGTCTGTCTTGCCAGGTGTTTCCGTCCAACGCGGCGGCCCTCTCTAGTATATTTACCCATGAACTCAAGCGACCTCACTCATACCTCCTTCTGGACTTCAAGCAGTCAACACCTGACGATCTGAGAATACGCTCCTCTTTGACGTCCATACACTCTCAGCTAGTGTTCGTACCGCTAGACAAAAAAAAGAACAAGAGAAAGCAGTAGCAAAAAAATGTCTTCTCATCTACTCGAAAGACACTTTGGTACTCTCAAGCACTTAGCTAAGTGCTCGCCAAAGGACTGCTCGCATCTAATAGACCCTGGAAGCGACGATCTGATCGCAGCGTTAAGTGAGATCTGTCACAATTTACTGGTAGGGAACATCCCGCTCAGCGACAAACAACTGGACAAGCTTCGAGAATCGGCTGACGTGTTGAGGGAGGTCGGCAAAAAATCTACGCCCATCAAAAAAAAGAGACGCGTCTTGGTACAAGAGGGAGGTTTCCTCATTCCGGCTCTCATAGGGATGGCCTTACCGCTTATAAAGAGCATTCTCCGTATATGAGACACCTCATTCGACACCTACTCGCCGACAGCACCACCACCACCACCACCACTACCGCCACCAACAGCGTCATTGCCACCGTCGTCCCCATGACGGACTCAGAGCAGCAACAACACTACAAACGTTTAGCGCTCGTGGATCCTGAGACGCTCTACAAATCATCACGAGCAGGTCTACTTCATCATGTGCCCGCTGCTGCTGCTACTACTAGCGCTGCTACTACTGCAGTCGCTGCTGCTAGTACTTCTACTGCTCCAAACCTTCCTCCTCTTCCTGATGAGCGCACTGAAAAGAACGAGAGTTCCGCTCCTGCCACCGCCGCCCGCCTACCTGCCGACATGGCCTATTACCACAAGCAGGCAGAACAGTCCCTTCATCCCGACGCGGCCTTGCACCAGGTGCTACAGTTTATCTACAGGGACTTGGATTTAGTGTTGAACGACCCCACTTTGGAATCGCGCGAGAAAATGCTGAAATACCGAAGGTTGTTGAATAGATTGCAATTTTTTCTCGCGAATCCCCACAACAGCAACATCTCTTCGTCCTACTCTTCTTCGCCCCCGGCTCACCTCCGTCAGTCTGCTGAAGAGGCCAGCGCGTCCCTACTCGAGCGGTTGGTGAACCAAGTTCCCAAGAGGAATCGCACTCGGACCGTGGCGCTGTACAAACAATTGGAGAAATCCGGTGTGATCAAGTGGAACGAGGACGGTGCGGTGCGCGAGATGTCGGGTCGGAGAATACCACCTGAGCATCGCATCAACATAGTGGACTTACTGAACGACGCTGCCAGGTTCAGGAAGACGGCGCCCAGACCGGCGGGCTACTCGCCGTTCACGAAAGCGCTGCGCGAAGCAGTTCCCACAGACTCCTTGATCGGAAACCATCTGTATAAAGCGAGCGGACCTGGCCGAAGTTTGGACACACGGCTTGCTGACAGAGGTCGGAAACGACCGAGCTTCGACTCGGAAGAAAGGGAAGCAGCAGCAGCAGCAGCAGCAGTAGCAGCAGCAGACTCTTCTCTCCAGGTGGACGATCAATCCTCTGACGACGAGGAGGACGACAGTGAACTTTTCCAAACTCCGACTTCCTATAGGAGCGTGGCGAGTAAGAAAAGGAGAGGGCGCAACCGCCTAGCGGCGAGCTCGTCGTTCACGCCCTCAACAGGCCCACCATGGGCAAACCAGTGAAGAGACTGACCAAGAAGGAAAAAGAAAAGAAGCGCGTAGTAGCTAGATATACCGACGTCAAAGCGCCCTCCAGTTTCACTAGCGTGACTAAACTCCAGAAACATCATTTTCGCCACCTGAACCCGGCCGTCATCCGAGATGCTTTAGTGTCGCTGGACGCCTACACTAAACATAAACCCATTCGGAGAAAATTCGCAAGGAACAAGACTATAACCGGCGCAATCGATCAGCAGTGGCAGATAGATCTGATGGACATGCAAGCTTTGGCGTCTCACAACGACCGCTTCCGGTACGTGGTGACGGCGATCGACGTTTTCTCTAGGTACGCGTGGGCCGTTCCCATTAAATCCAAGAGCGGCGCTGATGTCACCGAGGCCTTCCGAGAGATGACAGGCACTGGCGAGAGACGACCGCGCACTGTTCAGACAGACAAGGGGAAAGAGTTTTTGAACAAGATCTTTCAAGATCACTTGAAGAGCGAGGGCATAGAGTTCTTCACTGGCGAGAACGACGACATCAAAGCTAGTCTAGTGGAGCGCTTGAACCGCAGTCTGAAGGAGAAGCTGTGGCGTTATTTCACACACAAGCGCACGTATCGCTACGTAGACGTACTGCACCATGTAGTGTCTTCTTACAATCGCACTCACCACAAGACGTTGAAAATGGCGCCGGCTCAAGTCAGCTCGGAAAACAGCGAAACAGTTTTCTACCGACAAGATCTACCAACTAACAAACAAATCGACGAAATATGGAAAAAGAAGAAAAAAACAAAGACGTCCGCCGTCGACGTCATCGCTCCGGGTGACAGAGTGAGGATGTTGAGAACTAAAGGCGCCTTCGACAAAGGGTACGAGGGAAACTGGCGCGAGGAAGTGGTCGACGTTGCTAAGACGTTGGGAAGCAGAGGGTTCGAGCTGAAAGACGACAAGGGCGAGGAGATAAAAGGCGTCTTCTACCCGGAAGAGGTTCAGAAGGTGTACAAGAGTCGTTACGACAACAACTACCTGATAGACGGGGTGTTGCGCCGCAAGACCGTCGACGGTAAAGAGTTAGCTTTCGTACGTTGGTTAGGTTACGACGACAAGTTCAACGAGTGGATCCCCGTCAAAAAAATAACGTAGAAAAAAAAAAAAAATGAACATCACTCTACCTAGCAACAGCTCTATGGAGTATTATCCTGACAACAGCTTGACGTCTTTCCGAACTCACTTCGACTCGCCGCTCCTTCTGCCCGAAGCGTACGAAGCGGCTCTGACTGAGATCATCCTCCCTACAGAATGGACTAACGTGCACGACGACGACTTGATCATCGTTGTTCCTCTGCGCACCAAAGGTTCGCTAGAGGAGGCGATCCAGGTTTTAAAAGAAACTAAATTCTCCGAAGGAAAAAAACTACAGGTAGACTGGAAGAGAATGAAAAACGCGAACGGTCTGAGCAAGCTAACGTTCAGCTCAAAATTCCCGCTGAGCTGGAAGGAAGCGAGCTATGTAACGGTGGAAGAGATATCAGACACGTCGGAAGAGCAGCAATTGAAACCGGAAACAAAAAGGTTCAAGAGAGAGGTCGACTTGAGACAGACGAATGCCGTATACAAGCAGTTCTTGTCCCCGGCGGTGAAGAAGAAGACGATCAGCCATCAAGCAAGACAGATGATCGAAAAGATGGAGAAGGACATGGGAGTGCGCAGTTTCATGCCAAACATATTCGAGATACCTCCTATTTTCACCGGAAGCAACCACACCCTAATCGAGCGCTTGAGTGAGACGTTGCGAGATGACAGACTAGAGGGCGACAGCTTCTTGCTCAAACCGATGCGGATCTTATCGTACGACGCCAAGACGAAACGCGTCACCATCAAACCACCGAGACACTGTGCTGTCCTGCTGAGTACAGCGATTACTACAACGCGCAGCTGGGCAACGGCGTCAACGTGTACAGCGGGCGCTCTTTCCAGAGCGGGCACGGTTTGGGCGGCGCTCTGTTAGGTCTGATGCGCTCGGCTACCCCGCTATTGAAGTCGGTGGGAAAAACGCTGCTCCGCGCCGGTGTGGGCGTAGCTAAAGATGTGCTGGCGGGTCGGACTTTAAAGAGCAGCGTGAAAGACCGAGGCGCAGGCGCTCTGAAGAGACTGGCGAGTACGGCGTTCTCGGGAGGAAAGACGCCTGTCGCGTCTAAGAAAGGGTCGAAACGTCGCCGGCATTCTCCTCAGACGGGCGGTGGCTCTTGCAAGAGACGTAGAGGGGATGTATTCGACCGGTAAGCGCCTAGGCGTTCAGGTATAAATAAAAAGACTGGAGGCGGCCGGCGTCAGTCTGTCGGCCGCGTGAAGAGAGAACACAATGGCTTACGTACACGAGAGCAGTAACGAGTGCGCGCTCTCTGAGCTCGACCTGCACACCGTAGCGCCGACTCAGACTACTATCTTAAAGTCGTCTTTCCTGGGGATAGAAACAAAAAACTCTTTAGAGGATGGAGGTAACATAAATTTCACCATCAACAAGTCGCAAGAGTACACAGACCTGAACGAGAATTACCTTCATCTGGAATGTCAAGTGCTGAAAGCGAACGGAGCGGCGATCGAGGACACCGACGCGGTAGCTCCGGTGAACAACTTGGCTCACTCGCTCTTCAAAGACGTCCAAGTCTCCATCGGCGGTTTCAAAGTGTCTGGCAACACCGAGACCTACCCTTACCGAGCTTACTTGGAAGGGTTACTCAACTACAACAAAGACGTGAAGGACGGCGTCATGAGCGCCCAGGGGTGGCATGAAGATACGCCCGGTCAGTTTGACACGTTGACTGACGCGAATGCGGGGTACAAAGCGCGCAAGAAGCTAATCTCCAACAAGCGCTTTTCGCTGATGGCGCGACTGCACTTTGACCTGGCTCATCAACCGAAGCTCATCGTTGGAGAGACAGAAATCAATCTCACTCTGAAACAAGCGGCGCCCTCTTTCTATCTGATGTGCGCCGCTGACGGAGGCTACAGCTTGAAGATCTACAAAGCAAAGCTCTACGTGCGACGCGTGCTGGTGGCGGACGCTGTAGCGGAAACGCACGAGAGAGCGGTGATAGAACACGGGCCCTTCGACTACCCGGTGAACAGAGTGGAGGTGACGACGTACGCCATCCCTCAAGGTAACAGAGATCACAGCTACACGCACTCCAACACAGGCCAGCTTCCCAAGTCGATGATGATTTGCTTCCTTGACCACGACGCCTTCAACGGTAGCTACACCAAGAACCCGTTCGAGATGAAGCATTACGACATCAGCTCGCTTCAAGTGATAGTGAACGATCAGAAAGTGCCGAACGACGCCTACGTGCCCGACTTTAAGACCAAAGCGGCCGTGAGAGAGTACCTGGCGCTACACACGGAAACGGGGATGTACGAGGGCGCGCACTCCTGCGGTATTTCATACGATCAATTCCTGAACGGTTACACGGTGTTCCCCCTCGACTTAACCCCAGACAGATCGCACGACGGGTGTCGCGTGAACCTTATAAGAGCGGGTCAGCTGAGGGTGGAAGTCAGTTTCCGCTCGGCGCTACAAGCGACAACAACGGTGCTACTCTACTTGGTGTACGACAACGTCGTCGAGCTGACCCGAGATCGACACCCCGTCACCGACTACCACATGAACTGAAGACAAGACGGCGGTACTTGGCGTATCGTATGAACACGCTTGAAATAAGCAGAGTGTTGAAGGAAAACGTTCACACAAAACATCGTTTCCTGGGCGTTTTCTCTTGTGACACTATTCCGAAGCACCCTATCAAAGACACTTGTTTCGTGAGCAACACAGATCCGCAACATTTACCAGGTCAGCATTGGGTGGCGTTTTACGTGTCGAGCACGGGTGAAGTGTACTACTTTGATTCCTTCGGCTTACCGCCGCTGAGTGCGGAGTTCTTGTCTTTCGTGGAACGCTCTGCTCCGTTCAAGTGGCAAAGAAACCGCATTCAACTACAAGACACTTCTGCTGACACCTGTGGACCTCATTGCGTTCATTTCCTAATTGAAGCATGTCGAACAAGAAACCCCAAGAAGTGCGTCATGCGCATGAGCAAAATCCCAAAGCTGAGCGACGGGGCCGTGAGTCAGAAGCTATCGATGATGCTGTTGTGACGGTTTGTTGCGATGGCGGCCGTTTCATGGAGGCAAAGATTCTCTGCCTTGCCGAAATGGTGTTGGATTTATCCAAAGTCGTGCAATGTCTATTGGAGAGAAGTCGTCCGGGGTGTGGTGGTGCGAGTGACGGCGGCGTGAGACTTTGCGGCCTGTTGAGTTGCTGCAAATCGAAGAAGCAAGCTAAAAAAGCATAAACTTGTGTGTTTTTTCTGATTGAAATGAAAATAAAGAATAAAATGAAAAGAAAAGAAATTATCTTGTTGTGTTTTTATTTCTATATATAAGTTACATAACTTTTTTTTGTTTGTTTGTTTACAAACAGTCACGTGTCACGTGGTGTTGTTTACAAACAAGAGAGCCACGTGGTGTTGTTTATAAACAAACCCTAAGTAGGTCACGTTACCCTAGTTACCAGAATGCCGGCTTCTGATTGGCTGAGCCTAAGTAGGTCACGTGACGTAAGTAGGTCACGTTACCATGGTTACCAGAATGCCGGCCTCTGATTGGCTGAGAGCTTCTAAGTAGGTCAGTAGGTCACCTAGAATGCTGGCTTCTGATTGGCTGAGAGCCCTAAGTAGGTCACGTTACCATGGCAACGGGTCACGTGACCAAATGGAGGCCTCTGATTGGCTGCATGTCGATTGAGTAATAAACAGTACTTAACTATAGTCCCGTTCCGATACATACTATACTACTGGTGTCGTAAATTCTCGCCTATTACCGTAGCCTAATTCTCGTATAAGCCGCACCCCTATTTTGAGAGAATCTTATAAGCCGCAAGGGAGATAGGATAGTTGCTAATTTAGTACTATTTTATACAAGCAAAGCCCCTTATATAAGCCTCATCCCCACCTTGAGAGAATCCTTAAAGCTGCACTGGGGTTCTGACTCTTGTACAAGCCGTGACTTGTACACGAGAATTTATGGTATTTGATTGATTGATTGATTAATTGATTTTCTTTTATTTATACTGAATTTGATCAGGCATTATGCTTGCCTATGCTTTAGGTCATATCCAGTCGAGGAATAAAAGCACTTAAAATCGATTACAGTACCCTAGTGGGTTGAATAAGCACACCTGCGTTCATTAGATAATTAATGTGGATGGTACCAATTACCCTGCGCTTATTCAAGACACAAAATTGTCCTAAATTCCTAAGTCGATACCATCATTAAACCTATGGCTACGCCTTTTCAGTACATGTAAATTGTCAAGCCACTGCAGTATCAGCTGTGCAGATACCGCCGATACTTTAGTGCCATTTCCCTTCGTGTGCCAGGTTGACATAGCTTCAGCTGTATACTTTCTTTTTTCGGAGCAATTTAAAAAAATAAAATATGGGTTAGCACGAATTCGTCCATGGGATTAGCTTGCAACTCCATTTGCATAATTTGCGAACGTTCCTTGTCTAATGTTTGCAACCATCCTAGTTGTTGGGTCATTCATAGTTTATTTTTCTGCTAAAACTACCGAATCATAGGCCTCAATTTCGTACAAAACATACCCATATAGGGTGCCGGCTATACGAGGGTATTTATAACTAATTCACTATAGAACAGAACTGAAGTTCCAAAAATCATACCTCAGGTGCGTTTGCATAGTTTTCCTGAGTTGGGGTGCGGATTTACTTATAAGACTAAAATAAACTACACAACTATTATTTCTCAGCTCTTGAACAAAGTTTATTGGTTATGTATTTCATTCACTCATTTCATTGAAAGAGTATTTTACTTTCACAGCTCACAATCTAGTTGACATGAAGCTTTAATATAAAACAGCATACATCCCGCGTGTATATATATGTACACCACAACAGTAGGAAATGCTGTCTCAGCAATACCATACCAGACATCTGCATACAAAGATGAACAAATACTACAGGTTTTATTGAAGGAGTACAATGTTGGCAATGCTTTAATAGGTAAGCAAATCTCCCCTGTTGCACTTGCAGTAATGCAAAACACCCAGGACACTTGTCCCAGTTCCCAAAATTTTTGGCTTTTCTTTTTTGGAAGAATTTTTATCAGAAGTGGATTCTGCTCGTATTACATATGTGATGGGGTTTCCCACCAAAACAGGGTGGAATTATTTTAGCCCCCCCCCTCCCCCACACCCCAAAATCCACCAACCCTCCCTTTATTTGAAATGACCAGTGACTTAGTACCTAAGATGTACAATATCAATAGGATTAGACCTTAAGTATGATTATACATTATTCTATACCAATATGTACAGGCAGAAAGCTCACCGGACCTAGAACCACCTGTCCCAGTTAAGGCCCTCAGACGATGAACACAAATTGTAGTACGGTACATTTAGTCCCGTTTAAACACAAGCATAAATACCTTTCTCCTTAGTTTTCAAGTATATAAAATATCACCTTTACATTCTGCTACTAAATAGAGATGCTAAAGTTTTAATTCATAAGTGTGACGTTCATTTGCAGTTTGCGCCATGCTATATTATATAAATTAACTATAGAAATTGTAAAAGGACTGACAGTATTGAATATCAATATATTACAAGTACATGTGTTGAAATGGCTTAACCACGGCAGTGTTTGTTCCCGACTTTAGTACGTTCATTCAGAACACGAAAAGGTCAGACCAAGAATATTAGTTCCCAATCTTTGTTCCTGCAACACTATCCATTTTTCATGAGTGATCAAACATAATAGATTTTCCATGTGTAACACATCAAGTTTTCCCATATTAATTTATCAATTTGACACTTATTTTTACACCTTGCAATACACAGATTCAGAAAGACGTTACAAGATAATAGTGGCGACCGATTTTTCAACTGTCGCCTAGACCAATCTACACTTTTCCCTTATCTATACTTAGCCTCTTTCAAATTAGTATACAAATTTGTCTAAACCTTTCTTTCTGAATTTGCCTTCCATGGCCCACAGCACAGCACCGTAACGCATCAGAAATATACCAACATCATGAAGACTTATTCAGAGTTAATCGGTTTGACTGAATGTGACAATGAAGGCTTGTACCCGGTTACCCTACCACGCAGACATGCTTGACTACTTTGGGTATAGTGTTTGTCGCATTGCGAAGCTGGACTAGTACCAGTTGTAACAAGTTATAAACGAGATTGTAATTAACCGCCAATGCGACAAGATATGTCATACCATATTCTTACAGCTTATTATGTACAGCCATAAATATGACACCAACTATCACTAAAGCTTTCACTATAAAAAAAAAATCGAGAAAAAAACCCAGTAAATGCAATCATTAAAATTAGTAAATCATTAAAAATCCGCATTCATTTGATAATTATTTCCCGCCGACTCTTGGTTGGAATACCCCGGCCCATAACAAGTCGCCCGAGTGAAAGCATCAACTCGTGGAAGAGTACAAGGACTAGGCCGGACATCTAAATCGGCTCGACGTAGTTGCCGGGGAAGAGACCGGTGACTCCGTCCATAACGCCTTCCCACCATCCGTCGTCATTACGTTTGATAACGTAGATAACAGCGCCCTCCGTGAACGAAAGTTCATCCTCCTTATCTTTGGTGTAGTCGTAGATGGCACACACTGCAACAAGAGACACCCAATACAAACTCCTGCATGTCAATGGAAACACATCGGTTAACATGTGTTTCTTCACTTAATTGCCACCACCCCTCTCCCCACTGAAATATGTTTTCATCTCATCGCAAAACACAGAATAAATTTTGCAGAGAATAAAATTGGAAGTTTCCCTGTATCTAGGATTTTGGTTAAGGATCAGAATTAGACATTTCCATAAAGAAAAGGGTCTGAAGTCGAAAGCCTCCCCTCCCGAAAAAAAAAGTCTCAGCACCGTATGGAGAGCCTTAATGCTGACGTTCCTTTGTCTCGGAATTTGGTTTTCTTCAAATACGTCCCCTTGATGACGTCACAGACTGTCATAGCAACACAATGTGACAGAACAGTGCAACAGAGGATTTACAAACAGATTTATTTTATACGTGTGCTTCTGAATGACTTCCTTTGTGGTTTTTAAAGAAAGCAAAAGTGTGCTGACGTGTTTGGTAAGTGCGTCTGACGTGAATGGGTAAGATCAAATAGGATCAAAATTAAAAGAGGAAATGCATAATGAATGCTGAAATAATGATCTATTAGTCTCCTTCTTTTCTTCAAGATAGGACATATTGATGTAGTTTGAATCAAACTACATGTATAAGCATATGGAAATAGGTAGCATGTCTCATGAATATGGATAAAGTATGCAAAATATCGTTCAATACATAAGATAAAAGTGAGTTGATGTCTTCACATTTGACGCACATAATACAGGACATAAAAAGTGTAAAAATTGAAAATCATGAACACAAGAACACTAAGCAAATCGAAACACATGAAATCGAATAATTGTTGTTTGATTTGTGACGAGAAGCTAACTTAAGTTTTCTGAGAATGTTCACTTAAATGTAACATTACATAATGATAAAGTGCATGCTTATGTATAAAACAAGGATATAAGAAAAAATACATCAAAACATCTTAAAGAATGTGGTAGTATTTTTTTCACTGGGATGCTTTGTATGTGTATTACTGGGACGGGCAATCACTATCACATCACTACTTCATACTGACTACAAAAAAAAAACAGTATACTGGAATTAGCAATGTTATGTTGAAGTATTATGCATGCTGATTTCCGAAGCCCCTCCCCACCCAACCTTGTGTAATTAAATTGGGAATGTGGCAAAATGTTACACTATATATCTATGGGCGTAAACATTCATATGCAGTTTAATGATATATTCATGTCACCCATCTCTACTGTAGCAAACTATGCTAATTGTTTTCATGTTTTTTTTCTTCTGTATCCCCCCCCTCCCCTTTCACAAAATCCCCAAAACTTTCAAACTGAAAAGACTAATACGAGAATAGCTCCATGCGGACGAGGACATTAATGCACGGCATCAACACTAGATGTCACTGCGGTTTATCAATGTCTGTGACGTCATAAAAGGCCTTGTAAGATACCACGACACACACTGCTCTTGCTGTTAACACATACCCCTCTCTACTGCCTTTTTACCCCTTTTTTCCCCTTTTTTTTTGGTGACATATTTTTACTATGAGAAAATTATAAACTCACAATTAAATCTCAAAGTTCTGATTTGATTGTGGAACATAGGATTTTCTAAAATGGAATTCTCATCAGTTTCATTTCGAATTGAAGTTTGAACATTTTTTTCATCAGTTTTGCTAAATAATATTTGACTTAACCCGATGCAGCAAGGTCAGCGTGTTGAGGTAAATAACGTGGTCACTTACGCTCGGTTGCGGAAACTTACCCTTCCGAATGTAATTTTTGGGAACCCAATCATTTCGACCTAGTAACCCAAAACAATACCTTCATGTGTTAACTGGGTTTTAAGTGTTAGACATGACGTGGGGTTAAAAACATTAAAAAGCAGGTTTAGGCCTTAGAATGAAATTCTTTCAAGTGAATTAAAGTAAAATAAATGATAAATAAAAATACATAAAACAGTATCCCTCACAAGCACATGAGGGACAGTCATCCAAATTCTGGTGCTGGTGAAATGTGAAAGTAAGATTTTGCAGCAGTTTTGATAATTTTCCCACTGTCTACCCTGTACTAAAGAGTTCACATTGGGAAGAACCAAGTATTTTTCAGGTAGAAGAATGAATTTCTGCGTTTACATTTCAACACTACGCACCAATCAAGTTTCTTTACTTGGTATAATCTAAATTGCTGCCCCAGATATATTTGGGTTCAGTGTCATGCAGAGAGAATAAAAGATTGATATTGCTTCTTATGCTATAACTTATGTTCTTACAAGAACTACCTAACATTTGAAAACTAATGAAGTTTTGTCTTAATTTAATTGGAATGGTGGGTTTGTCATGGGTATAAGAGAAGGCTGTATACTACAATATCATTAACATTCTATTTTCTTAGATGATAGAAATACCATGGTTAAAAAAAGTATTTCTGACCTTTCTCAAGGTAAGCCTTTGGCACCCAGTCTGGCTGACCATCATCCATGTGGCTTCCATCCTCAGCGTAATTATGCCCGTACGGTCCGCCACGTCGCTGATTGGGTAGATGCTGTGAGGGTGGCCCTTGGTGGGAGAAGTTTATATGTGCCGGGCGACCATAGGTTCCGTAGTTATCCTCATACATATTGGCGGAGGTGGTGGTGGGTGGCGGCTGGGAGACAGGTATTTGGTCTCTGTGTTCCGGTGGAGGGGGCAGTGGAGGCGAAACTGTAAAGTAAGTTATAATCTTTTAAGACACTGCTCTTTCCTTTTTTTTTTAAATCACTTCAGTACATGTACTCACTTCACTGTGCTCTCACATCTTGATTTGAAAAAGTTAACATATTCTCTTTTGAGATTTTGTATGGTCAAAAAACTAATTCAACTACCAATCACACACAACATTTGATATTATATATTCCCTAAATTCTAAATACAATTATCTGAAATTATCAACTCTATCAACATGAATATTTTTGATTATAATCAGTAATTTGATGAAATGATTCCAAAAGGTTAAAAGTTATTGTTGTTTGAGTGCTACAAACTCACTTATTTACAAGGAGTGCAAGTTTGTTAAGCGGTTAGCTGTGAGTGTCGAGAGTCGACCCTGTCGGTCGAGGAGGAGTCCCCTCTCATTACTCTTACACCACCATCAGCACTGCCACAGACAAAACAAAAAGCTACCTGTCTCAGATAGATCAAGTACTCAAATGCAAGAGTAATCATACTACAGGCCTTCTCATTCAAAGAGGCATTTGGCTATTCATGATGAGTAAGATTTCAGCTATTGGTGATTGATTTTTCTAGGCAGTAAGCAGACTGTTGTATAGTGTCAGAAATAGCTGAAAGAGAATTAATATTAGGCTGGAGAAGATTTTTGTTTGTTGGGGATAATATACAAAGTCAACTATGGATGCTATTCACCCCTGGTGTGAGATAGAGGAACTAAATGGCATCCACTGAAACAGGCCTGAAATCTCAACAGGAGAGAAACAGGAGTCAAGTTCATTGAGATTGGATCAAGTTTTTCACAAATCAGCTTCATCCTCAAGGTCACATAACCACAATCTCAAGGTCAGACTACCTTAATCTCAAGGCCACATTAACCTTAATCTCAAGGTTAGGAACGAGAATGTGACAGGCAGAGGAAGCTTAGGCAGACTACAAGACCAAGGGCATCTTACTCCAGCATTTATAACAATAGGGATGATGTCAAGGTCACTAGGCGGTATCACCGCATAGGTTTGACCTTGACCTTGAATGGCAGGCCGACGAACAAGTGGGTGCAGGGGGTTTAGTGGGAAGGTTAGCATCATCAAGGGTTATGTCACGGCCAAGAGATCAAGATCAAGATCACTGAAATTAACTACTTCGAATAATCCGCCCGGTTTGTCAACCTTACTGACTGAAATTTTTGTTCCGCAACGCTTAAGTATGGTGATAATCACCCTTAGCTGTTCATGAAAAGAAAATATTGGTGGTGTTACAGTAGTATAGCTACACTACATTATCAGATTAATTGTCTAAAAAGTTCAAAATGTGGTTGACAAGCCTGCGGGTTGGCGAAGTTAGCAAGGTTAAGGAAAGGACTGAACAAGCGGTGAGCAGCTAATAGGCTCATTAGAGACAGTTGCCACCGCTGGGCACGTGAACGACTGAGTACGTTGGTCTACGTGATCCATCATAGCCTCGTTCTGGATGCTGATGACCGGCATTGACAGCGGGGGTGGGGCCAGCTCCTGGTCCCCCGGTGGTGCTGCCATGGCAACATGGAGGGGTTGGTGGTGGCCGTAGGGGCTGGTGTTGATGTTGACGCTGAGAGGCGGTGCTGCTGTTGGTGGGGGAGGAGGAAGTGGTGGTGAAGGAAGAGGGGGTGAGACTGCAACATAAGGGCAACCTCGTTTAGCTACCGTTCTCAATTTTTAACCATCACCAGTATCAGACACAAATACGTAAACACTCAATAAGTCACTATGATATTCAGGTAACATCAGACAGATAAAACCTTTGGGTAAAATACAAAATAGTTTCAATAACATAATATAATACAATTATTTCCAAGTCCTGTATCAAATACAACCAACAGCTGGAGGATATACTCACTAACATTTTTATAAATTGTAAGGTGTACTGGCTTGTATTAGGTTGAAAATATCTATTCAATTGATCATCTTTCTTATGTGGTATAAATTTCTATTGGGGTGAACCTAAATTATACCAAACTGTGAACATGAGAAGCAGTGGTATTAATTTGTGATTTGTGAGGAAGAGTGTGTATCTAATTTCTATTGGCAAAGCCCTGAAACAAAAGCCTGTTAAAAGCTAAATTGTAAAATAAGTTTCATATTTTTCTCTTTAGAGCGTTTAGATCATTTTGATGGTACCAGTAGTTATTTTGAACTCCACGTAATATTCAAAGTAGCATCATCTTTCCTTTTGGGATCACTATGTGTGAAGTTATCTGTAAACTGTTCATCTAACATGGCAGCATCTACCTAGATATGTAAAGGTCCTTGTATGGATGTGTGGACAGATATCTAAATGGTGAAGAAATTATGCCCAATTACTCAAATAATTATAGAGGAAGAAAGAGAAGATAAAAGTGAAGGAATAAAATATTATGGGTGGGGTTTGGCAGGCTAAGGTAGAAGTGCAATGGTAAGAAGATTCTGTATTTTAGGATGACATAAATCTTTTGAAGAACTTGAATTTGCTCAGAAGATATGAAGATGAAGGTAGGAAGCAGGGTAGATTGGCATAAGGACATGAGCAGCAGAATACTTATAGGGACAAGTAGGTATGACTTCTTTATGGGACAGGGTGTGGTGGGTTGGGAAGTAGCAGCATAGTAAGACTATAAGAGGTAAATCTGTTTCTAGGACAGGGTGGAAGGTAGGTAAGTATTAGAGTACACTACATAGGTAGTTAGTTAGGTACACCGCTCGTAGGGGTTGATCCCGGCTGACAGCAGCACATGCAGCGGTGGAAGACTGGGCACGGGCGGCGGTGGTGGGCTGGGAGAGAGGTCATTCACTGAGCCCAAAAAAGACCCGAACCCCACATCTGGAACACTACGGGAGTGTGCCATCAGAGCTTTCCCGTACGCCTGCTTGGACAGAGCTGTCCCGTACGCCTGCTGGGATAGAGCCCCGATACTGCCGCTGCGGAGTGCCTGCGCCATGTATGGTACACTCAGGGAGTGGGCGAGCCCATTCAGTGGCACATACTCTGCAAACCCCAACTGGAGCTGCGAGAGAGCCCGACGCGCCTGGTAGGACTTCCCTAAGTACTGTGGGGCACCACAGCTAGGGCAGTCACTACAGGCAGAGGGGGACAGCGGTGGTGGAAGTGGGGTGGGGAAAGGGGGCTCAGGGTAGGGTGGGTTGTCTGAAATTAGTCAAAGGCAAGACTCTTTGTCAGTTGGGGAAATAAGGCTAGTGAACAATGCAGAAATATATCTGGATACGAGTAATTGGTTGTTAAAAAGGATTTTCTATCAATCATCATAATATTAGCTTCTTACTGCTATATTTCACCTTCTTACATGGCCATTTGTTAAAAAGAAGAATGTTGAGTTTGGTGTATGATTACCGTGCTTAAAATATCCTATGGGGTTAGCCACTGTCCACTTAAGGGTCACTTCACTCTTACTTAGTACACATTATAACTATGCTAAAATACTAGTAACTCATTGTACATTATCATACTGTATGATATCTTTCACTGTTACACCCTACTAATACTGATTAGTGTCACTGTTTAGGGTATAACTATAAGGATATACCTTTTTAAAGGATCAGATATACCAAAATTAGAAAGAAGGCGTATCTTCTTTTCCTCTACGCACTTTCATTGTTAGAGAAGCAGCAGTATAATATATGTGCTTTTGTGTGAACATATGACCAGTTCTACCCTCTTAACGGTAATAACCATCTCCTCGAGTGAAAAGAAAATAACTCCATCTGTTGCATGGTGTGCAAAATGGTACAATGTAAAATAAATAAGCCATTATTAAAAGTTAATATACTCACATCACAATGAAGTGATACAAAGTTAGTAAGGTGTAACACAAGATGTCACCAATATCTGCACACATTGTAGGGGTTAGTGATTTTATCGCGGGGCAGCTATTGTACTATGTACAAACTAACTACACTAAGTAATACTACTGCTTCGCGACAGCCTACAGAAACACCTCAACCCCGGGGACTCAGCCTACCAATACTGACGGTCCAGCTACACGTTTAGCAGCATGATCACCTCAGCATGTTTTGTCAACTCAGCATGAATGAGGTTTCAGATTATCATGTAATGTTTGATGTGTCTGATATGGTACACATGTACATTTCACTTACCATAGGAGCTATACATTGTGATTGTTTTGGACAGATATTTTTGAGTTGCCAATTTAAATAGACTAATAGATTTTGACTCAACACAAGTTAAACAAACTTTATCAATTATAGGGATATTTAAACTAATTGAATTCTGAGTAGACTGAAATGCTTGCTGGTTGCAATATTGCTAGTGGTGTAAGCGATCAGCTGATGGTAGGGGTGTCTCCCGGTGGGAGGGAATGACTTACCGTTTCCGGGACGACTGCCGTAAATGTCTGGCAGGGGAGGAGGGGGTGGGGGCTCTGTAACAGAGCGGACCAGCACAGACGTGTACACAACACAAGGACTACGCTACAAGCCGTACCCATCACAGGTCGCAGCAATAGGAGCCGAAACAAGCCACACCTTCTACTGCCGACAATGGCAACTACACTGCAGGCAACTCTCAGGCTCAGTGTTTTAAATTATTAGAAATTTCCATAGTTATATTACATAGCATGATATCATTCTGTTCTTAATTTTTTTATACTATGTTTCCTTTTTTTAATTCATCAATTTCTTACAGGCAATTTTATCATGATAAATTATATAGCAATATCTCCAACTACTTCTTTAATTCGTCTTTTGTTTAGAATTATCTTCATTCATGTAGTATTTTGCCAAATATTTCCAAATAGACATGTATATAATCAGGTTTATGACTAACTAAAATATCTTCCAATTTTCTACAAAACATTGTCCAAAGAGTAAACTTTCAAAACTTATGTATGCATTTCAATAGTTTTCTTGGTAACATTTGTAGCAATTTCCTAAATATCACTGTATCAATTTGAAAATATTTTAACAAAGGCCATTTAAGATTTTCAAGAGTGGCTTATTTCGGTGTGTAAAAAGAATATGTATACAAAAAATTCCCACAAACTTTGAACAAAGATTTTCAAAATGTTATAAAATCTATCAAATAAGGAAAAATGTTTGTACGAGAAAACATAAAATACATTTATATCATGCAATATACATTCATACACCCAACGTGCAATACAGCGCATGTTATTCTTTTCTAACGTTAGCTATAAAATAGCAAATCTATCTGCCGCTATAATTTGGCCGTTTCAAAGCAAATGCAATGCTGTACCAAAGAAAATACATCGAAAACGTCTACAGATATTCACATCTATGATTTCAAAAAAAGTAACTACTGGTATAAAGACGGTCCTAAATTAGTACCATTCTTCTCCTGGTGTACATAACTGCAGTACTACTGCCTGGAATGCTGGGCATTGATATGAAGATACTCACCATAGCTCTCCTGCGTCTGCAGCATCTGCCCACTAGGCGGCGCGCCTGCTGGGGTCATAGCAGAGATCGGGGGTGTGGTCGGACCCTGCTGCTGCTGCTGCTGCTGCCGCATCTGCTGCTGCTGCATAGCAGAGTGTATCTGCTGCTGCTGCTGAGGGGGCAGCTGCTGTGCCTGCATTCCCTGTCCATACCCACTAGGCAACCCACCGGGCAAAGTAGGCGGCACCTGAGCCACCTGAAAATAGATACACACACTAAAATTAGAATTGTGAATAACATGATTTTGTGAAGTGGGTGCACACAGTGGGGATTGCTGAGTGATCCCTGCTGGGGATATACGCTTGGAGTAAAGCAGTGGCTTTTAGTTCACTCAGGCGTGGCTAGACAAGTATAGGCGGATAGCGCCGAGTTCCCTGATGTTTCCCTCGGCGAGAGTAGCACAAAAGCCCTTGCACCAAGAAAAAGTACTGCACCCGCATTCCTGCTACAGTAACATCTAGACAACAGGACAAGTACTTTGCTGACAGTGCTAATACAAGCCAGTAACTGACACTTGTGCAAAAGGAAAAATGAATTTAGTGATTTGAAGCAATTAGTTCCCAACCCTGTCCAAGCCCTGCCCTGTGTTGATGATTCCCGACAAAGTCATTCAGCTACATTCACTTCACCTCCTAAAACTAAAACATTTCACTGTGAAGGCCAAGTTCTAAGAATATTACAGACACATCAACACAGATTTAATACGAACAACATTGATTTTCACAAAGGAATTCCTGTACTTCACACTTCTCTCATAAGGTAAAGAATATTTTAGAGGGTGCCTTAAGGTGATTATTCTTAGCATACAAATGTAGTATATACTAATTCAGGATACAAAATGAAATAAAATGTTGGATTAATTATGAGCAAACATTTCCAGGGAACAAAATTATCAGAAATACCGGTATGTCATAAACTTTGTGTGATTCATAACTGAAACTAGAAAATGCCTGTCACCATATGACAACCTTAGAATTAAACAGTGCTACAATGAAGTACAAAAGTATTATACTTAAGTAAAATTATTGATGGCACATACATTTGCACAAACAACTATTATGTTATCTACAAGCTGCAATTAATGGAAAGGGGAAAAAAATGTAACCTATTTAAGTTCTACTTCTAACAGCAAGACAATGCTTTGATTAAGCTCTAGTTGTCACTATCAAAAATGTCTTGCTATTCATGTGAGATCATGTTTTATTGTTTTTGTTACCAATTGTTTGTATGCTAGCGACATGCAGTTTAGAAATATATAAATATATCCTCTACTGAAGCTCAAACACTGTACAACATAGACATCTAGTCATAATTATCAAGAATCCATAGAATCACACCAAATCAAGTTTACTATGAGGGGAGGGGGACATATTTCAAAAATTCCTTTTCAGAGATAAGGTTTTGATCTTGATACAGCACTGAATTGGAATGTTCTTTGTCATTTTACAGAGTTTCAGAAATTCAACTTTCTCTTTGCGCAATGAAGCACTTAAAAGATATCACACATCGTTATTGTGTTGGGAGAAGAATTAAGGAACCTTGCTTCTTTTTTTAAATAAAATGAATTGTAAAAAAATTATCTTTGGGACAATGATTCTAACAACTGACCATAAATGATAAACCGAAGAGAGTAAACCATGAAAAAAAAAAAAGGTGTTCTACTAGTAACAACATTGAGAGCATGCACACATTAAAATAAAGTACTAAAACACCAAAGAGGACACAGACTACAGAAGTCACAATGACTCAAACAAACGAAACACCAATAAAACAACAGGCAGGGTTGTCGCGCCTCCCTATTTGGGGGATGTGCGTGCCTGGACATGCACGAGTTGCTACCTGGTGCTGCTGGGGGGACTGGTCCCGCTGGTTAGGGCCCTGGGCACTGAGGGCCAGGGCCCGGGAGATGGAGGTGCCGTAACCATTGTGTAGTGTGGGCAGGACTTGAACCACCTGCAAGACCAACCAACAGAGGCTGCCGGTGTTAGAGCTGCGAATGTGTGTTTGTATGATGAGTGTTAACATTGTGTTGCTGGAAGGTCAGTCTCAAACACCAGGATCTAGATGGCAAAGCAGTCTGCACCTTTTCCATTCTCAATATTCCTACCCTAAGACATTTCCCAAATATTGAATACAAATTAATGGGTGAATAGTTATTTGTCTTTGCTTCAAGGAGGGGGCCTTATTCAAAGAGGATTTTTCTAATTTGGCCACACATTTTGCATCTTTCTTCAAGAAATACAATTTGATCAAGAGTAGAATGAATTATATTAACCCTTGGGAAAAGTATACTGGTAGGAAAAGGTGCAGGCATGTTCTTTATATAAGCATTACAGATGAAATGCCCCTGGTTAATAAGATTGAAAGCATGAAAATGAATGATGTGAGTTGCCTTTTCCTGTTTGGAAAAATGAATGTGTTCAGTGGAGATATATAGAACATGTAATAGGAGGCGTACACATTTAAAGTAAGTATATTTGTACAATATATGTTGAAATTAATAATTCATATGAAACCTAGATTAAAAATGTATTGTAGTATTGTATTAAGATTAAAATATCATATTAAGAGGTTACTTATATTCTATACAACAAATCAATTAAAGATTATAACTACATTAAAAAAATATGAAGAGATTAAGTATTAAACTTAATATTATAGTTGACAAAATGTGAGAACAAATATGTAGACAAGACCAAAACCAAGGAGGTGTGAAATCTAAAATCTGTATACTTTAGTTTGTCAAATTTCTAACCGTGAAGTAATTTAAATCTTTAAAATTCACAATTGCAATTGAATCTTATGATGAAAAGAAAAAAGAAATATTAATTTCACACCTGACAAAAAATATAAATAAATATGTGCAACAAAAGTGCAAATGCCCTTCACTGATATACACAGAAGGGTGCTGCTGATATAGATAATTTCACTTCAAATTATATTTGCAACATTTATTGCTTAGGAGACAAAATGAATTTCATATGGCCTGAAAATTCAGAAGCTATCATGGTGTCAAAAATGTTGATATTCATAAACACATTTCAGATTGTACATCTCTCCATTGTGAATGAAAAGAACTAACTGTTTCTAATCATATTAGTAAGCTGTACTAGTTTTTTTGTGTTATGTTAATATACTGTTGTAAATATTCATGTTTCACTAAGCATACTTATGTATATATATGTTCTGATATGTGTGTGGAGTGTGGCAGAGGTGCATCGAAGAGATAAATATAGTTGACATGTTGTAACCTGGTTTGAAGGAAAGGGAGGGGCTGAAGAAGAAGGAGAAGGAGGAGGAGGAGGGCGGGCGACTGGCCTACTGCTGCTTCCGGTCCGGTAGATGTTAGACGTTGGGTGACCAGAGATCTAAAGGAAAGAAAATTTGAACTCCAACACAAACGAAGCAAATAATCATGTGTGAACAAAAAACCCTCAACTTCATCACGTCTTGTGCCACAGCAAGTCTTTGCCTAAGGAACATGTGTGAAGTTGCCTTAACTTATAATCTAACAATAAATCAGGTATAATTATCAAAATTATTGTAATATAGTGATTAGTCTAAAATCTGAAATATAAAACATATTCCAAGTGAAGTGCACTATCAAACATATACCGTAATTATTAGAGAAAATTGATTACAAATAAACATTGGTTGGTAAATAGTTGTGATATCAAAGCTTTCCATGTGGATGGAAGCTGACAACATTGAGACACATTTTCATTTGTTAAGCCATGCAATATGAAAGGCGTCCATCCACCATTACCCTGCAAGCAAGCAGAAATCTGGCAACTTTGAGATTGTTGTGCGCAAACTTGGAATTCATCAGAGAACAAGAATTTTCATTATTCTTTCAAATGATATTGTCTCATGTATGAGCCGCAGCCCGTACATGAATCAGAACCAGCTTTAATTTGATACCAAACATGCCTAGATAGTATGTGGCTTATACCAGGGTTTTTAGCAGTATATTACAGTTCTAAAGTTGCCATAATCAAGCCCCCTGTGAGGCTCATAGGTTCTCCCAAATTGTGACTTCTATGAGGGTTTGGCTTTCTACGTTAGTTTTTACGGTAGGCAAAAATCATAAACCTAAAAGGAAATTACTCTTCCCAGTTTGCGCCCAACTTGATCCACATGTGAATACACACACTGACAAGTGTGCATCTTTCAGCGCGGTGGCCAATATACATACCAAGTATTTCCAGATAGTGTGCATTTGACTAAAAGATCCTCAAAACACCCCCCCCCCACCTCCTTTTTGATTATCAATAAAAATGTACCAACAGATGAACTAAACTGACCTTTTATTTATAATTTCTAAATCTAAATGAAAATATCTTCTCTAACTCTAAGGTGAATGATGTGTATCTTTGTATGATAGTGTTGCATGCTTTAACTACCATGAACAATGTATGAATACTTTATGACCTATGGCTACTATATATTTATATTATGCATTGTCCCATAGTTGTGTTGTATATGAAGATTTGGGGGTAAATCATGTAAGACTAAACTCATTGTAATAGCTGAAGGTTTTGATGCTTTGCAAGAATAATTCATGTATTAATCTTTTTTGGGAGGAAACAAAATGTCGGAAATTTTTTTTATTGTGTGGTTGCTTCTAAAGATTTCCTTTAAGACAAAATGAGGAAAATATCCATAGTGTGTGCCGTGAAAAATGCATTGGAGTACAGACACAGAAGACACATAACACTCACAATACTGATACAACATCAACATACACATTTCCCCACATAACGTTAATAATTTATGCATTAACAGAGCTATGCAAAAATTTTAAGAATATTGACTATGCCAGCAGCCAATTCCGTAAAGCAGAGTGTTCTGCAATGTCTGCACAAATTTGCTTATAATTAAAGCATTAAACCTGGCTCGTATTATTTTGCAGATAATATAAATTTGAAAGGTGGACGAATTTCAATGTTAATTGAGGATTGTGTCTCTAAATATATAATATAACATAAAACACAGAAATGCATAACATCCTATGTTACTGTCCCTTAACCTATCCACTGACCTGTTCACGGTAGATTCGCTGTTTGATAACACAAAACGAAAACATATCAGACACTACCTCACTTTGATGTTTCAACCCTTCTTTTCATAGAGGCAGATCACTAAAGAGTGCTAACCAATGATGTCAAATAAGTATGTTTTATACAAATAATATGACTTCTTTCCCATTCCCTTAGCTTCTTGTTACTTTCCCATTCCCTAGACACTCCATCCCCTATTGGCACACAGAAAACCATATAAGAAATATAAATATTCTATCACAGTTTGCTAATTATTTTAATCATAAAATATGATAAATTCAAATTAAGGCATCAAAATAATAGAAAAAATTAATTCACTTTAGAGAGGGACAAATATAAACTGAACTATGAAATAAGAAAAACTTTAAAGCATAAATCTAAATAATGTAGAGTAACTTTTTGACAAAAAGTGACATTATACTATATAATTCAAAAGATACAAAACACACCATGGTACTGACTGTCCCTTACTTTTACATGTATTTTTACTAAATTATTTTTCAAGCGTGTAATATTTTTGACACTGTGGGTTAAAGTTTAAGACTTAATCAGAAATATTAGAGTGTATTGTAAAAGAGATTGTATTCATGGCTTGTTCATAAATATATTCAGAAAGTTAAAGGACGTGAATCATATTTTGATGCATGTCTCTTGTCAATGTGCATTGTGTTTTTCTTTAAAATTCACTTTTGAAGTTGTTTTAAATAGCTCACTAAGGGAACAAAGTATGGAATTCTCCAAGCGAGTGAAATTAAAAGGAAACCATACCACAAAACCTGTAAATAAAAACTGTAATGTTTAGATAATTCCACTGCAGACATGCCCATCATGAAAGTTATCTGACCTCTATTTTACCCTACAGGTATTCCACAACAGCATTTATTCTGGAACTACTTTGGATCCCAAAATCCTATAACATGCGCCGGAGGTGTGTTTATCGTTTGGCCTGCAGTTTATACACGAGACTTGACGGTAGAATTTTTTATCATATAGAAATTGAATGGGTTATTATTCCAAAGCCAGTGTCTAAATCACTATTTTGAGTTTAAACCAGTCCTTTTCTAACCATTGGCTACTGTAAACATGGATTATTTCACACTGTACATATTTTTGCGAATTTTGCGGAAATGAAAAACACTCGAAAGTATGTACAGCGTGAATATTTGTACAGTATTGAATCAAAGAGCCAATCTTGGAAAGCTGTGAATTTAAATACAAGCAAAAATGTCCTTTTTAGCTTATTCACGGAAATGTATATGCGCAAAAATATCTATGTTTACAGTACATCCCTGATGTTAAAAGTAGTTCCATTTTAAATGCCATAATGTAACCCATTAATATTTGAGCCCACCGCAACCATTAGTAGACTCTGTCTGCCATGCACATTGTAAGCTGCAGCGACTAGGATGGAGATCTCTGATTTGTCTGTATACCTGCTGAGCTGAGCGCTGCGGTGAACGTTGCTGTTGTTGCATCTGGTGTTGCTGTTGTTGAGACATATGCTGTTGCTGGTGGGAAGGGGGTGGCGGTGGGTGCGCTGTGGGCCGGTTGGACCCAGGGCTGTACCCATTCTGCACACCACCAGCTGGCATACCAGGCACCATCTTAGTTACAGCGCCGTAGACGATATCACACAGAAAGGAAAGACAACCAGCCAATCAGAAGAGACATTTATAACATTATGCTTAACTAATCTTAGAAAAGATACTGGTAAGTGAACAACGGTGTCACCAGTTGAAACGAAACGATCCTTTCGTTGTCGTTTCCGCCTTTTTGAAAAAAGAAATCTATGAAATATCAACATAATGAAATGGGAATCCAAAGTTGAATGTATCTAAAAATATAATGGGAACAGCTTGTGTTGTGTTGGTGCACCATACACTGCTGTACACTTGTTGCTAATGTTGTTGGAACCCTTATTCATAGGGAAAAAGACATGAGATTTAGACAGGAGTTATGCAAATATGCCTTAACATCCATTTGATGGCAATTGACTGTAGAAAAATGCCAAAATGTGAGCATTTATTTGATTAAAGCAACAAACAACCCAACTTTCATGCCTGAATTATGATCATTTACCTTTTACAAGCAAGATCATATCATTTCTTAATAGTAAATAAAGCTTCTTTGTTATTGTATGACTATCTTTACTATATAGCGTAACAGGAACTTAACGGGAGCAATCTTATAAATAAAGAAGTACCTGAATATTTCCAATGGCAGCATAGCCGCTGCGCCGTTCTGCCTCTCGAGTCTCTTGCTGTGACTTTTGATAGTGGCCTGGAGCATAGTGGCTGGGGACAGAAGGGGGTGAGACAGGCGGGGCAGGGGTGCGGTAGGGAGAGGAGGTCTGACGGGTCAGCGTGCCACCACGCATCACCGACGGTGGAGTTGGAGGCTTAGTAGTGGGCGCCTGACCCGCGCTGCTCACGGCGCTCTTAGAGGACCCAGAGGAGGGACGCCTACTGCGCGGGTTGGCCTGGGCCACCTGCTGAAGAAGGATGTACAGATGTTTTTTAGACTAGAGGCTGAGATACATCGTAAGCATAGACACAGCGATAATTTTGAGCATTTGTTTAATATGAGTTCCCAGGTCCATTAAAATTTCTCTTGAAAAAAATCGGGATCAATAAATTTCTTTTAAAATATCTATTTCGAGAAGACCCAGCTGACATTAAAATTAATGACAAAATATGGAACGGTATGAAAGCAAATACCGAAAATTCTCCTGTGCATTATACAACATTCCATATTGTACATGTAATACTAAAGAATTCATATTAAAACATTTCTTTCCAAACGCAATAGATATTCAGTGTCAGGCTTGCAATGTATCAAATTTTATGTCAACAGAATTTGCTCAATAGCATATAATTACATTTGGCACTTTGATGTCTTCTTTGAAAGAAAATTGAACACAAATAATATATGACTATAATTATATTTGTAAATTATATTTTTGAACTGCCTTTGCTAAAATAAAGTGCTATACCTCAGAACATACTACAAACCATTGAGAAGGTATCATTTTGAACAAACAGGCCTAAAAGCAAATAAAAACATCAAAATTCCACAAGTGCCTAGTGATCTTGAGGAGGCTTTATTATAGGGTATATACTCTATATCCTTATCTCAGCTTAGCACCAACAAAACTTAGGGGATATGTAATAGAGAAAGTTCATCTTTAATTTATTCATTTCCCTAGGATCTTCAGAGATCCTAGGGAAGACAAGACATAATTATTGTAGCATAATTTTGCATTATTACAGCTACTATAAAGTAAAATCATACTTATAAGCACAAATACAATGATTTAAAACTAAATCATCTTTGCACAGCTAGGAATGACTACAGCACAGTAAGACATTACAGGAACAATCAGTGAAGGCTAGACTATTTGTAGAATACTTTGTCAGTTGTATAAATTGAGGCAGCTAAGGGAGTTGTGATAGTATGATGAAATATTCTCTTTTCAGTTCATGAGCTGAAGAATGAAGTAACAATTTCATTCTCTTGAAAAATTCTCAAGCATGACAACTTTAAAAAAAATACACATCCTTCTTGTTTGACACTAGGGCAAATACTATCTGCTGGAGTCTTTACTGCAGGTACTAAGTACAGGTTACTAAAAATGGTAATATATCCCTTCTCTTCTGTATATTAATTCTAAGAGAGTTCTAAAGAATATTGTGACCTTAGAATCATTCATACTCCACAAAGCAAAAGAGATTTTAAGTTCATTTTCCATTTGAGTATGATAAATAAAAAATCTAAATTTGGAAAGTATTGCTTTGTCATAACCTTGCAGCTGATTGTTCAAATTATATCAAGGTAAACTGAGGGAACTTAAAACACCAAGAGTGACCTAATACCTTTACCCCATGGCCGATGTCGTCGAGAACTGCATAGTCGATGGGTTTCCGCACATATTTGATTGGACGCTCTGGTTGGTCCGGGAAGATGATGCCTGGGTTCTTCACTCCTTGTGGTCGTGTGGTTGTCTTGTTGGTTGTCAGCACACCAATCTCACGACGGGCAACCTTTTCTTTGTGGATCATGACAGTCTAAAACAAATATGCATATTCGTCGTAGCGCCGCTAGCATGTGTTGATCATAGTCAGCACACGCTTATTGTCTTCAATGATTAAGTAACTGAGAAGTCCTGGATAATTGTCCTATCAACTACAATGTATATAATCAGTCAAAATATGAATGTAGGGCCTATTCATTATATTTTTACATAATATATGATAGCATTTTAAATGGAAAATATAGGTGTTAGAATCTATACCGTATTCGACGTAATAAGCGCCCAGGGCGCTTAAAATATTATTTTAAGTGAAAAAATCAGCCTCAAGTATTCATTCTAATAAGTGCCCCCCATGACTGTCATATACAGACCTCAGTGGCAACTAAAAGGCTTCTTACACCTTTATTACTTCATACTTGGCTTGACCTTAACACCTGCACAGGTGTGAAGTGCTCCATTTACACACAGGTGAGAAGATCAGTAACAGAATCGCAGAAACACATTAAAAAATCTGCAAAAAATTCTGCAAAAAAAGGGGGGGGGCCCGCTTATTAGGGGGAGGGCGCTTATTACGTCGATTACGGTAATGCCTAAGCTCATTCGACTCTTGGGCTTGTTTGTGGTCAAACCAATATTCATATTGCCAAATACCATAGTTGGATATATAAAATCTGAACCAGGTTGTAGCCTGGATGTCTGGGGGGTCTAGTGACAGTCAGCTGTCTGAAGTTTTGCCACATTTACATCCAGTTACCCTTATAAAGTTCTTCGGTGAGCGTATAGTGCTTAAGAGGCAGGTTTACTCCCCTTATAACATGTTCACGCGTTGCTGGTGGTTTTCTTAAATACTGTACAGAGTAGTGTGGCGATTTGCCGTCAGGTGGCGCCACTGGCGCCACCAGTGTCAAAAATCGGAACTATGGCCGCCGATGCCGCGATGTCCGTAATCTTATGTTGGAGAACTCATAGCACAAAAACTACTCATAGTACAGACTTGTGCTTGCCTAGGGAACTAGGTAGGATAGTTCTCTGTGCAAATCCAAGAGATCATGTTGATATGTGGCCTGGTTCTTGAGTTATGAGCGATCTCCTGGCACTGACATTTTCACACTGACAAACCCAGCTTGGTTTGTTACTCATTCAATCATAACAAACCATACCAGTACTAGTTTTCTTCAAATCACACTTTACATGCACATGCATCTTTACATCTTATTAGCTACTCTTATAGAGCCCACATTCATACATCTTATCATATAAAATTGACTGTGCAAACTTTATTATAAACTAGTGTATTTTGGGCCAGTTTGGGAGTGAGTCTTTTCAATAGAAATCACTAGAATCCACATGCTTTGGCCATGCTTGCCAGTCCCAGTGACAGTGCTTGATTTTAGCCTTTAGAGCACAGATTTGGCCCATTCAACATTTATTTTACCCGTTTTTGAGACCATAGATTCTAATGCAACAACTTATTTTATCATAAATTTAGCCATTTTGTGTATTGCAATTGCAATATAGCCTCCAATCCCCCTCAGCCAATCAGGGCCCAGCTCCTCCCTGGGCCCTCCTATATAAGCCAGCTGAGGAGCAACTCAGGCAGACCTGTTCAGGCTCTCACCCCACCAGGACCTTGGCCATCAGACTACCAGCCCAGCAGTACTTCCAGGACTCCAGACTTGGCCATCAGACTACCAGCCCAGCAGTACCTCCAGGACCCTGGACTTGATGGCATCTCTACACCCCCTGGCTTCCACTGGTTGGACTTGATGGCACCACTACACCTCCTGATCTCCACCTGTTGGACCGATTTGCCTCTGGACACAGTCTCTTTTGTAGAGATCTGGACTCAGACATGTAGATCTTGCCCTTCAGATGTCCGACCGATTTGCCTCTGGACACAGTCTCTTTTGTAGAGATCTGGACTCAGACATGTAAATCTTCCCTTCAGACTTCCGACCGATTTGCCTCTGGACACAGTCTCTTTTGTAGAGATCTGGACTCAGACATGTAAATCTACCCCTTTTAGATTGATGCTTGGTGGCCTAACTTGTCTCGGAGACTACCCCACGGCCGACGTTCCCCTGTTGGCCGATGCTGGATGGCCTGACCGGTGTCCGAGACTGACTGTGGCTGACGAATACCTTTAAGACTACAGTACTGATATTCGATGGCATTCCCAGGTTTACATTTATAGCCTACCTAAGCGGCTATTTCTCCACTAAATTCACAAAGCCTACCTGAGCGGCTATTTTCATTAAGCGTTACATATAGCCTACCCAAGCGGCTATGCTAATATAAACAGATAACTATATTTTGGTATAGACCTATTACATCTACTTATATATTTTTGTGTGAACTATGACATTTTACTACCAGCAATAAAGAGTATTGAACTGTAAGTCTATTTGTTGTCATCTGTCCTTAACTCAGTGTTAACACCATCCTAGCGGTCCGAACAGTAACCTATTTTCGAGCGAGAACACAACGAGAAGTCGCGATTACCGCTACATTTATGGTGCCGTGACCAGGATGGTTAAGTCACACTGATTGAGGACATTTGAGTAACATTTAGTAGTTCAATTTCTTTTGGGCATAAAGGTTTCAGTTTGGTCTGAGGTAGTAAGTACAGACACACTTTTCCAAAGACAGATTACACAGCAGTCATGGATTTCCTGAGAAGGAGTCTCACTGCTTTTAAGAGCCTTTTTATACCCTATTTTAACTCATCTGAGACACAGCAGAACACTTCTCTTTCTTTGTCTCAGCCTACCGGTGAAGACAATGCTAGAGTGACCTCCAGCGTAGAGTACAACCAAGGTACTCCTACCACTCTGAACAAGATGGGACTGAGACCAAGGTCTGGCCACCTTTCCCGAAGGAAAGATAGGCCCCAGGAGAAGAAGGCCAAGGACCCGGTACACTGCAATTGCAACTCCGAGCTGGTTGCTTTGCTACGCCACTTCCTCCACCTTGCTGAAAATGCTGGTTCGGATAAGCCTGGGTATGCTCACATGGCTCGGCGTAACCCTGAGAAACCGCATCGGCGGAAATCTGAAGTCCAGTGCTTCGCGTGCCAAAAGTATGGTCACTACGCCGACAAGTGCATGGAGCGAAAGACAGCAATCCGTGACAACTCTGCAGAGATGGTGACACTTGGTTCCAGTGACTGGGTGACTCTGTGCCCAGCTGACCTGCCTTTAGACCCTTAGATGCTGAGCCAGCCAACAGAACTGATGACAACTTTGGTTATGTCCTTTGAATGGTGTGATACCCATTCACCAATCAAGGGACATGCCACCCTTCTTCACACCGATGCAACATTGCAAATGATACCGGAGGTGGTGCCATACGGAATGCAGGACAGAGAGGAGACGGTTATCCCCTGTGCCAACAGGTCTCTAGGACATTGATGGTGCGATCACCATGGAATGGACGAAAACACTCTGGCTGGCATCCTCCCTGTTACACACTTCTGGTACTTACTCCATGAATGACCCTTTATGTTTAGTACCTTGAGATGGTTAATTTGGTAGACAACACAGACAATATGGATGGATTCGAGATGACATTTTAGAAACTGAGACTGAAAACCGGCCAACACTATTTGGACACCTATCCAGGGTAAACCTAGGGAAATGTGTGGCAGAGGAGAGAAATCATCAGGTCATTGGTTTTGGCATTGTGTGCTGTCGCCAGACTTGAATAAGAGAGTAGAGTCAGTGACAGTGGCACATGTCACACACAGGCTGTCAGGGGATTACCCAGTAGGGCAGTGCTGTGTGTCACCTTTTTGCAAAAGAGAGTAGCTCAGAAAGCTGGAGTTCTGACATTGTGGGCTGTCGGGTAGAGCATTCCCAGTATGGCAGTGCTGCATGTCACTCTTTATGCAGGAAGGTGGGGACCTCTAAGACGGTGTTTCTGATGTTGTGGAACATCTGAGATGGACTACAAGTCACGTGCAGACTGACAGGCGTGCCTGGATAACAGTATGCATGTCACCTTCTGCAACACCTTTCACACCCTAGTTCAGAGTAGTAGAACATTGTGGCCGAAGGAAGTCGTGGACTCAAAATCAAGTTGGGGAAGTTCATCCTACTGAAACCAACATTTTCGAGCTTTTTCATAGAGATCTATTTTGTCAGGTTGTGACAAAGAGCTTTTTCAAAGAGATCTATTTTTGTCAGTGTTTCAAAAAGCTTTTTCATAGAGGTCTATTTTGTCAGAGTCTTCCAGAGAGGTTTTTCAAAGAGATTTATTTTTGTCAGTGTTTCAAAGAGCTTTTTGATAGATTTATTTTTGTCAGAATCTTTCCGAGAGTTTTTTTATAGAGATTTTCTTTGACAGATTCTTTCTAAGAGTTTTATTTTTTTATTTCTTGTATAGATTTTTGTTTATGTTTCATAAGGTTATTCTTAAAATTTGGGAGCTACAGATGCGGGGTCGCATCTTTTCAAGAAGGGGTCGGTGTGGCGATTTGCCGTCAGGTGGCGCCACTGGCGCCACCGGCGCCACCAGTGTCAAAAATCGGAACTATGGCCGCCGATGCCGCGATGTCCGTAATCTTATGTTGGAGAACTCATAGCACAAAAACTACTCATAGTACAGACTTGTGCTTGCCTAGGGAACTAGGTAGGATAGTTCTCTGTGCAAATCCAAGAGATCATGTTGATATGTGGCCTGGTTCTTGAGTTATGAGCGATCTCCTGGCACTGACATTTTCACACTGACAAACCCAGCTTGGTTTGTTACTCATTCAATCATAACAAACCATACCAGTACTAGTTTTCTTCAAATCACACTTTACATGCACATGCATCTTTACATCTTATTAGCTACTCTTATAGAGCCCACATTCATACATCTTATCATATAAAATTGACTGTGCAAACTTTATTATAAACTAGTGTATTTTGGGCCAGTTTGGGAGTGAGTCTTTTCAATAGAAATCACTAGAATCCACATGCTTTGGCCATGCTTGCCAGTCCCAGTGACAGTGCTTGATTTTAGCCTTTAGAGCACAGATTTGGCCCATTCAACATTTATTTTACCCGTTTTTGAGACCATAGATTCTAATGCAACAACTTATTTTATCATAAATTTAGCCATTTTGTGTATTGCAATTGCAATATAGCCTCCAATCCCCCTCAGCCAATCAGGGCCCAGCTCCTCCCTGGGCCCTCCTATATAAGCCAGCTGAGGAGCAACTCAGGCAGACCTGTTCAGGCTCTCACCCCACCAGGACCTTGGCCATCAGACTACCAGCCCAGCAGTACTTCCAGGACTCCAGACTTGGCCATCAGACTACCAGCCCAGCAGTACCTCCAGGACCCTGGACTTGATGGCATCTCTACACCCCCTGGCTTCCACTGGTTGGACTTGATGGCACCACTACACCTCCTGATCTCCACCTGTTGGACCGATTTGCCTCTGGACACAGTCTCTTTTGTAGAGATCTGGACTCAGACATGTAGATCTTGCCCTTCAGATGTCCGACCGATTTGCCTCTGGACACAGTCTCTTTTGTAGAGATCTGGACTCAGACATGTAAATCTTCCCTTCAGACTTCCGACCGATTTGCCTCTGGACACAGTCTCTTTTGTAGAGATCTGGACTCAGACATGTAAATCTTCCCTTCAGACTTCCGACCGATTTGCCTCTGGACACAGTCTCTTTTGTAGAGATCTGGACTCAGACATGTAAATCTACCCCTTTTAGATTGATGCTTGGTGGCCTAACTTGTCTCGGAGACTACCCCACGGCCGACGTTCCCCTGTTGGCCGATGCTGGATGGCCTGACCGGTGTCCGAGACTGACTGTGGCTGACGAATACCTTTAAGACTACAGTACTGATATTCGATGGCATTCCCAGGTTTACATTTATAGCCTACCTAAGCGGCTATTTCTCCACTAAATTCACAAAGCCTACCTGAGCGGCTATTTTCATTAAGCGTTACATATAGCCTACCCAAGCGGCTATGCTAATATAAACAGATAACTATATTTTGGTATAGACCTATTACATCTACTTATATATTTTTGTGTGAACTATGACATTTTACTACCAGCAATAAAGAGTATTGAACTGTAAGTCTATTTGTTGTCATCTGTCCTTAACTCAGTGTTAACACCATCCTAGCGGTCCGAACAGTAACCTATTTTCGAGCGAGAACACAACGAGAAGTCGCGATTACCGCTACAGTAGGAAATACTTACCTGTGAGAGGTGGCTCACAGATGACTCCATGTCCTTGAGCTGGTTGGTCTGTAGGTCCAGCAGGTGCAGAAAGTTGGTGGCCAGTGTGTTGATCTGGTATGCCACACTGGCCAACGACTGAGTCGTGTAGCTCTTGGTCTCCTTGAGGGCATGGGGCTTGTCTGTCGCCTGTGAAAGTGATGTTGGTATTTATCTTGCTGTCTAAGAAAGCTTGTATGTTTGTTTCATGAACAGGGGGAGGGAGAGGTGGTGAATAAGGGATTAAGTGCGGGAAATCACCAAATTACTCAGAAAATTAAGCCTATGAAAAATATGTGTAAAAACAGGTGGAGTGGGTGGGTTAGGGTGGGGGGGGGGGGGGGCGGGCGGAGGATAAGCTGAGAGCAAAAAACATGGCTTGCTTCAGTAAGGTTATTAATAATTGGTAACAAGGTTGGTAACAAGGTTGGGATGAGCGAGATGGCCACCCCTCCCCCTACAGGGGGTCAAATTATTTGCCCCCCCCCCCATGTCTTTCTAAAACTGGGCAGAGCACATACCCCTTTAAATGTAGCTATGCATGGCTTTTTCCATTGAAAATAAGACTATGGGATATCAATTTACTGCTGCATGTTACATGTAGTCTATATCAGATAAGATAAGGTAAGGTAAGGTAAGGTACGGTAAGGTAAGGTAAGGTAGGGTAAGGTAAGGTAAGGTAAGTTAAGTTAAGTTAAGTTAAGGTAAGGTAAGGTAAGGTAAGGTAAGGTAAGGAATAGTATTGTTGAACTAGGGTTGTCTGGTATAGATCACTCAGCCTCCCCCTATAGGCCTTTAGTGAAAGAAAGAAGACATTAGTTGATTTAAGTTCCGGTACCAGTATGTGAAAAAAAAAAAAAAAAAAAGTTGTAATTTGATTGGTTACGTGACCCGCTAAGACAGGTTGTCACTGTGATTTTAACACCCTTTTCTAGTACTGTACATTTCCGGTTCCTTTTTCATGTAGACCCCTCTGGACATGTGTTATCTTAGATTATATAAGCCTGCTGAGGGCCACACTGTACTGTGTGATGTAGATGCTGCTCCCGAGATAATAAATACATTTTGTATCATGCCATTGCCAGTGTAATTTATCAACAACAAGATTTTTATTTTTCTCATGCAGTCATGGACATGGCATTTTGACTGTCAGTCTAATACACTGACACTTTCTAGAAATGGTTGTATAAATTATTATTACCGTATTCGACGTAATAATTCAAAATATAGGCCTACATGGTTCATCTCATACTTACCTGAATCATATTTTGAATATCTTTTAGATTTTGCATTATATTTTGTGATGGATAAACTATATTTTTTCTGTTAATGGATGGCTAACACTGCAGTCTCGGACTCCCAGCTCAATGCTATGACAGGCTATGTAGATATATGGGCTGGAGCAGATCTGCTTTGGATTTTAGTGTCAATTTGTGGTGCATAAATTGTGTATTGAGCAATACAGACCCTTCTTCAGACAGATTCTTACCTGGATCCAACCGCTGATTACAGTAATGTAGGTAGGGTGGGGGGGGGGGGGGGGCTACTACATTAGCACCTAACTTAAAAGAGGTCATTAAAAAAATTGTGTATTGGAAAAATTGTGTATTGGAGTACGATGACAGCCTGCTCCCAGGGTATCCAACCAGTAGGAGAGTCGCTGACTGAGGCCGCTAACATTACTACCTTATCGAAACACATGACCACCCATTGACCAATCAAATTAGCAATAGTTCTGCTTATTCCCAGGACTTTATCGTTTATGAACAAAATTTGGGCAAATACCAGTCTTTGCTTGGGTCAGTGCTAGCCCCATTTCAGGTAAACTGGTCCTATTTCAACCTCTGCTCTGTTCGAGAGCATCATCGCTTGCTGGTAAAAGAAGTTCCAGTGCGCTTGGTACTGTAAAATTAGACGTGTGGAAGGGTACTGCGGAAGGATCCCCCGCCCACCACCCAATATACGGGGTTATTAGGCCTTTGATAAGGATTACGTGATGATTAACACCTTTTTCTAGTAGCCTACGATAGCGGATAGGGCCTACATGTAGTACAATGTAGGCCTACCATAGTTTTCTGGTTCCTTTTTTTATGTAGACCCCTCTGGACGTGTTATCTTAGATTATATAAGCCTGCTGAGGGCCACACTGTACTGTGTGATGTAGGTGCTGCTCCCGAGATAATAAATACATTTTGTATCATGCCATTGCCAGTCACAGTGTAATTTGTCAACATCTTGATTTTCATTTTTCTCATGGCGTCATGCAGTCATGGACATGGCATTTATGACTGTCAGTCTAATACTCTGACACTTTCTAGAAATGGTTGTATACATTTGATTTAATGACCAGTAAACACGTTTATTAAGACATATTCACAAAAGCCAAAAGCGTGTCACAGTTTTTGAGTGAGTTCGAAAACGGCCCAGCCCACTGAACCAAAACTGTCACTGACTGACTCAGTGGCACTGTCTCGGTCGAGTCTGTGTCTCGACTGGAGCGGAGGCACTCATTTCCGCGATGGAATCGAGGGTGCCACAGCAAATCCCCAAAACAGATAGAATTACAACTTGGCGTACCTGAAGGTAGTTTCCTTCACAATAGGCGGCGACCTTTTCCAGGTTCGCATGGCTGTCTTGGAGGTGTCTTCTTCCCTCCGGAATATCGTGCTCTATGAGCTGTAACAACTCCACCACGGTCGACATTTTGGCTTCTAATTAGGTCACAGCCTCGCTCTGAAATTTGGAAAATAGTCTCAAACAGTATTAGTTTTTCCAAAATTCATCAAATACACTTAGTTCATTGTGAATGACTAGTTGAGTAATCGAATTTTACTATTTCGAAGCACATACTTTTAGATAATAGTACTATTACTGTTAAATAATTTTTCAACAGTTTGCATTGAGGCTATTGCATATGGCCGTCTCGTCAACAAAAATATTCTGCATGGAAAACAACTGGTGAGTACACATTTTAGGGGATAGCGTGCTAATTTGGCAATGCAGCAGACTTATTTGATCTCGTTTAAACACTTTCATGTTCTCTCTGTTTGTCTGTGAAGTGTCACAATCATCTGCTGATGTATTCTGACAGAAAGCACTGATTTAATGTAGTCCCTCTCACAGTCACACACTGTGACACAGTGAGTGAGTGACACCTGCCCACTGGGCCAGTCAATGAGTCAGTGACTGCAAAGTAGGCTACCAGTGCTAATCACACAGTGACACACTACAGTCTGTAGGGCCTAGTGCAGAGACCATCAGATCAGGGAGGAAGTAGTTTCATTCAAAGTAGGAGGGACAAGGGGGGTATGTGACCCTTTTAATCCCTTTTCTCTTTACCTTTTTGGTTTGACCTTTTTTGGGGGTTGGCCAAAAGGGGGGGGGGCTGCCCCCCCCCCTGGTTGCCACGCCCCTGCAGTCGGAGTCCTGCAGGCTGCAGTCGGAGTCGGAGTCAAAGTTAGTTGACTACACAGTCACACACATACTACATAGTCAATAATCTCTGCTTTATTTTTAAATAAACCTACGTCTACCCAAAACCGTCTCTCACCTATGTCTAGGCTACGGTCTTACCCTATATATCGAACTGGAGGGGTTGGGCCATGGGATCTCTGCCAGGTCTCACCGTAGGCCGAGGGCAGTGATCCCAGGCCCAAACCCAACACTGAGGGGGTGATCAGGATTCTGCCAAAGCAATTTTATGATAGTTTCTACCATAATAATTCTTAACAAAAAAGTATATTGAGACAAAATCCTGCCCCACTCACACAAGAGTAACCACTGGGCAGTGATCTGTCAGATCCCGGGGTCAGATCACCTGCCCAGTGCCTCGTTTTGGTTAACATAGGCGTCAATGGGCTCACTCTGCCCAGCTGCCCTCCCCTATGATAGAACCGGTGTCCCTGCCCCTGCCCTAGGACTCTGGCAGTAGCCTGAGTAGGCAGGACAGAGATCATGATCACCAAAGTCTAAGACTACTTAACCAGTGTCTATCATATTCGGATATAGCCTGAGAGCAGGCTGTCATCTTACCGGCCCCAGTACTGGGCCTAACACCAGATCAGGGAATGGCCCCTTATAGGGATGTATCCGATGTAAAAAGGTCTAGAATCGACTTTAAAACATATTTCGAAACTCCATAAGAAACTCACCTTATAGAAAAAGGTTTTGAGTGTATGTCTATGTGTACGGGACTCTCGTGCTGCGCACTTGAGCCCGTACACATAGGCATACACTCAAGGCATACAGAGTCTAGATGCATTATCGTGCAGTTTTGGTTTAGTACTCAATAGATTACACATATTTTAATTACCTCTTTCAGGTATAAATCTAGGTAGTACAGTACAATCGTTGTACCCTATATCGACACCAGAGTCAGAGAAGACTAATGTCTGAGGATGAGCCCATTGTACTAAGTTACAAAGTAGCCCCCAGCCAAATTAGTACAAATTAATTACCTCTTTAATCTAAACCAGCAGCTTCGCTGCAGGCAATACTAATATAGTGTGGACATTTGGTGCATTGGGGGGTGCCGTGAGAAGAAACTTGCAATAGCAACATGGCGCTGGGCGGGAACGTAACTACCGACCAGGACCCAACAAAATCGCCTCAGGTGGACTGCATCATGGGAGCCGTATCGATATTAATGTGGTCCTAATAATAATATGTCTGTAGTTGGGTGTGTATTCCCCAATACACACTTTTGCACCACCAAAATGGCACAAAAGTCAGGAGGAGGTAGGAGGATCCCATGTCGATTTTTGAGAAATTCCCATGTCGCCATATGGCTTTTAAGATTGTCCAATGTCCTATATCACTCCATTTTTTTCCTCCTGTCGCACGTCACTAAGCCTCAAATGGTCAATGTCGCTGTGTCGAATAAAGGGTCTAAGCATAGGCCGTATTCTGATTCGCCTATAACCCGCGGATTACACTATAAAGAGAGTACATGTAGTCACTCATGTCACCCTACAGGTTCAACATGATACAGCATGACTGCTGCCTTAGGGAGTAGACTCACCAGGGCTGCATATAACATGTGCATATACCAGCAGTATGCGGCCCTTAAAGGGATAGACAATGATCGTGGTGCATGGCACTAGACGGCAGCAGTGCATGCTATACACACTGGATTCCGAAATTTGTTTTCTCCTTGCTAAAACAATCACCATTGAATATATTAGAATAAACATACATTGTATTTTATATTTCACAGTTTTCCAAGAAAAATGAAAATATGAGAAAATAAAACAACACGTTCTGTGTGGATCCGTTTGTTCCTATTTACTTGTATTATGTTTGGCTTGTTTACAGTCTGAAAGTGCCTTTATCCTTTTTAATATCATCTATACAATATCATTAGTACCCTTGTCCTATATGTAGGTCAACTATACTTTATCTCACACGATCTCTGTATTGGCTGCTACATGATAGAAGCCACGGCAAACATAACACTGATACCACAATTCTTGCCCCTCACACTTATGATATAACAAACTCAAGGTCTATTGTTATAATACTAACAATACCACTGCTTCATGTACACCTACTGTTTGTGACATTGACGAAAAGGAAAATCATCAGTAATAAAAGCTGATGACGTTTTCATCAAAACAATCAAAAAAAAATACCATCAATATCATTTGTTTCCTAGGTTTTGATAGCCCTTGGACGGGGGTTGGTAGTTTTGGCGTTGGGGGTGGGGGGGGGGGGGGCACAAAAAGTTCGATCCTGCAACGGGAAGGGGGGGGGGATGCACCAATGAAACACCTCGGTTACACGCCAATACAACATACATTTTATTGGGGTGGGTGGTTCAACTTCTCATTGCTGGGTGGAGTGGTGAGGGGGTGTCAACGAAAATGTTCCTGTCATGAAAAAGCCACCAACTGCACCTACCAATCTACCGGCCCTATTAAATACAAAGGGTGTATAGTCCTGTTTCGACTAAACAGCAGGGGAAGGATAGAGCACTGATCAGCTGATGGTAGACTCTGTTCCTTTGTATTCTATTTTTAGCCTCAGCCTGGTGCATATTATGTTATCTAAACGTGGGAATTCGTGTTGCCATGGACTCAAATAATGTGGGCGGGGAGGAAGGGTAGGGGAGGGGGGTCATCGGTCATCATAGAACAAAAAAAACACGTATGAGACCAGTCAGTCGTGAACATGAGTTGCTATGAATAGAAGTAAGATCTTGATAAACCGAAAACCAACTAGTCTATAGATTGTAGGCCAAGGGTAAATATATGCATTTATGTACACTCTGCACCCACTCGGCAGTTATCTCATTATCTGTAGTACCAGCATGGACAAAGGTTTTAAAACACAAACTGGTGACATACTCTGTCCTAGGCTGATTCCTCCGTAACCCTGTAAGAACAGCATGTGGCCATGAAGCAATATTTGTCGTCATGATGCAATGCCATGGCGGCAAGGCATTCGCATATCATGACGACCTGTATTGAGCGTACCAAACACGTAGGGTCGGCGAGTTACTCGCCAGAGCTGCATTCAGTTTCATGTATCATGACGCCAGAGGATATGTGATAGATACCCTACGAGTAACTGAGAGTATGTAAAAATAACCACGGCACACTGACTGGTGGCCTCATAGGCCACCAGTCACTATACCATTGTTATAATTACATAACTCAGTTACAAGGAGGGTATCTGACTTAACCCTCGGTTATGTGAAAATAACCAAGGTGTGAACTCCTTTGTCTAAGCCTGCACCCGTGGGTTAAAAGACATTAAAGGACCATGTTGTCCTACAGGGTTAACTACGGGTATCCTACATCTATCCCTTCACGTCATGCTACAGGACATGCTGACAAGAGTTAAACTGTCTTTCTCTACCATCTCCTTACGCTATACCCGCCCTATTCCCACCCTATAAGGGGTCAAGCGGGTCGTCCTGTGGGCGCGTCCATTACTTAAGCTGGGAGTGGTGAGATAAGTACTGATAACAGCGGTCACATGGGTACCGGCCGTTACATAATGCATCCTAGAAATTCTGCGGTGAATGCAGGGTGTTATCTGATTGGTTGATAATATATCCAGCTACACGCCTATAACCTCTCCCCTCTCCTGCCCATACTCCCGGTAACCCATGGCCAGCCCAAGTCCCTCCTCTACCCTCTTACCCCCTCCTTTATACTTACCCTCTTCCCACTTTGTTCCCGTTATCCCCAACCACCCCTTGTCACATATACCCACTCCTCTTTCCCCTACCCTCTATTCTATCCCCAATCCACTATCCTATGCCCGGCCAAAGCCCATATATACCATATATCCTCCCCTTTCCCCAAATCTTGTCCCCTGCCTGCCTGCCTGCCTGCCTGCCTGCCTGCCTCCCTCCCTCCCTCCCTCCCTCCCTCCCTCCCTCCCTCCCTCCCTCCCTCACTCACTCACTCACTCACTCACTCACTCCCTCACTCCCTCCCTCCTTCCCTCCCTCATGTGCAAGAAAAAGTACTAGGATCCAAAGTATCTGATCCACTACCAGCCTAATACTAATAGTGATACAGAGCGCCAACAAGAGCCGCTTCAGCTCCAAAGTTCACCTCACACTGAGGGTGTGTGTTGACAGCTAGATAGCAGTAGGAGGCAGGGAGAGAGAGAGTAGCAGCTATAGGAGTATTAACACAGGGCATTAACACACATGGAGATACACTGACAAGTTCACAACTTCTGCTACTAGTACTACTGGAGGATTAACCTCTCATCATAACTCACCCATTAAAGGACATTAACCTTGAGTACCTGAGACCCAGGAGATTGGAGATTATCTCCTACATCTGCCTCTACCTATGCACATCCATACATGTGGTACAGGCCCTCAGTATGATATAACTGTCCTGGGTGTGTTAGTGATATAGGGGTGCGCACCATACAGGCTGTGTTATCCCATGTTTACATCTAGGTACAGTTGTCACATTTAATACCACTGTGTGACAAGGACCCTGTCCCTCCTCCTCCTCCTCCTCCTGAAGCCTCATACAGTGGAGATTAGTGGTACACAAGGGACAGGGTGGGTTGGTCTAAGGTGGAGCATCTAGAACATTGGCCTTGAACGATAAGATAAGGTGATAAAGGCAAATGGGACTTGTGATTACTTCAATAGTACCAGTTAGTTCAGGATAGTAGCCTCATACATTTGTATACACTGCTCAATGCTACTTATGATACAGATTGACAAAGGAGTAGTCAGCAACACCATAGCGTTGGAATCACGCCCTAATTTGGCCAGATCTGGATGCTAGGATTGGAATTGGAATCAGAGCTTATTTCAGACGTATTTCAGACGTGGGACAAGTACTGCAGTAATCTGAGGTCGGTGTGTGGAGTTCAGGTCACATTGATCGGATCACACTCAACCCTTGGTGCTAAGGATTGGGATTGAACCACTGAACCTCCTTCGTCATTTGTTTTCTTCCTATCCATAGGACGTGGGTGTCATTCTATACAAGACGAAGGAGCAGGACATACTTTTGGGACCTTAGCATAACGATTCTCTGTAGGATCCTACCACTAAGCCTTCGAGCTGATCTCTCCAGAATGGCCGTTACTACCAATAATACATGGAACCAAATCAGAAATCGTCTCATCGAGTTCATCACCTAACACTAACTTCATTGTAGTTTGCTGCAGTAACTATTGACTTGAATGGTGAGAATTTAAGCCGCGGTCTAAACCTTGGTCAAGGGAGTTACCCAAAGTAATAAGAAGTTGGTGCTGATAACACATTGCAGATAGCAGAACACTTAAAGAGAGCTCTACTGTGTCACCTCTCACTGTTCTAGTATAGGGACAAACATAGTCCCCTTTTGCTACACAGTAGTTCTGACGGTGGTGATCAGCACATCTATAGGTTTAACGATGGCGGCTAATCTAGATGTGCCCACATCCTGGCCAAATTCAGAAAGAAAACCTCCTGCGATCCCACCTATGTCGTCGGAGGGAGCCCCACACAGAGGATATGGTAGCGGTGCAGGGGGCAGTGGTGGGCAGCAGGATGGAAGGCCACAGGCGGCCAAAGGAGGAGCAGGATACCAGCCCCCGGAGACACCTTACAAGTATTACCACCCTCAGCAACAGATGGGCCACAGCTCACTGCCACCCGGCAACTGGCTGGATGATATACCACACATACAGGTGTGTGTTTACATGGGTAACCATGGTAACTGGGGGATATACCACACATACAGATGTGTGTTTACATGGGTAACCATGGTAACTTGGTGATATCCAACACATACAGGTGGGCAGTTAGATTGGTAACCATGGTAACTAGGGGATATACCACACACATAGGTGTGTGTTTACATGGGTAACCATGGTAACTAGGGGATATACCACACATACAGATGTGTGTTTACATGGGTAACCATGGTAACTAGGGGATATACCACACATACAGATGTGTGTTTACATGGGTAGCCATGGTAACTGGGTGATATACAACACATACAGGTCTGTGTTTACATAGCTAACAATGGCAACTCGGTATAAACAACACATACAGGTCTGTGTTTACATTGGTAACCATGGTAACTAGGGGATATACCACACATACAGGTGTGAGTTTATATGGGTAACCATGCTACTTGGGTGATATACCACGCATATAGGTGTGTTTACATGGGTAACCATGGTAACTGGGTGATATACAACACATACAGGTCTGTGTTTACATGGGTAACCATGGTAACTGGGGGATATGCAACACATACAAGTGGGCGTTTAGATGGGTAACCTTGGTAACTGGGGGATAAACCACATATACAGGTGGGCGTTTAGATGGGTAACCATGGAAAGTGGGGGATATCCCACACATACAGGTGTGTGTTTACATGGGTAACCATGGTAACAAGGGGATATACCACACATACAGGTAGGCGTTTACATGGGCAACCATGGCAATTGGGTGATATACCGCACATGTAAACATATGTATCCCATGGATGATATAGCACACATACATGTGTATGTTAACATGGGTAACCATGGTAACTTGGTGATATACCACACATACAGGTGGGCGTTTACATGGGTTACCATGGTAACTAGGGGATATACTCCACATGCAGGTGTGTGTTAACAAGGGTAACCATGGTAACTTGGTGATGTACAACAAATACCAGTGGGCTTTTACCTGGGTAGCTATGGTAACTGGGGGATATGCCGCCTGAGTTACCATGGTAACTAGGTGATATGACGCACATACAAGTTGGCAGTTATTGGATTACAAAATGTACCATGGTAACTGGGTGATATACTACACATATATATGTATGTAACCATGGTAACAACACAGTATCGAAGATTAAAAAGCTCCAAACATTTACTTTTGTCAGTGAATAGAATTATGAAGTCACAATGTCCTTCCTTTGTCCTTAACTTGTGAGCATTAAAATATATTTACAATAACAGTTCGTTACTTTTATATTTTTCAGGAAGCTATGGCCGACTCAAGTTTCAATGATGAAGCCTTGGAAACGAGTAAGTAAGACTGTATAATGCCCTCTGTCGTCATGATGCATGAATGCAGCCCTAGTACTTAGAGGCTTAACTTGTTATCTGTAGAATTAGGAGCGGTTAAACTGCTCTGTACGGTTCAGACTAATAGACCTGGCGCTATCTGCCCATTGTACATTTGGCTACATTGTAACTTTCTGCACCAGGGCACGCTGGTTATGTCAGATCCATTGTCTCTCAGCACGCTTGGACTTTAACTTGTGTTTTATGACATCATTATCCCTTAGGCCACATCATATATAAGGTGTTTTTATAACATCTTAGCAAAGGCAGTACATTGGTGGCCTTACCTGCCTACCAAGACAGCATTGTGGCGCTCCCTATTGGGATGTAAGACGGTATAATGTATTTGCGGTTGTTTTGGAATAGGGATTTGTTAGTGGTTAGATAACAAGCACCGCCTCACGTACCACAATCGTGCTATGTTTGATCCTGTTTCAGACCCCAACTTCCAGCTAAACCACGGTGCATGTAGAGTCACAGAGAATATACATGCAATTTACAGTTGCATTAATTATTATACAAACATGTAGTTAGCAGATGATAGAATGCCAGACTAGCTAGGAAGGCTAATAAATGGATTCACATCAGGTTAAACCGTTTAGAAGCATGAGAAGCCCAGAAGAAGGTAACTCACATCACTTTGGCGTGCTATTTACATGACTACTGTAATATACTAGCGAACGTCGCACCAGTTTATGTTAATGCAGTAGCTAAGTTTGTAACCAAAAGGGGTGAGATTTATTAATAATAGCTGTTTTTTAATCGATTCCAACAAGTTAATTCTAAACAGTGATATCTCCCCAGCCAGGTTGACATAAGGTGTAGCTATACGAGCTATACTGATTAGTGGACAGTGATCATGCTTAGACCACATGTATAAAGAGGTCACTGTTAGGTCAAGGTTTAGCCATTACCTCACTGCCGAAACACAGATCTAGTTTTCCACATTTACTGGTATATAGTGTGTAACCTATACTCAGACTGACCAGGATAACTATAATTACTCCCTGCTGAATGGGTGACATGTTTACTGTAACTACAAGCTGACAGAGAGGATCTGCTACTATGGAGTGGTGAGCTGATATTTGTGTACAATTTTATGACAGAATCTGACTACATGTATCTATGTTGCAGCTATGATAGAGTTTGACTATGTATCTATGTTGCAGCTATGATAGAGTTTGACTATGTATCTATGTTGCAGCTATGACAGAGTTTGAATGTGTATTTATGTTGCAGCTATGACAGAGTTTGACTGTGTATCTATGTTGCAGCTATGACAGAGTTTGACTGTGCAGCTATGACAGAGTCTGACTATGTGTATCTATGCTGCAGCTATGACAGAGTTTGACTGTGTCTATGTTGCAGCTATGACAGAGTCTGACTATGTATATCTATGCTGCAGCTATGACAGAGTCTGACCACATGTATATATGTTGCAGCTATGGCAGAGTCTGACCACATGTATCTATGTCGCAGCTATGGCAGAGTCTGACTACATGTATCTATGTTGCAGCTATGAGAGAGTCCGATCACATGTATCTATGTTACAGCTATGACAGAGTCTGACTACATGTATCTATGTTGCAGCTATGAGAGAGTCCGATCACATGTATCTATGTTGCAGCTATGACAGAGTCTGACCACATGTATCTATGTTGCAGCTATGACAGAGTCTGACTACATGTATCTATGTTGCAGCTATGACAGAGTCTGACCAAATGTATCTATGTTGCAGCTATGATGGAGGCCACCAGTCTGCAGGACATGAAGTATGAGCAGCAGAGCCCCACCAGCTCCAACCGCTTCTCCTTCTCGCGTACCTCCAGTACCGGGTCGGTGCATGCCGTCAGCTACTCCTCCGCCTCATCCGCACACAACACCGGTAAGTCGACTCCTCCAGCACCTATACCCACAACATTCCCTTCATTTTGAAAATGAATTTTCATATTGAAAAGTGAATTTTTATTTCAATTTTCAAAAAATGAATTTTCATTTCAATTTTCATTTCTGAAATGAAATTTCACTTTTTGACCGGCTTGGGCCGCTGTACATTTTGTAGCTGAGATAACCTTAACTGTCATTAGGAACATTGGCCCCTGGTCCCAGGGCCCTCAGATTACTGGTAAGGCCCTCAAAGCATATATACAGGTACACAAGGTATTTTTTGCTATCAATTAATGGGGCTTAAAGAGCTGGATCTCTGGCTTCAGGATACTCATAATTGTCGTTCCTGCACATGACCCTTCAGGCCCAGGGTCCTCATAGTTGAAGCCTTTAGATCAGGGCGCCTGGGATGTCGGCCCCCATGCCCAGGGTCCTTCAAGTTAGTTACTGCCCTCAGATGAAGGCCCCATGCCCAGGGTCCTGCAAGTTAGTTACTGCCCTCAGATGAAGGCCCCATGCCCAGGGTCCTGCAAGTTAGTTACTGCCCTCAGATGAAGGCCCCCATGCCCAGGGTCCTGCAAGTTAGTTACTGCCCTCAGATGAAGGCCCCATGCCCAGGGTCGTTCAAGTGTTTGTTTTGGCCGATATGATATGGACATAGACTTTGAGCCAGCCTCTTCAGCAGCCAGCATCACATCTTATTGGTAATGTAATAGATGTTTAGGTAATAGGTCACTTAGTGGTCAGTAGTATATGTGTGACATCGTATATGCATGTAGAGTACCTATTACATGTTATGTAACTGGGTGGACCTTATTTGTGACACTACAAAGGCCAGCTGCCACCCTGTGTAGTCTTATCCGGTCTTCAATAATCCAACACTCTCGATTATCCGGCAGTATTTTTAAGAGCAGTTCTACACATGTATAAGCATAATGTATGTGATCCAATAATCCGGTAGATTAAAAATCCGGCCGTGTTTTACCTGAAGCGGGGTGGTCAGATTATCGATATCAGACAGTACTATCAGGGATGTATACTCCTCACTTTAGGCAACAAAATTAAGACATGTTTCATAAAGTTTCATATATTAAAGTTTGCTAGAAATTGTGTGGAAAGAACTGCAGGATCGCCTCCGGGGATCACATTTCCCTCCAAAATTGCATTGGAAGCATCCCCTTAATATCAAGGGTCCTTCAGGGTCCGTGTCTAAAGCCCAAGCAGAAAAGGGCCCTTTGCCTTGGATTCGCACATACATGTAGTAAGCAAAGCTGAGGGAATGGCCCCCGGGTCTATATTGGCATCTGGTTCAATAGAGATCGGGCCACAGTATAGCTCTGGAAGAAAAACGCACGAAAGGCATGGTGTGTTCTTTCCATTTCAAAAGAAAGCTGTGTCAACTACTGAAAAAGCCCATTGAAAACACAGAAAAGAGTTTTCCAATAAGTATAAGGCCGTGTCTTATGAGTTTGTAACAATTGAAACGTCTTTGAACAGGTGTCGTCTTTGACCTGTGTCGTCTTTGACCGGTGTAGTCTTTGACCAGCAAGTTTTAAAATGGCTGAAATGGGAGCTATGTACACAGAAATGGGGGGAAAAGGTTAATGGATATTTTAACACTATATACTTCAAACTTCCCGGCATTTCTGTGTACATAGCTCCCATTTCAGCCATTTTAAAACTTGCTGGTCAAAGACTACACCGGTCAAAGACGACACAGGTCAAAGACGACACCCGGTCAAAAACGTTTCAATTGTTACAAACTCATGAGACACAGCCATAAATGTATAGTCGATCTTTGAACTGTAGGCACTAAGGCAGGGATCGACAAAAAAGTGGCTCGATTAAGAATTCAACCCGGATCAATAGGGGCTCAACTGGGCATATTAAACAAGATGCATCTGTCTCTGTTAAGGGGGTATTCCACTCATTCATCCGACGCTCATCTGAGAATTTTTAACATAGTAAACCTTATTGGATGAGCGGCTGGTGGAGTGTATGTTGGTAGATATGTAGGCAGTGGAATATTCCCTCTAATAAAAGGAGGGTTGACTTTTAAAAGGTTGTTCTTTACTGTTAAATGTATACTGTTAGGAAGTGACCATTTCTTAATCAATAACAGGGAAGGGGTCTGGATTCGTGTATTTTCATTTCCCATACTTAAATATCCTATTGGCCCCTCGGGCGGCCAATACCCCCCCCTCCCCACGCCCCCACCTTCCTCAAAGGGGCCAACAAATGTCTTTAGACCGCCCCTTTATAAAAAAAAAAATCACATTCCCAATTTCTCATACCAAAGTTATAAGTGTCTCTGAGCCAAATCCTAAGATACCACCACTATTAGTGTGCAGCGGGGCGTGAAGATTGATGATCTCTGTGCGCTTGGCTGGGGGCCCGTATCCGTGTGGGACCTATCCCTGTACAGTGTCGGGAATCCCGCGCCCCGGTTTATACCAGGTGTTTACATACACTAGACGTGTCAAAGTCTCTCATTATCATTAATGCTATCATACAGAATATGTGAGTTTTGATAACTAACCTCCATGCCAGTAGCAGGGGGCGGGGGTATGGGGAGAGATGGGAGGGGGGGGGGTTATGGTGGCGGCCCCTCCAATTACAGAGAGGCGGGCGATTAAATGTGTACCCCTTCTCCAAAGTGAAATTGGGTAGGCCGCTGTAATGATAATGTTCAGAATGGCCACACATATCTGAAATGATAGGAAAAGAAAAGAATAAATGTTTTGACCTGGAAGTAAGAATACAAAAACCGACCCACCGACTGGCTGAGGGCCTATGTACAGCTAGTCTACCCCACTACACATAGGAGCACTGCCTTTGGTTTAGCTGGTGGATACAGCCAAAAACTCATTGTGCTGTAGGATACTGACTTATATACATGTAGTTTATTCTGGGGCATACATATATATATACACCTGGTATTAAGGACTCCATTTTTACCTGCGGTCAGGAACAGAATGTCTGAAGTACACATGCAGACATGGATGTGGGTTTTGTGAACTCATAGAAACTCAAGTGTATCATCTGTGGATTCCTGGAGTGATATAACACCACAGAGATTACAAACTATGGCGTCTTCCAATAAGGGATTGTTTAAGGCTAAGCAGGACAGTAACCCACCACCTGGATTCGTTACCATAGAGGAGTTTATCAGCAGCTTATTTAAACCAGAACCCCCTGACCAACAAGTCAATGTCACGCAACCCGCTAATCGGCAGGTCACCGGAAAGGTCACCGGGAAGGTCCCCGGGCAGGTTACCGGGAAGATCACTAGGCCCATCATTCTACAAGAGGTGTCGAAAGGCGCTCAGAGCAAGTTGATCCCCGATATGAGCATGTTGTGGGATGAAGAGGACCATAGTAGTAGTCTAGGTGAGGACATGCTGTGTTAAGGGAAGGAAGGTAGCAATAGTAGTAGTCTAGGTGAGGATATGTTGTGTTGGGGGAAGGAGGGCAGCAATAGTAGTAGTCTAGGTGAGGGCATGTTGTGTTGAGGGAAGGAAGGCAGCAATAGTAGTAGTCTAGGTGAGGATATGTTGTGTTGAGGGAAGGAGGGCAGCAATAGTACATTGTAGTAGTCTAGGTGAGGATATGTTGTGTTGAGGGAAGGAGGGCAGCAATAATACATTGTAGTAGTCTAGGTGAGGGCATGTTGTGTTGAGGGAAGGAAGGCAGCAATAGTAGTAGTCTAGGTGAGGATATGTTGTGTTGAGGGAAGGAGGGCAGCAATAATACATTGTAGTAGTCTAGGTGAGGGCATGTTGTGTTGAGGGAAGGAAGGCAGCAATAGTAGTAGTCTAGGTGAAGGCATGTTGTGTTGAGGGAAGGAAGGCAGCAATAGTAGTAGTCTAGGTGAGGATATGTTGTGTTGGGGGAAGGAAGGCAGCAATAGTAGGAGTCTAGGTGAGGACATGTTGTGTTGGGGGAAGGAAGACAACAATAGTAGTAGTCTAGGTGAGGATATGTTGTGTTGGGGGAAGGAAGGCAGCAATAGTAGTAGTCTAGGTGAGGACATGTTGTGTTGGGGGAAGGAAGGCAGCAATAGAGAGGTTTAGATTGGGGAAGGCGTACTGGTACTGGTACGGCAAAGGGTAGAAGTACACATTCCAGTACAGGTACAGGTTTAGTGGTTAACATTAGATGACACTACCATCACCTAAAGTATGTGGTTCCAGCTGAGAAGGCTGAAGGGTCTTAAAAACAGGTAATTACATAGTGATGTAGTTTATGCTAAAAGCAATTTACATCCACATACCTACTCATCAGTTGAGGAAGCATATGGTATTTACACATGTTTCTTTTTTTGTATCTGTTCCCCTTATACGTATGATACAGGACGTGTAAACACCCTCCTACGAGCCTAAAACGTTAAGGCTAGTGATCTTAATCTCACTAATATGAGTATTATTAGTCTATGTGAGGGAAGCAATATAACAATGAATTACTATCTCTCGTATAACAGAGTAGCTACATTTTAACAAGGAGGGGTGAATCTTTTGCGCGAGCAGGCAAAGAAATACCCTTGTATAGGGCGCACTCTTTTTTTTAGTATCAAATTAAAGCTGGTTCTGATTCATGTACAAGCCACAGCGTATATACGAGACTTCATGGTAGTATTCGTCAATAGAGGACAGGTTTTGTTGAGAGAATGAAGGCTGCAATAATCGTAGTCTAAATAGATAAAGGTTAATGACAATTATAGCTCAGGGCATCCCTAGAGCATATCACCCGATTCAGGCCTCAAATCTAAGATCACTCTACTTTTGTGGCAATATCTCAATATGTTTTTATTTTGTGTTCTTTATCAAGTACAGAATGCCCTGCCGACTTATTGACCAAAAGTATAGCTGAAATATTAAATGCATTAGGCCACACCAAAAAAGAAGTTGGTCTACGGATTTCCCGCACCACATTTTTCAAAATGTAAATTTATTTTTTTTTTGAAAAAAAAAGTGTCTACGGACAGCGCCCGCACCATTTTCTGAAAAATTGGATTTTTTTTTTTTTTTTTTTTTTTTTTTGGTTGCCTTTTCTGTCATCTTTAACCAGAAAATATATTTGTAAAATTTAAAAAGAGATTTTCCCTCAGTAGAAAAAAAAATAATTCGCCCGCCCCCCTATTTTAAGGTTGAAATCCATTGACAAAAAAAAAATTTGGGAAAAAAAATTAAAAAAATTCGCCCTACCACACCTATTTTTGGAAAAGAAAATCCGTAGACCAACTTTTTTTTTTGGTGTGGCCTTAAATACAGACAATACCCTGTTCAGGTTAACACCAGTTGCATGTTGCTCACAGATGACGAGGACAGCGATGGCACCATGAAGCACATGTCCTACAAGGACAGACGCAGGGAGGCACACACACACGCCGAGCAGAAGCGCCGCGACGCCATTAAGGTAACCACCTCAACCTTAAACCTTTAAGGGCCGCAGAGTGCTTTAATGCAGCAAGCTGTTTGTTGTCATGATGGATGAATGCAGCACTGACGAGTAATTCACCAGTGCTGCATTCAAGCATCATGCCCACCTTGTTTAACAGGGGGCGGGGTACGGGCTCTTTTATATATTAAAAAAAAACACGTTAATATTTGATGTAAGGGAAAAGGTAAAATAGTGATGTGATTATGATCAGTCATTTTGGATAAAATGATAAATACAGCATACATTTGACACACAAACCAGTTTTCCTATTTTGTCATGCCTTTGACTGGTTCGTAGGGATAGTGTATAGTTAGATATATTACCAATAAAAAGTAGTGGTTACATTAAAAAGGCCGTGTTGTTTGTTGACCCATTTCGGTTAAATTTCCACTTCTTTAGTGGAAAGATCTATCTGATTTCCAACTTCTTGTGTACCTCGGTTGACATAACTAGACTATAGTACATGTACTCTAAATGCCGGGCGCTTACTTTATTTAAGCTCCAATAGTAGGTTAGAATTAAATTGCCTTTACTTTTGCTACCCCCTAAGGGAGTGTTCATTGCTTTAAAACAGGGGGAGGGAGCCCTAGAGGGCTCCTGCTGGTCAAGAGGTCCACACAGCCCCCCCCCCCCCCTTGTTATAAAATGAGCACTCCCTAAGGCCAGAATGATGCATGAATGATGAGTTACTCCCGAGGGCGACAAAGGCCATAATGCATCAGTATGCGCCCCTTAACGATTTAGGTCTCCTTTATTTGATGTAATAGATTTAACAACGTTTACTCCTTTGTCTTATTAACAGAAAGGATACGAGGAGCTGTTTAACCTGCTCCCGGCCAATCAGCAGACCGACTCACTCGGCTCGGCCAAACTCAGCAAGGCCGCCGTCCTACAAAAATGTAAGTTTCTTTTAATGCGACCATGCGTGCCCTAATAATATACAGAATGTTTGAAAAGGGTGGTGGCATCTTGCTCAGACATTAAATGTCTCAATCTTCCAAATTTGAAAGATAGGAATCCAGTACACTTAGAAGTATCTTTTATAAATTTATCCATGATAAGTCAACCATCCAGGTTGGCTCCCAGATACCTTGCAGCTAAAACCTTTATAACTTTAACAGGAAGGAATAATGTCAAAAATATTAAATGCTACACAGCATGCATGAACTCACCCACACAAACGGACGGGACACTGAAGGATGACGCCAAACACGTGTACATACTGCATAAAAAAGACAGTAAAAGTAAAACAGAATTATTCACATGTAACTAGTTCTAACAATGTTTGACACATGTTATTTCTACTCCAAGCATCTCCTCCTGCTGATATTGTAATGGCAAAACGACGAAAGGAAAAACACGAGTAATAAAAGCTGGTGACGAATCATCAATAAATAAAAAATATATATACCTCCCGATGTACTTTAACTGAAACCGAATTCCCATAAAAAATACAAGGTTTTGTTGGCCATAGGTTAGATTCACCTGGAGTCGGACATATAACTTAGGACGGACACTTGATTTTGTGGCTATTAAAGCATTTTAAGCTCTTTATTTGTGAATAATCAGGGTTCCCACATGTCATGGAAAGTCATAGAATGTCATGGAATTTGAAAGCTCTCTGGAAGGTCATGGAATTTTGTAAAAATTTGCCATGTGTCATGGAATTAGAAAATAATAGAATTGATATTACAATATCTCTGAGAATGTATCATATGCTTTCTAGATATTAGAGATTTTCTCAGGGGCCAAGCCCCATGACCCCACACAAGATTTTTATAAATGTCATGAGATTTTTGTCATGAAATGTCATGGAAATGTCATGGAATTTTGGTCTAAAAATGTTTGTGGGAACCCTAATAGTGTAGGTGTTATTCTTTCCAAAATAATAAACATTAGACACCGTAGTTTCAAGGTATGTGTCCGAATCTACCCTAATCAGTTAAAAAGCAATTGGTGCGCGGTTCATAGGGAGGTGGGGGTCACATTAATCATATTATTATAATATTGATTACTCAATTTACTATACAAGTCCCCACTACCTCTACTTTCATTACATTTGGCGGGCCCTTCAAAACACATTTTTAATTGTAAACCCTTCCCTGCTGCATTTTTGGCCTAGCTCTTTGAAATTATGACATGTTGACAGAGAATGGTGAATAACGTTAGTTTCCTCCCCTGGCAGCGATAGAGTACATGAAGCACCTGACGTCACAGAAGAAGAAGCAGGAGGACCAGCTCACTGCGCTGCAGAAGGAGGTCACCGCGCTGAAAATCATGAAGGCGTGAGTAGTCTTTGCCATAAACACTCAGAATCATGAAGGTAGTTATTGTTATAAACACTGAGAACCATGAAGTATAGTCACTGTCAAAACACTCAGGAATTAGGAAGGTAGTCATTGTTATAAATACTCAGAACCATGAAGGTGTGAGTAGTCATTGTTATAAACACTTAGAACCATGAAAGTGTCATCGATTAAACCTTCCCAGGAGCACTACAGAGCATACGAGGTATCTTGGGGAGTGGCGAGGCACCCTGCAAGAGGGGCAGTGCACCTTGAGTGGAGGAGCACCTTGAAGGAGGGGAGGGCACCCTGGACGAGCAACCCTCCTGAGCACCCTGGGGAAGGGGTGGGAGGGAGGGGAGGGCACCCTGGAGAAGGAGCACTCACAGCTCAGATTGGGGCAGCCCTGTACCTCTTCTGTATCACCTATCCATACCCCAACACACACCAGTCCACGACCTCTACCAGCAGTAGCCCCATCCAACATCACCATATCCTTATAATACCAGTTCACATCTAACTAACCCCATATTTCTGTCCTATCCGCAGTAACTACGAGCTGATCGTGCAGACCCACAAGAACGCGCCGCAGCAGGGACAGAACCAGGTGTCGGACGAGGTCAAGTTCCAGGTCTTCCAGCACGTGATGGACATGCTCTTCCAGTCCTTCAACGCCTCCATCTCCGTAGCCACCTTCGCTGAACTCTCCGGCTGCGTCTTCAACTGGCTCGAAGAACACTGCAAGCCACAGGTGAGCGGTTTATCTGGAAGTTTTGTTGTACCATAAAAGACGGCTTGCAAGATTCTATTGTACCTTTTTTCGCCCTGTGTCCTAAATCCTAATTCAAAGTATTATCAATCGCACATACGGTAAATTCCAGCGTACAACCTGCATCTCGCTCATAACCTAAATCTGCACCCCATCTCAGGAGAATCCTATGACCTGTTCCTGGGTCTGAACATTTCTATTTTAATACTGTTCTCTAGTGTAAAAAAAAAGAGACAAACTTGTATAACCTGTACCCTATATACGGTAGGCATGTTTGGTATCAAGTGAAAGCTGAGTTTAGTTCGCTTACAAACCGCGGGTTGTACGCAACAGTCAACGATGATACATGTAATTACAAATGACACATGTACAATATTGTGGAGGGTGATAATAAGCATGACCAGTATCCTTTAATACGGTCGTTCTACCTTTTGTTTTGGTAGAACTTGCGGGAGTTCACGATGGACATCCTCTCTCAGGTCAGCACGCAAGTCAACAACCAACAGCTGTAATCAACGCCCACCGACACCCGTATGACGTCACGTCACACTTAAGACGTACACACCATCACGTATATAACACTTTACCAGGGGTAGACCCAGAAGTACTGTAGTCATGGCTAAAAATTTCACTGTTTCAGTTACACATGAATCTAAATTCTGGTATATGTATCTGTTGTTTTGTGTTTCCAGTAACATATGGCAATACAATAGTGTATACGTTGGGTATACATCTCTGCCCAATCGGGCCTATATGAAGGTTGTTTTTCGAGAAAGTTGTAAGCCCATACAAAATTTACCAGCCAGTGTCTACCCCTGAGTATGTAAATATTGTAAGGTGAAACATATATGACTTAATATTATAAGTGCTGTTATAGTGCGGTGGAACAGTGGTGACTCAGCAGTTTTCATGTCATTGACTCTCGCTATATAGTCAACATATATCATGAATATTATAGTAGGTATTGTGACGTCACCTACTGCCCACTACGTCAATGACGTCAATGGCCTCTACTCAGGGCGAAGCTTGGCTATCGCTGGGGGATTCGACACAAAAGTTGCTCTATAGATATCACATACCATTTCTCCGAAATATGAAATTCTCTTTTTATGAAGAAAAAAGAAAAGTGTCAACAGATTTCACTCGCCTCATCTTTCTGCACGAATTTTTGGGTTGCTCTTTTTCTCTGCTGTTCTGCGATGCAAATTATGTCACCTTCAGAGCGTGGGTGAACCTTAAACAAATCAGCGCTCACTCCATTTTCCTTACCTTCAACATCCTTCAAAGTTGAGCATTATTTAAGCATAATCCATATACTAACAGCAAAATGGCCAGAGAATGTAATTATAGAGGTATCCTGCTGAAATCTAATATTTAAAAAAAGAGCAAATATGAAAAATAGCTAGTGTCTTGGCAAAGTTTAGGCAGGGTATATTTATCCGGATGAAGTTATTGAGTTGAAGCAATATCAACTTCAAATTCCAGTAATAGGAATTCTGGCCATGACGTGTGTAGAAGTTTAAAGGGGGGGGGGGGCTGGCGTCTGAAAAGGAATGTATTAAACATAACGTGGGAGCCTTAGAGTGACTGATATTTGAGTTACACATGTACTTCACAACCCGTATATACTCTCATGGCACATAATATGCCTCTGTACTCTTGAGAAATGTCTGCTATCAGGGCCTTTTGTATTTGTCTGGACATAAGTCTTCTCATCTTTCATCTATGCGTCCTTTCTCACATTTGTAGTTCATACAGACGCCCGAGGCATTTGCGGAGCTATGGTTGGCATATTGTGTTGGAGGAAACTTATTTCTGGCATATTGTCGGGTCTATATAAAGAGTAAGCAATGGAAAACATGTCGTTCATATCATGGTTTCTGTACTTCTATATTTAAATTAAATAAGAGTTCCAAATTACCAGGAAAGGTAATATTTGCAGAAGAATGTAAGAAGAAAAAGCATGACTGGAAAATCAATTTTTAAAATATATACTGGTTTTGCAGAACTTTGCTATTCAAACTAAACCCTAGAGAAATGAGTGAAGTTATTTACTACATTTTTATATTGCACCATGTGTTACTCTATGCAGTTTACTCTTTCGTTAACCCTTTAAGGACAGCATAGTACGTAAATGCGTTATAAGCCTTTGTCTTTGTGATGCATAAATGCAGCACCATCGAGTTGATGCTGCATTCACGCATGCTAACATCATGCCGACCCTACTGGTTGATACACTCCCAAAGGATGTGCACGATGCACCCATGCAACGAAGGCGGGATACTGCGTTGGTGAATCGTGATAACAAGTGAATTCAACGGTTTTAGGGTCCCGCCGTCGTCAAAGGGTTAATTGCACCGTCATAATTTAACCAGTATACCCATGTTTTCACTGTATTCTATCATTGCAATGTCTATACACAGCTTTAGAAAAAAATCATACTACACCAGAAAGCTATTTTTATATTATCAAGGAGCGAAAAACATCAATGTTATATTTTTCCCATACAGAAAAGTCATGAATTTCATCCAAAGATGTTGCCCCTGTTATTACACAGTATTGAATTCAGTAAATCATACTTGCCATGTGCTTAAATGAGACTGTTATGGGATGCTTTATAAAAGTTATCATCAAATCCATAGCCAGTGTGTCCTAATTAAGAAGAGTTGAGGCAGGGTGGCGGTCAGGGAATAGCAAAGCTCGGCTTTAGTGTTGCCAAGAACCTAGTCTTTAAATTCTTCTCTTTTTAAAATTTGACCAGTGTTTTCAGGCACACAAACTGATGCCATCCAGTCTACGGTACTTACTCTTTTGGCCGCTGTAAATTTCACTGGGTTTTATGGATAATATATGTAGTGTCGTAGAATCTATGATCGCATGCGATAGTGCTAAAATGTGGGTTTATAGAAGAAATTACTACATATATTAAACTTGTGGCATTGTGTAATAGTTCAATGTATTACAATGGGACGTTATTTGGTATTAGTAGAAGTATAGATATAACATTATGAATTACAGGCGGAATAATCATAATTCTATCTTATAGGCTGTGCTGAAGTGATTGAAAAAACTAAAATTCCGCTATGGAAATGGTCAAATAAGTTCATAAATCAAGTCTCATATAGAATATAAAGTTCATCCCTCATCCTTCTCATATTTGAGGTAAATATTTGTATTGCCAGGTAGCCAATTGCATCATGGAGGTATACATTCTGTCATATAGTTGCAGCTACATTTTAAAAATCTTTTCTGAAGGAAAATAAAATCCAAATTGTTTTATACCGAAGGAAATGTCAATTGCGGATTAATGTTTCTGTTAAGTTTTTGCTTTCTAATTCGCTAACATTTCATAAGGTGATAGGTCTAGCATGGTGTGAAGACTTTGAAGAAGTGTATTGCTACATCATTTATTTCACCATTACTTGACAATATGTTCTTGAATTGGTAGGAAATATTTAGTTATTCAGTGAATACCTGAATGAATAAACTCCATGTTAAAAAACGTTAGTGAAGGAGTCGTTGTGTTTCTGTTCAAAGTAATGATATAAGTAGTATTCAGTACCTAACTGTTGGTGCAAACATCCACGTGATGAAACAAGTGTTTTTGTTGGAGTTATTTAACACTCACATTCTGTCATTTATTATGAACACATGACAGAAATAGACAAAGGTGCACAAGTAGAGTTCCTTACTGAGGGTTATTTCACGAGGGGGTGTGTTAAATACGGCCTTCCTTGGTTAAGTCAATTGGAGTGCCGTATTCACCATGAAATAAAACAGTATATAGCCGTATTTAACATCCTCCCCCCGTGAAATAACCCTTGCCCGTATTTCACGGCTTGTCAAATCATCAGAATTGTTGATTTTACCACCATGAATTAGCTTGTTGAGAGCAATTAAGTGGAATTTGGCGAATATTGTTAATTATCACATGAAATAAACACAAAGAAACACGAGTAGAGTTCCTCACTGAGGGTTATTTCACTCAGCTTCACCTCGTGAAATAACCCTCAGTGAGGAACTCTACTCATGCACCTTTGTCTATATATTTTACAAGATCTCCTATGCTAAGCACTGGAAGGCCGTATTCAATCCCTCCCTTGAATACAATGTGGCTGTATTCAATGGGCTAAAAAAAAGTTGTTTTTCCTTCATAAAATGGCTTCAAATAAAAAAATAAACACAAATGCCAACTACATTGATACCGCTCTCATGTATTTCACTCGTGGGGGCTGGGGGACATCCCACTCAGCCGGTGGCTTCGTGGGATACTGCCCCAGCCCTCACCCGTGAAATACATTTGTACAACAGAGACAATGGGCGTTGGCATTTGTCTATATATTCTACTCAATACAAATGCAGAAGAGGGAATATATCTACGATATCGTACCTGTATATCTTTGATACAAAATAATACAAGGATGATGACATTTTTCAAAACAATTATTCTCCAACAGAATAGGCATCTGATCAGAAAGCCAGGACGGTGCGCGGGGTCCTGTCTTTCTGATCTGATATCAAGACAAGTGATCTGCAAGAATAATAAACGCTATAATATTCTTTGGTCCATTTATTACACAATGCTCTACACAAATTTTGATGCAAAATGTAGTACGGTAAGGTACAGTTTATAGAAGTTATCTGGTGCATTGCGATTAAATTTACATCAACATTATCACTTTAAGGGCACCATAGTGCTTTAATGGCCTATGCCATTCGTTGTCATGATGTATGGATGCATCCCTAGCGAATAACTTGCTGGTGATTTATTCATGCATCATTCATGCTAACCGTAAAGAGTTGATACACCTGCGAAGCATCGGCATGATGCAGTGATGGGATTCTGGTAAGTTACTCGCCCGAACTGGGTTGGTGCATCATGACGATAAAGGAACATGAACCAGGCATCATCCAGTCCTTAAAGGTTTATTCAACAACACTCATGCAGGCTACTATATATATCACATATATAGAGGTTCATTCATTACCGTGATATAGACAGCAACAGGGGTATAGTTATATTCCTACATCGACCTTCAATGTATCCAGATACCACATAATCTTATCACCACTGGTTATCTTCATTTACCCTTTAGCTATAATAAATACTCAATTTCAACATGTAATCTTGCAAATTTACACAATTATTGTGATTTAACACATTTATACAACTTCTATTATTATGTACATTTCGGGCTGGTATACATCCTGTGCTTTAATCATATTCTAGTCAGCTGGTACCAAACGTTATTTACCACACAATATATTTCACTTTGAATGATAATCAATCTATTAATTTCTGGAATTGTTTAAGTCATTGACAGTGTTTGGAGACAGTAATTCCGTCAGTAAACATCAACTTCCTATTACAAATATTGGTTTTATGTACGTTTTGCAAACCGAACCTCTTGATTCAATTCCAACCGATTTTTACTCACAATGCAGAGTACTTTATTGGGTAATTTAAATATTTAAGCATTCGACAGAATAATTGACAAATACCATATACAAAATGGTTAAGTATCATAAGATAACAAAAATCTGATTTGTTCCAGAAATTGCCAGAATGAATAAAGAAATACACTTACAACTAAAGTTAGAATCATTTAAGATATTTCTTCATTTGAAGAGTCTTCATTGCAACGATGCCCTCCAGTTTGTTTTATAAACACAGATCTGTATACTATCTTGGAGCGATTTATTTTTACGTAGACTTTGGTCAGAGACTAATTCATGTCTTCGCAAAGCTGTCCCTCATCCGCTGCCAGCACTCGATACTCTGAAACACAGAAAGTTGCTGTTAGGGAGTGATCATTTTTTAATAACAGGGAACGGGGGGGGGGGGGGGGGGGCTGAAAAGTGCTACTTCCCCTCCTAGGGCTGTCAATATTTTTTACCCTCCGCCCCAGGATCGAAAACTGGTTTGCGCTCTGGGCCCTTCAAAGCACCCCCTACAGAGAGAGAGATTGAAAACCCCCGCCAAGGGCTTGCGACATTTTTGACAACCACCCCCGCTCCCCCATTTTGAATGGACCATATGGAGCAAACATACAACTGCAAATCATACGCGGTAATATGTATTCGTTAACCTATCCCTCTTCAGGGTTATGCCATATAGCCATATGGCTTTATACACACCTTCCTACATCTGTCTATTTCCATAATCGAGAAGTTCATGAAGATTTCCTTCAGGTCCTTTGCTTTCTGCCGCTTAAAGCGATCCACATCACGTAGAGCTAACTCCGTGAAGGCCCTGGGAAGTAAACAAGGAATTGTGTTTACAGGTATGACATACGTTGGACATCATATATCAAGTTTATACAGATGTATATGTTGTACTATATTAGGGGAGCTGAACGTAGACACTGTAATCCATCCCTCCAAAACATCGGAAAACAACTGCTTTATTGATTTATTGTATCAGTATTCAAAATATAAAATAATAATAATTTAAAAAAAAGGTCTTTCTGAATAAGATAAAGCGGCTTGCGTATTACTTACTGCACCTCCTGCTCGGCCACCTTGACCTGCTCCTCCGACTCGATAATCTGCTCATTGAGTTGTTTGAGTTTTTGTTCCCGCTGTTCGGGTGTGTCGCCACCAAACAGCTTAGTCTTCATACCACTCAGTGAGAAGCCGCCCGTCTTACCTGCCGCCTACAACGACACGAGGTGTAGTGTTAGAAAGTAAAATTTTTAATTATTTTGATTTTTTTCATTGGATAGGCCTAATCATAATCAATTCTCACTATGATCTTCCTATTCTATTTTTGGCTCACCTGTATTATTATGAATTTCCATACATTGGGGCTGTTACACGGGATGAAAGAATTTTTAACACTTTAACTTTAAGGGCCGCATAGTGCTTTGATGTAATGTTTGTTTGTATTTCCATTATTCATTTTGGATAAGCAGTTAGACAGCTTGCCTATTTTGAATCAAAGCCAAATGTTCTTTTTGTCGTTTGATGCTTGAATGCAGCCTTCACGCGTAGACCCGCCAGAGCTGCATTCATGCCTCGTGCCAACCCTAGGGGATTGATACTCCCGAAGGATCGGCTGGATGCATGAATACAGCCCCGTTGGGTTACTCGCAAGGCCTTCATTCGTGCCTCATGAAAAAACTGGGCTTTAGGACATGAAAGCACAATGCGAGTATTTACAGCCAAGTTTCTGACGATAATAGCTATGAGAAATTTTGCCCTCATCAATTTACTAAAAACTGTTTATCAATATTTGTATTTGGGTATTTAGTGGAAGATATTGACACTGGCAGAGACTGATCTTTGCGATCAACATCCCCCATTATGTTAAGTCCTTAGTATGATGATTAATGATTTGCGTAAACGGGTAATCATATGACGGTAGAAAAAGTCTGAGGTAGCCATGCCAAGAAGAAACTACTATCTCAAACATGCATGGCATTATAGTGAACTAGAACTTGCAATGAAGTAAACTGTAGTTAGTCTATGCATTCATGTTATATTATGTTCAACCGTATTAATGAAAGTTGTGCTCAACATAGATTGGGCATATCTGTCCTACACTATCTATAAGATTTGTACCGTCTTGGCCATATTACAAAAGAAAATGTCTACATCCAATGTAAAGGGGTGAGGGATTTATATATTCACATGAATAGATCCATATCCACTGAAATATGGTGTAGGCTCTGTCAGAAGAAATGTCGCCTTATTTGTTAACATTTTACCGGAGCAGTAAAACTATCAATTGATCAACGTAAAGTACAAAATTCACCAACAGGTAAAAGTTCACTGGACTGATCTTTCATAGAAAGCTGAATTACAGGTATTTCACTAATAGAAAAGTAATTGTCGGGCCAACATTTGAACACTGTCTATAATAACCATGCAGGCGAAAAACAGACTTTCAATAGAAATGCTAGTTTTACAAACTGGAAACATTTCAAGGGGAATTAATAGGTTAGGCCTTCGCATACGGTACATTAAGCAACTATATCAGTACTGGGATATTTGAGGGGAATAAAAGACAGCCATGAACATACAAATATAACAAGATAAGCCTAGTAAGAATTAATACAGCTTTTCTGTACTATTGTCAAACTAAACTGCTTGGGCATTCATTTGTGGCCAACTATGAAGATGGTGGGAGGGAAGCACAACCGACAAGAAGCGCAACATGAACATTCAATACAGGACCAAAGATGGATAAAACACTCACCAGCTGCCCCATCGAGAACAGATAACAACGATTCTTATATTGTTACTGATGCATTTGTCATGAATAAGCTCACCGCCTTTGATTTAAGATGTGTTAATCGATCAATCAATCGGTCAGTCAAATTCTCTAAATAAAGTGTTGGTCAGTACAGAGCAGCCATGCTGAAAGGATGCTCCGCGCAGGACCATTCATTCTGCTTAGCTGCGATTTATTTTCTTTGAATTTCTACTTGGTACACCACTGGACAAAGCATCCTTTTAGCGTGTCTCTCCACATGTTGTCAGGGTTATTACATGATTCAGCTTAGACACAATCAAAGCTCAAAATTCAGAATCCCTCTACATGATTTCCAGCGAATCAACTTCTCAAAAAAATCCTGAAATCCCTGGTCGTCAAAATGCAGGAAATCTTCCAATATTACCAGTTGTCAATTTATTTTAGGAAATTGACTAAATTTAATACGGATGCCACTCCCTTGCCAACAAAAAATTAGATAATCCTAAGAGTAAGTTTCCTGTAGGAAATGAGCTCAATTCAATACAGAAATTGTAGCAAAAAAGTAGGAATTCTTGCAAAAGTAGGAATAGTGACATCTCTGATATTATACTGAAATTCCGGTGTAAAAGCAGGAATTTCTACAAAAGCATCTGCTATCATGATAAAAAAATATGGCTGATTAAGTAAAAGGTCTGATGACCATAATCCTTTAAGTACGCATGTCGCTAAAAGATGACATTTGTCGTCCTGATGCACCAATGCAGCCCCGTTGAGTAACTCGCCGGGGCTGCATTAGTGCATCATGCCGACCCTTTGGGAGTGTAGGGTCGGCATGATGCTTAAATACAGCACTGGTGAGTTACTCGTCAGGGCTGCATTCATGCAATATGACGACTAAGTGCATGATGCATTATGGCGGCCTTATATGGCGTCTGATAGCCCTAAATATGTGTGTTGGAGGTGAGAGCTAGGTTTGTGAGGAATAGTTACCAGCGCGTCCCGCTGCTGCTCCTTGTACTGTAGGTTCTCCTCAGCCTTCTCCAGCTCCAGCTGCAGCAGCTCCTGTTTGCGGCACACCGACCTAAACACACACAACATGGTACATGGCTTAAGTACTCAGAGAACAATGGCATTTAAGGGAGCGGTCATTTTTAACAACAGGGGGAAAAAGCCCGCGCGTTACTACATTGTACAGCTTAAAGGGGTCGGCTGCAATATATTTGAGCCCGTCTGTACTAGGGGTGGGGATGGAAAAGATTTGGACCCCTCTCGTGAGGGCTGGGGAAAATCACAACCCCTAATCCCCTGTTGTTAAAATATGACCACTCCCTAAGTAAGATAAACCATAATGGCTCGCGTATAAACTGCGAGTAATAAGAGAAATAAACCTCCAGTGCAGGTTTTACTGTACTATATCCTGAAAGACTAGGAGCAGGTTCTATGAGGGTTTTTGATAGTCTAGTCAGTACGAAAGTAGACATTTCAGCCATCAGGTGCGGCGTATAAAATATTCCCAAAGTCTAGGTGCAGGTTATTCTCTGGTGTGGGTTATGAATGAGACTGTGGTAAACATGCATAGTACGAGCAATGAGCCTTTACGTACCTGAGTGAGTCGCTGAAGCTGTAGTACTCCTTTAGTTGGTCGGCAAAGGTCTCCTCGTCTTCCAGAATACCATCCACGCCATTACTGAATCTGGTAAATGCAGAGATAACGGGTTAGTCCAGATACCTTTGTACACGGCTCGGTAACAATAGTTACTTACTTTTAGTCTGCATTGTTATGACCTAACCTGAATGTGGGTATATGTCATCATCATTTTATGCATTTGATATAATTAGCACTACAAATGTAACAGTCACAGATATGCCAGGCAGACAACTTGTACTTCAGTCAAGAACTATAAAAAAAATTAAACAAAATTGAAAAAGTTGATGCTACTCACACCTCCATGTAGTGCCCAGCGCTCTTCAGTCCCTCTGACATCTCCTTCTCAATCCCGCTCCACTCGTTAAAGACACGGCCGTAGTTCGAATGTACCTTGTGGATGCCGTACAGTCGGTCTGCCAGCCGCTATAAAGACAAACACCCACAGATTAATGCCTCACAGTCAGTCTGCCAGCCGCTATAAAGACGTCACCCCCCAGATTAATGCCCTATAGGCGGACTGCCAGCCGCTATAGAGACAAAGAACCCCCCAGATTAATGCCCCATAGTCAGTCTGCCAGCCGCTATAAAGACAAACACTCTCCCCCAGATTAATGCCCCAAAGTGAGTCTGCTAGCCACTATAAAGAGAAACACCCCACAGATTAATGCCCCATAGTCAGTCTGCCAGCCGCTATAAAGACAGACACCCCCCCCCCCAGATTAATGCCCCAAAGTGAGTCTGCTAGCCACCATAAAGAGAAACACCCCCCAGATTAATGCCCCATAGTCAGTCTGCCAGCCGCTATAGAGACAAACACCCCCCCCCAGATTAATGCCCCAAAGTGAGTCTGCTAGCCACCATAAAGAGAAACACCCCCCAGATTAATGCCCCATAGTCAGTCTGCCAGCCGCTATAAAGACAGACACCCCCCCCCCCAGATTAATGCCCCAAAGTGAGTCTGCTAGCCACTATAAAGAGAAACACCCCACAGATTAATGCCCCATAGTCAGTATGCCAGCCGCTATAGAAACAAACACACCCCCAGATGAATGACCAACAGTCAGTTTGCCAGCCCCTATAGCCACTAAAGGCATCACCTTGGTTATGATAAATCGGGACTTTTTCTATAGTAATAAATACCATCATATAATCTACACCCTATCACAGCCATATGTCTAGTATCAAATTAAAGCTGCGCGGGTTATACGCTGAATTTAGGGTACAATTGAAGTACTCACTGCCCGTATCTTGAGGATGTTGGTGATGTTGGTCTGCAGCTCGTTGCTGTAGTTCTTGAGTTCCTCAAAGCGGCGGTCGGGTTTCTTGAGTCGGTACGAGGCACTCAACGCTTTCAGCTTAGAGTCAGCCTTTAGTGAGTGAGAAAATATGAGGGCTTGTTATTAACAGGGGACAAATACTAATCTAAAATGAAAGAAGCAAACACTATTAAACGGTAATTTATTATGGAGACTAAAGCAAGCATGCAATATGTATCAAAGTTCAAATCTACAGCCTTTAGGCCAATCGAGAAATAATCACCTTTACGGATACTTTCCTGGAAATATTAGGGGGGCTTTTAGTTTTAAAACATTTATAACAGATGAAATTGTGCCTACTTTACTCTGGAAGTCGGTGCTGTAGACGCTCTCCTTCCAGCCGTCCTCCAGACGCAGGAACTCGTGGAAGATGCCGTCCTTGGAGAGCGTACTGTGTGACGCCACCCGTAGCATAAAATTCTGTTGAGGACAAACAAGGTATTTGGTCTGTTTTATAAGAACAAAACACTTTTTAACCCCCCCCCCCCCCACTCCCCTCCCCATTATACGAGGGTCTAAATGTGGTTGGTCCCCAAGATTGTGTTTCAGTATTAATGAGTTGTTTTTTTGTTTAATTGCACTTATTCGTAGCGGTCGGATTATATAAGCCTTATTTTGTACTAACTTACCCGTCTTCATTAGTTGACACACATATATGCCCCTCTATACTGCTGCTAGTAAAATGGCCACCCTTTTCCATAAAGTACATGTCTTATCGAGGGCCTAAGCTGCTACTTACCTCCAGACCAGCTCTGCGTCGCTCGGTGAAGTCTGGGTCGAAGCGGTCTGTGGGAAGCTTTTGCCACGTATGGGTCACCTGAACACGGCACAGACAGAGGATATAAATCGTATTTTCTTCTGGCAATATTGTGGTCGCACCAGACATGTGTTCTATGCATTTCTCTTTTCAAAAAGTGGTGCACAGGAGTGAACTTTTACATTACCGAATATTACCGTTTTTGTCAATTTAATTTGTATCGGAGCAAAATCTGTATCTTTAAAACGAAGAGCAGGCAATTCAGTCCATCGTGTTTTCTTTGTTGTGGCCTTGGTAAATAAATATCTCACACGTGAGGAAATGGAGAAATGTATCTACACGTTTTAGCTTTCGCTATTAAGTTTATTCCTGGTTGCTGGCCGTCGAAGTAGTATCAACAGATTTTGTTGCTTCAAAATGTAACTTTGAATTAGAAACAGTAAGTTAGTGATTAACGGTCCTTCATTTGGAGCGTTGTTCAAATAGGTTCATATTTTTGTATGGAAAAGATGTAATGCACATAACACAACACAACACACAATATTTCACAAAGCGTTAAGTCTACCACCGCTCTGAAGCATATTGCCCCACCAGAATTCCAATCGTTGGAAGCTTTTGCTTTATCCATTTCTGGCCAATTTGTTTTTCTGTTATTTTTTTTCCGGCCATGAACGCCTTAGTAGTCGTTGAGTGAGGACCGTGCCCTATAGCATGAGACTCCCTCTTAACCGTAACCTCATATATAATTATGTCATGTATTACCAGATATGGGTGAACGGGGAGAGGGCGGAGCTCCATTTAGGACTGGATAGGGGTGGTCAAAGGGCCATGGTGATGGTTGGTTGTAGTTGTGTGTGTGTGGGGGGGGGGGGGGCATTTTACAGCTTGCACTTTGCGAGAAAAAAATCAAACTGCCTCCTCTTCCCCCTTTCACCCCCATCTTTCAATATATGACTCGTCCCTTCGTAGATGTAGATGGTTTGAGATAGCATTGCAGCAGATGTTTTACTGGATAGTTATTTTCACGTCTATAATTTATAGTATAAAGCGACAGAATCAGTGTTTCTGTGCACATATAGCCTATACTGTATACAGGGGTCGGGGCATGGATTATTAAATGGTTTGGGGTTTAATATATTATTCAAATCTTTTACTTAAAACAAAATTTGTCAGGTTCTGGCTAGTACTTAAGGGTGCCAACACTTATCCTATCAATCAGCCGGTAGGCCTAGATATCAGAATCACATTTTATTCAGTTATTAACATAACGGGATGACGGATGCTTGAAATATTATTAAAGAACTATTAAGTTAAACACTTTTATAAAATATTGGTTATTCCCCCTCCATACTATAGCCTCTGGTGGACTTTTTCAATATACGGTAGCATACCGGTTATTAGTGATGGTCTTATTGTACTTAGCAAGTAGAGGGGTATTCTGCTTAACTTAGTTCTGTACTTACTGCCTGTAACAATCCCTAAATGAACACAACAAAATGAGGTTAAAGCTACCAGATTAAAGAGCTTAGATAAGACATGTACCTGTTTAGTTCATCATCTAATGGTCTTTCTTAGTGGGCATGTTTATATTAAATACAGATGGATATTTGTACATTCTGACAGTTGACAAAGTGATGTAAAGAGCAGGAGCAGGTAAATAAGTGAGTACATACTCGTTTCTCGGGCATGGCCGGCACGACGATGGCGGGGTAGGTGATGTCCAGGTAGTTCTTGAGCAGCTCAAACTCGGAGTAGCGTCTCCAGACGGAGGTGGGCGGGTCGCCATACCCTGGCATCTCACAGTCACTCACCCTGACAGAGACAATAAAGGGATTGTTGGCTTATATCGCTGATTCAAACTTTCATGATAACTCTTCTACAAATTTAGATCTACCAGTCCCAAAAGGCTCACGACTTGTAGCCAGACTCACTTGGACTCCACAAGGTACACGATGTAGGTGTCTTGCATCTTCATCGAGGACCCGCCTTGTCGCTTCTCGGGCTCAGACACCGTGATGTCCATCCACTGAAGAAGATGGTCCTAAAACAGGAATATCATTAACGTCAGTCAGATCAACTCAATTATGATTTCAAGCTGTGTATGTTTTGTCCCTTGTCGATTTAAAAAAGTTGGTACCGGTACCGGTATTTTGTCCCTTGCCCCACAGCTTTTCATTGTCCCTATCCTAGGTACTGGTACATAGACTTTACATCGGACCGATATATACCGGTACTTTAAAAATCCCGGTATAATTAAGCTGTACCCTATCATTATAGCCATTATAATAGAGGCATGTTTGGTATCCAGGGGCGGATCCAGGATTTTGAAAAAGGGGGGGGCGTGAAATAGGCAATGTACTGGGGGTATTGGAAATTGTCACATTAAAATATACAGAAAAATAGGGGGGGCGCACGCCGGGTCCGCCCCCCCCCCCCTAAATCCGCCCCTGGTATCAAATGAGTCTAATCCGTGTACAGTCAAAGCTAGCTCAGGGGACATGAACTGTATTATCTCCGTGCCTCCGTAATAGGAGTTCAGGTTACCAGCGCTTTGACTAGTTTGAGAGTGGAGGAAAGGGTGCACGCAGGTGGTCATCACTCTCTCGTCTCTGGTGGCGCAGGGGGGGGGGGGGGGGGGGTAGTCTCCAGAGCAAACGATGGCAAATCTATCCACGTCGCTACGCTATGTTTCTAGGAGCCAGCAGTAGCGAGAAGCAAAACGTATGGATAAGGCAGTGTTTGCTCCGGAGACTAGGGGGGGGGGGGTAGTTCTGTCCCATAACCCAGCCTCTACGATGTTGCTTCTGGCGTGAACATAGGGACTGACTGAGGTGGACCAGTGGGGGGGGGGGGCATTTTAAATCTTGTTTTTAATATATTTTTTAAATATATTTTTAGGGCTTTGAAAAATCTGGAATTGAGCTAGTTTACAGAAAATGTCAGGCTATCCAACACAGTTGAAAAAATAAAGAAATTCCAAATATTTGTGGCTGAAAAAGTGCGTGCAAGAGGTAATTGAGGTCAGGTCCCTTGAGCTAAATCCAAGCCTGTCACGGCAGGCCCCTTTCATAGGGCCTATGTCAGTCAGAGTCAGACCAGTCCAGGACCAGGTCAGACATTGACTATTTTGTAAATATCGGTATCGATTCTAGATGCTATTCATTATAATTTACAGGGACAGTTACAATCATGTATTAATACTGGTCGTTTTGAGGTTGCGGTACTTTTATAACAGATGCTGGCTAGGGTCTGAGCTGCTGTATGTGTTTTCGCTAGGATTTTAAAGGAAGCTGACACAAGTGACAGCGACAAGTGGATCGGGGAGGCGGGGCACCGCGGTCGGCCGCCCCGCGCGTCAGCCCTACTCGAGGCGGAGTCGAGCTGCGCCAAGATGGGTGGGTGGATTTTCTCGATGTTGTTTTCATTCATATGAGGTGGATATGCGGTTTCACTCCAAAATATGTTACACAGATATAAAACATGTAAGTATTTACCCTTTTCGGTATATTGGACTCATTTTCTCTTTCGGATGCATCGTCAGGAGAAGGTTCAATGGAGACAAAATCTGCATCTTGCGGCTCGTCCGCCATTTTGGTTTCTATGATTTACGACTTAGACTTAGTGATCTCTTCGATATTAAAAACAAATTTCATCTAATATAATCCTATGGGAATAAGGCATGTTCATGGGTCAATCCTGAATCAATCCATACAATGCATTAATAGTGTGCATGAATGTTTAATGTCGTAATAATTTGTGCACGGAGGGCTGGTACGACATGCATCTTGCCATACAAAAAGCCGGTGCGACATGCCAATTGCACAGAAAAATAGCTACCGTGCGCACCTTGAATTTGGGGAAATATATAAGCCGTTCTTTTGGACATTCCCCTTCCAATTGCATAGGTAGGTACCATGGGATTGAATAAGTAGGGACAAATTGAATAGCATTAGCATAGCCATGACAATGGAACTGTATACTATATAGGCACCATGGAATTGCATTGGCACCCATTGAATTGCATAGGCACCAATTTGATTGCAAAGGCACCAAATTACTTGCATAGACACTAATTGTATTGCATAGGGACCATTCTAATGGAATTACATAGGCACCAACGGAATTGCATACCGGTAGGCACCAATAGAATCGCACAGGCACCCATGGGATTGCATATAAGGGAGTCCTCATTTTTTAACAACAGGGGGGGGGGGGGGGGTGAGATTTTTCGCGTAGCGCCCGAAATTTGAGGATTTTGAGAATTGAGAATTGTCCTCATTAGAGGTCAATACGGTTGCTGACTCGGCGCCTCAAAAGGAATTGAACTCAAGATAACAAATAACAATTTAAAAGTCATCTTATAATAAATCATTTTAATTCCATACAGTATTTACAAAATTGTATTCATTGAATGTCACTTTCTTCAAATACCAGTAGTACAAAAACACATGTAGGACTATCGTCTACATGTTTCTTCATAACGTGGGATTATGTATTTAATCCAAAGAAAACCTTGCTAAAGACTTCCCTTCCGCTGAGGTCACAGCTTACAAAGCCCGCAAGAAAAGACTAAACATGTGCCTTGATTTGGCTGACTTCGCATCTTAAAAGGCTTAAATATAAAGCTAAATGACATTTTCTGTCAACAGTGGTATACATGCAGTATGTTATCATATCTGCTTTTCAACATACTATTAAAAGGCTGTATCTTTATTATGGAAACTAAGTAAATTAATGGAATGTACTAGTATTCAAGTAACACCCTTTTCTTCCTGTAAACTGGAAGAAATCAGTATCGTCAAGTACAAATGACCATCACAACTTTTGATTGTTTTAAATATATTTCAATTCGGCGGTCCGTAGCAGTGGCCATCAAACGATGACTTTTTAAATATTTTTATATCTCAAATAAAATCTACATCACTTCCCCCGGTAACTCACATACAATAACTCAAGACGGGGTGTGAAATCTCAACCTAAAGTACTATGAGGAAGACCTCAGAAACTTGTTATAACATAGGCAGATGTTCACTGCAGTCCAATCTCCAATCTGGCAGTATGATTTGTATAGGACAAGTACATCTGGTATATAATGCAATCAAACATATCAGAAATTAAGCTGTCAAATCTCTTCATAACTATACACTACAAATATATATGATTCAGAAATAATATACAAGTCGCATAAATTCAGAAAGATAGATAATGCTAGCTTCTGTCACCTAGTATGGGACGTCTTCCACTCAAAACATGGCCGACTCATGAACTGGACGTTAATTTGGTGTTTAGCGGACGTAGGAACTACACGTCAGAAGTCAGTGAAATATGTACAAAAACTAACGCGTTCCTCGTTTACAAGAAAATCAGTATTGAGCATAGCAATATTATATGAACCCGTCCTAGTCAACACGCAGTGATTTATTTAGACAAAATCACCCACCAGTATCACGATAGGCAAGCCCCCTACCCATTTATAAATCTTTCATTTCAAAGATGAAGAAACATACTCTGCCTGTATTGCTATATAATATTATTGGTGAAGAAAATGTACAAAATCTACTAAGAAGTGCCAGTGGGTGGTATGCCGTACCGACCGAGGCATATTATCCACACACTATGTAAACCATTCATGACCGGCAGCCTTGTGTCTACATACACCGCTGACAACTCACATCCATATGTACACACAGAGTCTGATCAACGCATTAAAGATGTCGGAATGTTCACAAATTATAAGAAATGTTTCCGCTTAGCGGAGAAGTCAAGTCTGAACACAGAATATTTTTACGGAGTAGATAGAAATGTCAATATGTTAGCAGTGGGAAACTGTTTATGATCTCAATGAATGTAGGGAGGGGAAAATAGTTTTTTAAAGTATAATACTTTGAAAATACATGTAATGCCAAAAAGTTGCAGTGTTGTAGTATTGCGATGCCTGCGCGAGGTACAACCCGTACTTCATAATCTAATGAATTTGAGGATCATGATATCGCTACCAGGACGCAGTCCCCATCATAAAAATTATGGAACACTCCCCATGAATTCCATTGGTCCCAAAGTGCATTATATTTCCTTGATTTAAATGAACCATTCCTTCTTCTTCTCGACCTGTGGCTGGCCGGTGCCCCCGGAGGTGAGTGCCTGGTCGGGGTTGTCGTAGTATTGTGAGTCCTTGGCCTCGTATGTTTTGTACTCGCCCTTGTGACGGGCCAGGTAGCGCCCGATGAGGAACGCTAACCCTATCAGTAGTAGCAGCACCACGGCCAAGATACCTGTAGACACAAACAGGGTGGGTTTAGTACAATGTACAGGGTCATAGACTTTACACACCCAACTTATGGTGGAGTTAAACATAAGCCATTAAGTGCGACATAATGCTTTAATGAATAATTACTTTTAGTTGCCATGATGCATGAATGCAGTCTTGGCGAGTAACTCGTTACTAGTGCTGCATTCAACCACCATATCGATACTACAGGGTTGATAAACGCCCGAGGTAAAGATGTCCTACTCTTATTTCATAAAAAGTTCAGTTTTAATCCTGTAGCTGCTAAACACATCATCTCACTAACAACTTAGCTTAACTACTGAATATTAATTTGACCATTTCAAAATTGCATTAAATAGGATTGACGTAACTTATTCACTTTACATCTAAGATATACATCGAATTTTTCTAAACACTAGCTAGCAATGGTCATATTCGATCGAACACAATATAATTGTACATATTTAAAGAAAATGTGCAGCCTACTTCTAGATCATCAGAGACGTTATAACGGAACAATTCACAGTAATGTTGGTATTGATCACAATGAAGACAGAACCAAAGAGACTGTTATAACACACACAAGTTCCATTCATATGGGTAAAATAACAGACTTAACAGACAGGACAACTAAAGGCTGAAACATGCAGCATGCTTAACTTAATTAAAGCAGTAAAGAAGGGCATTGCAGGAAGTTAGTATGTTTTTCTCCTTCAGCTGCAACAGACACGTGCATTGAGAACGTGGAGGGTCTGGTGTCGTACGGTGTCTCGGTCCTACAACATAGACATGCAGTCTGATGGGTGCCAACAACACAGAGGTGCGTTGTGACAGTAGCCCGTGGTGCGATAGGCAGCCCGTGGTGTGTCGGGTGCCCAGACTGGCCACGCGGCATGACTTACCGATGAGCAGCCAGTTATTACCGTCGTCTATAGACCCCGGGGGCCGCATGGTGGTGGTGGTGGGCACAGCCCGTAGCCGTAACTCCTCGGGCTCCGGAGGATGCGTCACCTCCTCCAGCCCACACATGTCTTCACGTATGGCGCCTGATGGGGGTACGCATGGGTTAAGGGGCACAGGAGAAAGGGTTAGAGTTGAAAGCAGGTTCATATACATATAGGGATGTAGCCAGGCTCATTCCAAATGTCAGATCATGTATACATACTTAACCTTGGAGGCGCGGAATGCAGGGGCAATATGATACGGTGAATTCTCATGAAATATTTTCGTTTTCAGCTCTCACAAGAGACCTATAAAATTGTATTCTTTCTAGCGCCCCTGTTTCAGTTGTGGCAATTTTCCACATATTTGTTGGTGGCGGTTCCCTTTTCTTTCATGATACTCAGGTTATGTATACATATATTGCCCCTTTGTACCATGCCTCCTGAGATAGTGTGTATCATATCCTTTTTGGATGAGTGGTAGGTCTATAAGCGTCTGCTTCCAACGGCCTGTCCCTGAAACCTTAACAGAGAGATGGGTAGCTGGTGGGGGTTAGTCAGTCCGGGTGTACCGGGGAGGCGTTAGAAAGGGATAGAAGTTGAGGATTAGGTTAATAAGAGCTGAGTGTTCCATCACCGGGTGAGGTAGCGTCTTATCTAGTGGGCACCTTGCTGTAAAGTGACCAGACTTAACATGAGCCTTAGCATGAGTAAGGGTTCCTCCCTGTAGGTGTTCACTGTATCCACAACATCAGTATGTCAATTTATATGAAGAATATGGCCAAGTTATTAGTCTAAAACATACAAGTGGCGGTTTTATCAATCTTTAAGCGGTGGGTTCGCTTTTAGAATTTAGATCCAAATTTTTTCATACTGTTATAAATATTTAAAAAAACGCCCTCGATACTGCATTTATTTGTACATTGTAGGGTCAGTATAATAAAAGTTTAAATCAAATTGAATCGAGTTGATCTTAATTTTAATGATACTACAACTTGGGCTTAAGTAGCCATAGAGGACGCCATTGCACATGGAAACAGCCACTTTTATATGTGAATACAGTGTTACCACCCACAGAGTTGGCGCCCCACACACGGGGAGGGGTTAGTGTTAGCATCCCGCTACAATCAAACACAATACCTCCAAGTATAATCTGTTCGCTTCTATCCATAACCGGCAGTGCGCCGACTTTGGACGAAGTGGCCTCCGGGTCAGGTGTCGGTGTTGGCCGGAACTCGGGCTCCTCCGGTTTGTGAGTCACTTCCTCAAAGCCACACATGTCCTCACGGATCTTGTCTGTGGTTCATTACAAGTACAGTTAAAGATGGGTTCTCAAGTTATCCTGGAGAAAGTTTTGCGACTAGGCACCCAAAGTTACCCCTCATAGCAGCAGTACAATAATGTACATTTAATGGTTGGTAATCCACAATTAGACATTAGGATTATCAGCTTCCTACGAAATGAATGCATATTTCAAATATTCCAATTAGAGGCCAAGTTACGATCATCTAAGCAAAATGTGGCTAATGCGGATTTGATAAGGCTCTGCTATTACAATAGTGACAGAGGGAAGCAGCTGAGGCTGAGGATCGAATATAATTGGATCCATTGCCTTGGAACAAGCTCACTCCTTGGTCAAACAACCCAGATGGTAGATATGGTTGAAATTCACTACACATGCCACTTGTTTATTCTCTCTAAAGCACTCTATAGGGTAAGACAAAAATTGAAAACAATATGTGGAAAATGGAGAGGATAAATTACTTGCAAAATGTATAATATTTAATATTTTTTTCAATAAGTAACTAATATTGTCTGCGTTATATATAAAGGCCTGTGTATGGCAAAACTTGCAAAGTGTATACTAAGCACTTTGCACCCAGAACGGTAAGTTATTTACAATATCTATTCAGTCCTTAAAGGATTAAACTGAATAGAATGATGACCATGTTGATCACTCAATTGGATATAAAATCAGAGAAATCGTATGATTTCCATTTCTTCTTCGCGACAGAAAACATTCTGCTGACACAGGAGAGGGAGCACTTCCGGTTCCGGACAGATATTGGCGCGAATTCGGGAAGGAAAGATCGTCAGCGCCCATAGCAGCAACTCTCACACATATTTGGAGGAATATAACAGGTATTTACCTTTATCTAGCTCATATTTGTATCATATTTGTATCATATTTGCACAATTGACGATAGAATTAGGTTCTACTTTGGCAGTTTTTTACAAAACTTCTTTGGAAACATGAGCGAAAATCGCTGGTGGGCGAAAATTGGGGATGTCAGCTCATGACAAAAAATTTGTCTTCCATTTGACTTTGTATTTTCCCAAATGTGCAAATATTGTTCAGTTTTTCACAATAATTTGGAAAATTGTCATCCAGTTATAGTGAAAAATTGGAGTTTAGATTGTGTAGAGCTTAGTTGCTGCTAGGGGCTGGCATGATTCAGCAAGACCAGTCATCCATCTTGGATTTCTGACTGAGTCACTGATTTATGTTGGCTTTTTATTTGTTATGTTGGCTCACAGTGCAGTACTGCTGCTTCATTTGTTGAGGAATGTTTCAATAGCGAAACGAGCCTTCATAAGGAATAAAATTGTGATGGGATAAACTCATATCTGCAGAGATAGAAATTTATCCTATTATACACTGTAGATCTCTGTTTTATTAGTGAATACACTTTTAAAATAAAGAACCAGGAAGGACTTACCACTGTCTTATGCATGGTCAAAGACAGAATAATATCAACTACTACCTGTCATAACAGCTTGGCAGACTCTAGATATTGGTTGAAGTCAAGACACTTAAAGCTTTGCTTGCTACTTTGTAGTTGACACCTCAGTTATTCTTTTATAACTCAGTTATAGAAGAATGACATTTGAGGTTGTTCTCCACTCATACAGACTTGAGTGAGGTGAACTGTCAAGTCAGTGTCAGGTGTGTCTTGTTGTACTTTGTACATGTTTGGACCAGTCCTTACCAAGACATATACCTTATGCCCAAAATTTCTTTGAGGCATTAAATAACTCAGTTGTGTTGATACAGATCCACACTGAGTGCTTGTGTTGAATACACAAGTTTACCCATACCTTATGCCGAAAAATTCCTTGAGTTAGGCATTTAAGAAGTTTGTGTTGTTGTGAAATGAAAACACAAAGAGACTTAACTGGTCCACCTTTTATAGGGTCTCAATTATGTGCTTAGGGTTTGTGACTGGTAACACAAAATACCTATACCTTATGCCGAAAATTTCTTTGGCCTTGTGTTTTAATCCCCACCTTAAAACACTATTAGCACACATGTCTCTTTGATTTGAACATCAAGATGACTTAACTCATGTGGAGGTACCTTGGGTTTGGACTAGTTTCCAAAAAGACCCACACCTTATGCCCAAAAAATTCTTGGGTTTCACGTCACAGACGTCGCTGTCAGTCACGTCATAGACGTTGCCTCTGACAATCACGGCGTAGACGTTGCAGCTGTCAATCTTGTCCTAGACGTTGCTTCTGTCAATCACATCATAGACGTTGCGGCTGTCAATCACGTCATAGATGTTGTCGCTGTCAATCACGTCATAGACGTTGCTGCTGTCAATCACGTCATAGATGTTGTAGCTGTCAATCACGGCATAAACGTTGCTGCTGTCAATCACGGCGTAGACGTTGCAGCTGTCAATCACGGCGTAGACGTTGCAGCTGATCCTCATGTAGGAGACGCTCGCGTCGCAGACGTGGCCGCTGGCGCTAGCGTCCCAGACGTGGCCGCTGGCGCTCGCGTCCCAGACATTGCAGCTGATCCTCATGTAGGAGACGCTCGCGTCGCAGACGTGGCCGCTGGCGCTAGCGTCCCAGACGTGGCCGCTGGCGCTCGCGTCCCAGACGTGGCCGCTGGCGCTCTCGTTCCAGACGTGGCCGCTGGCGCTCGCATCCCTGACACGCATCCCAGACGTAGGCGATGTTGATCACATTAATGGTCTCACGTTAATGATGCTCACATTGATGGCGTTCTTGTTGATGCCAATCATGCCCTAGACCTAGCCGCTGACGCTTGATACTAGCTGGCGCACATTCAGTCTATGTTAGGGATGTCGCAGACATAGCCGCTGGCGCTCAAGAGAGTTGTAGCCGCTGGTGCGCACGTTGTAGACGTTGCAGCTGTCAATCACGTTGTAGACGTTGCAGCTGTCAATCACGTTGTAGACCTTGCAGCTGCCAATCACGTTGAAGACGTTGCAGCTGTCAATAAGGTCATAGACGTTGCAGCTGTCTGTCACGTCGTAGACGTTGCAGCTGTCAATCACGTCGTAGACATTGCAGATGTCAATCACGTTGTAAACGTTGCAGCTGTCAATCACGTTGTAGATGTTGCAGCTGTCAATCAAGTTGTAGATGTTGCAGCTGGATTTCACATCGTAGACGTTGCAGCGGTTAATCACGTCGTAGATGCTGCCGCTGTCCATCACGTCGTAGACGTTGCAGCTGTCACTCACGTTGTAGACGTTGCAGCTGGCAATCACATTGTAGGCTTTGCAGCAGTCAATCACGTTGTAGACGTTGCAGCTGTCAATCAAGTTGTAGACTTTGCAGCTGTCAATCACATCGTAGACGTTGCAGCTGTCAGTCACGTTGTAGACATAGCAGCTGTCAATCACGTCTTAGACGTTCCAGCTGTCAATCACGTCATAGACATAGCAGCTGTCAATCACGTCATAGACGATTGCATGTCTAATCGTCGTAGACGTTGCAGCTGTCAATCACGTCGTAGACGTTGCAGCTGACAATCACGGTGTAGAAGGTGCAGCTGTCAACCACGTCTTAGACATTGCAGCTGACAATGAGGTCGTAGACGTTGCAGCTGGCCATCGGGTCGTAGACGTTGCAGCTGCCAATCAGATCGTAGACGTTGCAGCTGGCAATCAGGATCGTAGACATTGCAGATGTACATGACGTCATAGACATTGCAGCTATCCACCACGTCGTAGACGTTGCAGCTGCATGTCAAACCGTCATAGACGTAGCAGCTGTTAATTACGTCATAGACGTTGCAGCTGTCCATCAGGTAGTAGACGTTGCAGCTGGCAATCAGGTCCCAGATGTTGCAGCTGTCAATCACGTCGTAGACGTTGCAGCTGTCCATGACGTTGTAGACATTGCAGCTGTACACCATGTTGTAAACGTTGCAGCTGCATGTCAAACCGTCTTAGACATAGCAGCTGTCAATCACGTCATAGAAGTTGCAGATGTCAACAAAGTCATAGACATTGCTGCTGACAATCAGGTTGTAGACGTTGCAGCTGTCAATCACGTCTTAGACGTTGCAGCTGTCAATCAGGTCGTAGATGTTGCAGCTGGCAATCAGGTTGTAGACGTTGCAGCTGGCCACCATGCTGTAGACATTGCAGCTGGCAATAAAATCGTAGACGTTGCAGCTGGAAATCACGTCATAGACGTGGCAGCTGTCAATGAAGTAGACGCTGCAGCTGCCCATCACGTCGTAGATGTTACAGTTGACAATATACTCTTAAGTCTCCAATTGTATAAGTCCTCACCCACGTCACAGACGTAGCCGCTGTCCGCATTTGTATTTGGTTTGGACTAGTTTCCGAAAAGACCAACATTATATTTGGATCACTTAAGAGTTGTGGATAATTGAGAGCACTTTACCTGGTTAGGGTTTTGTACCTCTTTATTTTGGGGTCTCATTCAGTTGCAGCTGTCAAGCATGTTGTAAACGTTGCCGCTGACATTCATGACGTAGACGTTTGCACCTGACAAGCAAGTCGCAGAGGTTGCAGGTGGCAATTACATTGTAGACATTGCAGCTGTCAATCACGTCATAGACGTTGCAGCTGCCAATCATGTTGTAGACTTTACCGCTGTCATTCATGATATAGACATGTGCAGGTGTCAAGCAAGTCGCAGCTGTCAATTATGTTGTAGATGATACAGCTGTCACTCAGGAAGTAGCTATTGCAGCTGACAATCATGTTGTAGACGTTGCAGCTGTAAGTCGCACATGTTGCAGATGTCACTCACGTTGTAGATGTTGCAGCTGTGAATCACATTGTAGACGTTGCAGCTCTCTCGCATGTTGTAAACGCTACAGCTGTAAATTACGTGGCAGACATTGAATCTGACAATCATGTTGTAGATGTTGCAATGGCATTCTATGGCGTAGATATTACAGCTGACAATCACGTCATAGACGTTGCAGCTGTCAAACACGCAGAACTTGCAGCTGTCAAACATGTCGTACACGTGGCAGCTGTCAATCACATCATACACGTTGCAGGTGTCAATCACATCGTACACGTTGCAGCTGCCAATCATGTTGTACATGTTGCAGCTGTCAATCACGTAGTAGATGTTGCAGGTGTCAACCATGTGGTAGACGTTGCAGATGTCAACCACGTCGTAGACATTGCATCTGTCAATAACGTCCTAGACGTTGCAGCTGTCAATCCGCCGGCAAACATGTGATGTCAATCAAGTCGTAAACGTTGCAGATGACATTTATATTGTAAATATTTCAGCTATCAATCACGTCGTACACGTTGCAGCTGTCATTCACGTTGTAGACATGGCAGCTGTCAATCACGTCTAAGACGTTGCAGCTGTCAATCACGTCTTAGACGTTGCAGCCGTCAACCACGTCCTAGACGTTGCATCTGCCAATAACGTCGTAGATGTTGCAGCTGTCAAACACGTCATAGACCTTGCAGCTGTCAAACATGTCGTACACATTGCAGCTGTCAATCATGTCATAGACGTTGCAGCTGTCAATCACGTCTTAGACGTTGCAGCCGTCAACCACGTCCTAGACGTTGCATCTGCCAATAATGACGTAGATGTTGCAGCTGTAAATCATGTCATAGACGTTGCAGCTGTCACTCATGTCGTACATGTTGCAGCTGTCAACCACGTCTTTTTCTCCGTTTGCTTTAGGAAAAGGGCAGGGCTTTTGGCACTGTTAACGCTACCAGATGTGCGTTGTCGGGTTTAGTGAAAAACCTTGACAACGGGAAGACCATGGGCACCCACTATTGGGTGTGCAGGGCCGTCCGCACCGCCTATAGAAGGAATCCTCTTTCTCCCAGATATAACAAGTTCTGGGATATTAGGCTGGTGTTCAGCATGTTCCAGCGTTGGGGTGCCAATGAAGGCTTGTCCACCCAGTTCTTGGGGTTCAAGCTAACGATGCTGATTCTGCTGGTGTCGGGCCAAAGAGGCCAGGTCATCCCAGCGCTTGATCTCCGCAATCTGACTTGGATGGATTCGGGGTCTGCGCGTTTCGTTCTGAAGGGTCTGATGAAAACAGCGCGTACGGGGGAACCCCTCAAAGAACTGGTCCTGGAACCGTCCCATGAGGAGGAGACTCTGTGCGTCGTCTGTGCCCTGAAACGTTACGTGCGGGTCACGGAGCCAGTCAGGTTGGACAAGGAAGGGCGAAGGAAACACTCGCTCTTCTTGTCCTTCTGCAAGCCATTTTGGCGAGATTGGGCAGGAATCATCAAAGCGATGGGTCCTTGCGGTGCTTTCCGCAGCTGGGGTGGACACCAGGGTATACCGAGCTCACTCCACCAGGGGTGCCAGCACCTCTGCGGGAGGGAGACTCGGTGTATCGACTGCTGTTTTGCTTAGGCATGGGTCTTGGAAAGGTGCCAAGACCATGGCTAAGAACTACAACAAGCCTATCGAGAACCCCAAGCCTCCCAAGACGCTAGCCAGGATCCTCCTGGAGGACTCTATCGAGTAGCTGGGAACAAAATTTTCAGAGCCTTTTTGGGGGAAAAGACACACCTCAAAAGGGGAGAATTTTGGCCCTTTTGCCGTAACGATAGTTTGTATGAACTCTATTGGCTGATCATAGTCATAAGCCTTACTAGAGGCAGCAGTATCTGTATGTGATAAAACTTTTTCTATGATGGACAATTACACTGCCACAGCTGTGGTGAACTGTATGGCAGTTATGCCTTCTTTGCTATATAGCAAAATGTCATGCAACCTAGTCAAAACCATATCACAAGGCAATAGAACATCACCTTTAGGTGAAATAAAGTATCTATTTTCTGTTATCCTATATGAGAAGTTACAGTCCTTTATGGGAGAGTAACATTATGGGAAATAAGCAGTGAATCTAGCTGAACTTTGAAGTCTCCTGTGTCAGCAGAATGTTTTCTGTCGCGAAGAAGAATATAAGATTAATCGAGTACTTACCATTTATATAAGTATGAAGATTAATCGTTGTTCTTCGAGAGACAGATAAACATATCTGCTGAGTACACAGGCCCACCCATCCATCCCCAGGATGAAGAAGATTACTACTAGCGGTATAATCTCTCACCTACTCATGAGGGTGCTATTTAGACTAAGTAAAAAGAGCACTACTGTGTACTATTTCCAGATGTTTTACTTTCAGCAAAAGATTCACTGCATGTGGGCGCTAATCTGACCGGAACCGGAAGTGCTCCCTCTCCTGTGTACTCAGCAGATATGTTTATCTGTCTCTCGAAGAACAACGATTAATCTTCATACTTATATAAATGGTAAGTACTCGATTAATCTTATATTAATTGGGTAGTATTTAAACCCTATCATCAAATCAGTTTTCATTATAGCAAGAAGCTCCCTCTGTTGGAGGGTGGGGTACACACCTTCTGGGTATAGTGTGATGTAGTCTGGACGCGGGTCCTGGAAGACGCGTTTCAGCGGGTAAATGTTGTCGAACTGAGTCCGGTACAGACACCCCTTGAATCCTTTACTTGCAGAACTCTCCGTTGCTGAAAACATTGGAAATGTTTATATTCTAAGGCACATCAAAAGCATTCTGCAGTTTCATAATCTTACGCTATAAGTACAGATATCCTGACCCTTTTTAATTCATTTCCCATAATCATTTCATGGCCTTTTAATAGATGTGTTTTTTTTACGACAAACACACCGGCTGATATATATACTCTTTTCGACACACTCTAGGGCTTACTTTTATTTCTCCCAATAGAAGCCATTTACAGTACATAAAACCCTTAACTACTGGCCGTACTTTCTAACCAAAATGTTTACAATCACGGCTAAACTCACAGTTCTTGCCGAAGTAGATCTTGGATGGGTTGTTCAGTTTGGTGTCAGCGCTGTCTTCGAGGTTCAGCCATTCCTTTGTCTTAGGTGGGTAGTCGTCAACGTAGACAGTGAGACCACGCCCCTTGTTGAAGCGTCTGACAGTCACCACGTGCTGTTGTCCGTTGGCCAAATCAACGTTACTGATATCATTGTTAACCTCGTCACGACCGAACTGCCAACCGACGTCCAGCGCCACCTTTATACCACCTACAATGCATAATTTAAAATATATTAAAACATTGAAAATACTTGCACTTTCGCATATTAATCTTTCAGTATCCTCAATTCTCTACAGGAAAATCTGTATAAATCAAGAAACAAAGTTCATAAAATGGTGAATGGACGGTAAAGTGGCATTGCTGTAAATTCTGCAATTAATCGCTCTTGGCAAAATGGGCCAATTTCCCTACTAGTTTTTGAAGGTTTAACAATAGAAATATCTCACCGTTGTTATTCATCTCGATTGAGATGTACTCTGGCTTATCCTTGGTGCCGCCCACAATCTGCATCAGGATACCCTGTTTCATCTGAGTCGAGAAGCCCACGATGATGGTCTCCTCGTCTGTCGCGATATCTCCAGTCGCCTGATCGAAGTTGTAGGTGACCATGTAGTCAGTGTGTAGATTAACGCCCACCTCTCTGCCACACACCCAGCCTCGGTACGGTGTGTAGGCACAGTCACACACGTAGTGCGAGTACCACTCCACACAGATGCCGTTGTTCATGCACGGGTTACTAGCACACTTCGGGTGACACCCGGAGGCTACGGCATAGGTCACCTCCCCTCGCTCCACCTTCCCGCGCAGATCCAGGATCTTACCATTACTGATGAGGGCCCGCATGCAGCCCACATAGCCGTCTTTGTAGTCCACGCCTGCCCCGATCACCAGGTTAGACACCAGCTCCAGGGTGCGGAAACCTTGGTCTACCGGCTCGTCCAGCATAATCTCAGCTTGCTGGTCCACCTGGAATAATATTGAAACTTAGTATTTAACGGTACTGTCACCTGCATACAATTCCTATTCACATGTGCATATACTGTTATAGGCATTTTGAGACGCTACACATATCTAGTTTTTTCCTTACTCCCTTCTACCGAAGCTGCGGGTGGATGTAAGTACATTTGCCTAAACTCATGTCATAAAACTAAAACTGAACAAACCTTGAGTGTGGCCTGCTTCCGGTTACGTTCCACATGGACTGTGTGCCACTCATTGTCGTTGAGCGGGTAGGCCGTGATCTTCTCCAGCGTCTGGATACCGTTACCCACGTTGAATCGGAAGTGAATCGTGTTACCGAACACCAGCTTCACCTCGATAAAGTGAGTTTTTCCCACGTTCTGGAGGAAGATGCCGTTTAATGTTGTCGTTTTGAACTGGAATCGGATATCTCCGGACGTGGCTGCATCAAAGGTCGGGAACTCAATGGTGGCATCTTCTTTTCGGAAAGTCACAGTGTTCTCAAATAATGCTGAAAATAAAAGGGCACAAAGTTATTTCACACCAAATCTTATTTGAATATCCTTTGTGCATACATGTACGTTCATGCGGCTAACTGCTATTACAAATAGAAAGTTATTATTTTTATTCATGACCTCCGTATAATACTTCTAATTCTAATTATCCAATTTTAAAAGGCCGGCATGATGCACGAATGCAACCCCTGGCTGCCAGAATCACCAGGGCTGCATTTATGCCCCAAGATCATGACAACAAAGCTTATCATATATATCACTTACTATCTGAGGTACACTCGAGGTGCTTGAGTGTGTGCTCTCCCCACTTTCTGTCGTTGATGGTGCCTGTGTCACCAAACCGCAGCTCGATGACCGGTAAGTGCTCTTTGTGTCGCAGGAATCCGTCGTCCCCGATGCCGTCCTCGTCTATAGCCGCGTCACAGTTACACGGCATGTTGTCCCCCTTACACTCGTCCTTCAAGGCGCAGGCACACTTCCCGGAGCCGGGTGAAGACCCGCCCCAGTAACGCATGTTGAGGTTGGTGCGGCCCACCCACCAGCCCCAGCTAGGCTTGTTGGGGTCCTTACTCCCTATAAGCAGAATAAGGTTGATGTTAAGATGATCTTTTTCACTTTTAATGGAAAATTAAGCCTTTAACTTGGAAACATGGTTTGGTAAGGTCTATTTAAATAGAAAGATTTTTATTTCCATTTTTCAAGTAGAATTTTTTTTGTATCCAAATTCTTAAAATTCATTTTTGCTTTTGGCAAGGATGAGGCAATTTTTACTGCATTTCTTTAACTGAAAATATTATTAAAATCGAGATATTTCCTTTATAGATAGTTTATAGATATAAATGATAGCCAGATAGGTATTTGAGGCTTTTCTGGTGACTGGTGACACTGACCTGAGTCGGTGAGGAGACGAGAACTGTGGCACTTGTAGGAGATGTACTGCTGACACGTGGTAGCACGGTCTATAAAGGCGTCCCAGTGCTCCCGCTCTGTGATCGGGTACTGAATGGGTCGCACGTAGGAGCCGGGCTCGTCATAACCGTCCACGCGGGTCGGCTCCATCTGTTTGTGATGCACCTCAGTAATAGCCTGCTCAATGTCATCTGTAGGTTAAAGGGCACACAAAGGTCACAGTATTATTATACAGGTCAAAGGGAACTCACAAAGGGAACTGTATTAATAAGAGGGTCACAGTGTTAGTACAAAAAGTGAAGCTAGGGCACTAAATGGTCGGCAAAAGGGTCTGAAATGGTGTTCAGAATAAAGACAAATTTGATGACTATAATATTAGGATTTCAAAGGAAACTGAGATGTGGCAGAAGATATATTTCTTCGTCTGTGGTAAAACTCTTTGGGAGGAAGTAATCAAACAGGATAAGAGGATGGCCGACCATAGCTGCAGTGTTATAATATATAATTTAATTTGTGAGAAGTTGACTTACGTTGGAAGGTACACTCGACTTCAAATGGTTCGAGTGGGCCGGAGTCGTCAATGTCGATGGTGATAGCAATCCTAGTCTGTGTAGGGTTCATCATACGTGCCTCCTCACACGAGATAAGGTATTTAGCTGAAACACAAATCACAAACGATGAATTCCTCTCGTCTTACGGAATATTTTAAACAATCGAGGTATGGAAAGTCACAATTTAGATGCTCGGAATCAACCCTGTAGGGTCGGCGTGATGCTCGAAAGCAGCACTGGCGAGTTACTCGTTACACTGGCCTGTATTCACGCATCATGATTATGAATGTGCATTGTGCAACCGGCAACCTTCAATGGTTAATACTTACATTTATGGCAGACAGCGCCGCCGTAGCCGGTGCCGTCACAGTTACACTGGAAGGTGATGTAGTCCTGAGAACAGATCCCACCGTGTTCACACGGGTTGGGGTCGCACCTACAGATGGGAAACAAGCATCGACATTATGGCAAAGACATTTTTAACCTTTTGAGTGCTGAATAGTGAGATGTCTTTTGATGTCATAATAAAATTACATTTTTTACAATGGCTGTCAATGAGCATAGTTTTTACAGCACTGGTACATTCATAAGTCACTTTTGTTTTTACTATAATAATTCTTTTAAAATTGTTGGCCAAGGTTTACGTTCTTCTCTCACATATTAACAGGAATTTGCCATGTTGGTTACTCACCTGTCCTGGATGGTACAGGTTCCGTTGTTGACTCCGTCATTGGTTGTGGGTTTGTCTATAGCCTCCGTGCCCACCTCTAAGGAGCGCATACAGCCCAGGAAACCCAGCTCTGTGCCCTCAGTGTCTCCACCTGTTGGTAGATATCATGTATAAAATGTTAAACCAGGATACTTCATAATTGTATTAACTATCAAAAATATTGAAAATATCATATAAAAAAAAGACCATGAATTAAATAAAAGTGAAAATTTTAACTGTCAAAAGAAAGGGTGAACGCCAAAATGTGTATATGGAAAATGCTACAAATAAAAATATGAAAAAAAAGTTTAAAACCATTCAACAAGATGAGAGTGTACGTACCACCGATGTAGTAGGTGGAGGAGGTGGTGAACTCGAGGCGGCGGTTGGAGATGTCTGACAGTCCGTCCACGGTCACCGTGATCTTACCGGTCTTGGTGCCTGACCCAGAGATGACGTCCACGTACAGGGAGTGCCACAGACCGTCCGTGAACACGTCCATGTCTGACTGCGTGTCTCCTGGTAACACAACATGTAGCATGTATAGGGTTAGCTATGTCTCAACCACTCACACTATACACAGTAACAGTAATCATTTCTGAACTATAGGGGAGGGGAGGGTTGACATTTCGCATGAAGGTGTTTCATCGCCTCCCTCGTAACGTGGAGGTTTTTTTCCTGACAGGTGAAATAGTTTGTCCTTCCCCCGGTCTTAAGGGGTCGTTTACACGATCACTCCCCATGGACAACATGATTCCACACCATTATTCCCTATTGATATCATTCCCGAAGGCTTCATATATATTAGTTTTATGGACATAATTCTTTATGTATGTACTTCCAGTTTATGCTTTTAATTTTTACCTGCGCATACAGATGCACATGTTCAGTAGGGTGCGCATGGTAATAATACCGGGCCAGAGGGAATGTACTTAACAAGTTAAATACCTGCTACATGCATGTTTTGTTTCCATATTTTGGGATTAACTTCTAGCTCAAGTTTATAAATATTTCTGGCAAAGATGTTTCTTTTCTAAGACATATGAAGTACCACTAGTTGTGTTTTGATTTAAATGCACTAGAATATATACATTGTACATCCAAAATAATTTAGTCATCTTTGAATACATGCTGACTAGCGCTTGCATTACAGGTTGGCCATACGCTCTTAGATTAACGTATTTAACATAATAAGCACTGTAATAAATGTTTTGAATACACATTTACAAGTCATGTGCTTCTTAAAATTGGGAATTTTTTGGGGGTAATATCTAGTCTGAATATCAGCCAAAAGTGACATGCTGGCTTTACTATTAGAAACGTGGGCATTAGATACAGTAGTTGTTATTTTTGCTTAGACATGCACATGTAGGCATTTTTCAGGGTACTATATACATCAAGTCATGCTTCTGTCCTTAATGTAGACATGAGCAGAACACAAGTTATATTTACAGCAGCTAGAGATGTCTGTCTGTGGTAACATGATATATACAATGTAGTCATCATCAACTGCCGCAGTGGTATCTAAATTTCTCACAGTGAACAGTAGACAATATGATGTTTTAGCTCGGTAGTAGGAAGGTAATAAGAAGTGTTGTGAGTTGATCCGCTACGGCTATTTCTATATTGGTGCTCCTTAAACTCGCCATTGCTTATGCTTATGGGGCTGTATACTTCTCTTAGCGAATATGTTCTTGTAATATCAACAGTTTACTCAATTTTAAAAATCGATGTTGGGATTTAAGATGTAGGGAAGGAGACACAGCCTAATGTTTCCTTGTGTGTGTGGCCTTAATATATTTTGTTCCATTTTTCATGCTGAGAATGTTTACTCACTGTTTTTGATGATGCTGGTGACGACGGGGTAGCTGCCTGCCTGCACCAGGTACTCGATGTGGCCCAGGTTGTTGATCCTTACCTACAACAACACACAGCATGAGTCAGCTTATTCCGCCAAATCCTTCGATTTAACTTTTTAATTCTTAATCTTTCCTTTTTTTTTTTGAAAAGTATGCAACGGATCTGAAAATAGCTAATGTAGAACTATAGCAATCATAATATACTCAATGAAATACTTCCCCAGTCTAACCCCCCTGAAAGTCTGAATCTACCAATACTGTCTGTACTTGTATCAAAAGTGAAGATTTGCAATGTAACCCTTTAGCCCAAATATTTAACATCAGTCGTGCCTCCAGTATAAGTAGTGCTTGTACTCACAGTGATGCGGCCTCCCTTGGTGAGTTTGTGCGTGAACAGCATCCCTCCCTTGTTGTAGGTACGGAAGTTTAAGCCCACCCGCAGTCGGTCACCCGTCGGCGCCTCTACCGTGAGATGGGAGTCGACCGTAGGAAACGTGAACGGCACGACAGGTGTGGACTGTAAAGAGAAACATAATATCACATTTGCTATCGAGTACCGCTGAGATCTTTAAAAAAAATTCTCATTCAAGGCTACAGAATATAGCTGAAATGTAGGTCATCATTTGCCATTTTCATCCAATTCGATCTATACTCTCGTATTTGCCACTATTAATATAATTTGACTTTCACCAAAAATCGACTATAAAATGGATATTCTCACGATATTTGAGACGATTTTACTTTAACAGTAACCACAAAAATGCCGCTGAAATAATGCCACAAGCGGCAGTCTAATACAACACTTTCTTTTATTTTGAATTAGTTACGTACAAGGCAGTCTGATAGGAAGACTTTGCCGTTGAGCATGAAGCGGGGCTGGTTGAGGCGGGCGTCTTTAATGATGTTCATGGAGTTAAACCACACGTTCTCCATGCAGCCTGTAAAGTTGGAGCGCACCGTCAGACGCTTACCCGGCTGGAGGAAACTACCAATGCCACCAAGGTGAATCTGAAAACAATCAAACAGCATGTTTAATTTAGTTTTTTTCAGGTTTAATTAACTCTTTTAGGATCGGATGATCCCTCTGGCTTATGGTTCATGTTCAATTGTCAGCAAGATGCACTAGTGACGCATGGTGAGCAATCATTTGTAAATGAAGTAAATCAACAGTCTCAAGCGAGCTAGGCATATTTTCTTGGTAGATTCAACCTAGACAAGCAATCCGCTTTCCTTTTGGACGTAAATGTATTTCTTTTTTTCAACATGCTGATCGCCGTTTACCTGTCTGTCCAGGTCTAGTTGGTAGAAGTCCCCGTTGGTCATGTTGGTGATGGTTAATCGATCTACCGTGAAGTTGATCTCCCGACCCATTCGTTCAATCTCCACGTCGTGCCATTGACTGTCGTCCAGCAGACTGCCTGCCTTTAGCGTTGTATCGCCTGGCGCTGTGGCCGTTGACCCTAAAAGAACAGCAAGACAATTGTAGTATCCACAGAACGGTTATAAGGAGTCCATGCATTTGCGCCACTATTTCTTTTACTTTCGACACTATATAAGCTCAAATACATCACACATGTGGAATCCTAAAGCCAATGTTCCTGACCATTACAAAGACGCCAATTCTGGGAAAAAATGTAATAATAAGAAAATGACCCTTACCGAGGTCTACGTGGAAGTAGAGGCGACCGCGCACCATCTCCAGGACCATGTAGTCGCCTTGGTTACTGTCTGCGTAAAACAACAGGCCGTCCTGTTTGTCTGTCAGGAAGCGTAACTTGAGGTAGTCCCGCCGCGTCTGCACGTAGTGGTTATCTCCACTTATGTCGTATGTAATACTGCTCTTACCATCAAACGTTACACTCTCACCGTCTGTAAAACAGAGGACAAACTTAATCACAATTTGCTGATTTGTAAGAATATGTTGCTTGTATGCATGCATGTAATTAAAGGACTAGGAAGATGTGTGTGCATGGCTGATAACTTGTTTTTTACATTTATCAGCTTGACAAAATTGATAATTATCATGATATTTTTTGCATTTCAAAACAAAGAACTTCAAAGGAAAAACATAAACGGCTTACCAAATCGACAGCCGTAGATCTCTACTCTCATGGAGATGAACTTGTGCCATCTTTGTGGGTTGAAGCGGATGTAACGGGCGACGATTGGGTACACAAGGTCGTTCCGCTTCACACCGTCATCGTTCTCATTACCGTCAAACATCTGTAAGATACAAGTTATCCTCAACCTCTCAGTCACACATATTACATGCAGCAATATTGCGAGAATCAATTAGTGTACCTGTATATCCCATAATGCCACTCTACTGCGGGTTGTGTACATCCCGTTATGTGGCTATAGTGCGGGAATCAGTTACCGGTGCATCAGTTATGTGTCTATACTGCCATAACCAGTATATCAGTTATGTGTCTATACTGCCATAACCAGTATATCAGTTATGTGTCTATACTGCCATATATCAGTAATGCTGCTATACTGCAGGTTGTCTCACCTTGGGCGTGCCGTACTTGTTGGTGTAGATGTTCCATGTCTTGTTGTCGGAGGAGAACTCGAGGTAGAACTCGGTGACAAACTCGTTACTACCGCGTCGTCCCTGGGTGGCCACCCCGGTCACGACGTGTCGGTACCCCAGGTCCACGCCCAGGTACTGCTCATTGTTGGGGATCCCTGACGTCCAGGCACCCCCACCTACACACACAGACAGTCACAATCAGGGGGGTATTCTATAATATTCAGAGATGCCACTCAGTCGTCGACAAAAAGTAGGAAATCTTACAATTTTGGTTAATTTTCTGTAGGAAACATAATTTAAAACGGGACTGCCGCAAAAAAATGTAAGAATTCCTACAAAAGTAGCATTTCTGAATATTTCTCTTATTACTGAGTAAATATTTCTGCAGGTTCATTTGCATTGTATACATGTGTTATAGACAGGTAATAAAACATCAGTACAGATATTCAATATGAAACACGCCTATTTGGTTAGATAGCTGTTTGGTTAGTTGTATGTTCCTGGCAATCATTTACGGATGAATCAGTGATGAAGTAATACAGTTTATATCATAACTTACAGGGCAATAAATCGATAGAATAAATAGAAACTAGAATTGTTCAAAACTGACTGTTTCTTCATGATTCGGGTATTGGGCAATATGTAGCGAGGCTCTTATCTGCATTTAAGGAAATGTTGGGCCCTCCTATGGTAGAAACGGTGATTTACCATACCGATTGATTACATACTTTCTTAAAGGAAGGGGTATGGGACTGGCATCTTAAAATTCTATACATACTTACTCAAATCATCAAAACATGACTTATCAAAGCATGTAATGTGTCATTGCAAATCAACTTCCAATTCTTAAATCTACATTCATTGAGCATACTACCGGATAATAATATATTATAGGCCTCGTAGGTTTGCATCCAACCAGATCTTTTGGCACGATTTGAAATCTAAATCCATGATTGTAATGTAATTTCTAACCTCAATATGTATCGATCCTGGCAGAATCACATGCCGGGGAAATGTAGATGTCAGTCTGATATAGGTATATCACCCTTTTTTGATTGGTATAAACCTTGTAATACAGTGTTGCCGAAAACTTTTTCTCAACGCAGGCCAGGGTTGCCTGCGTCTTGGCATCTTACGCAGGCCATTTCCTTCTCGCGCAGGCCATATAAATATTGATATTTCAAGGTACTTTCATAAACTTCATTATAACTTATAACTACTGCAAAAACTTAAAGGAAATTGAAAAAAAATTCAATTATACACATTTGGCTCTATCTTCGCTTCTAATGGACCGATTTGAAAAATTCTTTCACCATTAGAAAGCTGAGATCATGGCAGGTCATTTTGGCCTACGTCCTCAGGCCCTACGCCGGCCATTAAGATTCTACGCCGGCAAAAGCCGGCGTGCCGGTGTTATTTCGGCAACACTGTATTTAATATCACTTGTAAATCTTACAACCTATAATATTTGTCTTTATAATATTGGGTTCAGGTTCTGGGTGTCTTAGATGTTAGAGATGTTAACGTGTGTTAGTAGTTACCTCTGCGGTTTGTATCGTGATCTGAACCTTTGTACAAGGAGTACAGTATGTTAAGTACATAGTCATGCATTCTGTTCATGGAGCACATGAGGGGTGCTCAGATAGGAGTTTGTCTGGTGAGTAACATTTGTACACTTTAATATAAAACGCTGAGAATGATTAACCTAGACTCTAATTCAGTACTTTAGTATCAAGTGAAAAAAAAGAAATTTGTTAAAATTCTATTAAGATAATCTAAAAATATTAGATTTTTAAATGGTAAAGCTTTGATAGCTGGGTCGTTAACTCTTTATTTCTTTAAAAGAGGCCCTATCACAAGTCCTCTCGGGGTCGCCGTTCTAGCCAACAACATGCACCATCATTTGTAGGTGACAGAGCGGTTTTAAAGCCTGAGTGCGCTGAACTGTAGGATCATGTGAGAGTGTGGTTGATGTAGTACTCCAGCAGTGCAGAGCCACACCGCACATCAATTGGATACATTCAGTCTGTGCACATGATGGAATACCTGAGTTTATTCTACCACAGGCATGTAGTTACATAGTTAGTACATGTACAGGACTATAAATGCTAGTGCTTTTTTCCCTTTTATTTAATAAAGGTGTCAATTGTGGTAGATGTAGACTATCAGTATCTATACCCGGTATACTAAAAGAACATTAAACAATTATAACATCAGCAACTAAGAAACTTACCTTCATACCCGCCTAACCGGGCATATTGCGGGCCTCGCGCTGCATTTGTCGAAGATTTTGCCCATATATTTTTATCAGGAATGTATTCTTTTTCTAAACCGACTGCAACGGGGTAGCGGCATGGCTGTGTGATGTCAATTATTTGATCAGCTGAAAAATAAAACATGAGAAAATTCTTAAATGATATGACGAATATGAATTCATGTACATTTATCACGACAGAGCAAACACTTGACATTGTCAAACCTTCCAATTATGTAATAGATAGACTATGGTTATGATAGGGTATGTAGAATTAACCACAGCTTGCTCGTGGGGGCCAGACGAAGGCGAAGCCCAAGTCGCCCTACCAGCAAGCTGTGGTTAATCCTAATACCCTTCCATAACCATTGTCTATCTGTTTTAAACCATGGTATGCAATATAACCAAGGTCCGAATCCTTTGTCTTAGCCTTCCACTGTAATTATAATTATAATTGTAATTTAGAATTTCTTCATATGTAAACATATTACCGGCCACTTCGGACTTTGGACCCTTTTGCCAGTTTTGGCCAGCACTGGCAGGTTTTGGGATTCTCTGTATATACCCCCGCCCCCCCCCCCCCACACACTCACACCCTCCACTCCGTCCCAGTAGACAAATAGTGATCTCTACCCCCCCCCCCCCCCCCCTTTCCGCGGTGGGAGTTGATACGGTTTTAGTATAAACTTCACCTGGTGTCCCTGGTCTGTCTCTGTGTCAAGGGTTGTATCCATCTCAGATGTGTATCCATGGATTCCATGCTTACATGAGTTTGTAAACTACCACCACAGGGCACACTACCCATGTCTGCAAGTTTATTTTGTGTGTTGAGAATCCCTGGGTTGCAGATAAACTCAATGCAGGATATGACCTGAGTGGACACGGTGTATTTCAGGATAGTGTCAGTGTTTACAAACTCTCACACCTTCATCCATTAAACACCTCCTACAGCACAGCCTCGGCCAGCCCCTATCGTACCACTCCAGGTACAGGGGGTAGTCTGGGAGCAGTCTGTCACCACACCCAGGGTCTGAGAGTCTAACCCTGTCATCTCTAATGTACTACAGACTAGACTAGGAATGGTAGTGGGTACGTGGGCAGACACAGAAGCCTACATTTACTGTACATGTAGGCCTATTATAATTTGTCTTATCTTGTAACTAATTTTGTGAGATCTTGAACTAGGAGTGGTGATCGATCGGGTGGGAGTGTGAGACTGTGGAGGGTACTGGGAGTGGTGTGCCTCTACATGGGTAAAAATCGACACGGGCGACACGGCCCTTTTAAAAATCGACGGACACAGGAAAATCGGGGATAAAAAACGACCCACAGGGGGTTTTCTCTGAGTTCTGATATACCTAAAAATCGACACGATGCCTCTGCCCTCCTGCTAAAATTCGACACGGCGACATGGTAAAAATTGTGGGTACCCATGAAGAGGCACAGTGGTGATGGAATGGAGTGTGAGACTATGGAGGGGGCTGGGAGCGTGAGACTATGGAGGGGACTGGGAGCGTGAGACTATGGAGAGGAGTGGTGATGGGGTGGGAGTGTGAGACTATGGAGGTGAGTGGGAGTGGTGACGGGGTGGGAGTGTGAGACTTTGGAGGGGAGTGGTGATGGGGTGGGAGTGGGAGACTGTGGAGGGGACTGGGAGTGGTGATGGGGTGAAGGGGTGGGAGTGTGAGACTGTGGAGGGGACTGGGAGTGGTGATGGGGTGGGAGTGTGAGACTGTGGAGGGGGCTGGGAGCGGTGATGGGGTGGGAGTGTGAGACTGTGGAGGGGACTGGGAGTGGTGAAGGGGTGAAGGGGTGGGAGTGTGAGACTGTGGAGGGGGCTGGGAGCGGTGATGGGGTGGGAGTGTGAGACTGTGGAGGGAGCTGGGAGTGGTGATGGGGTGGGAGTGGGAGACTGTGGAGGGGACTGGGAGTGGTAATGGGGTGAAGGGGTGGGAGTCTGAGACTGTGGAGGGGACTGTGAGTGGTGATGGGGTAGGAGTGTGAGACTGTGGAAGGGACTGGGAGTGGTGATGGGGTGGGAGTGTGAGACTGGAGGGGACTGGGAGTGGTGATGGGGTGGGAGTGTGAGACTGTGGAGGGGGCTGGGAGCAGTGATGGGGTGGGAGTGTGAGACTGTGGAGGGGGCTGGGAGTGGTGATGGGGTGAAGGGGTGGGAGTGGGAGACTGTGGAGGGGGCTGGGAGTGGTGATGGGGTGAAGGGGTGGGAGTGGGAGACTGTGGAAGGGACTGGGAGCGGTGATGGGGTGGGAGTGTGAGACTGTGGAGGGGACTGGGAGTGGTGATGGGGTGGGAGTGTGAGACTGTGGAGGGGGCTGGGAGCGGTGATGGGATGGGAGTGTGAGACTGTGGAGGGGGCTGGGAGCGGTGATGGGGTGGGAGTGTGAGACTGTGGAGGGGACTGGTGATGGCCCGGGGTGGGAGTGTGACACGTACTGTGGAGGGGACTGGGATTCATGCTGGGAATGGGAGACTGAAGGGGCAGGAGCTCAATTAGACATGGCGTATGTCAATTGTCAGGATAGCATCAGCCAGTAGGCCTACATGTATTTACCATGTGGGCTATGGCCTAGGGCTAGGCTTAAACTATAACTGGTGTTACAAACTCCCAGTATCAGTACCACGTATCCATGGCATACTGCTATTATCAAGTCTACATAGGGCCTATAGTTTTATCAGGGAGACTAAAGTAGAATTCTATATAGTGTCCCTGGTTAGGGTCCTATAGATCTACTATAGTATAGGCTTAGGGCTAGGCCTATCATATGTAAATATCAAAGTTTAATCAGTATGATTATAGTATGCCTAGGTATATCATAATAGTTTATGTATTTGCTTATGACGTATAGATTATGTCTGTATAACAACAAACAAAGGTAGGTCAGAGGAAACCAGATCCGAGTCTCAGACTGAGTTTGGGAAACCCCAGTGACTGATCAAAGTTCGGCCTGACTCAGTCAGGGCCTCTCACACCTGTAGTATCAACGTACAGTGATGACCTAGTTAGACACATGACAGGTGAATACACATCACATACAGCAGGAAACAACACACCAAAGTATGGCAGATTAGATCGACACGTGTATCAAAACAAGACAAACCCATTGCCATATGCTCTAAATATAAGGTCATGGACTTTTTGAAAAGGTTTGAAAACATTTATTTACAAAACTGCAGCCAACCGAAGCCGCCATACTCCTTCGGCTTTGGAGTTGGAACTCGGTCACCAGATAGCCCCAGCATTTGGAGGCAGATCTCATGCGATTAGAGCGACACTGACAAAATGGAACTTTAGGTTTAAGATTATTGTACTTACGATTTTGTGTTGAAGCGTAAATAATGGCTTGTAATAGTAATAATCCTAATAAATTCCGCTCCATCTCGACTCGTAACTCAACTCCCGAGAGTCGATTTGCCCTGACACTATTGACCACGTGACGGCATGGTGTATTCTGATTGGTCGATCATCTGTGATCTAGGTCACGCACCTGCTGCGTCCTCTGGGGTAACAGAGGGGCGTAATTATTTCTTTTTCCCGCCACTAGGTGGCGGTGCATGATAAACCCAGGTGAAATACCGTAAATCGCAGGTTTCTATAGTCTCTGATATCCTGTCAAGGATTTCACATGAACGAAAATTATCCCAGGAAAAACATGTTGTATTTCATAGCATAATGTCAGACTGGAATGAGAAGTGTTCACAAAATATGAGAAAAATTAGACAGAGCTATTCCCTTCCACACCATTCCTGTGGCTTTCAATTTAGTATATTTAGCTGAAGTACTGGCTATCAGTAAAAAGGGCCTTTCCCGTGCGTGGGACGGGAGCCTGGCAACGGGCTCTTGCGGAATCGCTATCAAGAGATTTCGGAGGTGTAATTTTTGAAGACTTGTGGCAGCTGGTCACCACTGTGCCGGCGCCCTGTCATAAATAACCCAAAAGTATTACTAGTATGGGGGGTGGACCCCTAAAATCGACAGGGCGACATGGCCTTTTCTTAAAATCGACAGGCGACATGGGGCTTAGTGACAAATGACAGGAGAATTACAAAGATACTGACAAATGACATGAGCATTTTTTTAAATCGACAGGCGACATGGAGCCTAGTGACAAATGACAGGAGAATTACAAAGATACTGACAAATGACATGAGCATTTCTTAAAATCGACAGGTTGTAGAATTAGTAGTTTAGGTAGGAAGGAGGAACACAAACGTCTGCTCTGATTGAATCCAAATTAATCACTGTTTATTAGTTGCTGTGGGCCAAGCCAGCACAGGCTATCTCATTCATATTCATAAGGTACATATCAGCATAATCAGTAAGGCACGCCATGCAATCTGGGTCAGCTTAACCTAGATAAGGAGGCCACCAGGTACACATACACCTGTCCTTATCCCTGCTACTTGTTAGCCAACAATCATCCATTTATAATTGAATATATAATTATTATCCGTCACCAATTCTAATATCAATTATACATACGTCACATACATATTCATAATAATAACTATTACGTAATCAACCTATATCCGCCTTAGAATATTCAATCCTATTCTACATATGCCCCTCCCTTTCTTTTATGAATCTTTGGGAAGTCTTCACAAATATTCATCCAACATCAAAATACATCTATACTATGATTCATCATTTTGCTCATTACATTGAAGTATTTAACTTGTAATGTTTTCTTCTACCGCTACCCGGTAATTCCATTAGTACATGTCATCTTGTATGGTAAAACTCGCCCTAGGTCTAGTATCCTGTACATTCATGCCCATAATGCTTGCAATTTGTTCTGGTGTTATTGTTACTGTCATTTCCCTGGAATTATGCTGTGTTGTGGCATATGCAGGAGGAAGTTGGTGTAAAAGTGGCATAGTCTGGTGTACACTGGGGCTGCTAGGGGCTGTAGGTTGTGGTACCGTAACTATAGTCGTGTTGCTGGTCTTCCCTTCTGTGCAGGTCCCTATCCCCCCCTCCTTTCCTTTTCTTCTTTTAACACAATACATGTACACATTAACTCCAAGGACGATAAGTGAAATTACTAATGCAATACTTCCTGAACCAGACGCAACATATGGATGTGTCACGAAATCTTGTATATCTAATTTTTGCTTACTATTTTCTTTCTCCCACTGTTGGACCTCAATCATTGGAACATGTACATGATCAATAAATTTTAATTTACTGGTTATGTCCATATGCACCTCTGATGGCCATGATATATTAATGCTGGGTATGACCGCTGGTTTTCTAGGTACTTGTTTTATGGATGCATGTACATGTTGTACACTCATAATGCGCCACTTTTTAGTTTCTAAAATACATGCGTCAGGAATATTAAATACTGTAGGTTTTATGAATACATATTTCTCCGGCACTTTGCTAGGACATCTTAATGCAGTATCTTCTTTGACCTGTGTGGGTGCAATGATTACCATAGAATCACCTTTTTGTACTTTCACTACCGTGGATGACTTCTCTTTTGTTTCTACAATTTTAACTGAACAAGACTTTGGCAGTACGCCACTAACCAGCTGACTTTCACATGAATTAATTAGTTCTTCTATGTCCGGCCAACATACCATGGGATTCTTTCCAACGCAATCCTGTGGTACAAAGGAAGCCTTTGTCATAGTATGGATAGCAACATTGTTATTACCTTGAATTATACGTAAGTGTTCTTTACCAAACGGTACCGGTATGTAGTTAAGAGTATAATGTATAAACATTTGGTCATCCAATGCTGGTAACATAGCTCTAAACGCCAGGTGGTCTTCACCCTCCCAAATGGGATCTATTGACACATACTGATAGTACCATTGGTATGGCAGTGCTGTAAACCCTTTACTTTCTATTTGGCTAAGTATTGATGCTAGTTGTTTTGGATGTAATATGAATTCTGTCAGCCAACCTCGTTCAATATCGGCTTTCTGTTTATGAAAATGTCTCAGTTCATGAATGTAATTTTTCACAATCCTCTCGGCCTGTGACAGTGCAGTGTTCAGTGTTCTATATACCCGCAGTGTATTTATAGAGTTATGGGTAGTGTTAGCATCCGTCAGCAGTGCTTTCATTACTATATTAGTCTGATTGTTTACAATTTCAATATGATCTGCATTTTGTTGTACCAAGTCTCTTGTGTTATTTATCATAGTGATCATTTCATCCATGTGATGTCTTAGCTGTACATGGTTGTTATTGTTCTTGAATATCAGTTTCCGGAGCGCCTCTATGTCAGTAAAGTCAGGAATATTAAACAACGGCCTGACCCACCTTCCAATAATATTAAAGAGGCCCCGACGTAGTCTCCTCCTGTTTAATGCTGCATCATCAGTAGAAGGCAATATGTTAAGCGACTGTTCTTTGCTTAAGTTCTCCATGAGTGCCTCCCACTCCTGTTGCTTGGGTTTTATACCTTTGTCTCCCAATGTCCTTGAAGCTGTCTTGAGTGCTTCAGTGATCTGTCCATTGAGTCCTGAGGTGAGTAGGGTCTGTGGCTCTTGTAATACGACCACCAGTGACCAAGCAGCCCCCACTCTCCTGATTTCTCCAATGTCCTGCACAAAGATACCGTCCTTTTCAAAAATAGGACTACATTTCATATATGTCCATAGTGGCCATATGTACATGAGAAGCAGACACAGCCTCATTTTGAGTCGTACAAAATACTCTGACAGCGTCAATACACTGTCTTTTTGCTTCTGAACAGTACTCCTGGTTTGGTGGCTGTACTTGGATCCTCTTAGCGTCACTAGCCCTGCTCCTGGTCCAATGTCCCGTCACTTGTGTGGTGTCCCCTGGTGTGGCCCGTCGTTTTGGGGCCCTCTGTGCCTGTATATCATGCTGTGGGTGGGTGGTGTCCATGGGTGGGTGGGTGGTGTCCATGGGTGGGTGGGTGGGCGTGACAACAGGTGGGGCTTTTTGTACTTGTTGCTGGGTAGATTGTGGTGGTGGTAGAGGCCGAGGTGGTGCGTTATCATTTGTTTTATCAGCTGGCTGTACTCTTCTCTGTGCTCTGGTCTGCTTAGGCCTCAAGTAGGCCCAATCTATATCAGGCTCCACCTGTCTCACCTGATCCCTGGCGACTTGTTTGCGTGACCCATTAGGCCCCACAACCGTTACGACGTTGCCCCTTATCCTAGTGACCATAAATCCATGGTCCCACTTGGGATCCAGCTTAACTCCGTCCTGTGCTAGTATGATAACAGTATCCCCTTCAGATAGTGGTTTGGCGTTGGCTTGTGCTGTCAATCTATGCATGTTATACTCCCTATTGACATAGGCATTGCGTGTAGCAACTTGTAACGCTTTTGTTAACTCATCCACAGACTGAGCCATTCTTGTTTTCAGCTCCCCTTTCTTCCTATTAATTAAATTATAGAAAGTATTTGATGGGTGTCGGCCATACTGTAGAAAGAAGGGCATAAAACCAGTTACGCTGGAGACTGTGGTCCTGTGCGCTAGGAGTGCGTCCCCCAGACAATCTTCCCATTCTGCTGGTCTGGCATTAACTAGCTTTCTTAGCATGTCTTTCAAGGATCTGTGGAATTGTTCAATTTTTCCGTTGGATCTTGGCGTCCATGGTGTAGTCCTTCTGACATCCACCCCAAGTTCTTTGAGATAGTCTTGTACAAGAAGTGAACGAAACTCCATCCCATTATCTGTTATACAAATGTCCATAGGACTATTCCTCGGAATGTAGTCCCTTTTCAAACATCTGTACACAGATAGTGCTGTTTTGTCAGGTATAGGATATGCTTCAGCAAACCCTGTTGCATGATCAATAAATGTCAAGAGATATTTATTCTTTGTCTGGGAAGCAGCGAAAGGACCAGTTATATCCATAGCCACCACGTGGTTGGGGTGTTCTGCTATGGGCATGGGGTCAGGCTTCACCTTCTCGACTCTGTCAACATTTACTGCACATAAAGCACATTTTCTAACAAATACAGTCACATCCTTTGTCATTCTTGTCCATTTATATGCCTCTTGTACCCTTTGGAGAGTTTTTATGATGCCCATGTGGCCGACCTCTTTGTGTGCCCTTTTTATCACCTGTTGGCGATAAGCTGGCGGTAGGACAAGCCTAGGGTACTCTAACTGACCGGGGGGGGTTTTGAGTGTGAACAAGAGGCCTTCTGATACATAGTAATCCTCTTCTTGATCCTGTCCAGACTGGTACTCGGGCATTTGCTGTTGTAATCTCAATAAGCCTGGTATCGTGATGTTATCTACTCTTAGCAGGCCTTCATTGAAGTGGTCGCCCAGTATAGTAGCTGCCATTGTAGGATCAAGAGGGGCTGTTTCCGGGTTATCAGTCCTTATCCTGCTCAACATGTCAGGACGCAGGTGCAATTTACCTGGGCGGTACTCTATGGGTGCAGCATACTCAGCTAGCGTCACAGCCCAGCACTGTACCTTTGAGTTCTTTATCTCATTTTGGAATAGGCATTTCAAAGGTTTATGGTCGGTGTAGATAGTGAACTGTGCCCCATGCAGATATGGCCTTAGTTTTCTGAGTGCATAGATAACTGCATAGGCCTCTCTCTCCACCACCGGCCATCTTTGTTGGGCTTCTGACAGTTGTTTGGAAATATACTGTACCGGTCTCTCGGTACCATCAGGCTGGTCCTGTAATAATATGGCGCCTATGCAGTACTTTGATGCATCTGTCATCAATTTGTATGGCTTGTCCAACTGTGGGTAAGCCAGTACCACTTCTGAGGCTAGCATATCTCTTATGTATTCCCATGCCTTTTGACACTCTTCTGTCCAATGAAATCGTGCATACTTTTTCGTCAGTGCTGTGAGGGGCAGAACTATGTCAGAGTAGGAGGGAATTAATTGTCTATAATATCCACTCATACCCAAGAATTCTCGTATTCCTCTGATGTTTATGGGAGGTGACATCTCTCTGATGGCTTGTACCTTTTCTGGATCCGATTTTATTCCATCTTCTGATACAATATACCCCAAGAGTTTCACCTCCTTCAGCGAGAAGTGGCACTTTTCTGCTCTCACTATCAACTTGTGTTTCTGTAGCGCCTCCATGACCAACTTGATATGCTCCTGGTGTTCTTCTTCATCTTTAGAAAAGATTACTATATCGTCGATATATACCATGCAACACTTTCCAATATATGGTGCTAATATATCGTTCATCACCCTTTGAAAGGTGGCAGGCCCGTTGCATAGACCAAATGGCATGACATTGAACTGGAAGAGCCCCCGGTGTGTAGCTATAGCTGTCTTTTCAATACTGTCCTTATCCATGGCGATTTGCCAATATCCAGATGCCAGGTCAATTGTAGTAAACCTTTTTGCCCCCTGGAGGGAGTCAAAGATGTCCTGTATTAATGGCAGTGGATAAGCATCCTTGGTCGTGACAGCATTAAGTTTCCTATAGTCTACACAGAACCTTTGTTTTCCCCCTTTGTTTGCAATGGTAATAGGGCTAGCCCAGGGACTTCTTGATGGTTCAATGATGCCTGCTTGTAACATCTTGTCGATTTCTTTGTCAACAAACTGCCTTTTTAGCAGTGGTATCCTATATGCCCTTTGTCTAATGGGCATGGCGTTTCCTGTTTCTATTTTCATCAAGACAGTATCAGAGTGGCCATCTAATCTGCCTTCTTTAGGAAAAACCTGGGGAAACTGTGTTTTCCAATAGTCAATGTCTGTGTGTATTCCAGCCATTGTGGGCTGTACACATGTATTCCACACCGCTGGATAAGAAGTACCCAACAAGTCCACATTCCTGTTTGCATAAGATATTTTGGCCTGTAACAGGTTTAATACGTCATCCCCCAGGAGTGCATCATGTAGGAGTTCTTTAACGATGTAGAATTGGCATTTCCTATTCTGTATCATTACATGGGCAGTTCCCAGTGTCTCGATTTCATGTCCAGACAGCGCCCTTAGTCTCAGTCCTGGAAAGGTGACCATTGGCTGCATTCTGGCTTGACATATGGCCCTCCATATGTCCTCTCTCATCATAGATCGTGCTGCACCGGTATCCACTAACGAAATCACATTAACATCAATAAGATTCAAATTGATACTTAGTCTTTGATCCGGTGCAGTCTCTAGTTTCCCGATTGGCCTGGTTGGGGTCCAAAGCGCTGGTCTAATACAGCCTGCACTGCTGCTTGAAGAGCTGTATTCCTCTGCTGGCAATCCCTTATTACGTGATCAAATGAACCACACTCATAGCACCTGCGTCTTGGCCGCTGTGAGTTATATTGTGGCTGTTGAGACGACTGCTGTTGGTGCTGTTGTAGTACTCCCTGGTGTTGTGACTGCTGTGACAGCCACGCTGGAGGCTGGTTGTACCACCATGGAGGCTGCTGTCCTGTCTGTTGCTGTCTAGGAGGTGCAGCTGCTGCAGTTGCTGCCTGAGGCTGTTGGTCATTTCCTATACAACTACCCCCTTGTGGTGTGACAGTGGTAGTCAATTTCCTTAGTGATTTAAGTTCTCCCTGCACAGTCCCCATTTGTTGGGTTAGTGTTTTCACTGCCTTGTCTAGCGACTGCTGGAGTGATGTTGTGACTGCAGATATATCCATAGGTTCCTCCTGTCTAGGCACAGTTGGTAATTGTACCTGCATTCCCCTTGCTTCAGATACTGCCACCCTGAACGAACGTTCTACATCCCCCGCTGCTGTCTGGGCCGCTAGTAGTGTGGCATGTCTATTTACACATACCTGTTGTCTGAGTGCCTGATCCTTAAGACCTCCAATGTAGAGTGTAATCAGTCTATTCCTTACACATGGGACCAGGACCTCGTCGTCAGCATAGGCCATATCAACCTGGTTTTGGAAACGCCTGGTATATGCCCCTACATCTTCAAATGGTTGTTGTATGCATTTATCCAGTCTTGACTGTAGGTACTGTGGTTCGTCCGCATCTAGTAGTTGTGTTGACACCAATGCTCTTACGTTCGGCCAAGTAACCTGAGGCGGCTGCAGGCCATCCCTTGCTTTGATTAGTGCTTTGAATAACGCCCCTGTGGAGAGTTGACCCGCTACATCAATGATGAGTGAGTCCGGCGCATTAGTCCATTGTCTAACATCGTCAATTTGACTCAACCACTTCCTTAGTTCGTCCCTGTCATCTCCTGTGCACTTAGCTATTCCGGTAGAGAAATCTTTAAGTCTCTTTTTTACTTGGTCCATGTGTTCAATGACTCTCCTTTGATCATTGATCTGGTTCATAAGGTTCATTTGTTCCGCCATAGTATAACTTGTAATGTCTTCAACTTCATACAACTATACCATTTATCCTTGCAAATGAACGTATATGTCCCTCCCACCTTAGTGCGGTCGTTAGGTTGTGAACCTAAGTAGACTGCGTCGTGGTCGCCATTGTAGAATTAGTAGTTTAGGTAGGAAGGAGGAACACAAACGTCTGCTCTGATTGAATCCAAATTAATCACTGTTTATTAGTTGCTGTGGGCCAAGCCAGCACAGGCTATCTCATTCATATTCATAAGGTACATATCAGCATAATCAGTAAGGCACGCCATGCAATCTGGGTCAGCTTAACCTAGATAAGGAGGCCACCAGGTACACATACACCTGTCCTTATCCCTGCTACTTGTTAGCCAACAATCATCCATTTATAATTGAATATATAATTATTATCCGTCACCAATTCTAATATCAATTATACATACGTCACATACATATTCATAATAATAACTATTACGTAATCAACCTATATCCGCCTTAGAATATTCAATCCTATTCTACAAGGTGACATGGGGACCCCCCATCTAGACCCCCACTAGTAGCATACGGTACCGTAAACTGGGGGGACATTGGCTCACTTTTGCCATACTTCACTCCAAAAGATTGTGAAAACCCAGGATTCATAACATTGATGGTTGTTATCATATGTTAATCCACTGGGCTCAAAAATATAAAACAAAAAAATCCACTGGAAGGTTTTTAAAATTCCAATTTTAATGTGAGCCAAAGTCACCCCGGCTTTGGGGTGACTATGGCTCAAAATATCTTTGCATGGAGGCATAGGCCTACTATGTGCCTATGAGGGATATTATGGATTAAAGTCACATGGGATAAAAATCTTGACATAAGTATTATGCTAATTTTAAAAGAGAACCTGATTATTTGCTACATGATTACAAGGTGAAATAATGCAAAATTTTGAAAATTTTGTCCCAAAAAGGCGGGGGGGGGTGTCTTTGGCTTGTTTTTGGCTTTTTTTGATGACACACATTTTCTCTGCCATGAATTTCATATGCCTACATTGTCAATATTTAGAAAACACTCATTATGACAAAGGATTGATATAAATATAAGATTAAAATAATAATCATCCTTATTGAAGTGTAATTGAATTCTCCAGGGCTTGTGGCAGCATATTTTTATGTTTGAGTCAAAGACACCTCCGAAGAGCCAAAGTCACCCCATTTTCCACAGGAAACCCAAAAAACAATCATCAAAGTGCATTTTCACAATGATAGTATTTTTTTTAAATCTAATTTTCAATGGATCCAAAGAACCATTGTAATACTTAGTGTGATAGCCTCAGATGTCCGCATGAAAGTTGCCCTATATTCATAATTTTGGTAAAAAAAATAAATTTTTAATTCCTCAAATGTGGCATGTTCTGGGGGGAAATGCCCTTAGTGCACCTTGCACTAATGGCCTTTTACGCAGATTGTGTCACAAATATTTTTTAGTGAAATATTGAATTTGAAAGAATAAAAAAATTACAATATATTCAATGAGGCACTAAAAAAAATCACTTGATACAGTTTCCTTCAGTTGGGGGCATCTGGAACATGTCTAGATATCAAAACAATACGTTTTTCCCTCGTGAGCCAAAATCACCCAGTGAAGTCAAAGTTACCCCAGTTTACGGTACGGTATAGGAAGGGCCGTTTGGCAAAGCAAATTTGCCCCTATATAAGCAACGTCCCTTTGTATCATTTCCCTATCAAAACTGTAGAAAATATGAATCCATACAGTCATTTAACATTGTGTGCTCACTGACTCCTGCCACTACAATGAAGTTGTAGAATTCTGCTAGAATTCTGGTGGTAGATCTACATGAGACATGGCCATGAGGATGCATGGTCTTCCATTCTGGTCATTCTGTGAGGAGCAATGGCTGATAGTGGAGAGAAGAGATCTTTAAGGATCTAAGCAATCATACAATAAAGTCAATTACTATCTATCCATGAATTCATTAAATGCTAATAGCCTATGGTAATACAATGTACTATGTGTTGAGTGCCATCTGAATAATGTGACAATTTCTAGACACAGAAATCATGACATTCTACAGGGGCGGATCCAGGGGGGGCGCAAGGGGCGCGCCCCCCCCCCCCCCTATTTTTTGGTAAAATTTAATTTAGATGGTTCAACACCCCCAATGCTGTAGGTATTGCGGCGCCCCCCCCCTTCCCAAATTCCTGGATCCGCCCCTGTTCTACACCGAAGATGATCCAAGATGGCACAGCAAGATCTAGGCCTATTTCTTGGAGTGGACGGCAAATCATCTAAACATCCCGGTATAGCTAAGGGAGTGTTCATTATTTGTGGCAGGGGGGGGTGAGCATTTGAGGGGGGGGGCAATTTTTTTTAGGGGTATTCAAAGGGGGGGCCTTTTTTTTTACCCTATTCTTAGGGGGGGGCCTTTTTTTCAGGGGTATTCCTAAAAATGTTGCGAATTTAGTACATTGAAATGTCGCGAATTTTGGTAACAGCCTGTGTTATATTTTACCAAATTACGTCAATATTTTCTAAAATTTTCTAAAGTTTCCTCAAACTCCCAGCAAATTTCTCACTGCATCACTTTTGACACTCAGAATAGCCCACCGTTTTGTCAGTCTTCAAAAAAGTGCCGGCTTCATGTAAGCACTGAGGGTAAGGGAGCTTCCAATTTATAAGCATTGGGGCCCTTAAACTCAACGGTATGTAAGTCAAGTGTCAGAGGTTTGACTATTATCACTCACCAGCGAGTATCATCAGACATTTACACTAAAACACCTTACAAATGGATGTATTTGTTGCAAGGTAGTAAATTGTAGGTAAAAAAGTGTCGTATGACGCAGCCCTGCTACTGCAGAGCGCGGCAAACGCTACTAGCGCTACTAGGGCGCCACCTATCGTCACACAGGCGTACTAAGCGTCTGGGAATTGTCTGTGCATCGTGCGGGAGTTTGTCTATCACCGGAGGTCGGTCAATACATCTTGAGATGAAGATTCAGAGTTGTTGTCACTTATAAAATACAAAGTATCAAGACATCCAGCAAAGCAGGATGCCACATGGTGTCAGAAGTGGGATTCTTCCATGCCCACAACAAGAAAAGTGCCAAATTGAAGTGAGACACTCAAGTTGGTGTTGAAAAGTGATGAGCTCAACTTCTCAAGAATCTGTGAGTAGAGAACTTTTCTAAAAAACCTCCAGAAGCATTTACCAAGACCCCAAGCTGTTAATTGTGTGTATGATATTGACTGTCAGTAGGCCTACACTAAAAGCAGTGACAATTTTGAAATGGCTGCCAACAGTGTAAAACCACCAGACACCCTCAAAATTGAGAGGGGCAACCCATCACATTCATGGTCTCTGTGGAAGAGAAGGTTTGAGATATATCTCAAGGCCACAGGCTCCAGCACAGAGCCAAATGAAAAAAAGGTGGGACTCCTACTGAATCATATTGGGGATGATGGGATAGACATTTATGACAGTTTTGTATTCCTCCCACAACATCCAAATCCAGTCCAGGGACAAGCTCCCATACCAGCTGAGGACCCAAATAACTATAATACTGTGCTACAAAAGTACAGAATATTTTGGAAAAAGGGACCCCCAACTGCTACTAAGGGAAAAGTTTTGGTTCACCCTCAAAAGGGGACCATCTCAAACTCTGGAGTCATGGGTGCTAACAGTCAAGAAGAGTGCAGGTGAATGCAAATTCCCACAGACCTACATGGACCAGGCTGTGCGCGATAAACTGACATTTTCATGTACCGACCAGTCGGCAAAGTCGAAGCTCTATGATGCCGGTGCAGGGCTGACGCTGGAGAGAACAGTAGAGATACTCTACCAAAAGGAGACTACGCGCTATGAGCTCCAAGAGTCAAAGAGTGCCAATATCGACGTAGTCCACAGCAAGGCCAAGAAGAAGCCGGACCCGAGCAGAACCGAGAAAAAGAGAAATACTGGTGACAAAATCAAGTGCGGATTCTGTGGTACCGAACACCTCAAAGGGAAGAAAAATTGTCCCGCAGTGAATCACTCCTGTGAGAAGTGTAAAATAAAAGGACATTTTTCCCAAGTTTGCCGTACTTCAAGAGCGCGGATTTCTCAAGTCGCAGAGGAAGAGTCTGGAGACGATATACCCGATGACTGAGTGTCGCACGTATTTATTGGCAGCGTAACGAGCGAAGTAAATGCGGCTTCATCAAAATCCGTCCCAGACGACAAATCGAGTTCAAGCAAAGGCTGGTACATAAAACTCAGAACTGGCTCCGATACTCTATCGTGGTACATAGACTCTGGAGCCGAGATATCGGTGATGCCCGATACATACTACAAGAAGTCCTATGGAGAGATCCAACCAACAAGAAAGACGCTGTATGCTACAGGCGAGCATCCGTTACAGACGCTAGGATGTGCTCGTATGCAGTTGAGTCGCGGAGACACTACCGTCCACGAAGACGTCTACGTAGTGCGAGGCGTGAAATCGCTTCTCCTCGGACAACCTGCAATCGAGAAACTAGGACTGATACCTAACATCCCTGGCGCCTATAGGGTCAAAGCCGTGAACAGTGAAATCCCAAAGTTGGACACGAAGGACGAAGTGGTCAAAGCTTACCCGAAGCTCTTTACAGGACTCGGTAAGCTGAAAGGTGAATATGCTATAAGACTCAAAGACAATGCTAAACCATTCTGCCTCTATACTCCACGCAGTGTGCCAAAGCCTCTGATGAAAAAGGTAGAGCAGGAAATCGCAGCATTAGTAAAGTCAGAAGTTATCGAGCCCATAGACGAACCAACGGATTGGTGTGCACCCATGGTGGTTGTACATAAACCAAACGGGAACCTACGGCTGTGTGTGGACTTGACAAGACTCAACCAGGGCGTCCCACGTGAACTCTTCCAGATGAAAAAGGTAGAGGAGACCCTGGCGTGTATTTCAAGCGGAGCTGTATTCTCCAAGCTAGACGCAAATTCTGGCTTCCACCAGGTACTGTTGACTCAAGAGAGTTCAAAGCTGACGACATTCATCACACCGTTCGGAAGGTACATGTTCAGGAGACTTCCCTACGGTATATCATCTGCTCCTGAACACTTCCAAAAGAGAATGGACAAAGAACTGACTGGACTACAAGGAGTGTTGTGTCACATGGATGACATTCTTGTGATTGGAAAGGACAAACAAGAGCACGATGAAAGCTTGGCGAAAGTGCTGAACCGCCTCCAAGAGAGCGGTATCACTCTAAACCAAGACAAGTGTGAGTTCTCCACAACCAAGCTTCGCTACCTTGGTCAGGTGATAGATGCCGATGGCATCAGGAAGGATCCAGCAAAGGTCAAAGCCATCATAGAGATGCCAGACCCTAAAGACGTCCCAGACGTCCGACGATTCCTCGGCATGGTGAATCAACAGATGAAATTTCTGCCGAACCTTGCCAAAATCACCAAACCAGTCAGAGATCTCCTCAAGAAAGATTCTGCATTCCACAAAAGAAAGCGTTTGAGAAACTGAAACAGGAACTGGCTTCGGACGAAGCTCTCGCTTTGTATGACCCTGAACGTGAAACGATCGTGTCAGCAGACGCAAGTAGCTACGGTCTTGGGGCAGTTCTGAGACAACGTCAAAGAGATGGAAGACTGAAAGCCGTTGCATACGCCAGCAGGTCAATGACAAAGACTGAATGCCGATACGCACAAATTGAGAAGGAAGCATTAGCGACCACATGGGCACTCGAACACTGGAGTAACTTAGTTATCGGTATGCGAGTCCATGTGGAGACTGACCATAAACCGCTTGTGCCACTATTCTCAACCAAACTGATCGACGAACTGCCAGTGAGGATCCAAAGATTCCGACTGAGATTGATGCGGTTCGACTTCACAGTCAGTCACGTGCCAGGTAAAAGTCTAATGACCGCAGATACCTTGTCAAGAGCGCCTCTTGGTGAGCACATGCTGGAGAGCGAAGAACTTCATAAGCAAGAAGAACTACGTAAGGAATCTGACGCATACGTACAAGCAGTACTCGTCTGTCTACCATCATCTGACCAGAGACTAGACGAGATACGGTCAGAGCTAAAGAAAGACGATATCCTGAAGGTAGTGATACACCATATTGAACATGGGTGGCCAGAGAACAGACGTGACGTCTACGGACCTTTGGTTAAGTTCTGGAACGAACAGGGCAACCTTACAGTTCACGATGGACTACTCCTTCGAGGAAAACAGCTTGTGATCCCAGCAAGTCTGAGGATTGACGTCTTACGCCATCTACATGATGGGCATCAGGGCATCACTAAGACCCGTGAGAATGCCAACGCATCAGTGTGGTGGCCAGGAATGTCCAAAGACATCGAAAAGACAGTGAAAAATTGTAACATTTGTGAAAAGTACAGACGTGAACGTGTCGAACCGATGAAAGGAACTGAGTTCCCAGAACGACCGTGGTCTAGAGTAGCGGCAGACTTTTTCCACCATAAGGGGTCCATGTACCTCCTCATCATAGACTACTATTCTAGAGACGTGGAAGTGTGCCAAGTTGGCAAAAATGTTGATAGCACTGAGACAGTAAAGAAGATGAAAAGAGCATTCTTCCATCAAGGTATACCCGACATACTGTTCAGCGACAACGGTCCTCAATTCGCATCAGCAGAGTTCAAAAACTTTGCAGCAGAATACGGATTTGAACACATCACGTCATCTCCAAGATACGCACAAAGTAACGGAGAAGTAGAGAGAGCGGTGCAAACCATCAAAGTGATCCTCAATAAGGCTGACGATGAGTACCTTGCCCTTATTTCTTATCGCAACACCCCTCTACTGTCAGGATTCTCCCCGGCTCAGCTGAACATTGGTCGCAGACTAAAATCACTGGTGCCGTGTCACCCAGATGAACTAAAACCGCGCATCCCAGATGTAGCGCTGGTTCGAAGGAAGGAGAAGGAATACCGGAAGCAGATGGCAGTGAACTACAACCAACGCCACCGAGTCACAGAAGCAGACGAACTGTCACCAGGAGACCGAGCATGGCTACCCGACCTACGAGTGGAAGGGAAGGTCATAGGAAAAGCCCCCGGACCGAGATCCTATATAATCTCAACACCGAATGGACTAGTGAGACGTAACCGTAGAATGACGAGAAATCTCGGGCCCGGACAAAACGACAACATTGATCCGCCCACCATGCTAACCAGAGTGGTCACACCGCCTAGTGATCATGTACCTCCAGTGGTCCCTCCACCGACTCCACCAACTCCTGATCAAGGTGCCACACCCCGTTGTTGTATACCCGTTGCAACGTTCTGAATACATGACTTCCGGCGGGAACTACCGTAACGCACGTGTTTGTTGTTCTCTGAGTAGATTCCCATTAATTGAGCCAAATAGGAAATACCAGGATAGGCACAGACATAACATGGCGTCAGAAGTGTGTGGTGAGATGAACTTGATGATGTGTCAGTGAAATAAGAGGAGTGGAAGTCCTGAACTGTGAGTAGAGCTTGACTGTTGTGTGGATGCCAGCCATCTGAATATCAAGTTGTGGGACTCACTAGCTGAGTCTGTGGAAGTATTACTGACTGTACTGTATCTAGGTGTGATAGGCCTATAGTGAGGAGCATGGCTACCTTCAAGCCCCCTGCCAAGTTCAGCCCTCAGGCTGAGGAGAATATTGCCCAGGCATGGAAGGACTGGCAAATGGAGTTCAGGTTGTATTTAGTGGCAGCAGAAAAGACAGAGGTATCTGGGGAGACAAAAGTGGCCATGTTGTTGTGTAGTATGGGGTCCCAGTGGATCAAGGTGTTTGACAAGTTCACCTTTCCGGCTGGGGACGAGAAGAAATTAGACCCTGTGCTGCTTAAATTTGATGCTCATTTTGAGCCAAAGAAGTTGTGGAAAGGCTACATCACGCGATTCCAGCAGCGGGTGCAGAAAAATGAGACGGTCGCGGAGTATATCGCAGCTGTGAGGGAGTTAGCGTCACAGTGTGAGTTTGGGGCATCCGAGGAGCAGCAAGTCTGTGTCCAGATCTCGAATGGTGTCAGTGATAAGAAGTTAAAGGACAAATTATGGGAAGATGACTTGACACTTGATCAGCTGATTAAGGCATGTAACTTCCATGAGCAGAAGTTGATGACCAGGAAGATCACCGGAGGTGCTCAGGACAGTCAGGAGTCCCGGGTGGATGTGGTCGACAGGTATCCCCCGAGGCCGAGGCTATGGTCGGGGGCTAGGGGGTTTCAGCGCACGTGGTCGGGGTCAAGGTCAGTATCCAGATCAAGATCGTCACCAGGGTCATGGTCAGGAACAAGTTCAGGATCATCAGGATAGCTTCCGTGGTTGTGGAGGTCGCTGTGGACGTGGCGGTTACAGAGGTCGTGGAGGTCAAGGTTATGCGGAGAGTGGACAATCATGTGGTAACTGTGGTTATGTGCATAGACTGAGACAGTGCTCAGCGTACAACCAGTCTTGCCATATCTGCCACAGAGTTGGTCATTTTGCCCGGCGTTTCTATTCTCAGAAATCTGTGCATTATGCGGCAAATGAGTATGGCGGTCAAGGTTATGAATATGAGGAGTATGGTGCAGTGGGTGGTGGAGAGTATGAATTTGAGGCAGAAAATATTGCTATGGAGACACTCAATATCCACATGGTGACACAGGATGTACATGTTGCCAACAGACAAAAAAGTATGTGGTCGGTGGACCTTAGCACAAAATGTGATGGTTACATTTCCTTTAAAATTGACACAGGTGCAGAATGTTCCTTGATATCAAAGGTGACTTATGAATCTATGTTTGACAAACCAATTCTGTTTCAGTCAAATATTGCAGTACGTGGACTGTTGGGGCAACCAGCGATGTCACTTGGGACAGTTCAATTACCAGTAGAGTATAGGGGTGTACAATATGACATAAAGTGTGAGGTTCTTGATGGCCCAAATGTGCCGAACATTCTCTCGGAGAAGGACAGTGTGCGGATGAACTTGGTAAAAAGGGTTGATGTGGTTGATTCTGTCCCAAAATCTGCAAGTGATGTGTATGGTCAGTTTAAAGATGTGTTTCAGGGTGTTGGTAAGATTCCAGGTAAATATGATTTGATATGTGACCCAGAAGCGAAGCCTGTTGCCCACCCTCCCCGTCCCATTCCGGCAGCTTTGCGCATACCTACACGTGCTAAACTCAAAGAACTCGAGTGTTTGGGTATCATCGAGAAAGTGCCTGTGGGTGAGCCGACAGCGTGGTGCAGTGCACTACATGTGGTAGACAAGAAGTCATCTGGTCCAAGTAAGGATATACGAATAACAATTGACCCGAAAGACTTGAACAAGGCACTGCTTCGTGAATATCATCCAATGTGTACCATTGACGAGGTGACGACAAGAACGGATAAGTCAAAGTTTTTCACGGTTCTGGATGCTAATATGGGCTACTTCCAGATAGAACTGACGAAGGAATCGCAGCACCTAACGGCTTTCAACACACCGTTTGGCCGGTACAGGTATCTGCGTCTGCCGATGGGCATTTGTTCAGCACCAGAGATATACCAGCGAGCGATGAGTGAGATGTTCTGCGATATTGAGGGTGTTGAAATCATAATGGACGACATTTTGATTCATGCTCCAACTCTAGATAAACATAACGAGAGACTGGCTCTGGTGTTACAGCGGTGTCGTGACCGCAACCTGAAGCTAAACCCAAGGAAGACGAAGCTATGTACAGATGAAGTGGAATACATTGGTCACAAGCTGACTGCAGAGGGGGTGAAGATTAGTGAGGAGAAGGTGAGAGCGGTTGTAGAAATGCCAGAGCCAAAGTCCATTGCCAATGTACAGAGTCTTCTTGGGATGGTCACATATACCTGCAAGTTCCTCCCAAACCTGTCATCGGTGACAGAGCCGCTTCGACAACTGATCAAGGAGAGCAACGCCAGAGACTTTGTATTCCATTGGGAAGAGGTACACCGGCAGGCGTTTGAGGAACTGAAAAGGATGATGACAAGTGCTCCAGTCCTGAGATATTATAGCTTAGAAGAGCCCATAACAATCTCATGTGATGCATCGCAGTCAGGACTGGGGGCCGTGCTAATGCAGGGTGACAGGCCAGTAGCATATGCCTCAAAGGCACTAACAAATGCAGAATATGCGTATGCTCAGATAGAAAAGGAACTGTTAGCGATTGTGTTTTCTTTCAAGAAATTTCACTCGTATGTATATGGGAGGACAGACGTCACGGTGGAGACAGACCATCTGCCTCTTGTAAGGATCATAGAGAAACCCCTCCATCTTGTCCCACTGCGCCTGCAAAAGATGAGGATGACATTGCAGCATCAGTCCTTCCAGTTGATTGGAAAAGCAGGGAAGGACATCCCGGTAGCGGATGCTCTAAGTCGAGCTTATTTACCAGAGACATCCCAGCTAACAAAAAACGTTTTCCAACTGTTTGCAAACGTTTTTGTAGGAAAACCTTTTTAGTACAAACCTATAGAAAAAGTTTGTAACCAAACGTTTTAAAAACGTTTGCAAACGTTTGGAAAACGTTTTTTGTTAGCTGGGATGTGACGGTATGATGAAAGAGGTAAACTATTTCAATGTCTACGCTTCAGAGGTCAGAGGTGCAGCGGTATTCAGTGAGAGCAAGCAAAAGGAACTAGAGGAGGCCTCGCGGATGGATCCAGAACTAGAGAAAGTGAGACAGATTGTGCGAGTTGGGTGGCCTCAGCATCGAAATGCGCTGGATCCAGAGATAAGAAAGTACTTTGACTCGAAAGATGAAATTGCAGTGCTGGATGGTATTGTATTCAAAGGAGATAGAGTGGTAATACCGATAGCCATGAGAAGTGACATGCTGAAAGTTATCCATGAAGGTCATTTGGGCATAGTGCGTTCCAAGCAACTGGCCCGTGATGTTCTGTATTGGCCGGGTATGAACGCTCAGATTGAAGATACTGTGAGCAAGTGTGCAAGTTGCCAGGAAAACCGCAACCAGCAACAGAAGGAGCCACTGAATCCGAGCGAGGTACCCACTGGACCATGGAAGGTGATAGCAGCTGATTAACTCAATTGTGTGGGTTCGATGTTCCTTGTAGTGATTGATTATTATTCTGGATTCATCGAGATAGAGGAGCTGAGAGAAAATACGCACAGTTCGACAGTCCAGGAGAAACTGGCTAGAATCCTTGCGGTGCACGGGAAGCCAGACAAGCTACTGACAGACAATGGACCGCAGTTTGCCTGCCTTTGCTTCCGTGAATTTGCTGCAACATGGCAGTTCACGCATGTCACTACCAGTCCTTACCATCACCAAGCCAATGGGATGGTTGAACGTGCGAACCAGACAGTTCGTCACATGATGGAGAAAGTGGGAGGCGACCGCATTAAGGTACATCTGGTACTATTGAACTTTCGGAATGCACCAAAGACCCCGGAGTCCGGCTCGCCTGCACAGAGACTGTTCGGCAGGAGAACTGCAACCAAGCTGCCGGTGAGCAACAAGCTTTTGGAACCAAAAGTTGTGGACCCGGGTGATGAATAAGTTGCTTAAAGCTGGACAAAATCGTGAGCCATGTTGTTTGTCTAAAAACCGCGCCATGGAGTGACGTCACTTTTATTACCGGAAGTAACATGAACGCTGGTTACCCGGTGGGGTAATTTTCCCGCCATAGACTTTACACTACAAGAGTGCCTATATTCTACACTCCTTCTCACTCGCAGTGGAGTAAAAGTATGAATACACACAATACAATTTTGAATATCTCCTTCTCAAACATTAACCCCTTCCACGCGGTAAGCCAATATATTGCACAAAATTGCATTGAGTTACAGGAAACCCAGTGGTGAAGGGGTTAATGATATTCTTTGTTTGATACCATATACAATATGAACATAAACCTTTAGAATACACAATGAATAACTATAAAGTGTTACTATAAAATAAACACTCCTCCTGGATGTTAAAGTTTTTGACTTTATCAGTGTCTCTGTTTACTTAGAATGTTCATTGTCTCTTTAATTGACTCAGTAGTCAAATTTTACTTTGTAGTCTTCAACATTTACACAGTTCTCACAAACTAGTATACATGTAATACATAAACTAGATCTCATTAGTTTTAGTATTAATACAAAGATAAATTCTTATGTTGTCTTACATAATACACTCAATAGCATAAACCTTAGCTATTAACAGGCAATTATCAACTTAGGTCTTCCATATGTTTCACATTAAACCATACCAAATAGCTACCACAGGCTATTTCCATTTAATTAAAACATAATACCCTAAACTTGGAAAGAGCGGTTACTAGCACATCATTTCCATGTGAGGCTTCAGCCCTCACCTCCCTACACTAAAAATACTTCTCCGGTTCTGCACATAACACTTCGCACCGAGCGCATGGATCCTCGTGACTACCACATATATAAGCTACCTTCCTTCTGGTCCATTCACACCAGATGAATTTTAGACATGCAGGAACCCCTGCTATAGGCTAGCCTACACTGCCCTCATGTCACGGGCCATCACCCCGAATGATGATTTTGTCTTTGATACCCCAGTTCTCACCACCGTCCTATCAACTCGATCCGGTCCATCAACCGGACCAGTGGTTTTGGTTTCATGTCCACAGTACCGCGACTGTCATCATCGTTGCGGTCCACTATACCGCATGTGGTTTTGGTTTAGTCGTACACAGTAGCGAACTGTCCTCGCCCATGGTGGTCCACCTACCGCCCTTCTGAATGCTTCATGTAACTTACATAGTCTTCCTTCCACGCCCTCTATCCATCTCCGAGCTCCTCCTGCCTAGTCATCACAGAACCCTAGAAGTCTTTCGCCATCCACCGGTACCTGGTCTCCGGTACCTTGCATCACTTCCCACTGCAGATATGTTGAATAGTCCATTATCATTATAGTTGCACAATAGATCATTATGTGTCTAAAGCTGCACAGGAATGAGTCATTTCTTATCAACACATGTCCTTCACTGAACTTCCTCCTCATACTTGCTGCCATTTTAGTCCTACTGTTGTGACCTCTGTTCTATACCACATAGAATCTACCCTACACAACTTTCTACAACAACCCCCTCAAAAATGCTCACACAGCCAAGTATTCACAGTCCACTCCTCTACTGCACTGACATGTCCCGTACAGCCTCCTGACGTCTACTACAGCCTCCTGACGTCCACTGCAGACTCCTGACGTCCACTTCAGACTCCTGACGTCCACTGCAGACTCCTCACGTCCACTACAGACTCCTCACGTCCACTACAACTTCTGACACTTCCTCTATGTATCACTCTATCACAGCTGGTACACAGGTACACACAATAATACACACCCCATGCCGACCTCGGTCACTCTGTGATCATCATATCATACTCCTGTGTGCATCTATTGTCATCACTGCAGATTACACTCCCAAGTGTAGGCCACACTGTCTATGACATCTCCACAACGATCTCAGTGAACACTGACACCATGTGCACACACTGTGACCGTCGTACTTCCATGTGTATTGGCGTCCTACCAGCGTCCATAAACAACAAACACCGACCTTGCTGCTACCCTCTCACATCGTCGTCTTCATGTAGCACTACTGACAGTTTACAGGCTTCCCTGGTTGGTTTACAGTTCAACACACGTCGTACTGCCAACGACCTCTGTAACTCCTTGCCACTGTCTGTAACTTCTGCCACACATCGTCATCATCAGTCACTCAGTGTACATCACACATCGTACCTGGCCTCCTGGCCGCTGCAGGCACTCTGTGACTCTCCCACGTTGTCCTCACTCACTGACAACATTCCTTCAATAACACTGCTATGTTGTCAGTAATGTCACGTTTACCAACCTGCTGACATCGTCGCTGCTTTGCCACATGTATCCCCGTCGATCTAGACACTCCCTCGGCGATCTCTCTCCTTGCCGACATCGCCGACATTGACGCATCTCTCCCGGGGTGGGCGCTCCCCCTCCTCGGGCCTGCTGCCCGGGCCTGCTGCCGCCTCCCACTCAGGCTATCCGCCAGGGCTATCCGTCGTCCTCGGCCCCGGTCCTCGGCCCTTCCACGGCGTCCTAAACGTGTTTCCTGCAGCCTCCATCTCCCTACACGTATTTCCATGACGACAAACGTTGCCCTCCCAACATCGCCATCCTCCCAACCGGGCTCCCGACGCCCTGCCTGGGCCCAACGCCATTGTCGGCGATGATAGCGTCCCTCGTGCGTCCACTAGGGGAAACCACTCCCAATATCGCTCAGGGCTATCCGGCCACTTGCTCGCTGAAGCCACTCCGACTCGCTGAGTTTCCAGACCTATCAAACTCGTACTTCCAAGGCCCATCCGACTTCCAAACTTGTCCACAACTTACTTCATACCTTCACTCGTCCTCCCTGCGCAGTGGAAGGGTTACTGGGCTTCCATAACCTGATGAATAAGTTGCTTAAAGCTGGACAAAATCGTGAGCCATGTTGTTTGTCTAAAAACCGCGCCATGGAGTGACGTCACTTTTATTACCGGAAGTAACATGAACGCTGGTTACCCGGTGGGGTAATTTTCCCGCCATAGACTTTACACTACAAGAGTGCCTATATTCTACACCGGGTAAGGTCGGTCAGACACTGAGAGACAACAGAGAAAGGGCAAGGTTACAGTACAACCCAGGCACGAGGGCTCTTGAAGATCTCAGATCTGGAGACACCATCAGGGTGAGAGTAGGGGATCAGTGGAGACCAGCTAGACTTCTCCCAGATGCGCGGCAGCCGCTCCAGCCAAGGTCATATAACTTGGAGGCGGAGACGGGGAACATCTGGAGACGAAACCGACATGATATATTGAAGACAAGGGAGAGAGACATATTCAACCCAGAGCCACAACAGGTCGACTGGCCAAGACCACGCCAGCGGGCACCTGAAGTAGTGAATGTGCCACCAGTACAAGCTGTCGGAAACCCCAGTCCTCCTCGTCCAAACCAACCCAGTCCACCTCGTCCTGACCCACCTGTATCTCCCATTGCGCGTAATGCACCCAGTCCACCCCGTCTTATACTCCCACCAAGTCCTGTCAGGCCTAGCTTCACCCCACCTGCTAGTCAGAGCTCGGGTGGACCATATGTCACACGTGCTGGTTGAGCGACAGCCCTGCCCAAAAAATTTGGAGGCTATGACATGGGCTAAGGTTGGGACATATGGTGATATCGGACATGAACAGTTCATGATATATCTAGTATTATTGTAAGGTGTTCTAACTGACATATATCTATTCCCAAAGCAAAGGTAGTATATTTGACATTTTGATTGTTCATGTGTGTATGACATTTGACAGTTTTATTGTAAGGTGTTCTAACTGACATATATCTATTCTCAAAGCAAAGGTAGTATATTTGACATTTTGATTGTTCATGTTTATGACGCTTGACTGTATAATCATATCTTGTCTTTCCCAACGAAAGGAGATGTTGTATACCCGTTGCAACGTTCTGAATACATGACTTCCGGCGGGAACTACCGTAACGCACGTGTTTGTTGTTCTCTGAGTAGATTCCCATTAATTGAGCCAAATAGGAAATACCAGGATAGGCACAGACATAACACCCGTGTGCCCGATCCGGGACCAAGTGGGTTATAGTGGAAAACTAACGAAGAGCAAAAATGGTTGGAGGATATATTTATTGATTGATAAATAATGTATAATATAACATAAGGGAATGGGCGAAACTGTATATATATATGTATGAATATGTATGAGTATAGTAGATATACATTGAATAAATGGGGGGAAGTAGTACTTTAAGATACAGTACAGTGAGACTGATATAATAAGAGAAAAGAATGTCGTCGCATACATTAGGTCACATGCAAATCGGGCAAATTCAGTACGCGGGCCACGCAGTAAATAACGAATATAAAGAATATACATAAATAATGTCATAAGGTCCTATAATGGTAGACTTGGTCACAATAAGAGTCAAAGTTATTTGGATTGAATATATTCGACTCTGGTCAACAGGGCCTAGAACCCGAACAGGAAAGCAACAAATAAACTAGGATCCGGGCTGAGACAGCTGGTGGGAAAGATAACAGCGGGATAAATCCAGGTCAGGAGATAGGCTAGGATCGGGAAGACGAACGGCGAGTGGGGAACGCGGCCTCAGCGATGGGAGCGAGTAGTACAGGCAAATGGGGCTATGCGTCAGGGTTAAAATCCATATGGCCGGGATGTCCATGACCAGGGCCTCCGGGAACAGCATGTGGGGTAGATGGTGAAGGAGGCGATTACCAGGGCCTCGAGAGCAGCATAGGGGGGCAGGCGACGACACAGGCTGAAGGCCAGCCCCGAACACAACATGGCCACGACCATCCCCTGCCTAATTTATTCAGGATAGTCTTGAGTAGGGCCGCCTAATTGCCAATCAATAAAGGATGAGGCATGGTAGTGACGGGTGGTCGATATGAGCCGGGTGTAGCCATGGGAGGGGGTAGCCTAGGAACCGACTGATAGGAAGCTGGAATGAAAGAAAAACACAGTATAAACAGAAAGGCATGGGCTGCGCAGTCAGTTATCAGTGAGCGTTTGGGGAGTACGATCGAGAAGACCAGATGGCACTGTGTAACTCCTGAGGAGTATGTGTGTGGTTCTAAAGGTTTAACATCGGTTTAACATTGACTAACAACGGTTTCTTATGATTTAAACGTTGGGAAATACGGATCATTGGAATCTGTGTATTTAGGTGTAACGTTTCAATTGGAGATATTGTGTAACAACACTGCCACCGGAGTTGTAGATCGAATATTTGATCCATGTACTAATCTGGAGTCCTGTATTCCGGAGAGAACCATGGAGTTAGTGATACAGTATACCGGCTTTATCAGCATGGAGTTAGAAAGCCAATTATTTAAACTAGCCGACCTGATGAATTGGAAACTGATTGTATGTGTATATCCCGGATCCATAGTGGTGACCGGAGAGTAACCAATAGATTGCACCTGTGTTCTCGGAGAATAGATATCAGACCATCGGTATCATAGAGAAGCGTATAAGATCGGCCTCGGGGCATGTTGATGAGTATGATATAGACACATAATGACCTAACTGAAACTAGGTTGAAGGTATTTATTAGTTGAATGAACGGAGACTTATACATTCCGGATTCCCTAAAGGATTCCTGCTGGATATTTATATGTATACTTTGCCTTGACTAAGGCCGTCGCGTATAATTATCAATGCAAGCCCTGGAGCTAACTGACAATAACGAGGTACATATCTCTATATATATGGAGGGAAGGCTGTGATTATAATATAACCTGTGAAAGTGCTCTATATATATTATAACATCCATAACATCAAATAAAGCTGGATCTCACTACCCTTGCGTTATCTTTGGGCGGAAGCCTGCCTCTGACTAGTTCACCCCACAGAGTAGGAACGTAGAAGGCGAATGTTGGACCCCATTTAAGTATACTAAAACGCTATGTTTATATAGGACATTAACTATAGCCCAGATGGTGGTTTACTCTGGTTTGGCTGGGATGGACTTTCATGTCTCTGACGCCATTCCCCGTACCGCCCAGCGGCTCGCTGCCATGGGGGGCGCCCGGAGGGGGTGAGCAGCGTATAGAGCACACAGGACACAGCAGTAAGGTACACATAGGGCTAACAGACCAATTACATGGGACCACAGACAGAGAGGAAGACATACAATTTATAGACGCGGAAGGAGAAGGGGAGGAATCAACAGAAGAAGAGATTAATGAAAGGAGCCTCCAACAGGGGACTGATCAACCCAGGAGGGGGCTGAGGTCGTCAGGGGCAGTAGAGGAGATAAGCCTAGGATATAGGAACAGAAGAGAGGTGGCAATTAAGACAGGAAAGAATAAGGACAAACCACACACATCCCGGCCAGGTGAAGGGGAAGAGCTACCCGAGGTAAGGCCTATACCAACAGGAGCAACACCCTACCCAGGACTGTCGGCGGTACTATGCCGGCCAATACATGAGGAAACTGACAGGACATCACCTGGACCACCTATAGTGAGAAACAGTGAACAAGAACAGGTGGAAAACGGGCAGCGGCGAGGGGCCCACGGGGCCACGGTTGGAGCAGCTGACAATGACTTAGAGGTGGGGGGAGAACCAGAAAACCAAGAGAACAGAGAACCACAGAACAGAACAGTAGAAATAGGGGAGGGCGAGGGAAAAGGGGAGAACAAAGAATCAGAAAAGGAAGAGGAAAAAGAAAAAGAAGAAGAAGCATCGGAAGCTGGAGAACTAGAACAGGAAGAACCAGAAGAAGAAGGAGAAGAAGGAGAAGAAAGTAGAACAGAAGAGGAACAGGTGGAAGGAGAAGAGGAGAGCACAGAAGGAGAAGGGGAAGAGTTGGAGAGAGAAGAAGAAACAGAAAAGGACCAAGATGAACAGACTCCGATAGTAAAAGTTACAGAGCGTATATACAGCGAGGGAGAAGGAGAAGAAGTAAATGGGGAAAAAAAGGGAGAACTGATCACAGCCACCGATAGTGGCACACCTCTAAGTCATAACCTCGGAGAGGGGGGGCATTTAGAGACAGTAGTTAGGAAATTATTTATAGAAGGAAAACGACTAGGGAGAAAGAGGGAAGGGACAGAAAACGAGAAAGACAGAACTCCAGCAACTAGTAAGACCTATAGCACAAACGAAGGGGAAGATGGTACAACAATAATAGGAGGGGAACAAATCAGTCTAACACCAATACAAAGAGAGATAGCGAGCCCTTTCTTTAAGGAATACAATATAATACAGGAGCAGGAAGACAGTGAGACAGAAGAATCATTGACACAGAAAAGAACAGAGGAATATGTATTACAACATGCACGGGATGGAGAAGCGATAATAACACAGGTAGGGATACAACAAAGACTACAAAGCCCAAGAATAACTATAATACAGCTACAGGAGAAAGGGAGCATAGAAGAAGCAGCAAAGAAAGGAACACCAACACACAGAGAAGGACAGAATATAGGTCTGAGCCAGGAAGAACAAACGAAGGGGATCCAGGAAAAAGGGGACGAAAGGAATAGGGTAGAAAGAAAAAGAGACATAGTACAATTAAAAAACCATATAAACGAGGAGCAGAGGATAACAGGAAGCAACCGGAGACAACAGGAAGAATACAGAGAAGAAGCAAAAAGGAAGTGGGAGAGAGCTGCAACAAGAGAGAAAGGAACAGAGGAAGAAGGAACAACAACTGAGGAAGGACAGAAGGTAGTGGAAAGAGGAGAAAAGGGAAAAGGGATAAAGGAAAAGAACAGGAGCCAAGGCCTGAGAAGAAAGGAACCGATCAGAAGCAGAAGTAGTAGTGAGGGAGGACTCGTGAGTAGCGGAGAGGAAGAGGAAGGAGACCACAGAAAGGGAGGCAGAAGAAGTAGAAGCAGCGATAGCCAATTGAGACTAAATAAACAGGGGCTATATGAAGACGTACTGCCAGGAATAGGGATAGGATATTGTAAGAAAACAACAGCAACCGAGGAGAAGGATAAAGAAAGAGCAGCAGAAGAGAGAGATAGGAAGCTAGAAGAGACAAGGAAGAGGATAGAGAAAGCAAGAGCGGATAGGGACAGAGAAGACAGGGAAAGGGAAGAAAGACAGGAAATATTAAAAAGAAGATTATTGAAAGAAGGGGAGGAAAGAGCAAACAATAATAGGATAAGAGAAAGAGAAGAGGCAGAGAAAAGGAGATTAGAAAGAGAGAGGATAGCAAAGGAAGACGAGGAGAGAAAGAACAGGAAAAGAGTATACTACCCAGAAGAGGAGGAGGAACAAGAAGAGGAGGAGGCTGTAGAAGTGGGAGGAATAGACGACATCATGCCTAACCCAAGCCTAAAGCTGCCTACCTTTACAGGAAAGCAAGGTGAAGACTATGAAGAATTTCTGGATGAGATAAAAATGATTTCGGGGGTGTGTGGATGGACACCAGACATAGAATTGAAATACGTCAAACTATGCATAAAAGGGGCAGCAGCCACTTGGATGAAAGCCATACAGGAACGAGAAAAAGATTCATTGGATAAAGTCAGGAAGATACATTCGATGACAATAGATCCCCATGGCAAAAACATCAGGACCTGACTCATTTAAAACAGGAAAAGGGTCAGTCAGTAAGGGACTTTGCCCTGCAGGTGAAGGAATATGACGGACCAGGCAAGGACGATTCATCTATGATATCAGTATTTGTATCAGGGGTAAAGGACAGTATCGCGGAAGAACTAGAAAAGAAAACTCAGTTGACGTTCAATGCAGCAGTGCAGAAGGCAGAGCTACTGGAATCCATAGAAAGAAGGAGACAGGGAAGAAAGGTGAAGCTGGGGATGGCCGAGGTATATGAGACAACAGATAACAGTCTAAGGGGATATGAAAGAAATGAGAGGGAGATGAACAGAATGATGGAGATGTGCGCCATGGAATACAGGAACCAATGGTCGGAAAAGAATGAAGTGCCGACAACATGGCAGGAAAACAAAGGGGGAGACAGAAGAGGTGATTATAACAACGGCAACAGACAGGAACCCCAAAGGACACAGACAACAAACAACAATACGGCAGGAAATGGATGGAATAACAGGGATGGAAGGAACAACGGAGGAACCTCAGGAGGAGGAAATGGGTACAGAGGGAATGCCAATCAGTACATGAACAACAGGATACAAGGACAAGCAGAAGAGATGGACAGCAGAGAAAAGGGTTCAATGAGAGCAAGAGAGTACGTAAGGATGATAGGGGAACAACCACCTGGCGCGGCAGGAGGATTCAAGGGAAAGTACTGTCTCATCCACGACACCAGCACCCACACCACGGACCAATGTTACTACTTGAGCCAATATAGGGAGAGTATGAGGATGAGAATGCCCCAGAGCAGGAGGGAAGGACCAAATCAGGGAAACGGGGTGGCTGGTCCGTTCCAACCCCGGAATTAAACCTGTTAAGCAGGGACGGATCAGCGAGACCCATGGAAGAGAAGGGACAGTCACCTATGTTTATAGAGATGAACATAGGGTGGAGAACATACTATGGTTTAGTAGATACAGGAGCATCAGACTGCTTTATATCAAAAGAGACATTGGAGGAGATAAATGAAGACCAGATCTGGGAAAGAAAGGAAGTCAAAGAGATATCAGTAAAATTAGGGGACGAGACAGACAGAAAGATAAAGGAGATAGTGAGACTGAAATGTAACCTACAGGGCTCAGGGGTATGCTACCAATTTTATGTGGTAGACAAACTGATGTACCCCATTATAATAGGAAGAAACCTACTGAATGACACACAGGCAGAAATTAAGATGACAGAAGGGAAAGTGACGTTGTTCACAGGGGACCCTGTTTCAAGCATAGGCAGCATGGTGATAAAACCATGGGAAGAGAAAATAATACAGGTAGCACCTTGGAGGAGAGACAGTGGGCGATATGGAGAAGTAGTCAGATTGGAACCATCAAACCTCACAGTAGCAGGAGTGGAACATGCATTAAACTACACGGATAGAGGATGGTTTACGAAAGTGTGCAATGCCACACCGGACCCAATATTTATTGGTAGGTGGGACGTGCTAGCATATGCAAAAGAAGGGAGAGCAGACCATCTCAGGTTAGAGAATACATTAGGACACCTGGAAATAGATAAGTCAATAAAGGAGTGTATGGCTGTATATGGAGACAACGGGGAGGAGAGAACACAGCAAACAGAACAGGTAGGCACAAGATGGGGAGAAAAACAACAAAAAGAGAGCAGAAACGCAGAAAAGGAAGAGAAGATAATGAAGCTAGAAATGCCCGATACATGTATGAATCAAGAAGAACAGATACAGTTCAAAAAGATGCTAGTCAGAAACAAAGACACATTGGCGTTCAGTATGGAGGAGATAGGACACTGCACATGGCAACCAATGAAGATAAGAGTGGACGAGTCAAAGGGACCATGTCAAGCCAGACAATTTAGATATTCCCCACAGAAAATGGATATAATAGACACACAGATCAGACAGCTGTTGAAACTGGGTATAATAGAACCCAGTAACAGCGCGTGGCGCAGCCCTCTGGTAGTAGTACAGAAAAAGGACGGTAAGCCCAGGCTATGCACAGACTATAGAGTGTTGAACATGATGACAGAGGACGACACCTACCCAACACCAACAGCTAGAAGCTTATTCCTATACATGGCTTATAGAAAGCCAGTTATTTTCACATGTATCGATTTACTAAGTGGATACCATCAATGTGACTTACACCCAGATAGCAGGAAGTATTCAGCGTTTGCATCACCGCTGGGGGTGTACCAATGGAAGAGGGTACCATTTGGCATGAGACAAAGCTCATGGCAATTCACTAAAATAATGTCACTGGCACTGGCAGGGCTAATGCCACGAACATGCTTGGCCTACTTAGACGACATCATAATATTCGACCCTAACGTACAATCACACATAGAAAATGTGGAGAAAGTGTTGAAGGCACTACAGGGAGCAGGACTCACGGTAAAACCATCCAAATGTGAATGGGGAAAGAAAGAAAGAAATTTTCTCGTGCACACAGTAAACGCAGAAGGACTGGGGACACAGCCTAGGATAATAAAGAAAGTACAGGAATTCGGCAGACCACACAACAAGGAGACTCTACAATCGTTTCAGGGGCTGTGTAATTATTACAACAAATTTGTAGGAAATTACGCCACATTGGCAGTACCGCTGAACAAACTGTTAAGGAAAGGCGTACCGTTTGTATGGTCGGAAGAATGTGAAAGAGCATTTAAAACAATCCAAGACAAACTAACCAGCCCACCATTGCTGGTACATCCAGAGATAGGAGGGCATTTCTATATACTGACGGACGCATCAAATATGGCCTGCGGCAGTGCGGTATGCCACCTGAAGGACGGTGTAATGAGACCAGTCATCTACTATGGATACACATTCACCAAAAGTGAAACAAACTATACCATAACGGAGAAAGAAGGGTTGGCTGTGATAAAGACATTAAAACACTTTGAAAACATGCTAGGAGGATCTAGAATCACTATAATAACAGACCATCAACCCCTTATACCACTACTACAACAAGCAGCAAAGGCGCCTTCAAAGAGGTTGATAAGATGGAGCTTAGCACTGACAGACTTCAATTATGAGATAAAGTACGAGCCGGGAAAGACACACTACCTGCCAGATTTTATATCTAGGGTGCCACTAAGTGATCAGGAAATAGGAGTGGAGGAAGAAGGAGAGGAATTTGAACCAGAGGTAGGATGTGAGTTGTTGGCAATAGAAGTGGAGACTGGAAGTTCAAGCGGAACAAACACAACCTCCAGCAGTGAGGAGGAAGTAACGCCACAACAACAACCAAAGCCACAAAGAGAAACCAACAGGTATGACCGGCCATTGAAGGATATTAGAGAAGGAAGACCCAGAAAGCAGGCCAGAGTGAAAAAGGATGAACCGGAAAGTATTCCAGTAGGGAGGGAAGAGATCACACAGAAGGAGATCAGAATCGAACAGGAAAAAGACCCTGAATGTAGGCCCATAATGGACTATCTGATGAAGGGGATACTATCAGAATCAGAAAGGGAAGCAGCGGCCGTGTTAGCAAAGGAAGGCTTCATGGGTATAAAACAGGGAATATTATATAAGTTCAGTGATCCTAGAAAGTAGAAGACACAGAGAAGCATGGAAGTGAAGGCGCGCACAATGGTACCTAAGAGTATGATACCTAGGGTGTTATACCTGATGCACGACGACATATTGTGTGGAGGTCACATAGGAACAACAGCACTAAACAACAAGCTAGTGGAATCATTCTACTGGAAAAACATGTACATGGACATAGTAGAATATGTAAGGAGGTGTGAAAGATGCACCCTCAGGAAGAGAGCACCGCATTTTAGGGCTAAGGCCAGGTCTTGGGACATGCCAGACTACCCATGGCAGGTAGTACAGACAGATTTCATAGGACCGATTAGGAAATCTAAAGAAGGCTACAAATACATAATGACCTTCATAGACCTGCTCACAGGATGGCCGGAGGCATTCTGTACCAAGGACTGTACAGCCACAACAGCAGCTACAGTTTTCTTACAACAAATGGCATGTAGGTACGGTAGAATAGAGGTAATGTGTAGTGACAGGGGAAGCACATACCTGGGGAAAATGTTCAGGGAAATTACAGCCCGGCTGACATGTAAACAAAGGTTCACGAGCTCGAGAAATCCGACCGGAAATGCCAGGGCAGAAAGACTGCACAAAACATTGGAGGACGTCATAGCGTGTTATGTGACAGAGGATCACGAGTATTGGCCGGATCTGCTAGGAATAGCACTATGGAATATCAGGAGCAATATCAGCCTGAGAACGGGACACTCGCCCTATACCCTTATGTTTGGAAGGGACCCAACGCCAATAGGTTACCCCGAGGAGAGGGAGGAACCACAGGTGGGCAGTGAGGCTGAATGGTTCATAAGAACAAAGCACTGCATAGAGCTATATAGGCAAATGGCAAAGGAACATGTCAATGTATATGAAACCAAAATGAGGGATAGGCTGGACAAAGGAGCAAGGCCGGTAGCCTTCAAAGAGGGAGAATATTGTTGGTACTATGACCCCATGTGTGCAGAGAACAATGTATCCAAATTCGCGGGGAAGTATAGAGGGCCATACAGGATACAGGAGGTCAAGGGAGACAACAGGGTACAGCTGAGGTCAATCAAAACTGGAAAGATGATAGGACACCTGACGAATGTAAATAAGCTAAAAAGAGCGTATTTGGAAACCATAGTGGAAGGGGAGGGAGAAATAGTAGGAACACCAGGTAACAGAATAAAGCCCGTGGATCACACAACCCGAAGGGATGGCATGCTCGAGATAGAAGGCAACGGCTCTCAGGAAGAGCCAACCCAACCCAACATAGGGAGGCCTAAACCGAATGTCATTCACAAAGAAAATAAGAGAACCCACAATGAACAGAGAAATTCAGGAGACACTCAGGACAGTGACTCGGACACTCAGGGGAGTGAGGGGGGGTCCCCAGAGGAGCAAATCCGCCCCCCCGATAGGGTGGTAGGGCCTGATATTATTGGCCAGGCCACACCCGACCAGAACATTCCGGGAGTGGATAGAAAAACGTGGCAGGCAGCCATTAGGATTGCCCAAAGTTTAACAGACAAAAGAGACAGACAGGAGAAGGTTCTAGGGAAATGGAGCAAGAGACAGAGAGCTAGTAGTGGGGAAGAGGAGAGCGACGAAAAACAAGAAGAACAAAGAGAAACAAAGAAAAGAGGGAGAACTAAAAATGTAGACATAAGTAGGCAATTACTGCAAGAGAAGGAGAAATTAGAGAAACAGAGACAGGAGAAGAAGAGAGCCAGAGCAGACAGAGCGACAGAAAGGAGGAAAAGAAGAGACAGAATAGAGCAATTAGCAGCTAAGGCTAGGAGTGAGGAAGAAATAAGCGATGAGGTGGTGATACCTAAAGGTAAAATAAAAAGACAACCACGACAAGGAAGGGAGCAGCTGAGCAGCTCCAGCGAGTAAGAGGGGTGGGGGGAGGGGGGAGCACGATGCGGCAGTACCCATGCACATCTCCAGGCATACAGACGTAGTCGCACAGACAGGGAGCGGCCCAACACAAAGGGGAGAACCAAATAAAACCTCACAACTAGGATTAGGAGGAAAGGGCCACTGAGGCCATACAGAGACATACTAGTGAAATTAACAAGGCGATGAAAGAGTATACTGGAAAACACAACAGGTATAAAGGAGTCGACATAAGTGTAAGACAATTAATCAGCCAACTAGAGGACAATCAACTGATATTGATGGAAAGGGACAGCAGAAAGGAGGAAAACCCGACCATCGGTGAAAGGGAAGCACTAAAAGAGATAGTAACTATAAGCGAGGGAGAAGAAGAAGGTGGAAACACTGGGTTCACCGACGAGGAAGGGGAGGAGATACAGGAATTGGACGAATTTCTACAGGACTATTGGACATATCAAACCTCAAAGGAGTCGACGAGCCAAAGAGAGAGTGAGAAGAGACAGGAGATAGTAAGAAGAAGTAAGATGATTGAAAAGAAAGGAAGATATTACTACGGAGAAGCCACAGCCCCATCTTTCAAGAAGGGGGATCCTGGAAAGGAGGGTTACCTCACTGGAGAGGAAAAGAACTGGAGAATAAGAGAGGGAAGGAAGGCAGGAAAGGGGAAAAGGGAGATAGAATACAAAAGAAAAAGGCAGGGGGTAGAGGAAGAAGGAGAGACGGAACAGGAGGAACCACTGGATTACTCCAGGAAAGGGAAACAGATCAGAAAGGATAGCGAAGTAACAAACAAACAAACAAAGGAAGCCTCCACTCAGACAAGGAAAGCTTGGAGGCTGAATATTATAATAGAAGGAAAGAGTGGAGGAGAAGACACCAGGGAAGTAACTACACAAACAGAAAGTACAGGAGAGGACACAGACAGGCCATACTACCTGGAGGACGGAGAACAGTATATAGGGGAAGGGTATAAATGTAACTGGTGTCCACTGGTGTGGCCTACAGAAGGTGGCAGGAGAGAACACTTCGAGATAATACACCAACCCAGAACGATACGATGTAGCATATGCAAGGGAATGTATGCATCGCGACACGGGCTAAAAAGGCACATCAAGAGAATCCATTGTAAGAAGACAGAAGAGGGAAAAGAGGATGAGTAGGGAAACAGCTAGAACACAATGGAAGGAATCATCCAAGGGGAGAAAGGCAGAAAAAAGGAATAGGGAATATGACAAAATGTTGGTAACAGCAGGAAAGTACAAAGGACAAAGGAGAGGTGATGTGGCCGATGTCATGTGGACCCCAGGATACTACCTGCCGCCATTGTTTAAGAAAGAGAGAGCCTCCCTTTTCCAGCTATGCATGCAGAAAATATCGCAGAGTAGAATCAACATCGACGCATTACCAACGGTATTAAGATGGCAGGTCAATAAACACCATATGAAATTTGGGGTAAGGATGATAACAGACAGTAGATACTATACCCCAGTGTGTTATGTACATGCTACACTGGAGGTCAGGATGAAGTGTAGACAGTGCATCAGACGAAGGGACGCATGGGATATGCTAATGCTAAGGATACAGAAGTTACATATCACCGAAGGAATACTGATCAGCGAAGGGAAGAGAATGGCAATCAAAGCCGAGGAGAGGGTAGAACAGAGAAGATTGGCAGTGGAGAGGCCAGTGAAGACAAAATCAAAGGATGGCCATAAAACCATATAAAGATTCAGGAAAAGGGGGGGGTTGGACGTCCAAGTCCAAAGAATAGAAATGGGGAGGTAGAAAAAAGGGGGGTGGGGGGATGGGATGGGAGGGGGGGAACCAAGATATAAAAGGCATAGAAGAAAAAGAAAAAGGGGGGGGGGAGGGAGAACGGGGACCAGACACCAGAAGGATAAGAGGACCAGCAGGAGGAGCAGGCGGACCAGTCGGAGCCGAGGAGCCAACGAGGCAGGAGGTAGAGGCCAGCCACCCGCTACCATGAGACACAGTGCGGGCCCATAACACCACAAGCCATGTACCACAGTTGATGGTTGGGGTAGTGAGCGGCTAGGAGGAGCTCAGGGCGTGGAGACTGCACAACTACAGCTACTCACCGGGGAGCCCCTGGAGGAGGGTTGCTACAAGCAATAATAATACAGAACAACACGAGATCAGCACTACAGGGCTACAAGCAAAGAAGGGAGAGGAGTACAGACTAAACAACATAACGGAGCCCTGCAGGGTAACCTGCAGGGGGAAGAGAGGAAACAAAGACAGACAACAGAAACAGGGGAAATGGCAGGGCGAATGATGAGAACATTTATATGTGATAAAGAAACTCAACAACGGATAGAAGGCCAAACAGTACCCATACAGACAATTGTAGAAAAACAACAACCTTTATATTTAACTAAGGAAGGAGCTGTGATTGACATGATACAAGTCAATTTGAATGGACCAGGGAGACTAGAATGGAGACTACTAACAACAGAGGGAATAACAGCCGGATGTAAGTCAGTGACTGAACATGGGAGAATAGTAATGGCAATCAACACACCACTCAACATGCCCGAACTACAGCTGTTTGTAGAAAGGAATGAAGAAGGGGAAGAAGTCATGATAGGGAAGAGAGCAGAATGAACGGCGACCAGAGGAAAAGAGGGGGAGTGCTATTTGAAGCACTAGAACGTATAAGACAACAAACAAAGGTAGTAGCAGATTTCAGAAAGCTACAACTGAGGGAGGACGATCTAGTAGAGGACGAATGGAGTAGTAAGGACAATACAGAACAATATGTACAACATAAAACAATGTCAACACCAAAAGGACATATAGTGACATGTTCTACAAACATAACATACAGCAGAGTAGACGATGAAACAGCGGTGGTATATATACCAATCAGCACAGAAAGACAGGAGGGAGAGGTAGGAGACAGTTATAGAGCGTTTGGATTGAAAATAACACCATTCCAAATGATGGGAGAGGGACAAACGTGCCTCACAATACCCGTGTACAATGACAAGATAAAAGGAATGAGCCAAATGATAGGACTTACCGGTAACTGTGTATGCCTGGTGTGTGTAGCTACTCTTGTGAAGGAGGCTAAAATGAAAGGAAAACATATATCAGAATATGTGCACAGAGCGACCACAGTACCATATTATTTAGAAATGAGACAAATGCACACACCTGGATGGGTAGAGGGAATGAATCGACTGTAAAATAAAAGGGCAGAAGACATGGGCCAAATAATACAGTGCATGGGGCTACAACCCAACGCGCCATTTGACCCCGAGCCATACAAAATAAAGAAAATGACACCGGTGAGACAAAGTGCTATCAGAAGGAAACCCCGAGGTAAACAATATATAGGGCCGAGGACGGGGGAAAGATACGACATTGTAAATAACAGAAGTACAGGTGAGCCAATGTATATTACAGCTGAGACACACCACAGCCAGGTACAAAGAATATAAAAGGAACCGAGGATAATCAAAGGAACGTACCGAGTGTGGAGCAGAAACGACGGGAGAATCAGGTGGAGTCCGGGAAGCAGGGGAGTAGTATAGTATGTATCGGAACGGGACTATAGTTAAGTACTGTTTATTACTCAATCGACATGCAGCCAATCAGAGGCCTCCATTTGGTCACGTGACCGGAAGTGACCTACTTAGGGGATTAGTGGTGACGTCACGTGACCTAGTTAGCCAATCAGAGGCCTCCATTTGGTCACGTGACCGGAAGTGACCTACTTAGGGGATTAGCGGTGCATTCTGGGTAACCCTGCAGCCAATCAGAGGCCTCCATTGGGTGACCGGAAGTGACCTACTTAGGGGATGGTGCATTCTGGGTAACCTACTGACCTACTTAGGGGACCGGAAGTGACGTCATATGACCTAATTTAGGATCACGTGATCGGAAGTGACCTGATGAGTCACGTGACCGGAAGTGACGTCACACGACTTAATGGCCAACCGGAAGCGACCTGATTGATCACGTGACCGGAAGAAGAAGAAGTTTTTTTTTTTGTTTAGGATCCCGTGACTGGAAGCGACGTCGTCACATGAGTGACGCTTTAAGAGACTGCGCGACTTACTAGTAAAAGAAGCCGTATGATAATAAAAACACAACAATATTTTCTTTTAATTTTTTTTTATTTATTTTTTTTTCAATCTTGATAGACACTCTATTTTTGAAAAGATGCACACGCTTATTTTTTTTTTTTTTTTTTTTTTTTTTTCATATCTCTAAAGGACTCGTTGTCACACCGTCAGAATGCACGCGACGCTTATAATACAAGTAGCGCACGCCGTCTTTCTCTATGGTGTAGGTGACCATTTTGTTTCGCACCACTTTGAAATTTCTATTTACAGCAATGAGAGTTTTTCGTTGGCGAAGAACATCCAAGAAGGCGTCTGGTTCCTGGGGGTTTTGTTTCTTCTGTACGCCTTTTGCACTCCATTTTTTGGATTTTCTTTCACCGGTGTCGCTGACTCGATCGTAGCAAATGTAAGTCTTAGGGTTGAGACTTAGGATCCCGTCACCTTCCCACTCCGCTTTCATGAGCCCCGAAGTTCTCAGATCGTGAAGGTACCGTCTCTCACAACATCCGCCGGGCGGCGCACACCATTCTCGCACTCTTTCCGTTTTTGTCTTCACGAAAAGCTCTAAGTGCTCGTCGCACACCGCTGTCGGAAGCCACTTTCGTTTCTCTCTGAAGTACGTCTCTCTCAGGCGAGGTTTCACTAGGTCATCCAACGTGGCACCGCTGAGAGCCATGTAAAGACTGTCGGTGTCCATTTGACAAAGGGCATAATCGCGCCGATCGACGAATCTATCCAAGAAGTCGTATGTGAACTCTAACATTTTCAACTTCGCGTACTGGTATACCATGAACCCTATCTGAATAGGGAGGTTGTTCTTGACCGTTTTCGGTTGTAGTTCGACTTCAAACAGATCGGAAGTCAACTCGGACGCCTTTTTGAAGCGCCACGAATTGGCCAATAGTTCGAACTTCCGACTGTCAGTGTATCTCACCGCCGTGTGTTTTTCTTTGTTGCAGATTGTTTTACCGTACGTAGCGTTTCCCATTAACTTGTAACAGTCTGACAGAATTTTCTCGTTCTCGTTCACGTCGCCACGTCTTCGCGCCGCCGTCACTTCGTCCGCGAAACCGGCAAAGGAGCGTTTAGGTAGGTATTCTACCACCAGCTGCACTTTGGTGACTATCAAACCGTGCTCTAAATACCACTTGAGAAGCGGCGTTCCCAAGAGAATATTTTTTCCGTGGTAACTCCCTATCAGACATCTCTGAGGCGTGCTCAACAGCTTTTCTTCCTGCGCAAAGTCTGACATGTGAGGGCCTATGTCCGATTTTGAAACGGTCGCGTTCTTGAAAACGGGGGTCATTTCTTCGAAGTACTCTCGTAGGTGAGGCGGCGTAGTGATGTCCACTTGAACTAAACCGAACATTTTCTCCTCTTTCACAGCGGAAAGGATGTCGCTCTCGCTCATCGCGTTTCGAGACACTTTCAAAGCGTCAACCTTCCAGCGTTGTTGGGAGGCCTTGACCCGCTCATCTCGACGCTTCATCTCTCGCCATTCGCACTCCCACACGACGACCAGCTTGTAACCTAACGCTTTCAAGTAAGCGCTTACTCTGGTCGTTCTGTCGCGTCTCTCCTCTCTCAGTGAAGCGCACTGATATCGGTGCGACGGTATGCACTCGTGAGCGTGGAACCAACACCCGTGAAACTGGAAAACCGTATTAGAGGCCGCGTGAAATCCGTCCACGCGAATTCTCCGACAGCCTACCGCCATCTCGCCGCCGTTCAGAGCGTGGCGCAGTTTCACGTCGCGGTCGTGCTCTACGAAGCGTAACCACTCCAAAGCGCTGTGAGAGTTTCTTTGCCTGATTTCGGGCTTGAACTCGGTCTCGGGCCGTCTCACCGCGTAATAGCCCGTGCAGTGCGCTTCGCTCATGCAGCGCAAGTACAGTGAGTTAGCGTCTAGTCCTAGGATGTGTTGGCACGGTCTCGCTTCTTCGCCGTACTTGTGCTCCCTTATCCGCGTGGTGCCCTTCTCGTGAAATCTATGGGAGATGATGGAAGGACCGCCGACTAGATTCTCTTTGATCAGAGCGTGGAGGACGGCGTCGAACTGGGGAAACGTTGTGAACGCGTCTTCTAGGTTTTGGAAGAGGAAGCGTAAAGTCAAACCGGCGAGAGAAACTCCGTCTTTCAACATGTCGATGCCGCGATCTTGGAAAATTTTAGCGTGATTTTTCAGAGCTTCTATGAAAGGTTTCACGTCTTTGTTGTTGTAGTGGATCAAGTAGTCTTCCATAGTTTGCATCTTCTCGTCGGACCAAACTTTCTGACATGCGGCGTAGTCGGATTCGGACATTTTGACGCCCGTCAGCTCGCTGTCGAAAGCCGATCTCGGCGGCAGCGTTCTGTTTGCCAGTTTCCTGGTAGACGTCATCCATTCGTAAGGAAAGTGACCTTTCTCTTCGTTCCTGGTGAAAGCTCGCAAATAGGTCGCGTAGTTGTAACCGGGTGCCAAATAGTTGACTACGTCCAAGAAAACCGTGTGCTGTGTGTAAACCGCCAAGTATTGATTGCTTCTCTTTATGACGCTGAATTCTTGGTTTCTTCGGTCTCCGGAGGCGAAGAACGAGTGAAGGCGTATTTTGATCAGGTTCAAGTCGTAACGCCCCGAGTTGAAGCCCACCACTGGAGCTTGACGGATGTATCTCAGAAGACGCTTCTTCAGTTGAACTAACGGGTGTCTGGTCTGAGCCGCAGCGAAGCCGCCTGGAGAAGGGGTGGTGAACGTCGCCTCCTCCAGCAGGAGAGCTTCACCTATCGCCGCATCTAACTTCGCTAACGTCGGTCGGTAAAGTTCTAGCACAGCTTCCCCGATCGCTTTGGCGTTCTCGTTTATGTGATTTAAAACTCGGTCCAACAAGGGGTCGGAATCTGCGTCGGACGCTCTGACGAAGCAGACGGGCCCCTCCCACCCCGGAAAGTCGGATGCGACGCTAGCCGACAAAGGGACGTGATCCCACAGCAGGGACACGTGCTCCGTCGACGGTTCTTTGCACGGTCTGAAGAAAGCCTCGAAATCGAAGGCGATCTTGTAAGGGTAGATTCCGGAATGTCCGTCGGGGGGAAAAATGGAGAAGTCTGCTAGCGCTTCGAAAATCGTTCTCGAATTTTGGTAGATGCCACCTACGTAGCGCAACTTGACTTGTCGGCAAGAGGAAAGCTGGTTCCTGTGTCTCTTCAGCAAGAACTCGGTGGTGAACGCCGCCTTACACTTGCAACATTCGTATATGCCCGCGTACGCGTTGAAGTCCGTGACGAGAGAGACGTGCAAACCGCCTTTCGCCGTCAGGTGTAGGTTGACTTTACCTCGGGCGGCCACAGTTCTGGAAGGCGGTCTGATCAGAGTAACGCGTCTTCTCAACTTCCGCCCCGGCACTTGACGCGACGCGGTGTAAACCGCTATTTGTACGTCAAACAAGTTCTCTAACGCGGGTAAGTCGCGGATGTTCAGACCCGGAAAGGATTCAGGTGTGGCAGCGGGACAGAACTGACGTAACAAATCTGAAGCGCGCTTGCTGGTGTTGTATAAGTGAAAGGAAATGCAGCGGAAGATGCAGAGGTTGTCCTTGTTGGGAAAATCTAACACGCCGCTTCTCTTTCCAACTCGACCGGCCTGCGTGATCCTACCGCCTATGGGGAATTCCCCCGGTCCCATGTAAACGCAGATGTTCAAATTGGTAGGAAAAAGAACGTGCCACTTGGTGTCAGCGTCGCAAAGTTTCCGTACCTCCTCGCAAGCGACGGTGTTTTGCATCTTTGAGAGGAGCTCTTCCAAAGTTTCTGAATTAGTTACAGTAGGGAGCGGTTGTATGAGAGTTGCGTTGTTCTGGGAGGCGTGGAAGTAGCGCAGTTTGCTCTTGTCTTCTCTGTGTTGTAACAGTAAGCCTACCGAGAAACCCACTTTGTATCTGAATCTTTGTGTCAAGTGAATGCGACGCATAGTATCTACAGCGTCACTCAACTCGCCGGTTGGTAGCCTGAAGTTTGTTACACTCACGCGAGTCCCGTGCATCCTGACGCCCGTTTGTATCGCAGGCCAATTCGCCGTGAACGTTTCCTCCCCGTTCGGTACAGCACATATGCGCGGAGGGACGGTCACCCCGTCCAGAGATTCGCGTCGACAAGCGCTCTTTCGGCAATCCCCTTCGCCGCATAGAGGGCAAAACTTAGCTACTACTCTACAATTTTCTACGTGTCTCTCGTGGTTGTACGCTCTTTTAAACATTTTGAAACACTTTTCGCATACGTACTGTGTCATGTTTTTTTTCACTCGGTTACCAACTACTTAGCCGTCTAACTATCTATCTATCTATCTAGCCATCTATCAATCTGTCGTCTATGTAACTATCTTTCTGTCTGCTGTCTGTGTATCCGTCTGTCTGTCTGTCTGTCTCATACAGCGTACGTCAAACGCTGTGTGTGTGTGCGCGCGTGAGCGTTGAGCGTCTCTCATTCCGAATCTATGCCGAGATATTTCAGAATGATCTCTGTTTTGTCATCCAACTCTTTGAGCGCTCTGGCGGACAGCGTCACCCCCTGCTGTGTGGGTTTTTTGTCAGGACCTTCGTACTTGCGCACGTGGACGAGGTTCTTACCGCTGTAGTAGCTCACAGCTGCGTACACTTCGCCCGCCTCATCCAGCACTGCGAACCAGGGGGTGTGATTAGGTTTTCCTTGCGCGGCCGCTGTGTCGCGTATGCGCACCACTGCGCGGATATCGGCGATGCGTGCTATGAGCTCGCGCAGCGCGTCGGCCGTGAAGTGCACTCGCTTGCTTCTGGTCAGAGACGCCTCTTTCACCTGGCCGTCTTTTGTGTAGCGCGGCCTCCTAGACAGTCTAGCCACGTCCTCCCAGATCTCCAGCGTCAAAGCTCCGTCTAAGCAGAACTCTAACCCGAGTGTTTTCTCTGCTTCTTCTCGTCCATCTCCTTCTTTTTCTTGTATTTTTCTCTTCTTAGTGGGCCTTGTTGTTCTGGAACTCACCTTAGAACGTTTCACACCCGCAGGATGAGTAACACCATCAGCGTGAGCTGAATCAGCAGCAGAACCGATAGCAGGAGCAGCGTCAGCGCTGGTGGTATCGGAGGTCTCGTTGTTGGAACAGCGCAGCCACACGCCGTCCGTGCTGTGTGTAGCGGTAGAAGATGAAGCGCCGCCGCCGCCCTCGTAAGGTGGCGGTGAGGGCAGTCGCCACGGACCGGACGGGGGGGCGCTAGCAGTGGAGGAAGTGAGGTCGAAAGGTCGAAGAGGGAAGCCGAAAAACGTACCGCTCACCCCTTGCCCTTCGGGTTCTTCGTACGCCTCGTCGTCAGCGTCGTTCTCTGTCTCACCCTGTTGCTGCTCCTCCTCCTCCTCTTCTTCTCGGTTCAGGGGCTGAGTGTCCGAATAGCTGTAACTCTCAGCGCGAGCGGCGTCGAGGGCGTCCGTCGATGTAGTGGTGGAGGAGAGGGGCTGTGCAACGTGCGGCAGGTCATCAAAGTCATCAACAGTAGTGGGGAGGTAAAAACCCGGTTGCCAGTACTGCGCTGTGCCAGGAGCGTTGTCGTCAGTAGTAGTAGCAGTAGCAGCAGGTGCAGCAGAAGCAGCCGCAGCAGGCGCAGCCGCAGCAGACGCAACAGTAGCAGGCGCAGCAGCAGCCTCAGCAGGCGCAGCCGTAGCAAGCGCAGCAGTAGCAGGCGCAGCAGCAGCAGCAGCAGCAGCAGCAGCGGCAGGCGGGACGGCGGTAGCAGCGGCAGCGCGCTTAGCAGCAACGTGTACCGTCGCGAGTGTAACAACGTCGCTAGCACGACGACTGCTACCAGTAGTACTACTAGTACTACTACCACTACTACTACTACTGCTACTACTAGTGCTACTGCTACTACTACTACTACTACTGCCGCGAGCGCTCGCTACAGCAGGAGGGTGATAAGACCAACCGGCTGCGGCGGTAGTCTCATGTTCAGTAGCAAGAGCAGGCACTGACGCTAAACGAACGCTGTTCCGCGTAGTCTTCTTGTTCTTGAACGCCGCTAGCTGTTGTCTTTTGCTCATGGTGGTGACTGTAGAGAGCAGCAAAAAAGAATGAGTGAGTGAATGGAGGTTTCCAAGCCCCTTATATACGCCTTCTCGCTTCTAGAGCTAAGCTACTTACCGACCCTGTTCAGCTGCCGCCGGCTGGCCGGCGGCCATTCACAAAGAGAAACAAAAAGACATAAGGCATGACGTTTTCAGCTGGATCCCTTTCCCCCCCCTCTTTTGAGAGATCGACTGTGATGATGAGCTAAGCCGCTTACCACCCTGTTCAGCAATTCAACGCGCATTAGCTGTATAAAGGGTTAAGCGGTTGCTGCCTGCCGTCGACTGACCGGCGGCGGCCATTCACAAAAGACATAAGGTATGACGTTTTCAGCTGGATCCCTTTTTGAGGGATCCACTGTGGTGAGCTAAGCCGCTTACCACCCTGTTCAGCCATTCAGCGCGCGTTAGCTGTATAAAGGATTAACGGTAACGGTGATGAGCTTACAGTGTGTATACAAAAAAAAACTACAGGAGGCGTGTGGCGTGAAGCAGGACCCCCCTAAGACGAACGTGTCTGTCTGTGAGTAGAGGCGTGTGCATGTGGTGAGCGACTTAAGTGTAAGACAAAAATCGCCACCTCCTGCCGTGGTGAGTAGACCGGGCCGGCCAGGCGGGCGGGCGGCCGGCTAGTTCAATAGGGAGGGGTGACAGCTGCCTAAGGCTGTGCATGAAAAGAAATCCGATTTTCACCTGACCTCTGACGTTTGTTACAATGAATGTCAGAGGGAGGGAGACGTCCTCGGGTAGGGGGTAGGAGGTATTAAGGCTATGAGTGAGGAAAAAACACCGTTTTCAGCTGGTCTCCACGGATAGCGATGCCACACCCCCTCGTCATCTAAGCTCTTAAGGAGCGGAGCGGCTGAAAAAGCGTCATGCGGACAGGGCGCTAGACAGCTGGAGCGCTGTTGGAAATGGGATTAAACTCCCTCTGTATAAAAAGCTCTCATTTCTGTTGGAAAAAAAACATATCGCCTCTGACCCCAGTAACGGCTACTACCACCACCACCGCCACCACCACCACCGCCGCCACCGCCGCCGCCGCCGCCGCCGCCGCTGCCGCCGCCGCCAAGACGAGACGAGATGGCTCAAGCTATTCCACTTTCAAGCTCGCCTTCACCGCCCGGTGCGCCTGAAAAAAAGTTAATGCGGCTTGACGACGTGAGACGCGGCGCGAGGCAGCAGACCGATGATGGGGAGACCCGACAGGTAGGACAGCGGCGGTTAGCCTATAGCGACGCCTTGCTTCGTCAACTAGGTAAAGAGTTGAGCGGCTGTTGGAGAGAGTTGGGCAGTAGCTTAAAAGTCAGCGCCGCCCGTATGGATGCTCTAGTAGAGCGCAGTGTCAAGACACCGGAGGAGCTGTGTACGGCGATGTTCCGAGTGTGGTGGGGTGAAACCCCGCATCGTCATAGATGGGGCGAGCTCGGTCGCGTCTTCACCCGCATTAGACGCATGGAACTGTTGGCTCAGTGGATGGCCCTTCTCCACAGACAGGGGTTGGATTTCGAAAACCCCGACTCGCGCGCGATGCATAAGCACTTGGGCACCCTCGGCAGACGTCTGGGTAGCAGGTGGAAAGAGGTGGGGGACCATTTAAAATTGTCGCCTGAGAGGTTAGATAAGATCGCTGAAGAATGCGAATACGGAGGAAGTCCCGCTGAGTGGGCCTTCCGAGTGTTGAAAATGTGGCAAGATGAAGCTGACGGCGCCGGCGGTACGCCTTTTGAACTCCTTCGAGTGTTGACTGAGGACATGGGAAAGTTTGGCCTCGGCATCGCGATATTACTTGACTTTATCAAGCAAGAAACAACGAGAACGACGGACATGTGAATTGTTGTGTTTTATTTTCATACGTCTTCTTTATTAGTAAGTAAAAAAAAAAAAAAAAAAAAAAAATATATATATATATCATAACAATTAAGACGCGCGATCTCTTAAAGTGTCACTTCCTCCAGTCGCAGCTGATCACCTCATCGCAGCCCGTGATAAACAAAAAAAAAACACGAAGAGACACGCTTCTTCCTCTCGAGAGGAAGAAGCGTGTCTCTCGATTGAAAATCTTTTTCTTTCTTAAAAGAGACAAACGCGCCCCTTAGAGTGCCCCCCCCTAGAGTGCCCCCCTCCCCCCCCCCCTCCCCCCCTCCCCCACTCGCCCCATGCATCCTAAAAGCGCCCCCCTCCCCATGCATGTTAAAAGGGCCCCCCTCCCCCCCTCCCCTCCCCTCCTTCCCCTCCTTCCCCCTTATACACTCTAAAGAACGCTTCTAACTAGTTCAATAAGTCACTTCCAGTCGCTCGTAAAACAATAAAAAATGAAAAAAAACTTATATCGTGGTGTTTTTTATTAGTTTACCAAAAAAAAAATAAGAGACTCGCCTCCTCCTCCAAAAAAAAAAAGATATCACATTTTAAAGCCCGTGACCCCTTAAAGACGCTCATCTCTTCATTAAGTCGCGTGACGTCACTTCTTCTTCTTCTTCTTCTTCTTCTTCTTCTTCTTCCGGTCACGTGATCAATCAGGTCACTTCCGGTCACGTGATCCTCAATGAGGTCACTTCCGGTTGGCCATTAGGTCATGTGACGTCACTTCCGGTCCCCTAAGTAGGTCAGTAGGTTACCCAGAATGCACCATCCCCTAAGTAGGTCACTTCCGGTCACCCAATGGAGGCCTCTGATTGGCTGCAGGGTTACCCAGAATGCACCGCTAATCCCCTAAGTAGGTCACTTCCGGTCACGTGACCCAATGGCGGCCTCTGATTGGCTAACTAGGTCACGTGACGTCACCACTAATCCCCTAAGTAGGTCACTTCCGGTCACGTGACCAAATGGAGGCCTCTGATTGGCTGCATGTCGATTGAGTAATAAACAGTACTTAACTATAGTCCCGTTCCGATACATACTATACTACTCAGGGGAAACCCCATACGGAGCAGTAGAGGCAGAGCTGTTAGAGGCAGTACGGCGACGAAGGCGGAGACGATGGCTCCGGCGGGGCGCCACACCGGATAAGGCAGGACTAGGTGATCCCACGGAAGAGCCTGAAGATATATCCAAGCACACAGGTAGATACGGCGGCCCACGACACATGGAGACAGGGGTGGGGTCCGGCACCACCACCTCCAGGCCAGAGGTCAACGGTATCAGGAGCCCTGAAGAAGAAGGGACAGAAGAGACAGAAGAGGCTGAAGTCACAGTAGTCACAGGAACAGTGGCAGGAAGAGAAATAGAAGTAACAGAGACAGGGTCATGGGAAATAGAAGCACAGGTGGAATGGGTAGTAGGGAGACTCATCACCAGTGAGGGTGTGTTGGAATTGGTGGCAAAAGGAGAACTGAGGTGGGAAGTGACAGTGTTGACAGTAGAATGGACAGAAGTAGAAAAATGGGAGGTAGAGATAACAGAAGAAGTAGTCTGGGAAAGAATAGAAGAAGAAGCAGGAGATGAGAACCAGGAAGAAAAAGGAGACATGTACTCAGAGATAGAGGACCAAAGAGCAGTGGGTGTGGCCTGTTGAACAGAGGAAAGAAGGGCATCATAACGGGTGGCAGAGTCCACACGAACAAAGAAGTCATGAATGGAATCAGAGGAAGATAGATCCAACGGAAGAGAAGAAGAAGCGGAAGCAGGCATAGGAAGAGGCAAAGAAGAAGGGAGAGACAGAGGAGGTAAAGGGAATGGAGAAGGGGCGCTACCCACATCAACGACACAAGGAGTCAGGAGAAGGGAATCAGAGGTAGGAACGGCATCAAGGGAAGGAGGAGATATACAAAGAGAAATAGGAGCGGAGAGAGGAAGAGTTGGCAAGAGCAGGGGAGGAGAAGAGATAGTCACAGCAGTGACATCATCAGAAGGAACAGACACAGGAGGAACGGAAACAGGAGGGTCAACGACTGAAACGGTTCCAGAAGAGGGAGTAGGAACAGAAACCACTGAAAGAAGAGGAGAAGACACAGGAACAGAAACCACTGAAAGAAGAGGAGAAGCCACAGGAACAGAGGCCACTGCAAGAGGAGAAAGAGAATAGGCGGGAGTACAGGTCGCTGGTATAGGGACAGAAGGAAGGGAAGAAGGCTCGGTCATATTAAGAGCCAAAGGCGTAGGAGGAGGCATAGGAGTGTCAGTTCGAGGAAGGGAAGGCACAGAGGAAAAGGAGGGAGAAATAGCAGGGGGAGAAGAAATAGAAGAAGTAATGGGCACTTGAAAGGGAGAGGGAGATGCAGGGCAGGTAGCAAAGGTAGAAGGGAGAGCGGGAGGCATGGAATAAACAGGAACAGGGAGAGAAGAAACAGGGGGTAGAAAGGGAGGAGGTTCCGAATAGGGATGCCAATTGGATCCATAGGGAGCGCTAGGAGGAGGATACCAGGGATGAGCCGGGACCTGACCGTCTATCCTCCAGGCACGCACAGCGGCAGGAGGCATGGAGGTAGCCACCTGGGCTAAGGCACGAATCACATCAGAAGTGGGCGGATTGGTCACATCCCCGGGTAACATGGTGATAAACCCAGGTAGGGCTGAGCCAGGAGCGGACATATAAGCCTGACGGGTGGAGACAATAAATACCCGGCCTATGGGCATCAGGTCCAGAGGAAGATAGACCAGTCGTCCATGAAATAGACAGGAATAATAGTCCGACATGATGTGCAGTGTAGCTAATCCCGGGAGGAAATGAGATGGGGGAAACAGGGGAAGACTGGAAAGGGGCATGGGAAGGAAAAAAGCCAACAGGGACAGATAAGGGCAACTAGGGAGAAGCAGAACTGAAAATGAACCCATCTACTTATAAGAAATTAAAATAAGAATATCACATAAAGAGGGAGAAAACTAGAAAAGTACAAAATGGAGGGAAGAAGGAAGGCGCTGTGGATAGCCTATATTGTACTGGGGAGTATAATTTTGGCACCAGAAGGAGGCAACATATGTCCTATTATACAAAGGATAGAATTGGGTGTCATAATGCAAAGTGGGAAGATCATAACTACCAGTGATGAATCCCACGTCACGCAAGTGTTCGTGGTGGAAATACCAGAAGTGAGACCACCAATGAATATAAGTAGCATATATGAACAGTGTAAAGAAAACTTGGAAGGGTTGTGTAACAATGCGAGCCAAAATAGGACATATACGAAGACAGTTGTGATAATCTAAAGACAACAGAAACATGGATGGACGCTGCCACTCAGGAGCTAATAAATACAAGAAGGTCACTGGTAAGAAGGGTAATGAAAGGAATAAGAAAAGAAGGAGAAGATATAACCAGAGACAAGAGAAATATCATAGCTGATGGATTCTACTGGATATTCGGATTCGGCAGGGCCGAGGACACGGCCAGAAATGAAAAGAAAATAGAGGTGTTGGAACAAGACACCAGGAGAATTAGTAATACACTAAGAAAGTTAGTGACCACAACAGACAAAACCTTCCAGGATATGCACGGAAAGATAGGAGAAATGAGTGACAGACAGAAGCAACTCAGAGACATGGTAATGAGTATAGACAGAAAAACTAGATATCTGTCTCATAAGCTCGGCATGCTGTCACTAGCACTATATCAGAAATCGATAGCGGATACCCATGAAAGCCTATTAATAAGAGTAAAGTGGGGATACATGCTACATCTACTGTATGAGATGATTAGGGTGGTGGAGCTGACCAGCGACCTGGAGGCCGCTAAAAACCACCACTTACCTGTGAGACTGATAGCCACTGAGGCGGTACAAGAGGCCATAAGGAATACTAACAATTACCTGAAGGAAAACTATCCACGCTTTAGGGTGGCATTCACCAACCCCAACTATTACTATGAGAACAGTTTTGTCGATACGTATAGGGAAGGGGGCAGAGTGATGATCACGCTGGGTATACCGGTGATCTCGGAACAGCACCTATATTGCACCTATCAGGTAAGGGCGATACCGCTACCAGTGAGGCTAGAAGGAAAGGAGGCGGATGGCGCCATTATGACAGGATTACCAAAGGAGATAGCACTATCCATGAACGGACGATATTACATCACTGAGCCGGTGGTAAACTGGGCGAGGTGTCACGGGAACACCATTACGATCTGTCCAGACATCCCACATATGCGCAAAGTGTCAGAGACAGGGTGCATTGCAGCACTCATTAGGAACGATAAAACGGGGGTGGAGGAGAGCTGCGATGTGGACTATATAATCAAACCACGCTTCCCGGCTCTGGCCATCCCCTTACAGGGAGGAAAGACATTAGTGTCAGGGCCGGAGATAGAAGGACAACTACTATGCGGCTCTAGCCCGCCCGTGGTAATAGTGATTCACCACTTCGCAGTGATCAATATAGGCTGTGATTGCGCATTTATGACGGCTGGGGCATGGATGCCCTACAGCCTTAGGGGATGCCACCGGGTTCAAATGGTGAATAACATATCATATATTATAAACGATTTGCTGAAAACAAAAACATTCAAAAGGATAGGCTATAGAAAGACAACGTATGATGGGCACGAGATACAAGCACTACCGGAAGACCCGCTACCGCCTATGATTAGATCACAACTAGAGCATAGGGCAGCATATACACGAGCTCCTGCCCACATCGCCCTAAATCAGCTAGAAGAAGCTGTAATCGAGGGAAGATTGGGTATGGATGAAGGATTCGAGACTAAGATAGACGACGGAATACACCAACTAGCCGGGTATGGATCCTCCGGTATACTGTTGGCGGTGATAGCAGTTATAATAGTATGCTGTTGTTGTAACTATAAGCGGGTAAGGACGGGGATGATGCTATCTACAGCAGGGTCGCAAGGTGTTCAAGCCGAGAAGCAATGGGGCAATCAGGATATGGACGATATTCAAATGGATTGCCCGGAAACGGCAGACGAGTCATACTCCCAACTCACCTCAATGATAGTGATGCTGATATTGGCAATCATAGTAGCAGTATGGGCAATCAGAAAATGGAGGCAGGAAAAGAACAAGAAGCCGGCGGATGGGTTATACATACAAATGGCCTCCAAGAGACTAGTAGAGACAATACCGCTAGGGGAGAGTATTGTGCCATTGGACCAAATATTCCAAAAGCCGGGAACAGCCCCATTAATCAAAGACGCCAATGTCAGTTATGCCTGTAAAGGACATGTTGCTAGATTACATTGGGGTAGAGTGGTGTATGCGACGGAGATGGCATCAGGGGAGAGCGCCATACCACTACCACTACCGACCACCATCAAGGTGAGTAAAACATTAGCCAGAGTGCTCGAAGGTGATCACACTGAGGCGGTCATGGCGCGACTGCTGAGGTTTAGCGGCGGGGTGTCGTCGGCGGTTCCTGTAGATATGCCGATGATATCAATGGCAGGGTGGTCACCTTTAGGAAACCGCAGTATGGAAGTGCATAGTTTCAGAGGAGACGAACATAGAAGAGCAATACAACAACTGAACATTAATGCCGCGACCAGGGAATTACCCAGAACCCCTATACAACAAGCGAAAAGAACAGGAGAAATAAGACTAAACCCCACGGGGGCAGCCAATAGGGATCCAATAGAGATATACCAGGAAGTACACGAGTAGCGTTGCCGTGGGAACTAAAGAGACCAGGGAAACGAATAGACATCGGATTAACCTGGGTCCCTCTTAACAAAACCGACGGTAGAACATTATTAATCCTTCTACCATGTTGAATCAAGGTATATAGACTCTCAGCGCTCATATAGGCAGCAAGGCGATTAATATGCCACGAATGGAATCTAGCTATGATTACTTGGGTGCAGTGGCATACGGACAAAGACTTACGAAGAAACCATACTTCAGCTTGTCACTATCCTATAAGCACCACTAGTAATCTGCCTTGCGTCACGACCCCATGTTGGTGCAGAGGATTATACTGTAAGGGGTCGACACAGGTCAGGAATCTCGGAAACAGACTATGAAAGGCCAGAGAGCAGGACTATCCTAGCTCGAGCCTAATTTGCATCTATATCCACATATTTATCCAACAGACTATGAAAGGCCAGAGAGCAGGACTATCCTAGCTCGAGCCTAATTTACATCTATATCCACATATTTATCCAACAAACTATGAAAGGCCAGAGAGCAGGACTATCCTAGCTCGAGCCTAATTTGCATTTATATCCACATATTTATCCAACAAACTATGAAAGGCCAGAGAGCAGGACTATCCTAGCTCGAGCCTAATTTGCATTTATATCCACATATTTATCCAACAAACTATGAAAGGCCAGAGAGCAGGACTATCCTAGCTCGAGCCTAATTTGCATTTATATCCACATATTTATCCAACAAACTATGAAAGGCCAGAGAGCAGGACTATCCTAGCTCGAGCCTAATTTGCATTTATATCCACATATTTATCCAACAAACTATGAAAGGCCAGAGAGCAGGACTATCCTAGCTCGAGCCTAATTTGCATTTATATCCACATATTTATCCAACAGACTATGAAAGGCCGGAGAGCAGGACTATCCTAGCTCGAGCCTAATGTGCATTTATACCTACATCTTCAACCAACAGACTATGAAAGGCCAGAGAGCAGGATTATCCTAGCTCGAGCCTAATTAGCATCTCTACCCAATTCGTTTCATCCATGAACTATGAAAGGCCAGAGAGCAGGGCTCACCCCGCTCGAGCCTAATCACCGTACATCAAATACATGTTAAGCATATAAATAGGTCATACTAAGAGGTGGTTAAGGTAAAAGCTTACTAGAGCATAGAAAAGGGCAATAAGGGGATAAATAGACGTCAAAAGAAAGTAAAAGGTGTGAAAGAGTAGGGATAGTACAGACATAGTAAAAGTGGAGAAACGGGGCACAAAAAGAAAACAAGACAAAAAGCCTGCAGAACAGCCCAGAAACTAGAATTCAAAATAAAAAGCAAAACATAAGCAACAAAAACATAGATTAGGAGAGAAAAGAGAAACGAGAAAAAAGAAACAAGAAATAAAATAAGAAAAGTAAAGAAGACCATTCAGAAACCAAAGGAGAGAAAGAAAAGTAAAAGTAGAAGTAGAATAGAGGCAAAATAGAAGCAAAGTAAAAGAAAAGGTGAGATCCAGAAAGGACGATTCGTATATAACACGAATCTACGAGGGACCCCCCTGTCCTGGGTTATAGTGGAAAACTAAAGAAGAGCAAAAATGGTTGGAGGATATATTTATTGATTGATAAATAATGTATAATATAACATAAGGGAATGGGCGAAACTGTATATATATATGTATGAATATGTATGGGTATAGTAGATATACATTGAATAAATGGGGGGAAGTAGTACACTTTAAGATACAGTACAGTGAGACTAATATAATAAGAGAAAAGAATGTTGTCGCATACATTAGGTCACATGCAAATCGGGCAAATCCGGTACGCGGGCCACGCAGTAAATAACGAATATAAAGAATATACATAAATAATGTCATAAGGTCCTATAATGGTAGACTTGGTCACAATAAGAGTCAAAGTTATTTGGATTGAATATATTCGACTCGTGGTCAACAGGGCCTAGAACCCGAACAGGAAAGCAACAAATAAACTAGGATCCGGGCTGAGACAGCTGGTGGGAAAGATAACAGCGGGATAAATCCAGGTCAGGAGATAGGCTAGGATCGGGAAGACGAACGGCGAGTGGGGAACGCGGCCTCAGCGATGGGAGCGAGTAGTACAGGCAAATGGGGCTATGCGTCAGGGTTAAAATCCATATGGCCGGGATGTCCATGACCAGGGCCTCCGGGAACAGCATGTGGGGTAGATGGTGAAGGAGGCGATTACCAGGGCCTCGAGAGCAGCATAGGGGGGCAGGCGACGACACAGGCTGAAGGCCAGCCCCGAACACAACATGGCCACGACCATCCCCTGCCTAATTTATTCAGGATAGTCTTGAGTAGGGCCGCCTAATTGCCAATCAATAAAGGATGAGGCATGGTAGTGACGGGTGGTCGATATGAGCCGGGTGTAGCCATGGGAGGGGGTAGCCTAGGAACCGACTGATAGGAAGCTGGAATGAAAGAAAAACACAGTATAAACAGAAAGGCATGGGCTGCGCAGTCAGTTATCAGTGAGCGTTTGGGGAGTACGATCGAGAAGACCAGATGGCACTGTGTAACTCCTGAGGAGTATGTGTGTGGTTCTAAAGGTTTAACATCGGTTTAACATTGACTAACAACGGTTTCTTATGATTTAAACGTTGGGAAATACGGATCATTGGAATCTGTGTATTTAGGTGTAACGTTTCAATTGGAGATATTGTGTAACAACACTGCCACCGGAGTTGTAGATCGAATATTTGATCCATGTACTAATCTGGAGTCCTGTATTCCGGAGAGAACCATGGAGTTAGTGATACAGTATACCGGCTTTATCAGCATGGAGTTAGAAAGCCAATTATTTAAACTAGCCGACCTGATGAATTGGAAACTGATTGTATGTGTATATCCCGGATCCATAGTGGTGACCGGAGAGTAACCAATAGATTGCACCTGTGTTCTCGGAGAATAGATATCAGACCATCGGTATCATAGAGAAGCGTATAAGATCGGCCTCGGGGCATGTTGATGAGTATGATATAGACACATAATGACCTAACTGAAACTAGGTTGAAGGTATTTATTAGTTGAATGAACGGAGACTTATACATTGCGGATTCCCTAAAGGATTCCTGCTGGATATTTATATGTATACTTTGCCTTGACTAAGGCCGTCGCGTATAATTATCAATGCAAGCCCTGGAGCTAACTGACAATAACGAGGTACATATCTCTATATATATGGAGGGAAGGCTGTGATTATAATATAACCTGTGAAAGTGCTCTATATATATTATAACATCCATAACATCAAATAAAGCTGGATCTCACTACCCTTGCGTTATCTTTGGGCGGAAGCCTGCCTCTGACTAGTTCACCCCACAGAGTAGGAACGTAGAAGGCGAATGTTGGACCCCATTTAAGTATACTAAAACGCTATGTTTATATAGGACATTAACTATAGCCCACAAGGAAGTCGTCGAGACCTAGAGTCGCGACCAAGAGACTGATTGAAGAAGTTTAATAACTATTCTCTTTCAGATACATTAATAAGTCAGAAATATTCTAAAGTGACAAAAGAACATTGACTAGTGCATTTGAACATTTACTATAACATTGAACATTGAGTAACATGTAACTGACTTATTTCCAGAGACATACATATACATATATATCTTTACTTGAGAGTAACTCCATAGTAACTATTATGTCATGAACACGTCAAGAACACTTCTAAGTATGTCTTAACATAATACTCCTTAAAAAAGGGAGATGTCGTATGACGCAGCCCTGCTACTGCAGAGCGCGGCAAACGCTACTAGCGCTACTAGGGCGCCACCTATCGTCACACAGGCGTACTAAGCGTCTGGGAATTGTCTGTGCATCGTGCGGGAGTTTGTCTATCACCGGAGGTCGGTCAATACATCTTGAGATGAAGATTCAGAGTTGTTGTCACTTATAATAATACAAAGTATCAAGACATCCAGCAAAGCAGGATGCCACAAAAAGTGCCCAGGATTAAATGCATACAATTATAGTAGACACCATCATTGTTTTTGTAATAAAGTTGAAAACGATCCAGGGTGAGGGGGGGGGGGCGCTTTTTTTTCAACCTATTCCAAGGGGGGGGGCTTTTTTTTTTTACCTATTCCGAGGGGGGGGGCCAATTATTTTTGACGTATTCGATTTGCCAAACGCTCACCCCCCCCCTGCCATAAATAATGAACACTCCCTAAATCAACACTGCAATTTGTTAACAAACTACCCTAACTACGGTCATCTTGAATCCGTTCAAATATTTGCAAATTCTGCAGCACGGAGTCCCAATGTTATCAGGGGCGTGGCAAGCAGTTTCAAAGTAGAGGGGACTGATTGGTACATGTATTTACCCTTTTTGACCCCTTTTTGGTTTGACCTTTTTTGGGGTTGGTCAAAAGTGAGGGGGGACATCCCCCCCCTTCCCCCTGGTTGCCACACCCCTGAATATTGGCATTCTGCGCAAATTGGCAAACTGCCCCCGTTGTTGGGCGCTATTCACCAATCGGCGCAGAACGCCAATATTGACATTCCGCGCAGCGCAATTTGTAAATCGCAGTACGGTCGTTGTACGACTGAGAGTTCACCTCAGAGGTACTTCCTTAAGTACCTCTCAGAGGCACAAGCGAGATTGGCCAATCAGAGCCTCTGCAATAAGCAGCTCTGTCTGAAGTACCTCTCAGAGGCACAACCGGACAGGCTGGCTATTTTCATGTTTAAAAAAAAAAAAAAGTTTAAAGTTTTTATAAAACGACCTACCGACCCTACATTTTCTTTCCATGTTACCTGAAACATACCTTTTTTTCTTTTTGGCCCAAACAGAAGTACATCTACATAGGCATACAGGTCTTTATCATTAAATATGACAGATATCTGTAAGATAGTTAAATTAAGGTGAGTGTATAGGGGGTCTCTGATTGGTCAATCCCGCTTGTGCCTCTGAGAGGTACTTCAGAGAAGTACCTCTGAGGTGAACTCTCAGTCGTACAACGACCGTACTGCCGCTGGATCACAGCCGCGCAGAACGCCAATCTGCGCGGAATACAAATATCAGGGATGCTGCGAGCACCTGTTTCATTTGTAAGTCTGTTTTTCAATTAAACCCAAATTAGTTGAGATAAAAAGGCGATCCCACGAAAATCAGTAGATCAAAGTCTGTCACATAATAAAGCTTTGGCAGCCCAACTAATTTCAATCTAATTGAAACAATTTGATTACAATCTCGCACCGATTTGTAAACAGCGCACAGACGATTGGCGAATAGCGCCGATTGGCGAATAGCGCCCAACACCGCCACGCCCACAATCTGGCGAACGGAGTCATATTACCCGGTACGTAAGCTCAAGAACGGCAGCATGTCTGCACTGCCAAAATCCTATTCCAGCGACAAGAAATTGAAAGCCCAAGGAAAAGTCACAGAATTAGATGTATATTCCACAAAATTGCCAAGCTGGAGCCCAGTGTAAGTATGAATAGTTGTAATTAAGTCCTTGCTACACAATTATGACGCATCTGGGCTGGCGTGCTCCATTTCTGACGGGTAAATCGACAGTTTGAGACTGACTCACTGAGACCACACCACCGTGACTGTGACACTGTCACTGTGTCAGTCTGTCACCTAGACTCGGCCCCCGTCTGTATATAGATCGGCAAGTGTGTGGTCACGGATGGGCGGGTCTGACTACCCTGACTGCGAGAGACTATGTGTCACCAGCCTCGCCTCTCTCGCCAGGCCCAGGGCCCAGGCCCCAGGACAGGGTCGACACTGCCGGCCCGATCATGCTGGGAGTACAGCTTCACTTTAGGGAGTGTTCATTTATTAATTACAGGCGGGGGGTGGTGAGATTTTGCGTGGAGGGGCGACATTTTTTTACGCCCCCCCCCCCCCTCGAGAGCGCCTCCCCCCCTTTGAACTTTAGTAACGCGCGGGCTTTTTTGCGGGCGCGGGCTTTTTTGCTAAAAAGGGGCTTACATTTTTACGCCCCCCCCCCTCAGGAGGGGTCGGGAATTTTTATGCCAACCCCTCCCCTCGAGATCTGATAATCACTCCCTTTTTGGGCTGCATGGCAATCACTGGAAGGGCACTCGGATAGATGCCGGCCGTGGCTGTTTCAGCGAAAAAGCCTGTGTGCTATTACAGATAAAAGGACAAGCGCGATAGATTTCCGACCCTTGGGGCCCTCGAGGGGGGGGGGTTGCGCCGTGTTGACATTATGACACAATCCTGAAATAAAACAGATAAAAACAAATCAATAAATGGCGTTATTGCTTTATTTGTTGTAGGTCTGAGGGAGTGCCTTCACAGACAACATGAGGAAAAAACACAGGGAAAAACTCCTCAAATGGGATAAGTCAAGTAAACTAATCTGCAAGTGTATAACACATCTATTTGAGACTGCGTGTGTCCTCTAAAGTGAGAAGCTGTATCCTCGCACCATGATGGCTTGTGCCAAATTTGGTTTGCGTTGACTCTTTACTTTTGCTCCATCTAAATATAATTACGAAAGGGTGAAAGGATGACCCAACAAATACTTGTCTATACTTCAGTGTTCTGAGTGACTTTTATAATAAGAAAGATGGCAGCTGTGAGTGTAGAAGTTGCTGCAGCTCCCACACCCTCAGTGCCTCATGTCTGTGGTGAATGTGGACAGGAGTTCAGCTCTACACTGTTCCTAGAAGCTCACACCGAGACGAACCACAGTGCCGCAAAGCCCCATGTGTGCAAGGAGTGCGGCCGTGGATTCCGTCGGCCGTCACACTTGACGGTTCACATGCGAACCCACACGGGAGAAACTCCCTATGTGTGTTCAGCCTGTGGTAAAGGATTCAGTCAGTCGGCGGGGCTCGACGTGCATCTACTCACTCACACAGGGGAAAAACCACACAAGTGTTCTCACTGTGAGAAAATGTTTGGGACAATATCGTTACTAAACGCGCATGAAAAGACTCACTCAGGAGAGAAATCAAATATTTGTATGTATTGCGAGAAAGCGTATCGGCGGCTGTCAGATTTGAAAGTGCACTTGAGTACACACACTGGGGATATGCCGCATGTCTGCTCGCACTGTGGGAAGAAATTCAGCACATCGTCAATGCTAAAGATCCATGTGAGATCCCACACAGGGGAGAAACCTTACAAATGTGAGACATGTGGTAGAGGCTTCAGTCAGGCCTCTAAGGTGAAGCTGCACATGAGGACCCATACAGGGGAAAAACCTTATGTGTGCACGCAGTGTGGCATGGGCTTCTCTATAGGCAGGAGCCTCAAGGACCATATGATGACCCACACAGGAGAGAAACCTCACACGTGTCCAGACTGTGGGCGGTCCTTCTCCCGCGCATCCACCCTCAAGGCGCATGCCATGACGCACCTCGAGCAGAAGCCACATAACTGCATAGTTTGTGGTAAGGGATACATCAAGTTGTGCGATCTCGAACTGCACGTATCGATTCACACCGGGGAGACGGTGTACGATTGTGAATTCTGCCACCGGAAATTCACAGACTCCTCGAGCTTCCAAGCTCACGTGATAACGCACGGGAATGAAAAGCCACACATTTGTGGGGAATGTGGGAAGGGGTTTAGTTCATCAACAAAACTTAAGATGCACAAAAGGACGCACACGGGCGAGCGTCCCTATGTGTGTACAGAGTGTGGCAAGGGATGTAACGACTCGTCTCAACTCAAAGTGCACATGCGCACCCACAGTGGGGAGAAACCTTACTCCTGCTCACACTGCGGTAAGGCATTTGCTGACTCATCAAGTATGACCAAGCACGAGAGAAAGCACACCGGAGATAAACCCTTCACTTGTAGTCATTGTCCGAAGGCTTTCCCAATATTGGCACATTTAAGGAAACATATGAAGACCCATACGGGAGACAAGACTATCGTGTGTGCCGAGTGTGGGGAAACTTTCCGCTTAGCGTCTGAACTAAAACGACACATGATCTTGCACAAAGGTGGGAAATTATTCTCGTGTTCGCACTGTCCTAAGACTTTTAAACAAAAGGCTGGACTTGCATTCCATATGAAAGCGCACTCCGAGAAAGACGCAGGACCAAAACCCCATGTATGTTCAGACTGTGGTAAAGCATTCAGTGAGTTGGGTGAGCTCAGTGCACACATGGTGACCCACACAGCAGGGGAGCATCCCTCTGAGCCTCATGTCTGCTTTATCTGTAGTAAAGCCTTCAACCAGTTCGCCTCTCTTCTCGCACACATCAACATCCACGGTGGACAGCAAAATCTACACGTGTGCAGCGAATGCAGCCAGAGCTTCACTCAGTCGTCGCGCTTGAAGGAGCACTTAAAGACGCACCAAAAAGAGAAGAAAAAGGAGTATTTTTGCGTTCACTGTGATTTACCCTTCACTGCCCCGTCCATTCTCAGTTCCCATTTTGTTATCCGCGATGGGGAGAGTCACTTTACGTGTGTCGTGTGCGGGGAGGGTTACACGCAGTACGACACACTGCACCACCACCTGGCCTCCCACATGGTGGAGGGGGGAGTGGTGAAACAGACAGGGAGGCCAGTGTTAGACTACCGTACACGCTATACTGACTGCCCGCTGTGTGTGCGCGGGTTCCTGAGTGTACTAGATCTTACGGACCATGTTGTTTCCCATAGGAGCCATTAGCAGGTTAAAGGACATGATATGTGCTGGGCAGTGAGGCTATGTTGAAAATCAGTATCCCTATGTTGAAATATATGAAAACGTTTGTCACTTTGGACGTGTGGGAGCCGGTTCTCCAGTGAATGTAAGGGACAAAATTGTTAATTGTAATATGTGTGCCATATCACCTATCAGATTATATGACTGTATATGTAATGTGGGGAAATCAACCTAAAATAGTTCACAATTCCCCCACCGGTGGCTCCACCACCACGATTCAAATCTCTTTATGATTCTCATTGACTGTTAACACCTCAAGGAGGAACATTGGGTTAATTGCTTTTGGAATAAAATTGATAACTACCGGTATGTAATTATATCAGATGTCCAATTTTTTTAATGTGTGTCATATTACAAGTAAAACCAGTATTGTTACAGCAAATGTGAAGTACTGAGTTGTCAATAGTTTTTGTGATAAATAAAAGCCAATGATTTGAAAATGTCCTTGATGAACTTACTGCTATATACATCAAAGAGACCTATATACATATGGATCTTACACCTACATTATATAGTCTCTTATACGAAGTACATGTACTATTCGAATCCACGCAGATAGAATATCAATGCGTTATGTTGTTTATAGAGGTAGACATAGTAGCAAATACTACCAAGTACGTGTATAGATTAATGTGTGTTGAAAGTCCATATAGCCAACATATGTGTAGTAAAAGTGGTCTTTTGATGCTTAAACCAAATCTATCCTTTTTGGATGCGAGTCGGAATGGAGAATGGTGAAATTAACGCTCGAAGAGCATACTCGTCTTCACCTATATACTCGTCTAATACATGCTTTGTTTAAGTGCAAATGTTGGTTGTTAATATTATAGTGAGATCATGATATGGTAGCGCTAAATGTGTTAGGAGATATTTCTAATATTATCAATCCCATGTTTAGCACCCGAGAATTATGTTTTCCATCCCAGGCTTGTACATGTTGTATTGTTATGTTGTGTGGTGTTGTGTGGTCAGTGGGTGACTGAATAAAAGATTGAAAACGGATATATTTTTAGAATTCTATTTGGTTGTACTCACAACGGTGTATTTCCATGATTTTTGGCTCCAGTCGACGATGCGTAATATCATATACAGAATGCGTATAGCACAAAGTAATCCAGCAAAGATAGTTATTGAGAAGAATTCTTGCAAACAGTATGACACACATACATAGACCAGGTAGAAATACACATAGGATACAACACCGGGTTACTATAACTGGGGGCATTGGGAAATGTACAGTATGAAGGAGGTAACAAATATACTATGAATGGAAATATGCAGCAGACGTGTATACCATTCAGCCAAGGCTAGGTGCTGATTCATTGATAAGTTAATGACCAACTTAACTAAAGACAGGGAAATCGAGACCTGAATCTTAGCTCAATTACATAGAGATTACCACTGTATAGTTTTACCATCGTTCTTATTGCATGTATCAGTAGAGTAATGTAGATATTTTATATAGGAATTTGAAATTCGAATTTTTGATTGTTCAAAATTTCATTCTTCACAATTGTGCAAGCACAGACTTTGCACTTTGGGGAATATTTCTATTTAACTGTTTATTTGGTTGTTCCATAGATAGTGTAACTCGAATCTTTCGCAATTCAATACTTTGACTGAATAAAGTGCAAACGCCGACTAGAGACGCCACTCACGACTAACTTATTTTATTTTTGTAGGTGCTGGCAGATCGAAAAGGTTGTTGCTGTCTCCAAACGCAGAGGTGCTGCTGATTTAACCACAAGATGGGCAGCCGCTGATGTTGATTCACCATTATACCCCAAAGGCTCTTCTTGTGTCCTATGTAATGAATAGCATTGACTAAAGGCAGGGAAAGTGCACTCTCACGTACATCGGGCTCTGTTCTCAGGGCATGCTCCCCACACCTAACCGATGATAAAGTTTGCTGCCACGGTACCAACCAAATTCACGCAGGAGACCCCTAACTTATATGTAGTGCAAGGGCTTTTCTTCAGAGCCCCAGCCTTGCTATAAAGGCCCTGAGTACTGGTCCTCACTCCAGTCCAAGTCTTGCTGGAGGGGCAATAAGAACAGCACCGTTACACATTTGTAGGGTGTAGAACCCAAGATGGCGGCTGCAGAGGGGTTGGGTGTGCGGTTTGTGTGTGACCAGTGTGGGCGAGGGTTCAGCCACGCGTACATCCTCCGGCAGCACCAGAAGGTGCACAACGACACCAAGCCCTACATGTGTTCCTACTGCGGCAAGGGCTTTAAGTGGGCCGCCTCCCTCAAAGAGCACATTACCACCCACACAGGAGAGAAACCTCACACGTGTGCAGTCTGCGGGAAGGGGTACGGCCGGCCGTCACACCTCCAGGACCATATGAGGACGCATACCGGGGAAATGCTGTACAATTGTCCGCTTTGCGCCAAAGAGTTCAATCAAATCGCAGTACTCAAGCGACATATGGTGATGCATACAATGAAAAAGGCGTTCAGTTGTATTGAGTGTAACAAGGTGTTCAAATCAACCTGGTTCTTGAAGGTTCATAAATTAAAGCACATCAGGGGCAAACCGTTGCATTGTAAATATTGCAATAAAGGGTTTTATTGTCGCGTTGTTCTGAAGATGCACATGGCGGCGCACACAGGCAGCAAACCCTACCCCTGCACTAAGTGTAAAAAGCGCTTCAGCATGAAAGCGTTTCTCAAGGTCCACATGAGAAGTCATACGCGCGATAAACCATTTGTTTGTCAGGATTGCGGAAAAAAGTTTACCCATGTGTCAAAATTAACCCGTCACGCACTGTGCCACTCGCAGTTTAAACCGCACGTGTGTGGGGACTGTGGGAAGTCGTTCACACGCCCGGAAGGACTCAAGGACCATATGAGAATGCACACCGGGGAGAAACCTTTCTCCTGTCCCATCTGTATGAAGGACTTTGCTCGGTACCCAAACTACAAAGTCCACCTCGTGACGCATACCGGAGAGAGACCGCACGCGTGTACTCATTGTGATAAGGCGTTCAACGACGCTTCCACCCTCCGTAAACACATCCGGAGGCACACCCTCAAGAAGCTTTACACATGTCCACGTTGCGAGGAGTGGTTCACCGATTACACCAGTTTTTTAGAACACAAGCGCACACATGCCCAGGACAAACCGCATACATGTTTCGAGTGCGGGCAGGGATTCAGAAAACTCTGCCAGCTGAAGCTGCATCTGCGTAAACACTCGGGAGAGCGGCCCTTTGTATGTCAAGAGTGCGGGAAGGCGTTCTTCGATGGTACCCAGCTTAAGTACCACATGCGGGTGCATAACGGGGACCGGCCGTACCCTTGTACCGAGTGTGGGAAGGGTTTCCGACAGTTGGCGGCCATGAAGACACACCTGCGGACACACACAGGTGAGAAACCTTACATGTGCGCCGTGTGTGATAGGAGCTTTCTGGATAAATCCACGCTGAACCGACACGCGAAGATCCACACAGGTGTCAAACCCCATGTGTGTTCAGACTGTGGTAAAGGGTTTATCCAGTTGTCAAGTCTTAGAGCTCATATTAATAACACCCATGAGGTCCAGCCAGTGATCTTCTACTCTGAGCCAATTGATAACATTGGAGTCGATTACATCAAATTGGAGGAAGTGGACCCGCCCGCAATGTATGACATCTCAGCCGGTGCGAACGAACTAGAAGTAGATCCGCTGCAAATGAATCAAGTCACAGCATATTCCCCCAAACTGAAGGTGGACTCATTGTCAAAGAATGGACTCACAGTGAATGACACTAAACCACAAAGTAGTCCCACAAAGAAGCTCCATGTTTGCAGCTTCTGTAACAAAGTGTTCAATCAGAGAGGGAATCTGACCGTCCACATCCGCATCCACACCGGTGAGACACCTCATGTGTGTTCACACTGCGGTAAAGGGTTCAGCGACTCGTCCACTTACAAGCGGCACCTCAGGATCCACACGGGGGAAAAACCCTATACGTGTAATCTATGTGGGATGGACTTCAGGCAGGCTTCAAGTCTCAAAGGGCACATGAGGAGACACGCAGAGGACAAGGCGTATAAACCCAGGCGCAGTATTACTCGCGCTTCACCTAGGGATACCAATAGCCGCGCTGCTAAGGTATCGCCCGCCAAAATAATCGAGACCGCCAATGACATTTCTCAAACACCACCACCAATAAATAATGCTGATTCACCGTCAGTTAATGACAGAATGACGAGCGATACTGAGTCATCGGTAGCAGATATCGTAACTAGCAGTCCCAGAGCGCACTCAACACCAATGCGGAATTTGAATACTAGCATCAGCAGCACTTCCCCATCACCAGCGAGGAGTCAGCCACGGTCGAAGCATCAACTTTGTGAGTATTGTAACAAAGAGTTTAGCGTAGCCAATCTGAGGGTCCACATCCGCACCCACACGGGAGAGAAACCTTACCAGTGTGCCGAATGCAGCAGATGCTTCAACGACCCGACCACTTATAGACGCCATCTCAAAACCCACACAGGCGAGAAAACCTGTGTCTGCTCTGACTGTGGTGTAGGGTTTACTAACTTATCCCAACTAAAATCTCACAGAGAAACCCACCTGGATATAAAGCCTAAAGTTGTTACTGAAGTAGGGGAAAGTCTTATTGAGTTATCTAAAGTGTCACGTGTACATCAATACAACGATTTACCCAAAGATTGCACGACTTGTCCGGATTGTGGGAAAAACTACAGCAACCCGTCGAACCTCCGCGTACATCTTCGGACTCACACGGGTGAGAAACCTTACGTGTGTCAGTACTGCGAGAAAGCGTTCAGCGACCCTTCGACTCACAAACGGCACGTCAGGGCTCATATGGAGAAACGCTATGTGTGTTCAGAGTGTGGTCAGGGATTTCAGCAGTCAAGCCAACTCAGTGCCCACCTAAAGTCGCATGTTAAAGGTACTACACCACAGGGGTTTCAGGAGCCAAGCCAACTTAGCCCCCACCTAAAGACACATGTTAAAGGCAAAGCTGCTAAGTTACAGCGATTTCAGCAATCAAGCCTACCTAGCACCAACCTTAAGACACGTGTTAAAATTGCTACGTTACAGACACAATACGTGCCACCGGAGAAGCACTATCCCTGCCCGGAGTGCGGCGAGGGATGGTTCAACTTGCCGAGGCTCCACGCACACTTGGCAATACATTTGCAGCAGCGGGAGCTGGAGTTGACTTGTCCTCCCTGTGGCCAGATCCTTGAGTGTTATGAAGACCTACAGCGCCATCTCGCTGCTCATGTAATGGAGGAAGTTCTACCGGCAAAGGAGGAGTGGGACGTGCCTGAGACATCAATTTACGTGTACTGTCAGTTGTGTGTGCGCGGCTTTTGTAGTGCGGAGGAACTCTCTGATCATGTGTCTTCACATCAGTTCTTTATGTGAGACTAGAAAGTATTAACCCTGTGAGTGCTTTAGATGTCATCATGATGCAATGATGGATCAGGATGATCCTACTTGGCTGATGCACTCCCGAAGTGCATCATAACGACAAAGGGCATAGGCTAGCCCACTAAGTACTTTACTGTCCTTAAAAAGTTAAATATGATTATGTGAGTGCAGTAAACATCAATTTTATTGCATGACAAAATGATAATATTCATGTCATGATTCTGTTGTGCGAGCTGTTCTCTTTGCGAGACCAAAAAGTATTAATGAGTAAATTGTTAGTTATCTATGCGTTCAGTAAATATCAATTTTACAATTCTTGTATGACACAATTAATTCAATAATACCCCATGTGTCTGTGATCGCTTAACATACAATGAAATTCACTATCCCTTTTGGTCTTATTTTATATTTAGATGTCTAGTTTTAATCCATACTGGTGTGAATTCAGAAAGTTTGTATCTCTGCATTTCAAGTTTTACAAACACAATTTAAACTTAACATAAAAGCCGGTGATTTATTGATATAACGAATACAGATGAAGAGTTTGGATGCAAAACGACATAAGCGCCAAAATACAAAATCGGGAAAAAACTATTTAGAACAATTGGCTTGGGCAAAAAAAAAAATTGTGAATTTTTTTTGTTCAAAACTATATTCATCTAGTACATAGGGCCTGCCTAAAAAACATTTTTTTGGCAAAACAACATAAATCCAAAGGTGTTTTCTTTTTGCAAAACGACATAAATCCACCTCACCAGACATTGTTTTTGCATGTATGGCTCTTAATTCCTGCATGTGTAATGTCTAAAACAGGTGTTATCATATATGACATTGCCCTCTATAGCTAAATGTATTATCTCAAAATATGAAATATGGACACAAAATTTTATCATCAGTGTGGATTTGTCGTTTTGCAAAAAAACTGCTTTTGGATTTATGTCATTTTGCAAAAAAAACTTAATTGAGCATATATTTAAATCAAAGAAATATGATGCAAGGATCTTTTAAAATTAGTTGTTGGCATTTTATTGATTGCCTATTAAACCAAGATTAACATTAACATTAATAATTTTGTAATGCCTGTTACCGATTTAGGGGTACATAAAGAAAATCAGCTGTTGGTTTTATGTCGTTTTGCAAAAAACCCTGAAAAATGACATTAAATCATCTATTTTCTCTTTCAATAATAATCAAGGATTTCAAAAACCTATTTCTAGGTGTTTTATTTATTGCCCATTAATCATTAATAATTGAAAAAAAATGATACCTATTCACCAGTTCTTCAAAATTACAAATATGCTATTATCTCAAAACTCAGAAAATGGATTTATGTCGTTTTGCATCCAAACTCTTCAGATATATTTCCAACTATGACATCAAATTAGTCATATTTGAAAGAATTGATTTCTTAGAGGTTACCAGCTTTCTGAACTCACACATCGACATCGATTACAACAATCTCACTTCTGTTCATAAATCGTGTGTACACATGACATATACTACAGGTGCCGACGGATACCCAAATAAAATAATCTCAAATCACATATTGGCATCCATGCAATTGCTTCTTTCATAATCATTCAGGGATGTAAGTCTTCAGAATTTTGTCTGATTTCAGAAAATTGATGAATGTCAGAATTTTCCCTCAAAAACTATTATAACACATACATCTCCTTTCTAAAGCACTTTTTTTTTCTTTTTTTTTTAATACATTTTTATTTTATCCTGGTTACAAGTATCATTATTAATATGTTCGTCCACGAAGTAACCAGTGGGGGGGTCAAGCGTCCCTCCCTTACATGTGCAGTTTTTACCTTATCTTCAAACCTTACAATTTGTGCTTCATGAATATGGAATATAAATTGATTAAAATGCTCCCTTAGGGAGAAAGTATAAACATGAATTTGGGTACATAGACGTAGTTGATTGGTTTTAAACTGAGTACAATTTTAAAAGGACTGACAGTGACATAGACAGGGACAGGTAACAACATGAATGAACCAGGGGGGAATCCCATTGGGGGGTGCATCTGCAGACGTGCTCTACCTTTTGGCAGTGTGAGCTTCAAAAATGAAAATTATAAAGGGATGTCCCATCGTGGGTTGACCTCTACGCCCTTCTCAGCCAGTTTGCTGCTTTTACTTCAGTCTGTGTCATATTTACATCTCACTGTACTCCACTTCTGGTATGCATTTACCCTTTTGACAGTGAACACCTATTGAACATTGTCGTCACAGATCATTGAACGGGCTTGTCCCGTCAAACAGCAAGTAAGGCCTGTCGTGCCTCCAATTATTGATAAACAGTTTTCCCAGTTTCCTCTTAATGCTTACTCTGAATTGTACTTTTCCAGTTAACCACCTCAGTTCAGGACTTAGTGCATTCCAGCGGGAAGCTGCCTGGTATGACGGACCTTTGACGTATGACATTAATCTATGCCTGGGCAGTCTGATACAGGGCGCAGAAGTAGCCCTAGTACCAGAATATGGAAGGATGTCCATCTGCCCTGAGAAAACTAGACGGTGGCAGGTCGTTTATTGAAAATATATACGCCTTAAGTCTAGCGGCAAAATACAAGCTTTCTTATACAATTGTTTCACAGGACAATCTGTCAGGTCACGGACCTTGAAGCAAATTCGAAGTGCAATGTTACAATAGATTTGTAGCTTTTGAAAGAAAGGTACAGGGAGTGCCGTCAGGAAAATACATCCATAATCAAAATATGGCAGGAGCATCGACTTAAAAAGTAGTAGAGCTGCATGATCATCTAGATTAACACGAATATGCTTATATATCCAGATTTTATGTGCTATGTTTCTACTCATCATATCAAACTGTTTATGAAATGTTACATCGTCATCTATCATGATCCCGAGGTATTTATATACCTTGGTCTCTTCAAGGGAGATCCCGTCCAGCTGAAGGTTCAGGGGGAAGGGCTCTGCCTCCTTTGTAAACAAGGTGCATTTAGATTTTGATGGGTTTATAGTACGGCTATTGGTGTTACACCACTGATGCACTTTGTTTTAATCCTGCTGCATGGTCAGCTGGATTACTTCAGTGTCCCAGTGCCTATAGAGCAAGAGCATGTCGTCCGCATACATTTTAATAGTGGACTCACTATCCAGGTTGGGGAGGGCGTTAACGTACATAATGAAAAGGAGTGGGCCGAGTATGGAACCCTGAGGTACGCCATGTGTCAGATTTTCCCAGCCCGACATAGTTTCATTGCAAAGTGTACGCTGTGACCGGTTTTGTAAATAGCTCTTGAACCACCTTAGACATTTTTTGGATAATTTGAAATTTTGAATTTTGTCCAATAAGATGGAGTGGTCTAAAGAATCGAAAGCTTTGGAAAAATCGAGGTAGATCACGCCTGCACTCATACCTATCGATAGGGCTTTATGTAGCGCGTCTGACACCTGAAGTACCGTATCTTGGGTAGCATGACCTTTTCTGAAGCCTTTTTGTGCAGTATTCAACAGATTATTGCGTTCTAGAAAGGTTGGGAATGTACCATCCTTTCTAGGATCTTTCCAGGCACTGGTAAGAGAGAGATTGGCCTTAGCTGTGTCGGGGTGGAGGGATTTTTTACCTTTGGTATGGGGACGACCGTGGCTTTCTTCCATTTTTCAGGAAAAACGGCAGCCTCGATTGAGCTATTTAATACATGTGTAAATGGGTTTATAAGCACCTTCAGACTGTCCCTCAGAAGTTTTGCTGCGATGTCGTCCATACCTGAGGATTTAAAAATACTAATATCATTTACAGCTTTCATCACATCCTTTTCTTTCAGTTTCTCAAACTGGAACAAAGTAGGATCTTCTACTGCTTCATTTATCACAGCATTACCTACACTGCCTGACAGTGTGAAGACAGGAGACCTGGGAGGTGATGGAGGGAGAGGCACGGGGAGGGCGAGGCGAGGTTGTGCTATCCTAGATGCCAATTAGGCTCCCACTCCAGAGAAAAAAATTATTTATTTCATTCGCGGCTGCTTTGGGTGGAAGTGGGACAGATTCTGGGTCAAGTAGGTTAATTGGAATATGTCGAAATTTTTTGGGGAGAATTTCCGATATAACTTCCCAGAATTTTTTAGGGTTTTTCCTATATTTTCTAAGTTTGTTTTGGTTGCACTCTGATCATGTACCATGTTTCCGGTTTATTTAGAGTTTATCCCAACACATCAGGGAGTATATGACATAAAGCGGCCATAGATTGGAATTATTTTGCCAGAGCTTGCTCGAGCGTGCGGGGAGGGGAAGGCAGGGCGCACTGTTCAAACATGGCGTGTTGGGCTTCGACTTCGCCCGTGCCCATTTATCGGATTGAATCATGCATGACAACGACAACCAATTTGAGGGGTATACAATACACAGGCTTGATAGGCCTGAAACAGTCGCTGGAGGTATAGCTGTTTTAGTGTCCCACCGGCATGCCCATATCAGGTTGTCAGAAGCAGAATGTACTGTGATGAACCAGCATTGTGAATTAATCGTGATGAGGCTTGCTCGGATAGGGTGCAGACCTGAGTTCATAATTCAAGTATATAGGCCCCCTAAGGGTGAGATCGAAGAAATGATTTTCATGTTGCCCTAGGGGGACAACACAAAGTCTTATCGGCAAAGATTGCAAAGTTCTATGAAAAAACAGCATAAACAAAAACAAAGACACGCTCAGTTCATGTTGAGTGAAATCTTTGCTGCTCTCTGTATGTCCTTGGGATACAGCGGAGTGTCATATGAGCAAAATTGCAAAGTTCTAGAGAAATACTAGATTCATCACCTCATAGGTGAACAGGGATTAGATAGCACTGTCTGATGATAAATATATTTTTTGAGAACAATTTAACTTTATTTGGCGTCTTTTTAAATCCACAGTTACATAAATTCCTTCGATAAAATAAATCGGGTATCCATACAATCATCCTTGATTCAATCTGAGATATGCGTTATGCTATTGAATTACAAATAAATAATGTAGTTGATGGGAAATTGACACTTTTCTAATAATGTATGAGTACCGGTAAGTGGCTTTGATTCAATGTATACACATATTAGAAACATTTTATATTGTACTTCGCCAAACAAGTAAGGACGGAATTTCAGCGTGGCTGATGTTATATCCCACCCCTTTTTAGTAATAAAAACACATGTTAATCCAAAGTTTTAGTAACAATTAAAGCAGATATAAGTACCATTATAGAATACTTTTCACAAATATATTTTCAAAATTTACATACCGTACCACTAAACGTAAAGTGATCATATGTAGTATATTTTGATTTGCTCAACGTCAAACAATGACAAATAATGACAAATAGGTCCATGTCATGTCTCTCTCTTACATCTAGAATCTCACATTTTCATAAACATTTTTTTGGTTTTTCGGAATCGAGCTCATTAAGAGCTCCTTCATTTTTATCTTAAATTGCACTAAATTATCAATACTCTTATACATCTTATCCAGATTGTTCCAGGATTTGGCTACAAAGACAGTTAATGATTTTTCATAAGTAGTAGATTTGATATCAAAATAATGTAATTGTGCGAATTGACTTTGTCTGGTGTTACGACATTTCTTCTTGCAAAATTTATCTATTTCAGATCTTTTAAAGCCCAAAATTCTAGCATGAAAAAGGCGACGCTCCCCCAACATCGGGAGCTTGGCTTCTTGATGTACATAAGTAGTGGAACTTAAGACGGGTAACTTAAGACAATGCTTTAAACATCTATTTTGAATACGTTGGAGTTCAGATAATAAATCAGCATTTGCTCCATTATAAATAACATCTGCATAATCGACAACTGGTAAGGCATATGTTCTATAAATCAACAGTAATAGCTCTGTAGGAACGAACCTTTTCAACCTGCCTAATAAACACGATTTAAAGCCTAATTGTTTTTTCATTTCTTTTACATGACTATTAAAAGTTAATTCATAATCTAAAGTTATCCCTAGATATTTGAATGTTGGTACATATTTCAAGCGTTTACCATTAACAGACATTTCACAATTTAATAAATTAACCCTTTTATATTTGATTTTACTACAGAAATATACAGACTTAGTTTTGGCTTCATTCATTGTCAATTTATTTTTTGACGACCAGTTGGCGTATGCACGAAGACCGACTTCTAGCCTAGGAATGATATCCTGTACAGTTTTACCATGTGAATATAATACCGTATCATCGGCATAAAGTAAACAACCTACTCCGTCTGTATTTTGGGGGATGCCATTAACATATAATAAAAATAATAGCGGGCCACATATACTCCCCTGTGGAACGCCACAGGTAATATCTAGGGGGTCAGAAATGATATCATTCGCTGACACATATTGCGACCTTTGACTTAAATAATTTTTAATTAATTTTAAATTATTTTTCCTTATACCGTAATGCTCTAATTTGTCAATAAGAATCGAGTGATTTACACAATCAAACGCTTTCTTGGTATCGATAAAGGTAGCCACTGTGACACGTCCAGAATTTCTCTCTTCTAATATTTCAGAAGTTAGTTTACTGATGGTATCTAAAGTTGAACATGATTTACGGTACCCCCCTTGAATATCTGTTAAAATATTGTTATTTTCTAAATGATTTGTAATTTGTGTGTGAATAATTCTTTCCAAAACTTTGCCAGGTATAGGGAGTTGACTTATTGGTCTATAATTAGAAACATTATTTAAATCGCCTGATTTGGGGAGTGGGGTCACCTTGGCTACCTTCCATACTACCGGTATATGCTGGGCGTGTACAACCATAGCAAGGACTCTCGTGAATCTTTTCAACATACACATAGCTGCATCACGAAAAACTCTAGAAGAAATATTTGTCAAACACGAGGACTTATTAATATTAAGTTCAATTAAAACCTTTTTCACAATTTCTTCTGTGATTTGAAAATCACCCATGTCTACGTCACATCTCTGACCATCAAAAGTCCAATCACCTTGATGTGCTTCTGCCAATTTAGGCCCAATATTCGCAAAATAATTGTTAATATACATTGGTACCTCCTCCTTTTCAATCTGAACGTTTACGTCATTTTTCAAGACAATATTATGTTTCCTTGTACCTTTGCCAGGTATCAGCCGTCTCATGGCTGCCCAAAATTTCTTGGCATCCTTAACATTAATATCAATCTGCTCGACTACAAAAGTTTGTTTGGCTCTCTTCACCTCAGTACAACAAGAGTTCTTTAGTGTTGAGGCAAGTTCCCAATCTAGGACGCTGTTGGACTTTTTTGCTCTTTTTAAGGCATGATTTTTTTCAATTATTTTAGAAATTAATTCAGGGGTTAACCATGGTTCGTCTTTGAATTTAATTTTGAAGTTTTTTACAGGGCAAATAATATCTAGAATTTTATTTATATTATCACTAAAAATCCTCCAACAGCAGTCCACGTCAAGACAATCATCAAACTCTTCCCAAGCAAGACTCTTAAACCTATCACAAAATAAGTCCTTGTTATAATTTTTATACGATCTACCTACAAAATGCTTCGGGTTGACTTTACAACAAGGCTGGTTCGTCACCATAAAGATTGGGAAATGATCGCTTAGGTGTGCAAACAAGACGCCAGAATCCACAATTTTATCTACATTGGTGAAAATCAGGTCAATGCAAGCTTTGCCACCTTTAGTTTTGGTTGGCTCGTTAATTAGTTGTCGAAGACCATAGTCAGCAAAATCCAATGTCATCTTATCTCTAGCTGAGGAATCACTTAGGTGATCAATATTAAAATCACCAATCACAATCACATCCAGACGATCAATGTTATCAATCTTAGATAACGTAGAAGTTATACAATTTATACATTTGTTTTTGTCTCCCTCAGGTGGACGATACACATTACCAATTAACTTAACTCTTGACTTGCCTTTGGAGACCACCAACCATTGTATTTCTATATCCACAGTACTTACATTATACATCGAGTATTTCTGTGAATCACATACTAAATTGTCATTTATAAATGCACACAACCCTCCACCATTCATATCTCTAATTCTATCCCATCGGAATAGATTGTAGTTTTCCATATTATAATCGTCACTACATTCTTTTTCAGTCAGCCAGGATTCTGAGAACAGCATAATATCAATATCTTGCCTTGAGAGTTCTTTTTCCAATATTTCATACTTATTTCGCATACTCTGTGCATTGAGGTGCATGACACTTTGACCCTTACACTTAATTAATTTAGGCACTGAGCCTCAGATAGAGCTGAAAAATTTCACAAATCAAAATACATTCGTAACACGGTACATATCTTATTAAACTTTGGCCTTTGTTGACCAGAAAAAAAATTTTCAGGTGATGAACTTCTGCTCTTGTGGCTGTTCATACCTACTGCTTGATTACAACTGGCTTTGAGAGAAAATGCTCCTCTACCCTTCTCTGTTACATATCATTTATTTGTTAAAAAGCACATTAAATTCGAATTAAATTTAAAATTTATAAAGTTTATAAAGTACCGGTAATAACCAATTTTGATTCTTTTTTTTTTTTTTTTTTTTTTTTTTCAATATGTATTTCTACCATACTATTATAAATTCTGTTCTGTTTTAGGTACCTTTATAATTAAAACACCTATATATCTTGTACATATAAAATATCACAGATCAGCATGCTAGTCTACATGAGGCTAGAACTTAGTTCATGGAATTTCAGCTAGGAAGTGAGATCAGCTGATTTGTTGGACATCGATTCAACCAGTGACGACTTGTCCCCTGAAGATTCAGAGGTGGAGATGGACAACTGACTGCTATTCGCTTGATCTTTTTGAACCGACTTGCTTTTCACATCATCATCATCATCGTTGTCTTTCTTATCGCCATCATCATCATCATCGTCATCACCATTTTTTGATGGTTGATCATCATTGAACTCTTCCAGCAACTTTATTATTGGGTCTTCTTCCTCCTCATCTCTAGCTGGTGTGGATTGGTGTGTAGGTTGGACTACCGGTACAGGTGTTTTCCCAGCAGCGGCTGCTAGGACCTTCTCCCGTTCTTGTTTTATGAGTTCATCGCGTACCTTTTCCAGCAATCTTCCCAGCATGTTACCGCCCTTGACAGAGTCAAAGGTGAGGGTTTTGACATTACCCATATGCCGCCCTACCCCGAAAACAGGGTGGAGTGTGCACTCGTATAGATGCTTCCCTTGGGTTCTTTTTAGAGTTCTTGCTCTGTTTTCGTCTTGAAATTTTATCTGTAGGAGCTCATATACCGTCTTGGTGGTGCCCTTGTTCCAATCAGCTGCCGGTGTAGTTTGCTTACCTAGAGCCATAATTTCATATGGGTCTGTCTCTTTCATTATCCTCTCAGCTATTTTCTTGTTGTTCCCACTTAAGGCTTTGTTGTGTTGCAGGGCCTGTTCTAGGGAGTTGTAGGTGACGTCCTTATACACGAGTTGGCATGGAGATAGATTGGAATACAGACTGTGTTCTGATTTGAACGCTATGCCAAATATATATTCTATATTATACTCTACTTATGTTTCTCCTTCCCTAATTCCTTACTTGAGTGCATTTAATCACTCTATAGCTATGTTCACATGATGATTCAGACAAGTTTCAGACAAGATTTCAGAAAATACAAAATCTGAAAGCTAGATTCAAGAAGTAAATGGATCTCTGGGCTCTGATTGGTTAATAATCAGGCAATGCTGGTGGTGCTGACTGGTGGTGGACGAGGGAACTACTGTTCTCCTTCTGCTGAGAAGGAGATAGCTTGTGTATGGACATGATACATCATTCTACTCAGAAGGAGATATCTGTCCCTGGACACTTAGTCATGATATCATTCTGGAAGGAAATACATGTCTACTGTATTTAAAGACACAAAGGACATGATAAATCATTATGAATTTTGTAACTATAGCAAAGCATATTAAGTTCCCAGGTTTCAGATTTTTCACATATCTCTGACTTACATCCCTGATCATTCCAGTTTTGATTAGGCTACACCAAACGCATATAATAATTATCGCTGGGTCTCTTTCGGTAGAAAATATATTCATCAAAACGTCTCTTAATTTCTTTGTTAACTAAGAAAGTCCACAGACTAGCTTTAACCCCCCCCCCCCAAAAAAAAAAGCGGGAATACATGATAAAATGAAAAAGAATGGTTATGTTTGCTATCAGATCAAAGCTAGCATATTTACAATCTTTTGACCTCTTAATCATGTAAATGTCTTATTTTACCTCGCTAGAAGACCCCACCATCAAAAAAATAAGATAACCAACACACAAATGATAACAAGAACACATCATTTCTATTGAGTACAAATAAACTTTAATACATAGATGCTTCTCATACACACACTTTCTCTCCGGAAGAACAAGCCACGAGATGCAGATCTTTACTTAACGAGGAATGTAAGACGAGATGAGAATATCCCTCCATGCTTCATATCAGTCAACTCTGTTATGGGAGGTTCCATTTTATATCATAACAGTTAACTTGTGGCGAAGGAGATTTCTATAGTCTCTTGTGTCAGTGTCCAAAAGTCTATCAATTGTCAGTTTAGTTGTTCTGCTCTAGCTGTTTGAAGGCGAGCTGACATTTGTTCTGCGTACATCTCGCGGCGACCCTCCGACTCATCCACTCTCCTGGCTCAATCATTTTATGTTCGCATCGGCTCAGTGCCGTTTTGAACTTTGTGGCCCTGTTTCTCCAACTCAGCTCTAAAAATAAAAATAGACAAAGTCATTAAATATTGTTTGAATTGGAGACTGAATAATTTTTTTAGACCCCGTGCACGGAGTTGTTTCATCCAACTGGTCACGTGAAATATTGGAGACTGGATAGCAGACCTACTGAAAAGGTTTGCTTCTCTTTTCAATACTCAATGATACTGCTAGTTGTTAATCTATGGACTGATGAAGTTTTCACTTCATAGGGGAACCCTTTCTCTTAAATAATCTTACCCTGGCTTCACTGGTGATTTTCTTCCCTCCACCCTCTAAACCGAATACCAAGCTACAGTTTGCAATTTGGTATTCTTATTTCTTTCTGAATTTGACATCTGAACAATCTTGCAACGCACCTGAGTTGTTGTGAGAAGTCGTCTTCGATGTTGTCATCGTCCCAGTTATCCTCCCAGACATTCACGTCCGCCTTGTCCTCCTCCGCTGCTGTCCAGTCTGAGAAAGAAGATCACAACACGGTCACACATCGGCTCTATAGCATTGTTCAAATTTCAAAAGTAACAGGTACCCCGGTCAGCGACTGGGCCACTGTGACTGGGTCTTTGCCCTCTCTGAGTCTGAGGTTGGCAGCACTATATAATTTGACATATATATTCAGATGGGGGTAGGTGGATGACAGACGAGGAAGTGTATTTGGGGTAGCTCCCAGGCTATCAAACGCTACGCTGGCCGAGACTTGATTGGGGGGAGGGCAATTGCTACAATATTGTCAATAACTTTAATGTGAATAAACACAAGAATGTTTTACTTCACTCCCTCCTATTTAATAAATGGCATTTAAAATGAATACTCCCTAACGCCTAAGGGCTAGGATAAGTAGTAGGCCTAGGCCCTTCTTTTGATTGATTGATTGATTTGTTCAACGTCCAGACCATGGGGTATATCCCTGTCCAGACGTACTCATTGGGCGTGCCCGAAACTAATGGTCGCTAGATTCTGACAGATGCTCCCTGGTGAAGCCTGTCCTTGGTCGACATTGGTGACCAAGACGTACATCAAGTACCTCAGGGAGATATCTCAAGTTGGCAAGGAGTCCGCCAAAAATAATGGTAGTCTGGCTCAAAGACACAGTAGTAGGACAGATATTTATATGCTGCTTGCCCAATACAGCAGTGACTGTATCTATGGATGATTGAATCAATCAAATGAATGACCGCATCTATGCCTATGGGGTGAGGGAGAAACCCGCTACCGCCGGTAGTACCGGGGCATGTCCCCTACTCTTTTCGAAGGATAGCAAGTGTTCTTTTATTTGCCTGGTCCTACCTACCTGGGCTAGTACCATGGGCATGGTAGGCAGGGCCAGCAGACAAACCATGGCCTTTGATAACTCAGACCGTGAGACGTGGTTCACTGACTCACTGAGGAGAGATCACAAACAAGGTAGACCACCACAGGCACCAGCATGAAGCCATTGAAGGCCATAAATCGTCAAATGATAAATTTATTAAATAATTTAGATAAAGGCCCGGGCCGGGGCCTTCTTTCGTAGATATTTTGCCTATAGCCCTTTAATAGGCACCTGTTAAGTGAACAGTGGTTGAATCTACCGACCATGGTGTAGACGAATTGTAACCGATGACTTTCAGCTCTGAGTTCTATACAAACTTAGAGGGCTGGAACTTGGAAGCCACTGCGCAACACAACTGAACTGTACCCGGCAAGGCGATGATCAGGCAAAATTTCGGAACACCGAGAGACGCACGGTTTATATTGTTTTACACATGCCATTTATATCGCATTTCTACCAAATCTTACACACATGTTGTAGACATTTTTCTCGTCAGTTGTGAGTAATATTGAATTACCTTCTGCAGGGAATTCTTCAAATTCATCGTCTTCTTCCAGGAGACCGAGGTCTGGCTTTTTCGGTGTGTCGGCCATTGTTGTAGATTTACGACTGCGACGAATGTGGATAATGATATAATAACCGCAAATATAATTAGTAGTCCCAGTAATTGTTTAGGTATTGCAATTTAATGTGAAATTTCATAGATTTAGTCGAAATAAAGAGAGAAATAAAACTATTTTACGACATTTCAGAGCCAATTTACGACCACAGCTTCACTTCCGGTGGAGTTTGGCTGGGCAGGTTGAAATCGGGGACACGCTATTTTAACTTTCTGTCCCCAATATTCATTTTATATTGAGTTTACACAGCTTAATTCTTAGAGATTTCTATGTGACCAACTTCAGTCATGCCGCCAAAGCAAAGAAAAATCGCTATTATGGGCTTCCGAAGCGTCGGTGAGTGTTGTTTTGGATGAGAACATGACGAACTAAACATTGAACCACGCGTACCTATTCAGGCTATTGGTTGTTGGTTTGTGTATTCAAATGTTGTTGTTGAATGGAACTTACTCTGATGACTCATTGTCTCCGTCAGTAAAAAAAAAATTGAAATGTCTTTCCTTCTTGCTGTAATTCGCCTGCGATCTTTAGGTAGTGATTTCTCTCTTTTCCTTAAACTCTTAAGTACTCTTAAATTGCTACCCTCTAAATGAAAGGTACATAGGCTCCAGTTTTAAAGCAAAGATAGAAATGACAACTTTTGCCAATCTGTCCCATATTTCTCTCTTCACACGCAGAAATGCCATCTTCTACACTCGAAATACCCTCAAACACACAATAAAAAAACATCTAGGTTCTTTAATTTAAATTCAATTTAAATGAACCAGGAGAGGTGGAAGCGAGGCTAGCGGATGCCACCACGTCAAAGAGTGGCGCTACTGGTACTTCTTGTACTGTGCTAAACGTCAACGTGTGCAGACAAATTTGTACCACCCGTATCTCTGCTGTTTATCGTCCGATCGATTCACTTTTTGATAGGGACAAAGGCGGTACATGCCCGCAGCCTGCAACTGTCGCCCACACCCACCTGCACACCCACATCCACCTGCTCTCCCACACCCACCTGCTCACCCACACCCACCTACTGGCCTGAAATGGAATAACATACATGTCTGACACATGACTTGAGGGTACTTTTTAACAAGGAATTCATTTCTGATGCCAGAATTGACCAATGAATTATTATAAGGGAGTACTATATCTAAGTAGATGATAAGCTCCGGCTCCAGCTTACCCTGAGTCATCTGTGAGGCCACTCACACGCTCAATCTTCATTCAAAATGAGAGTAAGACTACTGTAATCTTTCAGGTCTGGTCTATTAGGTGCATCATCTGGCAAGACGTAGCAACGTTTAACCCTATCCATAATGTATCATCTCTATCAAATTTAGATGATCATGACATGAAGATTAGAAGTCTTCATTCAATCGTTGGCCACTTTTCCAAGTTGGAAAAAAAAAGGATCACCATATCCTAAATTGAAATTGACTGACCCGGTCTAGACTATGACACTAGGGAAATTAATTAAGGAACACCTGCTATCTAGGTGTAATTACTAATTGCAGATTTTGTCCCTAATCTTCTAGTGATTTCTCTTTTTGTCTTACTGATTGACTATTCTACCCCTGTATGAGATTTTCGGGGGGGGGGCATTTCTCGAAACAAAAATCTTTATAGTTGCCGGTAAGGGGGGAGGGGGGTGGCAAGATAAGAGTCGGGGGCGGGGACATCCACCTATTAAAAGGCATTGCAAACAACATTTGCACAACTCATACCGGTAGTCATAGATTAGTGACAGATCATGTCAGATGGGCATAGGCTACCCTGTGCTGCTCTATGTTTGATTAATATGGCTCTGTTTGTTAACTGATCAATTACTTGATTCTCTTTCCAGGAAAGTCCTCTATAACCATTCAGTTCGTGGAAAACCAGTTTGTTGATGCCTACGATCCGACAATTGAAAACAGTAAGTTAATTCATATTATCTTCTTTTGTTAACCCTCTAAGGGCCGCATAATGATTTATTGCAGTGTACCCTTTTGTCATGATGCATAAATGTAGCGCTGGAGGACTATTGACTATTCACCTTTCCTACGTGGTTGATGCACTCCCAAAGGATTGGGATGTACTCATGTAGCAGGCCTCAGAGTGACAACTCGTTCCAGGATAAAACAAGCTTTCAAAATACAAAGCAAAACACACAAAAAAAAACGTCATATTTTTGCTGTCCTCTCCCCATGGGATGTACTGTACCGAAGTTTAGTAGGCTAGTAATTTGCATCGCTTCAAGAGATTTTTCATTTGCTCTCCCCAAATTACATTGCTACATTTTAATGCATCATGTTAATATTATATTTCAGCATTCAGCAAGTCATTAAAGATCCGCGGCCAGGAGTACCAGCTGGAGTTGGTGGACACGGCTGGGCAGGACGAGTACTCGCTCGTACCGCAGTCCTACTCCATGAACATAGACGGCTACGTGCTCGTCTACTCTGTCACCTCCGCCAAAAGGTAGGTTTAACCCGCTAAATAGGGCATAATAGGGCGTTAGTGTGCCATTCTCTTTGTGCTCATGATGTATGAATGTGGTCCTGGGGAGTATCTCGCCGGTGCTGCATTCATGCATAATGCTGACACATCAGTATTGGTTCTGACCTGTATGGGCGGCATGATGCATTAGTTATATGTGACATTGGCGAGTAACTCGCCAGGGCTGCATTAATGCGGACCAAAGAGTTAGAATTAATAATTGTTGAGATTTTAGAGGGACACATTCTAGAAGTGAGAACATTTGGAAAAAGCAATTAGAAGCAAGTTGGGATTTTTATATACATGTATTACGATCAATCTGGTAAGTTAAATTTATATGAAAAGGTACGAAACAGTCTAATGTGATTATATTTGAATAATAGATAATAATATATGATAATGTGGCGGAAAAATAATTAAAACATGTATTGCTTATGATACTGAAGTTGAAGTAAAATAAAGATGTTATTTGTGAACTATGTAGACATGAACTAATGTTATCTTGTTGGGTGCATCCCCAGTTTTGAAGTTGTCCAGGTGGTACACGATAAACTCCTTGACTTGACCGGCAAGTTGAAGTGAGTAACGGTTCAACGCTCGCCTCATCTGCCTCCCAACTGATCTCTCAATATTACCACCTTCAGTACACATCATTGCATTACTTCTACAGGTTTCTCATTTTGGTTGAAATATATTTTCCAAATTATCAGATAATAATCGTGGACGTGGGAGAATAAAACTTTCCTCTTTCATATCAGGTTGTGTTACTGAAAGCTATCTAAATTTACTATAAGAGAGCAAAACTAAAATTCGGGTAGTGGGGGTTGAATTATACCCTAATAAAAGAAATATTACTTTAGCCTTACCGTGGTCGCATTTACCACAGATGTGTGAGGTGTGAAGGTAATAGTGTGAGGAGGGTGTGAGAGGAGGTGTGAATTCACACTGTACGTCCTGGCATGGTCTGTATGTGATGTCAGTATTAGCACCTTTAATATTCTCTGTTTATGTACACTGGTCCGTCCTGAGAATATCCCTCGGCAGGCCGCCCATGTAGCCGGCTACCCCTGTAGCAGACCACTTTTGTAGCAGGAGGCCCTTTAGAGGCCCCTCGGCAGGCCGCCCCTCCCCTCGGCAGGCCGCCCCTCGGCAGGCCGCCCCTCTCCTCCTCAGGCCGTGTGTCAGCCCCTTGACCTTATAATAACCTGCCCGGGGACAGCACTGTTAGTGTCTTATTTCTCATGCACTTAAAAAGCAAGACATCCTCATTCCTTTCTTCATGCATGCCATTCTTACACTTCCTTTACTTGTATGTCGCTGCCCATACTCTTTGATTTTGCATTAGGTTCATCTTGAGTTTGTCACTTTCTTCCTTCTCAGCTTGGACGTAGTCAAAATCATTCACGAGAAGATATTAGATATGTCCGGCAAATCTCAGTAAGTATGGTATCTATATTAAAGTATGAAATGAAGAACAACTATTAATAACAATCATATTATGGTAGCACGCAACACGATCACAACATATTGCAATATAAGTCCCAGAAAACATAAAAACAAAGAAAAAATATCTAAATCGCGCACACTAGTTTTATTTGGTGTGGCCTTTTTTATATTAATGGCCTTGCACGCTTCCCCACTTTACCTGTATATTTTTTTAACGTGTATGAATGTATAGAAGAGTTTTTTCCACCTCACCACCTACATAAACGGTATCCATTATATTCTTGATGTTAGAAAAGAAGTGAGTCAATAGTCATTTTCGCTGCGGCAGTCCCTAATATACATGAATGTACTAGATTATGTGCATCGATGCTAGTTCGCATGTGAAAAGTTCAAGATTTAAAGAAATATATTTATCTGCTTTACCGATGATGTTTTTTCTACCTATGGCATCCATAAGTTGAATCAATCTTTGGACCGAACTAGAAATGGGAACGTTTAATATGATGGTGGATACTGTTTTGAGTTTCTCAAAATAATATGTAAACGAAACATTTGCGGTTTTATAATTTCCTAAAGCTATGTCATAATGACACGGTAATTTGTATGGTATATATACATGGATAGCCTGTGTCCATTAAAACAAACAAATAGATGTGTATGTATGGGGGGGGGGGGGCTAATTCCTGACTTTTTATAACAAAACCGTTTACGATTCATCACAAAGTAGTTGTTGTTTTAGATTGGACATAAACTGTATGGCTGGTTTACATGTTATGTTTCAGTTTGCCACTCGTACTTGTTGGAAACAAAACGGATTTAAGAATAGAAAGGTAAGGATGCAGCACTTCTTTTGTATATTTTAACCCATAAAGGACAGCATGGTGCCTCAAGATTTCATGTTCATTTGTCATGATGCCCCAATGCAGTACAGACGGATAGCTCCCAGGCACTGAGTCGGTGTATCATGGCGACTTTTCAGGGTGGCATCAACCCTGTAAAGTCAGCATGGTGGATCAATGTTAACGTAGCGTATTATTCGCCAGTGCTGCATGCATTATTGCCTTGTGACGACGAAAGAGTATAAAAGTATAAAAGCACTATGCTACCCTTCAAGGGTTAACCCAGACATCTAAAATATAAACTCGAACACAGTAACTTTGCACTTAATGCGAAAATGTGCATATCAAAGTATAATATTGAGCACATTGTCTTGTGAAATTTGGTGATAATGCTGACTTTATTGTTCTATACATTAACCATTTGAGGGCCGAAAAGTGCTGTAATTAGTAGCCCTATATCATGACGATGCATGAATGTATTTCAAGCAGCATGCTGACCCTACAGGGGCAATACACCCCCAAGGGTTGGTAAGATGTAGGAAAGCAGCACTGTATTATGCGTCCCATAAAGTTAAACATTTAAACCATTTCTGCTTCAATTGATGTTTTATCATGTAATGTATTTGATGTCCTCAGGGTTGTGAGTACGGAGGAGGGTAAGCACTTGGCCGACCAATGGAAGGGCGTCTTCCTAGAAGCTTCAGCTAAGGAGAACCAGAAAGTAGCTGATATCTTCAAAGCCATTATTGAGGAGATAGAAAAGGCGGAGGGCAACATTCCAGAGAAAAGCGGTTGTGTTCTACAATGAGAAATGTAATGGACCTTAAATCGTCAATATTACGACCTAACGACACGATCTCCAGGCAACATGCACCCATGTGACATCATAAGACGGTGGCACAACCGTCGCGCCATGTCGCAAGAGGCTGTCTATATAGAAACCGGTATATAAATATACATATATATATATAACTGTTATATAATATCTGCCAATCAAATTCTAAACCCCTGACATATTCTGAGAGTGCCAACAAGACTGCCCCAGACTGTGAATACTGAATCATTTGTGACATATTAATAAGTTTAGAGAAAACCGGTCTCATTGTTATTGTCACTAAGGCTGGTTTTCATCATTACAGTCACATTCGAGTATACATATATGTGTGTATTTCTTCAAGAGACTCCTCTATAATGCATACAGTATTAGGCAAAAGGGAGCATCAGCCCCAGACGTATTCCCTAAATGTTATCAGGGGGACTGAGCGACCTGTAAATACAAAAAAAATTAATTCCCACATATTTTGTAAAGCGAGAACCCAACTTTTATGGAATATTAAAATGTTGGTGCAAAACTGAAAGTTTATGCAGCAATTAACCCTTTAACGGCTTCATAGTGCATTCAGACAGTATGACATGGCAAAATGAATAATGCATTAAAGCACTATGTGGCCCTTAAGGGGTTAGATAAGTCTATCATAGATCAAGCCCAGGGTGTGGTGGAAGACAATGTCTGTGGTGTATCGATAACTGCTGGACTCACCATACTTTGTATATACACTTACGGTAAAGCGTATTGACGGTTACTACCACAACTAATATGGGGGCGGCTATATACATATTCAAAATGGCCTCTTTGCCTCCTTCCGTAAATGATGCGAGAAATGATCGTCATACTGCATCGTAGTAACACCGATCACGGGAGTATGTGCCGAATCCTTCTACTTCGTTGTTGTACTTCATTCAGATCATATCTAATTTGAATATTCATGATGGACATGTATGTTAAGTGTTATAGAGTAACAGGAGTGTGGTGGTATTTATGATATTCTGGACACCTCCATGTAAGCATCTTTTAACTTATGGAACTATCAGCGTGCGATACTGGCTCGCGTCATGATCTGAATCCCAGCTACCATCATACCAATAGGAGAAACTGAATTTAGATGGCCATGTTTCTCCAATATGTGACTATTTAATTGAACTCATATCTTGAATATGATTTAATATAATGCGGGGATCCACGGTAATGATGTCTTATTTGATATAACGTAACCAGACCAGGAGCGAGTCCTGTCTCGAACGCTTGGTGTCGTTGTCCGGTTCCATGCCAATTTGTTGTGTCTGACTTCATCGTGCTTCATGTGTGAATGCATCGACAACTTGACGTGCTGTGATTTGGTGCCCGAGTTGGCCAATCAACAACTCATCTTTTCCTTATTTCCAAAGTTTAAGGACTGTATAGTGCTTTAATGTGCTATGACATGAGTGCATCATGCTGACCCTTCGGAGTGTATCAACTCCTTAACATCAGCATGAATGCACCATGAGGAAAAAATGGCATAGCGCATTGAGCCACACTCCTTAAAGGGTAGATAGCAGGTGAATGTGAAATTATCAAAGGACTATGTTAATTTCTTTAATATGTAAGTGTCTTGTACAGAAGTATGTTATGATGAAGTGATAAAACCACTGTGAAGGATAGACTGACGCTTTGTTCTTGTGATGAACACCAGAGAGGCCTAGTAGACTTGTTATATCCAGCTACGCAGGCAGATAATGACATGAAAGTGTGAATACTTTGTACTGTTTTCAGTGTTAAAATTGGTGGCGTTGTACACGTAACTACGAGTGTTTAGTACACTTTTTTGTTCCCCACGAGGAGTTTGGTGTGAATAACCAACAAGATGAAGCCGAAGATGTACACATGCCAAATGTAAGTTGAGATAAATAATTATATTCTTCCCCAACATTTAAAGATTTGAACAACCTCTGTTGGCAGGGTTGACATTCTGTGCCAGGCCAATCTGGATGTGTTTTCGGGGCGGAAGAAACATGAGATATCACGTATCGATATATAATCAGTGACACAGGTCGCGAGAACTCTAATATGTACTTATCAGATTTAATCAACCCTTTGAGGGCTGCATAGTGCTTCAATGCCCTTTTGTCATCATGCTGCATGAATGCAGCCCTGGTGAGTAACCTTACAGTGCTGCATCAAACCGATGCAGTACCAAAGGGTAGGCATGATGCACCAATGCAGTGCCCGCTGTATCATGACGACAAATTAACAATAAGCCTTATAGCATCATGCAGCCCTTAATTTGGTATTACTGAATGTATGCTGGGGTGAGAAAGGCCTGATATGTGTCCACATCCCTGTGCACCAAACACTTCAAATTTTTAATCTAACCATCATCAACTTTTTTATCAAGGATGTTTTTTTCCGCTCAAATATATACCACATAGACATAGTGCAATATAGCACCTACCGACACGGTTACGTGAGCTTCTCGTATGCCACTGATGATTTAGGAAGTCAATGGTAGTGGATGGTGTGCAGGGGTGTGTGTGTGCACATGTGTGATGACCATACTATTGGTAACCGAGACGTATAAGTGGGAACCCTTGTACAAAGCATGTATTAGTTTACTAGTAATCAGACTAGAAGGCTGCGAGCTGTATATATATAAACAGGGTTATGGTAACTTTTTAAGAATTGTGTGATGATACTTCATAGTGTGTACTTGTGTCTCGCTATTGGGATCTGACGACCAATTATAATGTAAATCCTCAGCTCCCTGTTTTAAGAGTTGGCCCCACTCATCAACAGTGGCAACTATTTTGAAATATATAACCTGGTAGAATGTGGCATAAAATTATGAGATTTTATATAATTGAATCTGATTAGATGTGCGAGGGTTGAGTATGTGAAATACTAGATGTGAACAATGTAATTGTAGCGATGATTGTATTGTAGTGATCATGAATACAATACAATCTACTGGAGAATAGATTGGCTTTTTTAATCAATAGTATATTATGACAGATACCTTTTATTTCTCACATTGTCCTTTTGCTGTTGTACAGTTCCAATTCCTCTTAATGTTGACTTTAAAAATTGTACCAATTCTACCATAGAGAGTCAACATGAGCTCCCTCATAAGAGCAATAAAAATACCCCAAATATTTGATTTCAACGCTAACAAGTCCCCCGAAGTAAAGTGATCCCTCAGATATAGAGAAATAGTGTTTTATAAAGTAGACGTAGTGGTGGTCTGGAAGGCCATGTACAGTGCGTGTGGATCCGATCGTCTGTAATCTTGATCCGATCGTCTGGTATATATGTACCCATCCAGACATAATCAGAGAGAGTTAAGTGTACAAAAACTTTATAAATGCCAGCTGTGTGGTATGATACTAGTTTTAAGAATAAAATTCTGTACAGTCATAACAACATATATATAGTCTTGTGCTCCTTTTCTTTCTTGAATTGGGGTAGGGGGAATTGATATATTTATTATACAGGGATTTGGGTGTGTTGGGCTCCCATTCTGTCCTCGAAAAGTCAGAATTTTTAAAAGAAACTTGAAAAATAACCACAACTGGAATCAGATTCTATACTCAAAAACTCTCAGAAAATTAATGTAGATGAATATCAGTGAAAAATCCAACTAAAAAATTGTGAGATTTCTTGAACCAACCAATCTGAGTTCTTTAACTAATGAATGCTCCAATGTTCTGAATGTCTCGGAAGGAGCTCATTTCAAAACGAAAACAAAATTTCTCAGGTGCACAGCAGTATACCTTTCATCGGTTGAAAGTGACCTTTTCAACCCTGTCCGGCCGGCTTGGTCCATGAATGCAGCACTTGTTTTTCCCCATCATGGAACGCTGTCAAAGGGTAGTCTGGAAAGTTTTAGACATCCACAGACATGGCTGCAATGTGATACATACAGAGAACATACACCTGTTATCTACATGTACTTAGTGAGACATCTATCCACAGGCTTCAACTGACCAGCATGCTCGACTGCTTGCTCTAACTTAGTGTCCTAGAAAAATGACAATATTACCTGCATCTGTATACTAAGGGTATGTTCGGTCAAATACGCTCTATACACTTCTGTGCCGATTTGTGGCATGTGAACTCAGGGGTGATTGGCGGGTGAGACAACAGATCACTTGGGCTCCATCATATTAAACAGTCTTTTGATTCAATTTCGACCTTAGTTTGTGATAGCTGCCTTACACATGTATTTGGGGATTCAGAATAAATTCAAAGGAACAGATAGGTAGAAATATACCCTTTATAGCTCTACACAAAAGGAACAATATAAGAGGAGGATGGTAAAACCACTACGAACTGAACTGTGTGCCTTGACATTTGTAAATTGTAAACCTCCCGTGGTGTCCATGTACTTTGCGTGCATTTTTACATAGTTTGTTACCTCCTTTGGAAGTAGTATAAATGAGACAGATGATAGATTAGTGCAATCACACTTAGAAGAGCATTTCGCTCTTTATCTAGTATTTGGATCTAACTCCTGAAGTGCACATGTCATTATGTAGGTGCTTCTACATGAAGCAAAAGATGGTGGCTCCAGAGGGGTAAAAGGCGACCTGGCGACCTGGGCCATTTTCCAGGCGACTTTTCGACCTGGACCATTAATTTTTGTGACCTGCGACCTGCTGTTTTCAAATCGCCATACTGATGTATAATAAAAAAGTGACTTGCGACCTGGATATTTTTGCAAAAAATGCGACTTTGCGACCTGTAGCCATTAAAAGAGGCGACTTTGTGACCTGAGGGGGGGACCCCTCTGCACCCCCAAGATGCCTCTTCCATTCAAGCAGGTTACAAATCAGTCACATTTCTATCACGGGAAGTAAGGAGTGTGATGTAGACATTGGCAGATCCAGTAAACCAACAGTGAACTCCCGTCTTGGTTGAGGGGTACTGGATGTAGGGGGTCTTGGTTCCAGGGTACTGGATGTAGGGGGTCTTGGTTCCAGGGTGCTAGAGGTGGAGGGTCTTGGTTCTCCAGTACTAACAGTAGCTGTGTAGGTTGAGGGCCTGATAGTAGCGGACACCGTCTGAATATTCACTTGCAGTGTAGGTGCATTGACTGGTTCTACACTGTTATTATGTCTTGCACAGTGCTGCCAGCAACCAGATAAAAGTTGCTTGATTGCCGACCGGAATTGTTTGTTTCTCCAAGCATAGATTGCCGGGTTTATCCAAAAGTTCACATCCCCCAAATTGACTGTGACATTGTCCAGGATATGTTGCCACAAAGGGGAATGCTTTTTTATGAAAATGTGAGATATTGCCAGTGGTATGTACAATGTAAGGAATACACCAACAACAAGGGCCATCATCTTGGTAATTCTCAGGGCTGCTTTTCTCTGTTGTCTCTGCTGCTCTGTTTGAGATGCATTGGCCGCCACTTGTAAACTGCTTGAATGTGTCATCTTGGCAATAGAGCCATATAATGCGATGATTATCAGAGTACACAGCACACCATAGATGGAATTAAGATAGACGTATGATTTGGGAAATGTGTCTACTATGGTGCAAGTATTTTCTGTAGGAACAATAGGTGTGGCAATAGCATATGCTACATTGACGGTTGCTAAGGCAATCCAACATCCAACCACAATAAAAACAACATTTCTCACCTGCCATTTCTTGGCCTGATTAAGATGTACTAAAAGTAAATTCCTTCTCTCCATTGCAATGAGTACGAAGACCAGCAATTGTGCCAACACTGTGAAGGTCTCTGCAGCTAGACTACTAGTACAAATACTTCTTACCTGTTTTCGCACAGGTCCAGTGTAGACAGTCAGTCCATGGAGGGTGTCAGTTAGGGCCAGGCTAACCACTAATACTCCAGCAGGATTACGCAGGCTCCTGTACTTCACAACACATATGATCGTCAGAACATTTAATAACACAGAGGCAGATGCTTGGATCAGTCTGAAGTAGCTGTTGAATGTGTCAAATGGTTCTCTTGCCATCTTTTAGGAAGCTGGCTGCAAAGTACCTATATTACACAAATCTCTCTGACAAAAATGCTGTAAATACAAAAACACATTCACAGTCTGTGATTAAACTGATTTTGCATACATACATATCTATATAACGGAATACAATTATGTCCCCAATACCCCTAGAAAATTCTGTATCATTTTAATCAATGACTTGTAAACTAAGAAATGATCTAAGAAATGCTGTAGAGCTAATTAAGATGGTTAGAATTGATATAAATAAAACGATATTGTAGTTGGTCTCTTACTACGTATGTGACACTTGAGTACAAAAACCAGACAAGGTAAATTAGACTTTAATATACGGCGACTTTATTGTAAAGGTAACTCTTGGGTATTATAGTACAAGTATAACCAGCGGATATACAAGATCAGAACAGATATATAATACAGTGGGCAACCCTATAGCATAGAGTTAAGCCCGTGAGCACAGGGTGGTCATGTCACGACAGTCCCAAACCTGACTGACTTCCAATGGGGAAGCAGCCGTCTTATATACAGCGCTGCGTAGCCACGTGACCGTACTAGCAGCGCCACCTGTTAGGTTTAGTTATGTAAAAATGATTATGTAACAACTACCGACGGTAACCGAAGGTGGTACCGGTACACTACCGTATAGATAACCGAACTAGAGGAATCGGTATATGTAACGAACCGACGACACTAGTTAGATGAATAAAACAGTTATTAAACACAATAGAACCGTGTTGTCTTACATCATACAACATACAATAGATATACAACAATAACAGTTAGACTTTATAGTCAACCCGTTACACTACCCCCCTTTAGAATGTAGGAAGGGTTGGTTTTATAATAATAATACCTCTTGGATACATTATATACCACGTATATCTATTTATCAACAAGTAACATTTCTACTCATAGTAACAACAGGCATACATACATGAACATACAAGTTAACATGCACATAACAGTTTATATCAACAATATAGTCTTTGTAAAACCATAGTCCCGTAGGCACATGATATAAAAACTGTCCAACTGATAGTCCTAGACTAGTATCAGTTAATAGTAAAGGCACCAAATAACCACCTTGGAAACTCAACACATCACCTACTTCATTCAGCAATGGTGCGAATCCGTGTGGAGTTAGTGTCCTTATATATAAATAATAGAACTATAATAGCTCTCACTTCCTTTGGCGTAGAAAAGTTTTATAATTGGAACTATAGCAGTTCCCACTTCCTTTGGCGTAGAAAAGTTTATATATAAAAATCCATATTAGCGTATCCTAAATAAGGTGGGATTGATCGTCATCCTTATTAGGGGCGGTACTCCAGTACCTAGCAGTTTATGGTGGTAGAGATGGATAGAGTCCAGTACCGGTATAGTACTTCCATCTCTTGTGAAATATAAATATAAAAAGGTAGGTCCGTGCCTCCCTATAAATAATTATCACAGGAGGATGATCCATATAATAGTTCATAGGTCACAATAGTAGAATGTGACCACAGGATCAGGAGCCCTGGACAGTAGTAGAGCACCGACGGTTGTGGCTTAGTAGTAAACCACGGTTGAAGACATCAGGCTGCTTCCAGTGTGGTGGCAGTAGAGACTCAGTTAAGTCACGACAGCACCGTCGGTCTGCTTTCGGTTGTCCAGGGGCGTGTAGCTGCGTCGATGGTTTAGTTTTACCTCCGAGGGGCGGAACAGTGCACCCCAGAGGGCCTGACGGGGGACCAACCTTAGGTGTCCATAGGGACACCGCCGGATGGCTTTCCTTCCCCATCAGGACTTCCCCCAGGAGGGGCCTCCGTGGTGTAAACCACAGCAGCCTCCACCTGGAGAGGAAGGGCTCCACCTGGGGCTACCGAGAGGGTACTCGGCGCCGCAGTAGGCTCCCCGCCACTGACCACCCGGGTAGATTGTGCCATGAAAGAAAATGGCATCTCATACCTAGGTGGGTGTACTGACAGTACCGGGGTCACAGGAGGAGCAGGCCTTGCGGCAAGCCCCAACCTGGACTGGAGATCTGGAAAACCAGTTCTCTCCCACTCTGTCAGCTTTAGCCCGAACTGCCGGAAGAACTTGGCGTCACAAGTTGTCAACCTTGATTCGAGCTGGTCGATCGTAGCCCTCCAGAAGGCATGATCTTGCTCCAGACTCGCCTCACGCTCGGCAAGGACTCTGGTGCGTTCAGCAACCCAAGCTTTCCCTTCCCGGATAGCCTGTTCTCTGAGCAACTTGTACTGCTCAAAGTAGGACTTCTACAAGAAAGAAACCTGAAACTGGAGTAGCTTACTTGCGTTTTCAGCCATCTTAGCTCTGTAGCACTCAAATCCGGGGACTAGAGTGTCAGAGAATCCAGTGTCAAAAGCAGGACCATCTCCAGGCAACACAGGTAACCCTGCTAGCCCTTCGTCAACAGCCCTGTGCTCAGGTACTGGAGTCACCTCGTCATCCCTTACGGGGTTAGAGATTGCTCCGTGCTGGGTTGGAGCAGTCGGCTGGGCTGACGCCCCATCCGGCTGTTGTACCTCTACCTGTTCAGCGTCACTGACAGGTGAGACACTCTCCTGTGGGGCTGAAGCTTTCTTTTGCTTCTGACTCCACTTGTACTGCTTGACATAGTCAGCAGCGACTTGTCCCGCCTGCTCGTCACCCAAAGAGTTCTGAACAATAGCCAGTGCATTACCCAGTCTCTGTCTCTCCTGCCTGGGCAGTTGATCAGCAACCGGGGGCAATGCAACCGAAGATACCGTGACGGTACCGACGGTTTGGCTACGGTCGACCTCAGATGTTACCGTGGCGGTGGCGACACGTTTCTTCGCAGGTTCACTGCGGGAACGGTCACGTCCACCTTTGGTATCATCTTTGGATGACTGGCGGCCCCTTTTTAGATTTTTCTTCTTAGGAGGGGTATCCTTCTTTACAGTGGGCATCGGAGCTTCTGTAGCTGGTCCGAGGTCGGTTTGTTCGCACTTGGCGCCCTTACACAACCTCTCCCAGTCAGCCTCCGTGAGGTAGTTCCACTGTTTAAGTTTGTTGGTTCGCCACTTAAACTGTAGATTTCCTACACGTTTGTGGCACCCCCAAACCTTCAGTGCAGCCTCAACTCCACGACTAATAGTGCGCTTGTGCACGCCCTTATTGTCGCAAAGATGCCTTACCAAACCAGATCTCCGTTGGCTACGGAATAGTTCCCCGTCACTGTACTCAGGGCAGGAAGTACTCGTACTCCCACTCACACAGTACAAGTAGGGACGCACATTCATGTGCTTCTCTACCAAATGACGGGCAAACTTGAACAGGTTTGGCCACCGTTTTGCTGCTGTCGCAGTCCCTTTCAGGCGCTGACAGCGAACGTACGGGCAGGGATCCCCTGGCACGTAGTTCTTCCAAGCATATTTCAGCTTGGGGCGGCATGACCTATGGATGTTAGGTTTATTCCCGTCTAACACTGCCCTGAGGTACACGAGGTACCAGTCAATGGGATGGGAATCACCTGTCAACCAGTCTTCGTCGTCTGAACCATCGGTCGTGTGAGGTGCAGGAAGAGCCATTTTGCCATTTTCCTGAATTAAATCAGAAAGGCTCAGGTTCTCCCGGTCATCATCACGGAGACACAGGTTTAGACGGACATGCGCTGCCTTGGCGCGGAGGCGTCGATTGGCTCTGCTCTCTGCGACAGACCATCCCTCGGCTTCCGCCTTGGCCAGTCTATCAGCAACAGCTTTGAGTCTATCTGCCTCAGTCGGTGCGACCTCTTCGGTAGCAGGAGTCTCAGGGGAAGATGCAATCCTCCTCTTACGCTTCCGCTTCCGTTTGGTCTTAGCACGAACCGTGGACCCGTCTGATGAATCACCATCAGGGACCGTCGGTTCTTGTGCCAATACACCGGCGGGTTTCGGAGAAGATCCCCCTGCAGGGTTCTCCTCCTGGTTGGTATTACTACCACCCAGACCAGGTTCTGTCTTCGGAACAACATCACCCGACCCCTCAGGGTTAGGTTCAGTTGGTACCGAAGCCGAGCCTTGACCGACGGTTGGAGCACCGGTAGTGTCCATTTCCGTGTCAGACTCGAGAACTCGGTCTTCCCCATCGGAGGCCTCAGCCTTCTCCGGGGCCGTGCATTTGCCATCTACACGGGCTGCCATACTGTTAGCTCAGGCGTAGGTGAACCTCACGGTTCACTCACCCGAGCATTTAGTAGCACAGCTAGTAAACAATAGTGTAGGTACTGCCGGGCAGACCTAGGCACCACTGACCAACACGCTACCCTACGGGCAAACGTGTTGATCTGAAGAAGCCTGGCCGCCTGTGGGGCTTATATACCCCACCCGTCCCCCGTGACCCCGCCCCTTGACCGGCTTCTCAGCCAATCAGGGGTCGCGCCCCGAAGACGCGCCGAGGTGACCCAATTTCTCACGGCTCATTTGGCGGGAGAAATCGATCAGGTGACGCGGGCAGCGCCCTTCCCACGTCTGGCATATCCGACCGTGGGAACTCTCACTGTTGTTTACAATTTTCGTGGCGGAGCCACCGGATAACCCGGGAATGATATACCGGCATTAGAGGATATACACAGCAGCATGTTGCTAAGCAATATGTGGTCAAAACTAGTCCCATACTTAGAACTAATCGGCAAAGCCAGCCACCCGCCCTGAACACGTGCTTTTCTACCTCCAACGGATAACCACACCGGATAACCCGTCTCTTCTCGTTGTGTTTTGGTGATCGAGTACCGGGCCAATGACCACCGGCCCAGTACGGAACTGTCCAGGGAAATTTAATCAAGCCAGCAGCTAAATGTCGTCAACAAGGTAAGAAAAAAATGTTTACACAATTTTATCTCGCTCTCTGACACGTGTGCTCCTCCGTAGACCTTGTACCGGTATGTCCAGCAATGGTGACACCGGAGGTATCACCTTGCTTTGTTTACCGGTGCCTACGGTTAGTCCTTTACGCACAGCTGACCCTTTTTTACGAGGCCTACCGCGCTTGGGCTTGGTAACACACGACTGTGGTTCAATCGGTAATTTCCTAGGACGACCCCTTCGGCGCGCTACCGTCGGTACCGACGGTATGACCGTTGGTCCTGCCTTCGGTATCTTCGGTAGCGCAGGGTCGGTTGGTGCTGGTACTCGACCAGCACCGAGGGAATCTTCACCGTCATCTATATATGGAACTCCATACCAAGGTCGGAGTCTAGCCACATGTGATTTAGTGAGAGTCCCTTTTTGCAACCGTATTACTACAGTAGTTTCACTAACCACCATAGTAACCGTATGCGGACCATCCCAGGAGTACAGGGTCTTGACTTTGGAATTTGGTGTGCTAAATCTCGCGACCTTATCCCCCACCTTGAATTGGCGGAGTTTAAGGCCCGTGTCATAGCCCACCTTCTGCAAACTAGCAGATTTTTCCAAGTTGTCCCTTACTACTCCATAGGACTCGCGTAATGATTGTCGAAGTGACTCAACAAACATCACTGTGCAGGGTTGCTCGAGCTGGTGTCCCTGCACTCCATAGACCATGTCACTAGGCATGACTATGTCTTCACCCATTACGAGCATATTAGGCGTACAGCCCGTCGACGCATGTTCGGTAGCATTGTAAGCATGGGAGATATAGCGAGCGTGCTCATCCCAATCATCCCGGTGCTCATTAACCATTGTCGTGAGACATTGGATCAACGTCCGATTGAAACGTTCCACCATACCATCCGATTGAGGTCGGTAGGGGTTCGTATGCGTCTTGCAGATGTGTATTTTACTACACAGTTCTGCCCACAGTCGAGATTCAAACTCACGACCCTGGTCGGAGTGAAGCATTAAAGGACCTCCCCACGTGAGGATCCAATTCTCGAAAAGTGCTTCTGCGCAGGTAACAGCTGTATGATTTACCAACGGATATACTTGGACATACTTGGTATAGTAGTCCTGTACCACCATCATACAGGTATTCCCACGGGGGGTCGTGTTGAAACCACTAATGATATCAACAGCGATCCGGGCAAATCGAACACCGAATAGCTCTTGACTTAGAGGTAGTTTACCAATACCAGGTCCAGGCTTTGATAAACAGCATTGGGGACATTGTCTCACCCAACGCCGTATGTCCAAAGTCATACCAGGCCAGTAATATCTACTCTTAATCTTTGCCTCAGTCCGTTGTCTGCCAAAGTGTGCTGAAGTTCGGTGGCCATGACAGTAATTGAGCAACTGTAGTCTGAGTGACAAAGGCACTACAGACTGAGCTGTTCTCTTCCTGCCAGGTTGCACCCTCCAGCGGCACAATACACTGTTCCGTATAAAAAGATTATCCCACTGAGCTAACAGTTGTCTAACTTCTTTACATTCCAGCGAAAGTGCGGGGCGAACAGGCTTGGACAGGCCCAACAACTTCAAGGAGTACACCCTCGAAATAGCTGGATCTGCAAGCTGCTCATCCTTCAAGTGATTTAACGTCCAGTTAGGAACTTTCGCACCCACAGACGCAATCACTGCATTGTGAGACCCACAGTCTCGGCAGTCTACACGGTGACAGTTCCGGATAGGATAGCGGGACAAGCTGTCCGCATTCACATGATCTACTCCACTCCTGTGTATGATATGCTCATTCGTCATGCCAAACTCAGAGAGGTGGTTCAACCATCTACCCATCATCCCCTCAGCGTCCTTGAAGTTAAGGAGCCACTGCAGAGATGAATGATCCGTCCGTACGAGATAATTCCCACCATATAGGAAATGTCTGTACTTTTTTGTGTAAACCACCACTGCCAAGAGTTCACGCTTGGTTGTGCAGTAGTTACGTTGTGTTTTGCTTAAACTGTTGGACGAAAATGCCAGCGGCACTTCTCGCCCATCCTGGATCTGCGACAAGGCAGCACCAATACTTGTATTAGAAGCATCAGTGTCCAAGATGAACTTACCAACAGGTGCAGGGTAGTGCAAAACAGGTGTTTCTAAGAAGAGTCTCTTTAACTCACTGAAAGACTGTTCTGCGGCTGGAGACCAGACTATTTTAGCCTTAGCCTTCTTCTCTCCAATCATCAGCTCTTGTAAGGGAGCTGCGACTCTCGAGAATCCAGGTATAAAATCTCTGTAGTATGAACAAAACCCGATGAAAGAGCGTATCTCCTTCGTGTCCATCGGACGAGGCCAGTTCTGTACCACTTCGATCTTATGAGGATCAGCCATGATGCCATGTTCAGAAACAATTCTACCTAGGTATTCAACTGACTTCCTAAAAAGCTTGCACTTTGAAGGTTTCAATTTCAGACCATATGATAATATGCGTTTCAGCACAGCTTGGAGGTTCTGTAGAGTTTCCTCCACAGAACCACCGAAGACGATGATGTCGTCCAAGTATACTAGGCACTTTTTCCAAAGTAAACCCCGTAACATGGTTTCCATCATTGCCTCGAAGGTTGCCGGGGCATTGCATAGCCCGAATGGCATGACGTTGAACTCAAATAGTCCCATATGGGTAGAAAATGCGGTTTTTTCTCGGTCCCGGGGGTCCATGCCGATCTGCCAATAACCAGATTGTAAATCTAGTGTACAGAACCATTTCGCCCCACCCAGAGATTCCACACATTCATCTATCCGAGGTAGAGGATATGCATTCTTCCTAGTGAGTCCGTTCAACTTCCTATAGTCGATGCAAAATCGACAGGAACCATCCTTCTTGGTGACCATCACCACAGGACTTGACCATGGACTCTCACTAGGTTGAATCACATCTTCATCCAACATCTTTTCTACCTCAGCCTCCATAGCACTTTTTTTAGCCATGGGTAACCGACGGTAGGGGATTCTACTGGGAAGCGCGTCCCCAGTGTCAACCCGGTGTTGTACCGTATTGGTACGCCCTAGAGGATCTCCTGGTTGCGCAAAGGCGTCAGATAACTCCGACAGCTCATTTGCCACCATTTCGCTCTCTAGGGTTGTGAGGTGTGACTCACACAACAGGGACCTTAAATGTTTCGGTAGGTTGGATTTAGCTAGAGCCTCTTCGTGGGAAGAGTCTCCCGCCACCACACCTACTTCCACAAAGTCCGTAGTTAGTGAGTCTACCCCATATGCTCGCGTGGTGTTACCAATAGGCGTCCCCTTTCGTAGAGTGATTTCTCTACTACTCGAGTTACAAATCGGTATCACCCCCCAACGAGCGTTGGCCAGGTAAGTATGATAGCCAGCAAGACCTAACTCAGAGAGCTTTTGATCTTCTGGTTCAAACATTCCCGGCCGTTTGGCCTGCACTCCCACGCAGCTGACTAGGACATCAGATACATGTCCTGCTGCCAACTTTGTGTCTTGTGCCACTGACGCCACAGAAGAACCATTCCTTAAAACGCACTGTACAGATTGTTTATAAGGATGTTTAATCTGAAGTCGGCCCGTTGCGGTGTTCATTGTTACCCCGTAAAGAGCAGCAAAGTCCATCCCCAGTATGCCATCATCAGTGATGTCGGTGATGGTTGGACATATCCAGTATGTCTTGCCATCAACCAACATAGGTTTTACAGTTCTGCCATAAGTCTGCATACTATCTCCCGTAGCAGTCCGAGCCTTTACTCCCAGTAGCGGAGCTTCGGGCTGGTTGCAAAGACGGGCCATGAATCCACGATCGACCAAGGTGTGAGATGCACCCGTGTCGACCAAAAATTCACCACGCGTCCCGGAAATAACCAGACTCAGGTACCAACGCTGTCCCCGTAAAGGGACACACTCAGAGGTCAGCATCGGGCTTCCCCCTCCATCCATAGCAACCCCTTTTGTCAGGAGATAATCCCAACATGGGTCGCTCGGGGAGTCTTGAATCACACTGCTCTGGGCAATTGATTCTAACCAAGACTCCTCTAAGCCAGCGACTACAGAATCCTCCGGATTCCGTTCGTCCTTGCCAGCCCCGCCTTGCCAGACGCTTACAGGTTGTACAGACCCTTCTGCCTCTGCGCGGCCTTGGTTCATGGAAGAGTTAACACCGTCTACTAATCCCTTACAGGCATGGCTAACTGTGGGGGCGCCATCCTTGCCAAGAGGATGGGCCCCATTCAGTTTTCCGTCTCCTTTTCGGTTTTAGCAGCGATGGGTGCAGGGGCTTTGCATTCGCTAGCCCAATGACCCATCTTCTGACAGCGTCTACATGGCTGAGGTTTCGTGTCCTTTTTCTTCTTTTTCCTTCTCTTTCCAGATCCAGAATCAGAAGTGGACGCAGAGCTCTTTTCCAAGTGCTTCCGCAACAAACCCTCAATCATCTTTTCCATGTCCCTGTCAGGCATTACTGCCGCCACCTCCTCAGAGGCGGGCTGTTTTTTCTTAGGTGGTTTTGTGGCGGCCTCTACCACCTGAGCTCCTTTCGGGGCTACAGATGGAGCTGCCGACACTCCTCCACTAGGAAAAACAGCCTGTTTGGTGTCATACACATCTGCATGGTCAAAAAGGTCAGCTAGAGATAAGTCCGGCTGCCATTTCTCCCGCAGATATGCCTGGAGATTGGTGTCTCTGACTCCATTGACAAACCTGGAGGTTAACTCCTGGATGACAGTGGGGGTGTCAGGTCTACATCCCTGATAACACTCGGATATCAGTTCTTGTAGAGCAAATCCGTAGGATCTCAGATGCTCGTCCTTGCGTTGGACACGTTTGAGCAGCTGAGTCCTTGGGTCATGCTCACCAATCTTCCCAATCGCCCATTCAGCTGTTTCTTCAAGTGAGCTCAATGTCTTGATCTTCACTCTCTCGAACGCCAAAAGGGCTGGTTCACCTGGCCCGTTGCAGAGTGCTTGCTTCAGAGCAACCAGCGCTTGCTGATTGTTCCAGCGATTGCTCTCCACAATAGCCTTGAACCGAACTTTGTACTTTCTCCAGGGTGGCGACCCTGTGAAAGGCGGAATATCGATGGCCTTTTGACGGGCTGCATCAGGATGTTTGATCTCCCCAAAGTTGAAAGGAGCATACCGTTCATCCAGTTCATCGATGTCCCGCGGGACGATGTCTGTCCCCAGCTTCTCAATAGCCGGGTTCCGGTCGTACTTAGCCCGCTGGACAGGCGTTAAGCCTTGTCTAGCTCTGGGTTTCGGTACTGGAACTGAGACCATGGTCTGCTGTTGGTTCAACATCGTTGAACCAGTAGATGGGTGGGTGTACCCTGGAGGTGTTGCCGTGCCTCCAAAGGCGCCACCACAGACCGGAGTCTGTAGATAGCTAGCCCCCATCTGAGGTGTCATACCTGTTACCGTGGTGTGTACCAGCGGCGGGACACTTGAAGGTGTCACTGTCGTGTATACACTGGGTACGGGTATGACTGGAGGTACCACCGTGGAAGGTGGTGGTACTTTCTCCGACTTCGTCTTCAGGTCCTGATTGACTTGCCTTAAGCTTGCGAGGTCCTGTCTGGCTAAGTGGAGCTGCGTGCTCAAATCCTTTCCCAAGGAAGTTAAGCTTGCAACCTCACATTCGCCGGACACCCTCTGGTGCAAAAGTTTGTCAACCTCCACCTTGTGGGAAGCCATCTCGTTCTGGAGTTCCAGTAGGAACTTTTTCTTCTCATCAACCTCCCTTAGGAATAACTTCCTAGTTTGATTGATGGAAGCAAGTTCCCTCCGGGCTTCAGCGAGCTCATGCAACTCAGTTTTCTTGGTGGGGATCCCCATGGCAGCTAGTAGGTCCCTATCCAGTGGTAAACTGGATGGCTCATCTACTGCTGGAGGGTACCCCTTACCAGGAGCTTCTGTTGCTACGTTAGTTTTCTTTGATAGCCCGCCACCCCCCATACCGTTCGGTGTAGGAGTGGCACCATCAGTGAAAACCGACGTGTCTGGATCCAATGAAGGATCTGCTACCGTCGGTGTAGAACCGAAGGCAGCTGGGCCGAGAGTTTTAGGCTCCCTACCCGGTATTTTCTGACCCTCAGGACAGAAAAGATTCGTGGAAAGGGAGTCCAACGATCTCCTGGAGCTTATATCAAAGGGTCCCGGGATTGGAGATTGCTCCCCATCCTCTCCTTTGGTAAAGGCTTCCACAATAGGATCACCTATTGCTTCTTGGGAGAGGTCGTCACCGGGCACCTCCGAGGCTGCCCGGCTCTCCCGCCTATTAGATTTGCCTGTGAAGAAGCGTACATTCTGTACGGCTTCTTCACGTTCCTCAGCAGGGGTTTTAGTCCTGCCGCTGAACGAGCTGACAAAATCGTATAGGTAATCCATATACTGTAAGTCTATTTAATACCCTATCAATGGTCGGTTCGATCAAGTGGTCACGGCACCAATGTAGTTGGTCTCTTACTACGTATGTGACACTTGAGTACAAAAACCAGACAAGGTAAATTAGACTTTAATATACGGCGACTTTATTGTAAAGGTAACTCTTGGGTATTATAGTACAAGTATAACCAGCGGATATACAAGATCAGAACAGATATATAATACAGTGGGCAACCCTATAGCATAGAGTTAAGCCCGTGAGCACAGGGTGGTCATGTCACGACAGTCCCAAACCTGACTGACTTCCAATGGGGAAGCAGCCGTCTTATATACAGCGCTGCGTAGCCACGTGACCGTACTAGCAGCGCCACCTGTTAGGTTTAGTTATGTAAAAATGATTATGTAACAACTACCGACGGTAACCGAAGGTGGTACCGGTACACTACCGTATAGATAACCGAACTAGAGGAATCGGTATATGTAACGAACCGACGACACTAGTTAGATGAATAAAACAGTTATTAAACACAATAGAACCGTGTTGTCTTACATCATACAACATACAATAGATATACAACAATAACAGTTAGACTTTATAGTCAACCCGTTACACTATCATACATTGATTTTTGATGTTATACCCATCATAATATTCTATGGAAATTAACCACTATTTTAACCAACGTTTCCTTAAACCAATCCCTTGAACAACTGTAGACAGTCAAGGGAAAAGGGTCCTCCAAGGTAAAAACTCAATAATAAAATTGATGTCATCAGCTTTCCAGTGATATATTTTATTAGCTGGTACTTCTAGTTTTTGAGTACTGGCTCTCTGAATATGTGTGGTCAGCGCATGTGGTCATTGTCTAATCTTAAATGCCAATAAGCTCTATCTTACTTTGTTTTAGAGATATTCCTATCTAATTAGCATAATTATGCTTATTACCAAATATCCAAACTTTTTCAATTATTTGGTCACAGCTTTTGTTCTAAAAAGGGTATCTACATTCTGTTTTCAGCATAGAAATCGTTATGGAGCCTTCTATCAATCAAGTTTTTTAATTTTTCGATTTATAAAGAAAATCATGTTTCTATGGCAACCAACATGTGCAAAAACACCAATTTAGGCCCAAAAACGTTCTTTTCCATTCCAAATATGGAATGTTTTCACCAAAGATGGAATCTTCTAAAGTGGCCTATCATATTCTACATAAAAAGTAGTATATATAAGTTTTTGCTATATTTTGGTCCTTTTTGGCTATATGGAGCCCCCTAGTGGCCAAAGTTGGAACTTAAAATCCCGCACGGAGGGCCCTTTTCCCTTGTTGATCCAATTTACTGTTAAAGTGGCTTTGTGCACGATTTCATTCCACCCATTCACCATAATAATTGGCAAATAAAGTTATATCTGAACAATATTACAGGTATAATGAACATGAATGGAATAGGGTGCTTCTGGACCGGCTGGACTGGTCCTACTGCCGGTCCAGATGACTGGCTGGATCTTTGGCTACATGTCAGTTTTTACGGCTTGTAAATCGGACCATTATTAAGGTCTCTAGAGAGAAAAGCATTTTGCATAAATATTTTGAAAATCATTACTCGAGATTTTACAATGATCAATAGGAATATACAGAAAAGCTGTATTGATTCGATATAAATTCTTGCTTTGTACATTTTTTTGAGATATGAAAAGTGCTCTCAGGCATCCGGGCCTGCAAAATGTAAGCCGGTCCTGCAAAACAACTGATCTGCAGGACCGAATGTCCTGCAAGGCAAAAAAGTTTTCACGGAGACTGATACCTTGAGACGGACACTTGATTATCTGGTTATTCAAGCATGTTAAGATATTTATTTGTGAATAATGGTAAAGTTTAAGTGTTATTCTTTCCGAAAAACAAATACTAGAAGTCATGCTGTACATGAATACACCTGAGATTCCACTGTCCGTCTTAGGGTACGTGTCCGACTCATGGTGAATCTACCCTAGGTAGAAACATCCTGGATCAATTATAAGAAGGTTGCATTTTGAGTCTCAATCATTGAATATACTCACTTTAAGTAGTCAGCAAGTCAAATCCAGTCACCCCTGTTTCATATCCGGTAAATGCCACTTGCATCTTCAAAATCAGCATTTATATATTAATCTGTGTGATGGGTGATGTGGTGAACTCCCAAAAAAGCTGCTATGTAGAGAGGCCACTCTCTCTGTTCCTACTGCCAGGGCAGCACTGGGAGATATGGGTGTTCACTGTTCATTGATTCTCATTGGTTACTGGCCACACACAACTTCATAGAAGTAAAATCAACAGGTACATAGAGATGGACCTCCCCAGCAAGATGGGGTTCAGTTTCTTGGATAGTCTATTTCAGTTTCTAGTATAGACGTTTTTAAGAGTTTTGAATTGTTTTATTGGTAAAAGATTCATAACAGGTAACGCCTGTCAACAGGTACCAATGCTGTATATTTCAAATGTATATACTTATTGAAGGTAAAAAAGTGCCCAGCATATTAGTATACACCAATGTTGTATTTGCAATTAGGTAAAACACAATCTATGGTAGGGGAAGGGGGGTGCATTTTTTAAACCTATGCAGAGGGGGGGGGGGCGTTTTTTCTTCAACCTATTCCGAGGGGGGAGGGATTTATTTTTCATATCTTTACTACCCCCACCCCTGCCATAAGTGCATAAATAATGAATCCTCCCTAAGACCATTCGTTCAACCGTTAGAATACAGTTTAATAGGAGATAAATGTTTATCTATGTGACACTAAGTTGATAAATGGTCAGAATGTGACTGAAATCAACTTTAATTCAATTAATTGGTTGAATGTTGATTTAACTATTTAAAGATAATTCCGACACCATTAGAATACAGTTTAATAGGAGATAAATGTTTATCTATGTGACACTAAGTTGATAAATGATCAGAATGTGACTGAAATCAACTTTAATTCAATTAATTGGTTGAATGTTGATTTAACTATTTAAAAATAAATCCGACCCAACTCACCAGGTGGTACTTAATTCATTGATAAAACTAGTTTTGATGGTCTTCATATTTTTGTCTAAAATAAGCAATCATTGGGGGAGCAAACACCCCACCTGTTTTCAGCGAAAAGGCCCACATGTTACTATGCTTCAATTTAAAGGCCTACTGGGGGGAGGACATTTTGACATCTCTGGGGGGATGAAAAGGATTTTGGGCACTGCGCACAAAATTTCACCCTCCCCTGCATCCATGCATCATGCATCCATGCATCAACAAATGGCCCATTGCATTTCATCAGTATGTTGCCCTTAAAGGACTAAAGGGCCAGCAACCATAGTATAGGGGTGAACTGTGAGAGGATTCAGTGACCGCCACTGTAAACCCACTGTATAGTAACACAAAAGAGATCCAACATAGGTCATTGCCCCTTAAAATGGCAATCATTTTTGTCCAAAGAATGTTAAACCTGAATATAATGATGCAACCCCCCCCCCCCCCCACCGAAAAAAAAGAAGTGTAATTATCTTCTAAAGACTCAAAACCATCTGCCCATCTACTGTCAATGCTCAAACCACTTGTAGGGCAACCCACATTAAGCCCAACTATAATTCTCCAGCAAAACCACCGGTGAAAAATCCCAAATTTAAAAAAAAAAGGAGAGTTTCATTCACACTACATGTTGCATTTAGCCCATCAAGAGCCTAATTATATATTTCCTACATAATAGTAACTATAACATATTTCCTACATAATAGTAACTATAACATAGTCATAGTTGGTGATTTTTAACCCTTTATGGCCGAGCATCAACTATAGTTGATGCAATGGCTGACTAAGCATTGACTACAGTCCTCATAACTCTATGGTATTTAGCAACGGTTTGGCCCAGGGAAAATTCCTCTAAAATTACCATGGCCCCTACAGCTGGTCTATAAATATGTGGCAAACAGATTTGAGAAATGCATTATGGCTTGAGGATCATGTTCATTATTTGTATTAGCGCTGTATGGTCAGCATGATGCATTCATCCAGTTGAATTACTTCCAGGTACTCCATTCTTGCATTATGGCAACCAATAGGCACAGCTCTAGGTTAACCTTAAAGGAAGGACTATTAAAGGACCAGTAAGCTCTGTGAAGGTACATTGTGAACGGTCAGTGACCCAAGAAGTGTCCCCACTGTCTTGTAACACCAAGAGGGTCCACTGTTGGTGATCCACCACAGGTCATGCCCTTCATTACGAAATCTAACTCTCATCTCAACCTTTTCGGTCATTGCCCCTCGATATACATATAAATTGACCAGTAACACACATGATAGTACCAATCTATCTCCTTCTACAACAGTGAGCAGATACCAGCAGGCATCATGACTACTACATCAGCAGCATCAGGGGAGGCAGTACAGTTCCTGTATGACATGCCGGGGCAGCATGTGTACAAGGGGGTGGTACACCTGTCTGCACACCCTGTGCATGTTCTGGATGCTCTACCTGACTTCCAGTTCTCACATGAGGATATTCTGGTGGCCACCTACCCAAAGTGTGGTAAGTTGAACATTGTCGTATATCAATTTTTGTCAGCATTAACTGGGAGATGTGCAACAAGAAGGGACCTTATTTTGTGAAAAAAATAACTTTAAAAAAAATATTCTTGCTACCCTTTGAGGATGGTAAACAGTTTGTCTCTCAAATCTGGGGACAGGGAGCCCAAGAAATACTGCGAATACTAGTGGGGTATCCCACAATTAAGCTACCTTAAGAGGTATATTTAATCACTATGGAGCTCTTAAAGGGGTATCCTACTGTTGTCCACAGACACCTCAGTCTGTAGCTATAAACACATAGAGGGGAGCAAACACACTGGGTACCTGTGCCTAGCAGAGACAGGCAGGCAGTAGCAGGGGCTCAAAGTGAGTAATACTTAGTGAGTGGTGTGTTGCATATTGAGAACATGATATTATATACTAGGTTGAATCAGTGCATTGTATACATTATGAACCTCAAATTAAGTTTAGTCATTATTTTATAAAGAAGGAGTTAGTATTTAAATCAACCGATGAAATGTATACCTTTCTCAGAATAATCTCTTCTTGAAGAACATATATGTGTAAGATCATTTTTATTTTTGAATGGAATGTACAGGAAATCTGTCTTTAGTCTAAAACGATTGGACTTTGAAGTAAAAAATTGTTATACTTTTCCATAAATGTCTTCATATCTATATGAGTATTGACAAGTACTGATATATGATTTGATTTGTGTACACATCAAGGATTGTAACAACTGCATATATCTTGAAAATGTAAGGTATAGTTATCTCAATAATTTGACACAAGTGGCTCATGAGCCACCACAGTGCTCTGGTCATTTCAACCACAAAGTCCTATTTTTTCCTTACTTTTATACATTAAATACAATGTAGAAATAGATATCCTAATAGGCAGCCGCTGGCCGTGTCCTCGCGTAAGAACCAAAACACATACTTTTGAAAGTGCTCTCTCTTCCAAACTATTTGGTGTATCAGCTATCTAAAGTATTCTAAAGAACGCTCCGATGTATCAGCATTGCTCTGATGCCTCACAATGGGTGTATCATGATGCTAAGTTCCCTTGCCGATGCTCTGAAGTTCGGGAACATTTGGAAAATAGGACCATCTGGTAGTGAGTAGCCATGCAGTCCTGGAAGACACAATGTCTATTTACTGATTTCGCTCCCTCGCCATACGAGATACAGTCCCAGGAGCTTTACCCTTGTCAGCAGGACACATTAAGCTTCATTTTGAGGTATTACACATGGAGAAAGGCCTATTGGAAGTGTTTTTAAATTAAAAAAAAAAGAATTTTGAGGCAATTTTCTGAAATGTTATACACACATATTTGGGGTTATTTGAAAGGTAATTTTCTGCCCTAAAAGATGTACCAACTATTTCCGTTATATGACCAATGGTGTAAGAGCGAAACCAGAATAAACCTTCCAACTCCCTGCAGCCCTGTGATAGGAACTGATTTCACTCCTACACCATTGGGGATAAAGTCTCAGGAGAAGGGCACCCAGTGCTTTATTTTGAGGGATGGCACATGAGGATATGACTATTGGAAATATTTTTGATTTTTTTCTTTTTTGGCAATTTTCAGCAGTTTTGGGCACTTTTCAGAAATTTTGGATACAGATTTTTGCGGTGGTTTAAAATCTTTTCACTCTATACTTAAGATGCACCAACTACCTAGTTAATATTCTTAATGGGTTAAGTGTGAGAACAGAATTAGATGCCTAGCACCCTGCACAATAGTCCATGACGACTTATACAACCCTCAGGATCCTTATACATGTGATTCCATACAAATATATCAATTGCAAGCCCATTTGTACCCAGCATTAAACACCACAAAATCAGGATTTCTAAATCATTATGTAATGGGCCTAAAGCTTACATAATTGTTTTGTTATGTTATGGGAATAGTATAAATGAGCTGACATCATAAATTGGATTCAGAGGTCAAAAAGAAATGTTGTCCCAAGATGTCATAAAGTAGCTCAATATCAGTGATATTTCAGAAATTTCAGGGAATATCATGATTTTCATCAGATCACTCAGTATTATGTAATACCTTAAAGGGGTGAAAATTCAACTTGATATATGAAATAACAGATGTGTGGTATCGATTTGGATTCTGATCATTTTTACTGTTCAGGGACATTGGGACAGTAAGTGTTTCCCTTCTTTTTAAATGAGAATTGTGAAGTTAAACTTTATAATTCAGATCAGGAAAAAAACAGGCACAGTCTCCAAGATTTGTATAAAGTATTCCTGCAGAACCAACAGGATATCTGACATGTTCATGAAATGAGACACAAATTTGAGATATTCAACAATATCTGTGCAAGACCTATGTGAACATATGTTATATATTGGGATTTTGAGGGTATGTAAAAATATTAGTTGAAGTTTGCACCTACTGAGGCTTCATTGAGTAAAGGAGATATATAGCATATTCCAGGACCTATTTAGTTTTTCAGGAATTCCACAATGCTTACAATATGCCCACAGAATCTAGTGGAGACCAAGGTCGGAAATAGGTCCAAACAACATTTTTATGCTTTCAAATGGCTGCTAAATCCAAACCGCTGGACCGACTTGTATACTATTTAAACTGTTTTCATCATTGAACATGGTCTATCCATCTACTGTGAATGTAGATATTTTCGCATGGATACATTTTTGCAAATTTGCAAATTTTTGCTAGTACTAAAATTTGCGGATTTAGGATATTTGGCTATTTGATTTAATACTGTATAAATATTCGCTCTGTACATATTTTCGTGGATAGAGCGAAAATTAATCCAACATAGCTCTGTAACAACCATCATTCAAAATCTGCGAATTTAAATCCCAGCGAAATGGTACTTATTAGCAAATCCGCGAAAATTTATACTAGCGAAAATGTACAGGCAAGGGAAAAGGGGTATCCAACGAAAATGTCAACTTTAAAATTGATATCATGAGCTTTCCAATGATATATTACAAAATAAGATATCATTTCAGGTTTTTGAGAAATTACTATTTGAATATGGGTGGACATTGCCCTATCCAAAATCCTAATAAGCTCTAAGTCGCATTGTTTCCAAGATATCTCTATCTAATTAGCATAATTAGAATAATTAGAAAATGATAATAAATTTTCATCCTATAGTCCATAGATCTTGATCCAGAAATGATAGTTTTTTTCTGTTTTGACCATAGTAATCCTCGTGAATCACACTACCAATGGGCTTCTTTATTTTTTTATTTGGAATGAAAATCGTGTTTCCATGGCAACACATATCAACAAAGACACCTATTTAGGCTCTAAAACATTCTTTTTTACATTCCAAATAAGGAAGCTTTTCACAAAAAATGGAATGTTTTGTGTAAAACTACTGAATTCTCCAGAAAAAAGTACCAAAATAGAAATATTAGCCTGTTTCTTCCTTTTTAAGCCATTGGTACTAATCCCACGGGGATACCCCTTTCTGCTGGCCTGCTCACAGATGTACGTTTACAGTATACGGAATATCTAATATAGACAATAATGTCATCCACATGTTTTGTCCATACAGGTACCACTTGGATGTGTGAGGTGGCGGACGTGGTGCACCATGACGGGGACACCAAGATGGCTGCCCGGGCCCCTATCGACACACGATGGCCGTACATAGAGATGGACCTCCCCAACAAGCACTGCATGGAGGTCCTCAAGGCCACAGAATCACCCAGACAGATCAAGACGCACATGGACGCCAGCTTCTTTTCCAAACAGGTAGGTGCAGACTGTAATAGGTATGGTGTTTGACCCTTTAAGGACCACTTGATGCTTTATAGTTCATGAATGCTAATCATCAGGATGCAGCAACATTGCACCAATGAATAACTCAATTGCGCTGCATTGGCATGTTTCATGAATACAGCCCTGGTCAGTAACTTGCCAGTGCTGAATTCATGCATCATGATGACGAAAGGGCACAATACTTTAAAGAATCATGTGACCCTTAAAAAGCATCTACTATGAATGTTTCAGTTGATTTCATCTGAAAATCAAGTAGATTTTGTACCTTCTATCATATTATGTCATATTCCAGATTGGTATGTTTATGCAAGCATGTGAAGGGACAAATTAGTCAACAGCTTCCAATATCCTTCCTGGTTAGCCAAAATTAAGAAATTCATTAAATGGTCCAGAAAATCGTTGTTTTGGCCCACAATTAAAGGGGCTGAGTGGTGTTGACCAGGCACACCAGAGTTTGCATAGCACATAGAGGGGAGCACACAGCCTGGGTACCTGTGCCTACCACAGACAGACAGGCAGTAGCAGTGGCTCAAACTGAACAATACTTAGAGTGATATGTTGCATATTGGGAAGGAAATGTAAAGGAAATCCATTTTTTGTGTGAAATTGTTGAACTTTAGCGTAAAACATTGTTATATTTTCCCATAAATATCCTCATATCTATATGTGTCATGACAAATACTGATATATGATTTGATTTATGTACAATTTAAGGATAGTAACAACTGTGCACATCATGAATATGTGATGGAAAACCTCCGGGGACCTGTAGAATATGGTACATAACCTCTGAGGTGCAGCCTCAGAGGTTATGAACCATATTCTACAGGTCCAAGGAGGTTTTCTCACTTATACTTCACCCTCCATCCATAGTAGATCAAGAAAATGATATATATTCATCTTTTGATAAGGAATTTACATGATTTTCGAATTCGTTTTCATTTGGATAATCTGGGGTTCGAACCCATACATCGATTCCCCATGAGCTTACATGATTAATTATCTAAAGCAGCACACAACTTTGCAAGTTACCAGGTGGCCAAACGGATATGGCACAGGGTAATGTAAGCAAAGGGTCCCAGGTTCTAATCACATCCTGGTCACCATTATACATTTTGTAATTTGAGATCATTTTAAATGTCAAATCATTGTTCATCAAGTTTGGAAAAGAAAAATCGAAAAATGGTAAGAAATACAGATACCGTAGTGGCTTGAATAAGCGCACCTGCGCTTATTAATTTCAATGGTACGATTTACCCTGCGCTTATACAATACCTGCGCTTATTCAAGATACAAAAATGGCCTACATTTTTATTTCAATACCCTCATTTACCCTGCGCTTATTCAAGACCTGCGCTTATTTGAGACCCCTGCGCTTATTCAAGCCACTACGGTAGTCCTAATCTCCCATGATATCAATGCATGATTGCAATAGTGATCTCTTTCCTCAATAAAATAGTGAAAATAGTTCTAAATATTTCCACCAGGTATTCCTGTGCTTACCTCTTAACATGGCAACCTAAGTAGGAGGTCTGAGTGTATACCTTACAGCCTGGGCACTATAGTATAGTGGTTATGTCTTTGGACTTGCAAGTAGAAGGTCTTGGGTTCAAATCACCATAAGGCCAAACACATTTTTAGGCAATGATATCTTATGAGTGGAACAATAGATAAGTAACCAGTAGTTCTTATGAGTTCCTTCCCACAGGTGTTCCTCTGTGGCCTACCTGTTAGAGCAGAGCTCATCAGATCATATCCACTAAAGGCAGGATTTTAAAAGGGAAACCATCCCCATAACCTCCTCCCAGACTTGACCTAGTTCATATAACCTCCTGAGGAGGTTATACACATAACCTCCTGAGGAGGTTATGTCAACTAGGTCACTTTCCTCAGGCTGTTAAACATCACAAAGGGGTCTGAGAGAGGAGAATATGCCATATAACCTACAGTAAGAACAATAGACCAAACACCCAGGCGGAGTATAAGTAAGGTATAGTTAGATCAATAACTTGGCACAAGTGGCTCATGAGCGACTGCTGTCAATTCAACTGCAAGGTCCTTTTCTTTTGCTTACTTATATACAGTGAAAACTTAGAAACTGACAGCTGTAATGCTGTGAAAATCTATGTGTGGGGAAATAAAGTGGATAATACCCCTTTAAACGTCTTAACTATAAAATGTGTTTCAAATTTAGAAATCAATATGATTTTTAATATTCACAACATTAATGAATATATTTATATCACAGGTCCATGAGCAGGGTGTGAAGACACTGGTGGTGTTCCGTAACCCTAAGGACATGCTGGTCTCCTACTTCCACTTCTACCGTATGAACAAGCGCTACGGCAGCTTCAAGGGAACCTGGGACGACTTCTTTGAGGTCTTCAGGGCCAACCAACTCAACTACGGCGACCCCTTAGACCACATGCTCAGCTGGTGGGCACTGCGGGAACTACCTAATGTCGAGGTGTTCACCTATGAAGATATGCTGAAGGATAGTCCCGCAGCAGTAAAGCGAGTTGCTCAGTTCCTTGGTAAGCAGTTCACCGATGCTCAGATAGAGGACATTGTGAAGTACTGCTCGTTTGACAACATGAAGGAAAACCCAGCAGCAAACTACAGCTGGGCAAAGGGCTTTTCCAATGATATTTCCTCATTCTTTAGAAAGGGGCAAGCTGGTGACTGGAGGAATTATTTCAATGAGGAACAGAATAGATATACCGATGAGCTTATAGAGAGGAAGTTTGCAGGAACTGGCTTAACATTTATTTTTAAAGAAAAAAAAATCATATCCAGAGTCAGTGCTTAAATCATCCATTGTTCACTCAATTCACACAGTTTATATTGTTTGTCCAAATGAAGTTTTAAGAAGACGGTACCGTGAAATCTCGTGTACAGGCCACTGCTAGTATGCGAATCAGATTGCAGGTGCGGCTTATAGTATTGGCACAGAGTCTAGGTGTAGCTTATATGCTTGATTTTGCTATCATTATACAGTGCCAAAGTCACCATAATCAGATCGCCGGTACCACTAGGGATCGCCCTAAAGTCTGGGTGCTGCTTATACGCAAGTTAGGCTTATATGCGAGGTTTTATGGTAGTATAATTGAATATAAAAATGTGTATACTCATGTTCCCATTCATATGTGTATTGTTAACCTGTACAACCTGTAAAATTCCCATCATCCATACGGTCACACCCTGTCTCTATTCCAAGTACAAATAATGTGAACTTATTATTTATTGCTAGGAAAAGCACCATGTTGATGTCATGTCACGATGGCATCCCATATATTTGTGAGCAGGCAGGTAGAAAGGGTAATCCGAGGGGAAAAGGCAAAATGCTCTAGAGCTAATAATATTAAGGGAGATATTGATGAAAATACTTAAAGTAATGTAAAATTTATCTTGGGTGATTCTTATCTGGAACGTTTTATATTCTTATTTGGAATATTTTCTCCCCTAAATTCACCTATGTCTGGTTGCCATGGAAACCATGCATTCTATCATTTTAAAATGTAATCAAGGTAAATCAGGTCAATAAAGGGATCCATAAGGCATCTTAAGCTGAAATCAGAATATAAATATCTCTTCTATAATGGAATTTATGGACAAAACCATTTCATGATGTTTAACAAAAATATCTTACATATATTTTACATATAATGATTATTGTGGTTTTAGTGTGTGGTATGGCAAATTCATGATTATGTTATTTTTGAATACTCCCATCTTCAGGGGGGCAGTACTTCATCCCTATGTGGACTATCTAACTATATTGATCAGAAGCACTTTTTTTAAAATTTATTAATCAAGCATCTTGTGCCTGAAGAAGCGATGTAAATAAATACCCTTGCAACTTTAAGATCATTCAACAAAAACCACAAAAAATCCTGAAAAATGTCTTCAATAAAAATCCAAATATAAAATGACTAGTGTTGGGTTTTGTGTGATTTTGACAACAGATTTTACTACAACAGATTAAAAAGATTTATTGTGTAATTGTTCTATTTACTGACTGAGGAAAATGTATTTGGCATATATTCTATAAGGCCTAGAGAGAATAAGGTTGGTTGGTTGATTTTTTTATTACCACTTCTTGGTCAGTACTATCAAGTATGGATCGAATCTAACAGCACCTGGGAAATCCAAAGCAGTGAACTCTTAAAGTGGCATAATTACCAAGCGTATCCCACTCACAATTCTAGTACTGTTTTAGTCTATTATGTGAGTAGATGGAAAAATGCATATAATACATATATTAGGGTACTTTACTAATTGGAGGTAATGAAAGGAATAGAACGCCTAACTGCAGGAAAATCTTAGTATTGGAATAGCTCTAGCGGTGTTATATGCCTGCTAGCTGCTCCACAGATGGCTTTAAGTGGGTCGATCCCATTGAATAAAAGTTTTCAGAATTTCAGAAAAAAACACTCTGCGAGTACCCTAATTAATTTGAAAACAGAAAATGAAAAGAAAAGTAGGGGTTGCCATGCTACTTTTTAAAATGTGGAATTTTGAAAAATAAAAGTTATTTAATTTTCCACGAAAAAACCGGAAATAATGTCAAAATTTGTCCGATTTTATTTCCTATCAACCAACACCGTAGAATTTTGAGACATCACGCGATGAACACAGGGATATATAACTTTAATCTAAAAATAGTTTTGGAGTATTATCACTTTGCATTCTGGGTAAAAGTTTCATCTTCCGGAGAAAAGTAGGAATACATTTTCATAATCTCTTTACATAGTCAAAGAAAAATAGTCTAAAAAATGTTCAGATTTTTCTTAAACCTTCCCAAGAGATTGCTCAGATGATTTGCCCATGAATAAAAGTAATTTTGATATGGGTTCCCGTGCATAATTTGAGCATTTTGGCTCTTTGAAATAAAAAAGTAATGACAAAAATGACTAAATCAAATCTTTGAAGCATTGTATTATGGGTTAATTCCCAACAATCTGCATATGAAATGATCTCGTCATGTAGGTTTGGATATATTCAAATAATTTATTCACTTTTGTGCCATTTATTACTTTTTTTTCTTTTTTTTTAAAGTGTTTTATTGGGTTAAAATAATACAATTACAAGAATGCATTATACCTAGCTACCGCGCATTGCGTTTTTTACGCTAGGGCCCTTTCAGTTGCTGTATTATCATACATAAATCACATTTAGTTACAGTATGGCTACCAATATACCTGTAGTATTGTACGAGTTAAGTGAATAGGTATAACATTTTGCCTTGATTCATGTCTGGACAAGTAATAATGAGATGAGATGAGATGTGGTTTGTGTGCTAGTATGCCTTTTCAAAATGAGTAGTATGTAAGTAAGTTCTTTTTAAAACAATAAAATGATCCTCTTTACATAAAACAGGTATCGTAATTTTTCTTAATGGCTAATTTAAAAGCAGATAAGTCTGCAATTAGGGTATAAACAGGTTTCAATTGATTCCATCTAGATATGGCTCTATATAAAACACTACGTATGACGATTGGTTTCAGGGATTGTATCACCTTAAGTCTTAAGCCTTGGTTCCTACGTGTTGGTAGGTGTCTGTTATCAATTAAAACAGGGTTTTTTGTTAGCGAATGAGCAAAGGACAATAAATGCATATCACGTCTGTCCCCTAACTGGCGACAGTTGCTCTCATTGTGTAACATTATTGTATTTAACCTTGGATTTTTTCCTAATTTGACTTTGTAAACTACTCTCAAGGCCTTATTTTGGAGGTATTGTAGCTCCATGTTTTCTCCCTTGTTATCACGATCCCAAACATAATCAACGTAATCCAGCGAAGGGAGAACCATAGACTTGTATACATCAAGCGCTGTGTCTTCTTCTACATAATTTCTAACTCTTCCCAGTTGAATTATTTTTTGTCTTACATTATTAACAGTGTTTTTCCTATGGGAAATGAACTTCAATTCAGGATCAAGTGATAGCCCGAGGTATGGAAAGACTTCCACCTGTTCCAATATTACATTATTTAGTACAAAAATGGGTTTTTCTTTCTTAGTATTATTATACACCATCCACTGTGTTTTTTTAGCGTTAATAGTCAGACTGTTGTTTACACACCAGGCAGACACCTTTAAGAGAATATCATCCATTACATCCACTGAGGTTGTGCATATAACTGCATCGTCTGCATATAAAGTTATGTCAAAAAACGGCAATCTTGGCAAGTGAATTAATATATATGGAAAAGAGGACAGGACCCATTACAGACCCTTGGGGAACACCATATGTGATAGTTTTTGAGCTAGAGGTAATGTTATTAGCGACTGTACGTTGTTTCCTGTTGGTTAAGTAATCCGAGAAAAATTTTAAAGTTTTTTCGTTAAGTCCAAAAGCTGTTAATTTCCTAATTAATATTAAATGTGAGACTGTATCAAAAGCTTTTTTATAATCGAGGTATAGACAGAAAGTAGGCAGGTCTTTAGTGATATTATTAATTATTGTATGTAGGTGTTCCCCAATGGCAGTCTGTGTTGAATGTCCCGAGCGGTAGCCGTGTTGATTTGGACAGAGTAATTCATGTTCCTTCATGTAGGCCTGAAGGCGGGTACATACTATCTTCTCCAGTATTTTACCGGGTAGGGGGAGTAGACTGATAGGTCTCAAATCATTTACATCGTGTGAATTAGGTTTTTTATGTAGAGGGACTACAGTTGCGCATTTCCAGCTTACAGGGAAGGTACCGGTCGTCAAGCACCTATTGAAAAGACCCATAATAACATCTGGTATTGCCATAAACGCATCCTTAATAACATATGACTTCATGTGTACAATAGAGGAAGCCTTATTTGTCTTAATACATTTAATATGTTTGATCATATCAGTGAAACTAATGGGCTCGAGAAGGTTAATCTCTCTACCGGGTATTCCGTATGGTGCAGGTTCGTTTTCAATCAATCCGCCAGGTGGCAGCGCCTTAGCAAGGTTTTCTCCCACTGTCGAGAAAAATTCATTTATGTAGTTAGCACAAGCTTCCTGAGGGACTAGGAGATTTGTAGTATTATTTCTTAATTTAATTAATGTTGCTGCTGTTTTATTGGGTAATAATTTACGTATCCCCTCCCAGAATTTTGCCGGATTATCCTTTTTTTGTACCAAAAGTTTCCCTATTTCCATCTTTCTACTATTAAAAACAAGTCTTTCTGTATTATATTTGTTAAAATTTGCTATTCTCCAATCGTCCTCATTCATGGTCCGCTTAGCTATTACATAAAGGGCATCTCTTTCCCTCATTGCATGAATTATTGGTGGTGTTAGCCAGTCTGGCGTATATGCAGGTAGAACCATTCTTTTAACAGGGCACATGGTGTCTAAACATTCCATTAATACACTTAGTATAGCCTGCCATAGGAGCTCAGCGTCTGTTTGCAGAAATATGTGTTCCCAATTATACTGTACTAACATTTCCTTAAAAACTAGGTAATCATATCTCCTATAGGACCTTGCCATAACAACTTTCTTTTTTATCTTATTTCTAACACATTTTAGCACCATGTATATTGGTGTATGATCAGAGATATGTACTCCAATGGTTCCGGCATCCGCTACATTATGGGCGTTTGTATAAATATGGTCTAGCAGCGTGCCAGAGGCAGGGCGTGTAATCTCACTTATTGTTTGAAAGACCTCATTTTCTGTACAAAAGTTATTAACCTTGGCCTCTTCAACATCCTTGGCGTTAAACAAGTCAACATTAAAATCGCCTATGTAAATAATTTTCCTGTTCTTAGATACCGGTACTTTTAACTGCGTTAACTTACTATATATAGCATTCTTATCTATGTGTGAGTCAGGCGGCCTGTAGCATACATAAATTTTATATTTTATTATGCCAATTAGTAAATCTACACATAGGATTTCATATTCATCTGTGATAAATGATGAGTCAGCATCTACCGTAGCCGTATAGTGGTCTCTAACATACAACATAATGCCACCTGCACCTTTGTCCCTAAGAGGATAGCGGTCCATTCTGACATATTGATATCCTGGTACAATTAAATCAGCGTCATTATGTGTCGGGTTGAGCCAGGTTTCAACCACTCCTATAATATCTGCGCTCATAATTATTTTAAAGGCATCAACTCGTTTGTGATAAATAGACCTAGTATTCATGCATACGATACGCAGACCTTTTCTGCTTTCAAGCTCATAGAGAGTAATCATTTTATACAGTAGTATGGTGCACATGGGTCATGATGATGGTGATAATGATGAAAATGACAACGATAATTATCTTTGGACATCACTGGTAGGTATGGCAGACTAAGGGCAACAGCACACTCTATGTAATCGTATTAACACTTTATTTAATAACCTCAACTGGGAACAATAAAACATATATACATGAGATGTTGTAATTGTTATGAGGGGTTAACAATTAGTACACAGATATAGAATCAAAAAATATACATACAGACTCGTCATGACCTAGTCAGTCTCTTTGTTATTGCTACTCCACTGAGGGTGTAAATAAATGAAAGTCCCAGAAGAATCATAGAAAATGACTAAAATACCTTTAATTATTATGTCAAAATATAAAAGTGCTCTAAAATGCTCAATCTTTCTCAAAATTATCCAAAAATTTGTTTGGGTATAGAAAATTGTTCCGAGATGCATGCTTGCCAAAAAAGGCAACATTCTGACATATTTTTAAAAGCTATATGCGCAGAAAGATGTCCAGTAGTCCATTCTGCAATGGCCGCGACCTCCTTTCCAGCTATTTCACATACTAAGAATGTAGGTATATATTCTATATCAACATCTGAAAGAGGTGAAAAAGGTAAATCAAATTGAAATATGCATTGGACGTAAATAAACCTTCCCGTTTACGTAGTTAACACCTCAAATAAACATAAATTTACATCTTGGTTACGTAGCTGTGTTTACAGGGGGAGGGCCCGCATGCACGCCAATTTTCAGCCTACTTGGAGGAGAAAATATTGACCCCTCTAACCGAGGGGTAAAAAATATTTCAGGCGCTCCACAAACATTTCATCCTCCCCTACATCCATGCAACAAAAAATGGGTGAAGTGCATTTAATTAGTATGTCGCCCTTACGGGACTAAAGGGCCAGCATAGTTGAGAGAATGCAGTGTTATTCTTTTCTAAAGATTCTTTAGTAACACGGAGTACAGCTCGTGACAGCAATGTGGGTCGTCCTCTATCCTTGGATAATCTTGCAGCTGTAGCGCTCTTTTTTTCAATTGAAAGGTGGCTGTTCTTATTTTTTCCTGGCTGCTGTGTGATACTTGTGATTGATTGAGATGTATCCATTTTGGTTTATGATTTTTTATTTCATTTACACTAATTTACATTATAAAATTGATCAATGACTAGGGAGAGTTTCTTTACTGTCATTGAATGTCACACAAGTTTTCACTCCCTTGAACGGGCAGAGTGCATTTAATCAGTATGTTCCCCTTAAAGGACTAAGGGCCAGCAAGTATGATGGAGGTATACTGTTACAGGGTGCAGTGTCCCATACAGAAGTGTCCAGCAAGCGCAATGAGGGTGCACTGTGAAGCTGCAGTGACCCCAAAAGCTTCCCCACTGTTTTGTAACATCAAGAGGGTCCACTGTAGGTGATCCACCATAGGTCATTTCCGCTTATGTTAAATCTCGATATACATATAAATTGACTAGTCACACATGAAAGTACCATTCCATCTACAACAGAGAGAAGATACTAGCAGGCACCATGACTACTACGTCAGCAACATCAATGGAGGCAGTACAGTTTCTGCATGACATGCCGGGGCAGCATGTGTACAAGGGGGTGGTGCATCTGGCTTCACACCCCGTGCATGTTCTGGACGCCCTACCTGAATTCCAGTTCTCACATGAGGATATCATGGTGGCCACCTACCCAAAGTGTGGTAAGTATTTTCATATATCAAGGGGCAGGAGGGGTATTTTCAAGGAATATCTGTGAAAATGCAATCCCTTGTATTTTTTTTATTAGGTCCTCATTAAGATACAGAATGATCTTCCACGAATTAGTTTGTGACATATTCAAAACAGGTCTCATTGTGGTTCTAATCTATCGACAAATGGACTGTGGACAAATGCCATTATCAATATATAGTGGAAAGAGTAGGGGTAATACCTTTCAAGGTTTGATTTGGGAGTGAAAATTGTCAAAATCGGTTTTGGAGTCAAACTAAGTTTTGGGGTCAAAATCGTCAAAACGGTTTGTTGGGTCAACATCGTTTCTTGGGGGGTTAAAATCAGTTTTTGGGTCAAATCAGTTTTCGGGTGAAATCGGTTTTCGGGTTTAACCGCTTTTCGGGTCTAACCACTTTTTGGGTCCAACCGGTTTCCGGGTCATAATCGGTTTTCGTATTGAAAAGGACCCCAGTGTTACTACAGTTATGCTTAGGAACTGTCAATAAGAGAGGAAGTTATCACTATTGACAGTTTGGTGAAGAACTGTCTACAGCAGTATAATTTACCACTATTGCCAGTTTGAACTAGAAACGGACTCTTAGTTTATTAGATAATGGCTATGAAGGAAGTTTATCAGAAATCCGCCATCCATCACCAGGTAGATTGCCAATCATGGAGGGTGCAGAGTCACTATCAAATATACCTGAAACAGATGCTGTTCTACCACTGGAAGATGATATCTAGCAGGTGATAAATGGGCTTGATGCTCTGAAACCCCCTGTGAGGGGACTTCCAACGTCTTCAGATTGACTCATCAAGTTGTGTCAGATTGTGTTGAATTTGCCAAAAATGGGAGACAACTTACATGCAGATGTACCATGGACCTTTTTAAAATTTAATTGATTTTTTTTAAATTTAATTTTCTTATTCGTTTTTATTTATTTCATTTAACCGTTCATAAACTTGAACGGTATCTCTCAGGGGAAGCACTTACCATTAATAAAGTTTCTTTTGGTTATGCATCCTAAAGATGGCAGTTTCAGGGGCTTGCTTCTCAGTTTTTCAGTTTTCAATATTTTTATTGGCACAAAAAGTTCATATCACATAAGTTTATCACAGTCACCAATCTTGTAAGTACATAATAACAATTAACAATGTGTGTACAAAGTATAGTATTTCGTCGTCAATTGTGTCAAGTGATCAATAGGTCAGGCCGTTCCATGAAGGGGGAGTTACAAATTCTGTCACTAATCAATACACATATTTATATGAATACGTTAGTCATCAAGGTTCTGGCCATATGATGCGGCGAAGTATACCATATCGAATATCACATATCGGAGGTATCTAACCATATGCAGACAATCTTTTTTATACAAAAATCACACATTAGGAATCGGCATGTAAAATGTACAGATTCTGTCTTATTACATTTTATTACATTATGACGGTTATACAGTCCATAAATAGGTATTTTGCCCATATCACCTTTACATATATATATGTATACACTAGTGATTTAGATTCTGAGTTGACTGACCAGTGATAATGTGCTCAGTTACATTAAACAGCCATGCCAAACGCCCTAAAATTTTATCAATTCCGACACAGTATTTGCCAATGTGACCTAATCGCCTCCTGGTGCATAGCTTCTGAGCGACAACTGGCGATTTTTGCCTAATGAGGGTGGCCGGGAAATCGATGCCTGACTGTATAAACAATTATGTCATCCACATGTTTTGTCCATACAGGTACCACTTGGATGTGTGAGGTGGTGGACGTGGTGCACCATGATGGGGACACCAAGATGGCCGCCCGGGCCCCTTTAAACAAGCGCTGGCCGTACATAGAGATGGACCTCCCTACCATGCACAGCATGGAGGTCCTCAAGGCCACAGAATCACCCAGACAGATCAAGACGCATATGGATGCCAGCGTCTTTTCCAAGCAGGTAGGTGAAGGCAATATTTAGTAGGTCCGGTGTTTAACCCTTTAGGGAGCCACTTGATACTTTACGGTTAATAGTCTTTTGTGACCATGATGCAGCGCCACTGCATTAATCATGAACATAGCACTGGCAAGTTACTCAGCATGGGGGCATTAGAGGGCCTATATATTAAAACATGATGTCCTTAAAGAGCTAAATATGTTTTAAGATTTACCGTACCGGCACGATAAAGCGGCGGTTTCAAAAGAGTCTGACAGGTATGGTACAAATTGATTTCCCCTTAAACCCGTATGAAATTGTGTTAAGTAATATTCTATGTATATGTTGATCAAAGCATGTTTATGTCCCTTGTAGACCAAGGCCACCAGGATTTCTAGCTGCATTACAACATAAAATGACCAAGATTATCTCAATCATTTCGCCAATATAAAACCTTAAACTATAAATATTTGTTTAGTACGCAGTTTCCTTATACTTTCAAATGCACAAATGAATTTTTTTTTTCATCTTTTTTTTTCAAATAAATGTAAATATTGTGTCCAGAACCTTATTAAATTTTTGAACATATTTTGAGAAGGTTGTGTTCATGGTGTTCTGTAACAAATTAATACAAATATTGTGTTTCTATCCTATCCCAGGTCCATGAGCAGGGTGTGAAGACACTGGTAGTGTTCCGTAACCCTAAGGACATGCTGGTCTCCTACTTCCACTTCTATCGTATGAATAAGGCCTACGGCAGCTTCAAGGGAACCTGGGATGACTTCTTTGAGGTCTTCAGGGCCAACCAACTCAACTATGGCGACCCTTTAGACCACATGCTCAGCTGGTGGGCACTGCGGGAACTACCTAATGTTGAGGTATTCACCTATGAAGATATGCTGAAGGATAGTCCCGCAGCAGTGAAGCGAGTTGCTCAGTTCCTCGGTAAGCAGTTCACTGATGCTCAAATAGAAGACATTGTGAAGTACTGCTCATTTGACAACATGAAGGAAAACCCAGCAACAAACTACAACTGGACAAAGGCCTTCTCTAATGATATTTCCTCATTCTTCAGAAAAGGGGAAGCTGGTGACTGGAAGAATTATTTCAATGAGGAGCAGAATAAATATGTTAATGAACTTATAGAGAGGAAGTTTTCAGGAACTGGCTTAAATTATTTATTCTCATCTAGAGTCTGTGCTTAATTTCATCAATTTTGTAGCAGTGTTCTCCTGCTTGGTATAGCCTCTGTGTTCATAATATATCTGCTATATGTTCTGTCTTATGTGGTATCCTTTGGTATACATTATTTAGTGTCATTTATAAGTTATGTAACAGGCTTGATATTAGTTTGCCTTTGAGCATACGTGTCATCACGACTCCCAGATCAACTGAACTCTCCTTGCCGTATATATTGCGTAGAGGTGTGAGTTTACTCAGACTGACTTAGCAGCTGAGAAGGTGCTATCTAGTTTAGAGGCTAGATCAATATAATTAAATAGCATTACACATTATGGTTGATTTCACGTGCTACTCAATGTGTTGTTGGATGTGCATGCTAAGAGAGAAACTGACCAAGCTATCAGATCTGTCTCTGCTATATTAATAAAGGCAAAGTTAGTTAAACTGATTGGTTCTGTCATGTCTCACATTGATCATAATCTACCATTAGCCGGTCAACCAGATACTGCCAGCCAGACGGCTACAATAATTTCCATTAATATCATCAATTGTATTTGGTCCAAATAAAGATTTAAGATTCAAAAATATTGAATGTGTGATAGTTTTGGGTGTTTTGATTGGCTGATGGAAATGTATTTGGGTGATGTTCTAAGTGTTGATTAATGAGTGGGGATTGGAGTTCTGTACTGCTCCGACATGCAACCATCACCCATCGAACTATCGCCTGTGGCATCACAAACCAACACATGTTACAGACAGATGATAGCTCTATATAGTAATGATAGGGGCATTCGGTGGTTTTTGTTTTACAAGAAAATATATAATGTAATATGGGGATCTAGTGAAGGAGACTCTGAGAAGTCCATTGCCACAAATCAGAAGAAAATTCATTATCTCTGTAAAGAGCAAAAGCTGTTTGAAGGTGCATTTTCAAACCCCAATCTGCCTAGTCCATTGTAGTATGAGCAGTGGCACTCGCAGCCACACTGTGAGTATGGCACTCATGCATGACAGTCAACACTAGGGTGCATAGTGTTTTTACAACTGCTTATGCATTTGATTTCTCATAGTTGGACTTTCCTAACTACAAGCCTATCATTGCATATTCCCAAGAATTATGAGTCATAATGAATGGCTTGTAGTTATTAAAGCACCTCTAATCAATAGTTTTTATGAAACGCTATGCACCCCACTATTAAAAAAAGTAGTTATCTTGATTTCCTTCAAAATTGTATGTGTCTATGCCTAATATTATGATGATACATTGTACCTTGCACATTGCCATTTATGAAAACCACAGGCCCCTTAATAACACCTACTTCTTCCCTGTAGAATTAGAGGATATAAATCACTTTTCTTGCATAGAATCTCTCCTGTTTGTCCGATTTTAAGGGGCCTAGGTGCGAAATGACCACATGTCAATCTTACTTGTTCCTATGGTCTAAATATTGATGGGCAGACCCATGATTTCGAAGGAAATGACTTCATAGACAGAGCCCTCAGTACACATATATCACCACTGCTGGGACAGTGAGTGGCCCTCTGAGGTGTGTGAGTGGTGGGGCTACTAACAGGCGCCTGTTGGATGTCCCCAGTAATGATCAGTACATAAGCGTACTGTACCCCATGCATTATACTGTATATTAACAGTATGTAAATGTAATGTACTCTGTGCATCCTATGACAGCCATATCTAACAGTAACTGGAGGCAGGCCCCTCCGTTTGTTCCATCATTTTTCATATGCGCATTGCCAACTTAGTTTATGAGGGGTTAACTCATAGAAGTCAATTTGATTCAATGTGAGTGCGACCAAACAGCAGTTTATGTGGAGCCGCAGCGTCCCACAACTAACAGCATTCTATAGAAATAGCTTTGTCATATTACCAATCCTTGGTCAACAAAAATCATCCTTCAAATTTCCTTCAGCACCCACGTACCCAGGCTGATGACCATCTCCAATTTCCATGTTTTTCTCTCATTCCCCTATGTATCCAGATTTTAACCCTTCCAGGGCGGCCAAAAATTGATGCTGCTAGCTGGGAGGGCGAGCCTCTTTGCAGGAGTTTTCCCTAAGGATGAGCCTATGCTAAATCCCATAGAGTTATGATGACTATAGTCAATGCTGGCCCTGCCATGGCATCAACTATAGTCGATGCTTGCCCAGCCATGGCATCGACTATAGTTGATGCTTGCCCACAAAGGGTTAAGACCTCCGGGTTTAGAAAAAGCACTTGAAGATCTGCCGACAATCCATGGTAGTCTGGATCCAATCCGCTCAGGGTTTCTGGACCTACTACGTTCAGCCCATACTCCCCACAGACCGGAAAGTTCATGCACACGGGGTATAACACTGTGGCCTCCAGTCTCCAATGATAATCCAAGTGAATAACACAGTCCGAAGTAACATATGCAAGGTTATCTCCCAGTGGTATCCTGACCGCTCCTCCTGGGGGTAACCGAAGGGACACTCGGCCTTGAGTTCTCGGTACAAAGTCCCGTACAAAGTATCCCTGCTAAGCTGATATACGCCGGCCATCCAACGTCCTACTTTCACGTCCCGCATTAGCTGCATCTGTCCATCTCACCATGGACTTAAAAAAAATTAGCCCTCATCGGGTTCCGTCTCATCCTTCTCCCAGAGCCAGGCATCAATTTGCTGCCTGGAACCATTCCACTCACTGAACTTATGCCCGAAACAATTTTCTAAGCGCCAATTCTGATCATCGACCAGACCCTGGGCGTCTGGAAGCTGCCTGATAAAGTAGTTGCGTGACGTTTCTGCCTCCTCCTTCGTCTTCTCAGCAGCCACAATTTTGTCGGCCACTCTCTGATCGGCGGCCTCCTCCAATTCTGTCGAATGTATATCGAAATACATCGGAGGGACATGTCGGTCACCATATTGCATCTCCTTGACATGTTCATGGAACTTGTCCTGCAACTGGTTAACTTTGGCCTGCTGAATCTGGAAAGATACCAGATTCGCTGGCTGGAAGTAAATCACCTCCTTTGCTTTGACAATCAACGCGTCATCTGGAGAGGGTGTCTGCTTATGCTGACGCTTCTCTTTGGGAGCCCCTTTCGGTTGGTTTCCAGCCTTCTTTGGTTTCAGGTTGGGGCCCAGCACTTGGGTGTCTTCTCTGGGGACCAGAGTCCCATCTGGGAACTCCTCACCATAGGACACCTCGGGCTGATCCGGCTCATCCTCTTCTGTCGCTTGCACAGACGAAGTGGTAGCAACCCCGGTCCTAACTTCCAGTCGACCTTCCGGGAAGTGATGGTCACACCACTGGTAACTGGTGCCACCCTCTCCAACACGGAGACGGTCCTTCTCCCCACTCGCTTGGTTTGGACCAGCCTCTTGGGCTTTCCCTTGTCTTTGTAGGCATTAAACTCTTGAACAGGGGACCCGGTTCGATGTAGAGCTTACTGCCATCGTGGTTGATCTTATAGTAAGCCTTACACTTACCAGATCCGGTTCCACCGAATCCCTTGGTGTTACCCTCCTTGATGCCTACCGAGAAGTTATTCCACAACTGGTTGTGGACCCTCAGAACCCTTGGAGCCACGGTCGCGAGACCAACACTGTGCTTGCCAATGATAGGGCGAGCAATCTCTCCCCTCCGAGTGTTCATGGTGCCCATTGGGCAGTCCATGTTCTTTTGACCCGACCCGGTGATGGTAGAGTAGTACCGGGTGTAGTGATGCAAGTGCCTATCATGCGCATGCCTCATATACCTGAGCTTTGTAGGCCAAGTCTTCGGGCTATCAGAAGACTTGTTCTCCTCCTGGCAAACCTGGAAGGGGCACGTGGTGTCTGGACTCCACCGAGCAACTGACCACCAGATCTTCGCTTCATGCATTTTGTTATAGTACTCCAAGGAGGACTTCTTAACCTGCTGCAGAACCCGCCCATAGTAATTCTGGACAGATTCATGAAATGGATCCTCTTTCATCCACTCCTCGTCGTCCGAGAGTCTGTCCTTAACTACAGCCAGTGGAGCCTTACTGCACTAGCTGTTCAGTTGGCAATTGCCACACACTGGGGCTTAAAATATTTGAAATTTGAAGCCACGTTAGTCTGGATATTAGAGATGAGGATCTCACGCTGTTCTTCCTTGCTCTTATTCTCTAGAGCCTCCAGCTCCTTGTCCACCTCCTCCTTGGTACCCCCACTCTTCAGCGCAATTGCCCGAGTGGCATTGCGGAGCATGGTGTCCCGAACCATTTCTTTCTGCCGAAGCCTAGTAGCTTGGCTCAAGGAAGCCGAGGCTTCCTGCGCCACTTGTTCTAAGCCACTCGTTCACCAGCTATCTTGGCATCCTCCTTAGCTTTCGCCAAGGACTGTGCTAATATGCCAGTGTCCTCCTTACCCTTCTTCTTAGTATACATTCGGTGTACCAGTCTTATACTCGGAAAATGTTTCCAGATCTGAGTCTGCCCGTACGGCCTCAGCCATCTCCTCTGCGGTGTTACCAGCATTTATAATCTGGTCCATCTGGGTATCCACCTCCAACTGCTGGATAGCGTCCATCAGGGTAGTAGGGAACCATTTCGGGAATTGGTCCCCCAAAGCCTCCAGCCCCCCATAGGTGGTCAGTTGGGACAGATCACCCACGAGTTTCCTTTGGTCCTCATCCAACTTATAGAGCAGAGCTCGCCACAAAGCGGGTGGAGTACCGTCCTCCGGAGGGAACTGTTCTCCCATTGGTTCTTATGGCAGAGATTTACCACCGGTAGCCGTGTCCAGCTTACTAGCCTCATCCTCCTCCCCGTCCATCTCCTCTACCTCCTCCTCTGTGGTCGCTGTATCCACCACAGGCTGCTTACGGGATCTAGGTGCCGGAACTTTGAATTCCGGCTCCTTAGGCAGAGGCGTAGAAAGCAAATCTTCAGCAAACCAACTTTCTATATCGGCCGTTATGAATGATGTATCAGATGCACACTTGTATATTGTATTGTATAGAAAAGAAGTATTTGAGCCCCCTTTAGTTCTGATTGGGGGCCCAGGCCCCTCTGTATCCACTCTTTCCTATGCGAGAGAATTGGAAATTGTGTGAATTTTATTAAGGTCTTGACAAACTTGTGGGGGCCCAAACATATTCAGGCACCCCCCTCCTCAGTGATTGGGGGGGCCCGGCCCCCCCCTTTTCCTACGCCACTGTTAGGCCCCTTCCCAACCTAACTGGAGTTGTCGTTGTAGCAGGAGGAGTTACCTCCACCGGTTTCGGCGCGAGTGGTGGCTTTCGGGATGGAAGGCTTCTTCAGGGGGAACCTTAGGTTTAGGGGTGACATACTACAATAGTTATGTGTATCCTGTGTTATATGTTAGGCATTTTGTTATATGTTAGGCATTTTGCATCTGGAAATTTGTGAAATTCTACTTTTAGATTGGTGTGTTCTTTGGAGTTTTGGGGGCATATTTCCTCAGAAAAACTTCATACTTCTATCATTAGAATGGTATATTTTGAGGTTCTTCAAGAAGATCTGCTATTAGATATATGTATAACTGATCTATAGTCTTCCCTTGCTGTTGGTAAACTACATGATTAAGATTTCAAAGTACCTGTATACTATTAGACAGATGTATTCTGCTGGGTTTGAAAAGAAAGATCCTGAAAAAGTATTTCAATTTAGTGTTCTTTGGAGTTTTGGGTCATACTACCCCAGGGAGACTTTGGATTACCATCTTAGTAATCTTGAAAAGATTAATTTAGAAAATTCCCCTTCCAATTAGTGCTTTCTGTAGTCTTGGAGGAGAACATTGGATTTCTATCACTAGATTGGAATATTTCGAGGGTTTCGGGGGGACATATTGCTCCATGAAATCTTACTGTGGGTATGTTGCTCCAAAGAATATAGGAATTTAACTTTCAGATTGGTGTCTTCTGGGGGCATAATTGAATGAGGAGAATTTTGATAGTCTACCTCTAGATTGCTGTATTCTGAGGGGTCTATGAGTAAATTGTATGTCTGTGTCACATTTTCCAAGGACCCTGTTGCACATTTTTATGCGACAAAGTGACAGCTGCCCCTGATGTCTTATCTGGGGCTCAGTGCGTGGATGTATGGGTTGTCCCCGGATCCCTTTTATCGTTTATATCAGACTTTGGTTCCCCCCTGCCACTTATTGCAGGAATTACTGTACAGGGTTGGTAGAATTGAGTTGAGGGGGAGGGGGTTCAGAACAGATCTATACAGTGACAACCCAATAGCAAGTCACTTGGATTCAATGTGAGTGGGACCAAACAGATTATGTGGAGGGGCAGCTTCCCACAAGTAACATATATAAAAATGGCTTTGTCATATTACCACTCCTTGGTCAACAAAAGTCATGAAATTTCCTTCAATAAATGTTACATTCCCAGTAAACACAATTCAGTGTTGATCTAAAATAGCAGAAGCTCCCTGGACTCACCTGACCAGTGGTAGAAGCCCCCTTCACTCACTGATAGGGACAGAATTACGCCCGCTAAACTCACCTGGTCGGAGGTGGAAGGGAAAGCATCGGCTTCATTCACCTGACCCATTAAACATAGATGAGAGGTAGAAAAGTGGTTTGGAATATTAGACTGTTTTTTTTAGAAATCTATAAGATTTTTTTCGCCTGTACCACCTGAAACCTGTAACTGACAGTGTGGAGCTATACAAGACTCAATTTTGTTCCCTATTCTAATAGGCAGGAGATTCAACTTCTCTGTTCCATTTGCAACCTATAGATGTACATGTTCATAAAAAAGACACAAAAAGAAAAAGTTCACATATTTATCCACTTTATTATCATATTACCACCTCCCAGCCTGACAGAACTTGTGGAGGTCAAGAACGAGAGGTCAAAGTAAGATATCCAATGGTAGAGTTGGAAACTCTAATGCTCCCTGTGGTTGTGGGTTAGGGATGGGCACCGCCTTGTTTAACCACCAATACAGGAGTTATGTCACAAAACTACCACACATCCACTTGGGCTCCATATAAAAAGACAGTGGATTCTTTGTTTTTCACTCTATATTTATTCCCATACCATACATTTTCTTCCATTCGGCTTTACCGTGACAAATAAACATTGATATATAACACAATCATCATCCTTGTCAATTCAGATATTTATGATGATGATCGATCACCGATAATCAACAAGCCTATTCACCAATATTTATGTCTGTACACATACCAATATTTATACATGGAAAGCAAATTATACAGCGGAACGGGAACTATGCACATCACATTTTAATCTAAAGAAATAATGCAGGTCCTTACACAGATCTCCCTAACTCGGGGCCCTCTGTACGCGTGGTACGTTATGTATATATGTACTTGTACCAACACACAATCTGACCTGGTGTATATACGCCTGGCTCACACCTACAATCTCATCCAGTCAGTGGTAGAGCGAGTGGATCGAGGCACGGATCACAAATCTCAGTGCCCACTGCAGACAGCTTTCAATCTAACCTACCACCACTGATTCAAACCCTCACATTGTACTGCCAACACAATCTCGTATCATCATCACTTGTGACAACAGTCAGCATGGAATCAGGGTGGAGGTGAATGGTAGGTGTACCAATGCCATACGCACCAAGAATCTAGTTCGAATAGTGTAGAATATGAGCAAAATATTTATCCTAGTTAGTGTTAGGGTTACCCCATTTTGGGCTGTTATTTTTGAATTTCTATGAAATGCTCAAAGGATATTTATATGGTTTGCAGCCCCCCCCCCAAAAAAAGGAATTTTTAAATGATCAAATTGTTTCCTAGAGTCCTGACATGTGTTGTGTATTGTGGCACTTTTTACACCAAATGCTCTTGGTTCTTACAAGCATCACCATACGCAATCTTGGTGCGTATACCACTGGCCGGCACGCCAAAGGATAAAATAACTCATGATTATTTTCTTTGCATCTCTCCACCACTTTTAGCTCACAGATAAATATATGTAGGTGTTTTAATACAAACCCTCTTAAATGGCCAGGTCAACAGGTGGAATTTTTAAAAACTCAACAAAAATATCAGCAATCAGATTGGAGAAACAGTAAAACAGATCATTAAGGATGAAGTAGGAGTTGCTTCTAGTGAAACTCATTACCATACTGAAAACGGGTTTGTGTCTACCACTGAAAAGTATAACATTGTCTATATAAAAAATATTGTCAGGCGAAGAACCACTGTGTTTCTTTACATTGATGCAGTTAATGAGACAGACACAAAGAAATGTTATCCGTAGTCATTGCGGTGGTAATACTGTTTGCAGAATTGCAGTTTAGGTTATTTCATGTATGTAATTTAAATGCAATGAAATGCTACTTTTCTTGACTGAACACTGCTTTAAATTGACATTAGACAAATACTCTCAAATATACTGCAAATTATAAATATGCTATTTGACTTAGATGTAGAACCACACAAGAATTATATCAAATATCCTTCCATAGAAGAAAGATATTGCATGAAACAAACACCATTCTCATATTTCTTTAAAATTTTATAATTGAATGATTGTGAATTGTAATTGGCAAGACATTTGTGTCACATTGAGTGACAACTGATACTGTTTCACTATTACCTCTAGTACTAAACACCCTGCAGCGTTCAGTCACACATAGCTCTCTATGTCTACACAACCCAGCTATGACCTTCTTTGAGCATTATAACAAGCGGAAATAAACAGTGGCCCAAAGCACTTAGTGGCAGCTACCGCAATAAGCCAGGAAGCAAATGCTAATAGCTCAGAGGATAAAGGCTACTTTTGTCCTGGTACTGCGGTTATTGTTTCGTTTTTATTCATTTGAGAGTGAAATAAGGTATGCGTCCGGAATATCAAGTATAGCCTGCGATATCTCGATAATCAAGTGTTGGGTCAATGTGCAATGAAACAACATAGTACGGTGCAATCTTTCGGGTTGGACATCTCAACAATTTTAATTACAGTAAGCAAAATAATATTCACCAAAATTGTTCCAAAAATGCCTATTCGTGTGCCTACAGGTAGGTTTTTATTAGCAACAATTTCACATGTAGCCTACAAAATGTGGCGACTATACTATGTGAAATGCATTCGTATGCTATGAATCAAAGTTAATAATGCCATAGGTTTCTATTTTGCCAAAGTATTACCATAAGTCTTTTTTCACAATGTCCATGATTCATTAATAGTGCATGTCATGTCCTCTGTTTTTCATAATAGCAGCTGAGGTCTGGAGTCCTTTGTTATGACATAACTGATTCTGTTAATATGGGGCACTTGCAGTGTAACAATTCTTTTATAGTGGTAGCCTAAATACTTAACATGACTGTCAAGATTGATGCCTGGTTGTGTATTTCTGAGACAACTCAAACAGAATCAGATTGAAGACTAATGGGATTTAAATATGATGATGATTTCTTGACTGTATCCTATGCAAAAAGCACCCAAGGCCCTTGCAACATTATTTCATCTGCACTTTAGTAGTTAAGCGTTAATTGTTTCCAGATTTGTGAAAATTAGGGCGTTTTCTATTGTAAAAAGCCCTAAAAGATGGGTGCTTATTATTTTGAATATATATATTTTGAATATAGTCCTTAATTTGTAGTTGAGTTGGAAAGATTCTGTTTTTTGTTGCAAACAGTTGAATCTTTTGTCAATATGTGGTGATGAATCACACTGAAGAACAGATCAATCATACTGAAAGTACAGCCATTATCTTGATTACGATACGCGTCATGAACGTTACTAATGACTCATAACTCATTTACTTGATTTTGGTATTCCCTCTGATAACACTCATTCATATAACTTATCTAGTACAGTCAATGTACATCAACAGCGCCTTCTGTCAAACCTAAAAAGCCAGGTACCTATTAGATAGAGGGCATCATTCACCCTTAGTGAAGAAATGTATACAGTCACAGAGCCTTTATAACTTGTTGCATGTCAAATAAATTGCCTTCAATCTCACATGTACCATATCACACACTATGAGATGTTCAGCTATATTCTAATCAGTATTTTTCCTTTCGTTATTTTTCACTTATTCCTTCAATACAGACTTAATGGTAGCAATACACTACAGCAGAAAAATGTTTTTCACTAGACTCACACCTTACAAATATCTTCATTTTTCTGATAAAAAATGTTGTGGAGATTTAATATGCCAGTACATTTTTCCTGTGATGCGGCAGAAATATAAAGAACAACAACCTTATAAAAATCTCTTTGTATGAAGAGGTCATCTGCAGACCATAACAACTAAACTCTGCTGGCAAATGCAACACACAGTTCTCTTTACAAAATATTAATCCATGAATAAGAAGAAGTTTGCTGAATGCAACAACAGGTTTAAATAGGAGTGTTAATGCAAAAAAGCATCCATGTCATCTCTCACCTTCTCTACCTTTCCCGAAAATTAGATACAACTAAAACAGTCTGATATATGAACAGCCCTCATGCATTGAGGTGTCTTTAAGCTGCATACATTCATTCAGTTAGCCTACTATAAATCAAATATACATATTTAGCATGATTGTATACAAATAAAAATGCATAATAAAGCAAGCTTACATTTAAGGTCCGGCCTTTATGAATATGACTAGTACCTTATATCGGATATCAATAATAAATACTTATTCATTGATGATTGGGACCGCACATATTGCGACTACCATTAATCTCTGCACATAATGTGACCATACAACAATGCAGCCTGCTACAGATAAGCCCACATAAAGGCATGTTTGGCAGAAACTTAACCACAAATTAATACTTCTTCTCTTTCTCCAGTCAATATACTGCACCAGCAACCAATCTTACTCTTTAAAGAACTCTCCATTGAGTAACAGGAAAGATGCAGTCTTGGTTCAAAGAACTGGTGAAAGATCAAATCCATGATTAATAGATGGGAACATTCATTTCTTGTATGCAGTCACCACTATTAGAGTGTTGAGACACCTGCATTGAGTTGAGGGAGTAAGAATGTTTGTTGATAATACTTTGCAGTGTAACACAACAGAATGAGACAGTATTGAAGATTTGGTTGTTAATACACCATATCTTCCAGCATGGTTTACGCACCTCGCTTTTTTCTCTCCATCCCCATGCCAAAGTAGCCTTCATATTATTCTCTGTATGAATGATATCATGGTGAGGGAACACTTAATCCAGTTCTAGCTCGGTCGGGCTTCTGTGCATCTTATAAGCTCTCCCGTTTGTCTATAAATACAACGCGGGTAGGGAGGATGCAGTTTTTAAGCACTGCCCGAAGCTGTCCCCCTTCAGACACATTCCCTCCTGCTAAGGCAATGATGACATGTGAAAATGGCCACAAACAGGAACAGGCAGCAGCTTTCGCACAAAGAAAATCTTTGTATTTGAAAAAAGCTGGCGCCGCAGCCATGGATGTACTAAAAGTATGTCATATCAAAGGATGGCAATGTACACTGAGATACAGGCAAACTGAGGACCTCCCTCACTGGGGGTCTCCACTGTCCTCTGGGGGAATATAAGGTTTCTGTATGCTACAAAAGTGCTGACATGTCTGTGTAAGGGGCCTTGCAGTAGTGATCAGCAGTCGGCTCCGGGTGCTCCTTGGGTAGCAATCACCATGTATGGGCGTGTGCATATTGTCCGCTCCAAGACATGCATGCATGCATGTCCGGTGTAGAAAAACGTTAAAAACTAAGATGAGTATAACCTATGTATTAACGCCATGAGTGCTGACCTTCCATCTCCAATCATCGCATTCACTACCTCAATCATTCTACTACTTCATTCTCTCCGACCTGTACTGTTTTAAATCCGATATGGGAGAGTCACCTATACACATATATATCTTTCTGGAATAACTTCAGTTGCCAATCAATGTTTTCGCAGCCCATTTAAGGAGAAGTTGTTCAGCACTCAGACTGTGGTTGTCATCCCTCAAATAGAGCGCTTTGGTTTGTGACTAGCATCTCGATGAGCTCCCGCTCATATTTACTCGCAGTGAGACTTGTTAAGGGGTCCGTCTCAGGGGACCGAAGCAAGGTAGGTGCGAAGACAATGGCTAGATTCTCTGAGCTCATCATATTACGCTGTTGATGCTCAGTTGCCCTGAAAGTAAACATTTCTCTGTTAGATATACTTAAACTTCCTGAGACAGTCAGTGAAACATAGTTAAGCTATTCTAAATGTAGTGCAAAACATGTATATGTGCCAACCTATGGTGGTGAACTATGAGGCACTTGAGTTTGTAGTAGAATATAATAATACCCTCAAAGTATGGTAGAGCAAGAAATTCTACTTAAACCCTCAGTGTGATGGATTGAAAAATCATACTTATAGTTTGAAGTGTGGTGAAGTATAAAATCCTACCTAAACCCTCAAAGTGTGGTAGAGTGAATAATCATACTTAATCCCTCAAAGTGTAAGACCATACTTACCATAATGAAAAGTGGTAAATCCTACTTATGTCCTCAGTGTTGTAGAATGGAAACTCCCTCAAAGTGTGGTAGAGTGAAAAATTCTACTTTAAACCCTCAGAGTGATGAGATTATAAAATCATACTTAAAACCTCAAAGTATGGGAGTGTAAAATCATATTTAAACCCTGTGTGGTAGAGTGTAAAATCTGAGGGTGTGACCTACCTGTGAAGATGCGCCATGAGGTACTTGAGGGTGTGGTAGTGGGCGGGGGGCAGCTGCAGCAAGGCCTGCCGCAGCATCTCTAGCCGCTCATCCAGCATCAGGTGATCTTGCTCTACAAGTGCACAAAGTTTGAATATTTGTATTGGCTACAAATCATTGTATAAATACTCTTCATAATACAGCCTTATTTATATTATGTTATAACACAAAGTATACCACATGAGCATACAGCTAAAATACATGAGTGCTTTACATAAGTTGTATTTTACAGAATCTGATGTAAGTATTCCTTATTTGGAATGTCAATATATATTATGATTATTAGGTACAGCATCTTCTTTACTGCAACATTTACTTCACTGGGCAAAAATGTACAGTTAACACTCATGCAGCCACCTCACCCATGTGCCCCCTTTCTCATAGTCCTAAGGGTGGCTTCATTCAAGGCACATGTAGTTGACTAAACATAGTGAATAAATGTAAAATTATGCAGCACAAGTGCCCTGGTTTTGCCCTATGATAGGACTGACTGGAACTGTGAAGGACCCTTTTTCTTATAGTTGTTTGGAACAAGGTTTAAATTCTGGTTAAAAATTTGTAAAAAAAATTTCGTTAAAAATTATACTCACTGACTATATCCAGCACCTTGTAGTATACATCAAATGTGATGAGTGGAATTGGGAGGATACGGAAGTAGAGTTTGAGGAGAGACGTGATTGTGTTTATGTCCTTGTACTTATCTTCGCTTATGTCGGTAAGCTCGCCATCTGTAAATCAAAACATAAAAGAATCTTGTTAAATATTTCTTAGAAATTCTGTTACATAACTGTGACACCACATGAGGGTTACTGGTATCTTTTTTAATATGTCTGCCAATTTTATTTCAAGTTTTTTACAGAGGCTGCAAAAAATTAGCATGGAGCATTCACAAATTTAGTAGTTTTTTACAGTACAGAAATATAATTTTTTCTTAGTTTATAGTGCAATATCAATTCTGATTTACAATAGAATGTTCATGAATGGTCTAGAATGAACCAAGGTATATAAATAAAAGTGAAGAAAAAGCGTACCTTTGTCAAAGGACATTTTAATTGCCTCTACATCATCGTGGAAACCCGCAACACGATATATACCCTCCGCATCCACACCTGAAAAGACATTTACATTAATTTATATTTTACTTCATCAAGCTTCCTTTTCACAATATATGGTGGAACAAATCAGATCAAACACTTTATCAGAGTAAACAAGTTCTGAAACATGGTTCAAATTACCTAATGTAGATACATTTGGCACACTTCAATTACAATTCAATTTCACTTTCACTTCATTACACTTACCTCGAGCCTCAATCTCTTTGATACACATTTCAACGACAACTGGAATGAGAGTATTCTGTGCCTTGACGAGGGTGGTGAGGTCCACCCCGAACATACGTTTAACATACTTCATGTCCGGCATGCAGTCGTTCGGCACCTTCTCTGAACACTTCTTGTGAGCATTGAAACCACAGTCTGAAAGGAAATGCCAATATATTGAGGTATAGTAGAAAGTTATAGTGATATAGAAATGACAAAATGTAATTAACTGTCAACCAGTCTTTTGGACCTATTTTTTCTCTCTACTAATTAATTCCATGCCAAAAACATGTTACAGTTATATTCAATGTTCACACATATTCAGAACAGTATTTATTACATTTAGTCTTTTGGATTTATTTCCCCTTTGATATCTGTCTTCTTTTTTTTTAAAGAAAAGGAACCTAAATAAGGGTCATATCTGCCTATTGTAAGCACAAAGTGCATTTATTAGTGTGAACAGTGTAAATTCTGATAATGCTCACTTCACGGTTTATTGTCATGGAGTCGTTTTTATGGACACTCAAGCAGAGATATTGGAACGGACATGTCTAAAGTGATAATTGAGAGGTTATTTACCCTGACACTTGACTCCTTGTGCGATAAGCCCCCAGAGGAAATTGGCGCAGAAGTCACACCAGTGGGGGCCTTTAAATGTATGCAGCTGCAACCAAGGATACAACACATATGCATGAAATAGTAATTCTTTATTAACAACTATTCCCAAGACTGGTAACCAAAATTAAACTTTCCAAAAAGGCTAATATAAACATTTAACAAAAACAAAAACAGATTTGAGGAAATCATGTTCAATATGACTAGGAGATGATTAAATTTGAGCTAGATATCATTTCCCTAGTAAGAATAATAAAAGCTATATTAGATCAGTAATATTATAACATATTGGAATATTAATTGGTTCGAAATTTGAATAGAGTAAATATAACAAAAGAAAAACAAATCATATCAAAATGAAATAAAATTTGTAGTGTAATTATCTTTTAGTGTGAACCAACTTAAACCGTGATTGTTAATATCTAGACCACACTGCCACTGACAACAACCTTAATAGTTAGTACATGAAAACTATTTCAATTGGCATGCATATTATCAAGATACAGTACTGTATGTAATAAATGTATTAGATTAAGACGAAACCAAGATAAAATGTAAGGCAGCACTAAAATGGACAGATATGAATGCATGCCAGAGAAGTCTGTAATGTGTTATTTGGACTACAAAGCGCTTACTCTGTAGCATTCATATAATTTCACTTCTGAAATATGCAGATTAATCCATGATACGAGCATAGAATCATGCATGTTCACACAAATCTTTATACTAATAATGGTCACAAACAAAGGCTGGTAAAGAAAATGTTAATACATATCCTCTTTCAGTTAAAATATTAAATATCAACTTTTTTTTCAAAATTTGAAAACTTAAAAAAACTTTCAGAAAAAGGAGAATTAATTCAAAATTATTTCTCTCAGAGAAAAAATAAACAAATATAGAGAAGATACTAATTATGCAATCAGACAATAATTGCTTACCTTGGAATACATGATATACTTCTACTCACAATTGTCAATACATTATCTTCTTCTAATTACTTAAGAAATACATTTTTTAACCCTTTCCCTGCCGATACTGCATATATGCAGTACCACTGTAAAACCGATACTGCATATATGCAGTACTGTATTTTAGTACCCAAAAACCGATACTGCATATATGCAGTACCAGGGCACTATCTGTAGTGTAGTGCCGGTTTTAGTCGGACATATTCATCTGCAATATCCCCGGTGGTTGGAAACAATTTTTCAATAGTTAAGCGGCAGGTAAAGGGTTAAAGAATAAAATTTTGGGCTCGTATGGAGAAGAGCATGAGAAAAAACAAATAATGGGTACTCGCAAACAAAATGTATAACTTATAGGAATCTTAAAATAAAGTTGAAAAAATATGAAGTTACATGCAAACCAAACTATAAACTTACATTCAAAATATTAATTCATGAATAGATCCTTTTTGGAATGAACTAACAAGATCAATGAAAACTGTGAATGTAGGGAATATATTGATCAACATGAAGATATGAAATGAACAACAATGCAAGAAACACATACAACATTAGTTAACCATCACCCATGTATATTATACGCTACACAAACTATATGTACAAGCGAGTTAGAAGGACTGTGACTACTCTGGTTAGATATATTTCCACAATCCATGAACGCTTCATCGCAAAGCAGTAAGGAGTTCATGAAAGAGATGATATCTGATAGATTTAGTTAATTAGAGGCAGTAGAAAAGGCACAATACACCACAGCTAGCTAACATACAGAATGCCCTCTCGCAGCGTCAGTGTTTTCCTCACGTGGGTGATAAATACGAGTAAATCAGGGGTCATGGGGATACAACTGCAGTCAGGGCTTTAGGCAATGAGGATTTCTGATTGGTCGATTGAAAATATTTCTTGCGTATGAATATAGAATTATCTATATTTTCAAGTTGATCCCCCACACGGTATAAATGCAGAAAATTTAACTCCATTTTGGATGATATTGTTTCTGTCCTGCCGACATGTAAGACCCGGCTCTTTCCGTGAAAATTTTGGAGATACATAGATATACCAGTACATGGCATAAACTTTAATCTACATCAGATTTATCAAAAAGGTGTTCATGAAATACATGACATTTGAATATTTTAGATACAAAGTTCCTTCAAAGCTTTTGGTATGGTAATTATCTTAAAAGAGGTTCTACTCTATAATTCCGTAGAAGCTGACTACAATGTTTGAGATGACTACACATAGCATTAATGAATAGAAGAACGTAAATAGCGTTATCCGCATCAGTACCTCCAGTCATGCCAAGCGCTCTAGTGGAGCATATTAGAATGTCGTTCTTTTTTAATATCTCAGAAATACCGTTAATAAATATGAGTCAGAGAGAACATGAATTAGGAAGTTCATGCTTTTTGGTAAATGCTATAATGACCAAGGAATATTTTTTTAGGGTTTGGGGAAGGAATGCATATAATAGGGAACCCCAATTGAGTCATTGCTATGCCACTGACATAAGCAGAGGGGAGGGGGAATGCAGAAAGGTATAATATATTTAATCTAGAAGGTTGACTTCATTGGTGTAAGCTTAGACCGTAGCTCAAGCAACATAGATAACATTGATTATAGTACAACGGTATAACTTCATATCTAATTTTGTCGCTTATTATCACATTATTCAAGCAACCATATTATGATCTAGCCTAGGGATTTCCAAACCCCAGCAAGCAATTCTAGTAGGGCTCTTGTACCAGCCTACTGGTCTAGAGGGTGCATATCCAAGGGCTGTATCTTAAAAGGTGTTTCATCTAACCCAATACTAAAGCAGGTAAAAAATTATAAGTACTCAAAGTTCAAAACCAATTTCAATTCATCAAAAGTACTTTTGAATACATGAAAACAAACCAGCTCATAGAAATTTGGGAGAGGGTCCCATCTTTGGACAATAAAAAATAATTTCATCTAATATCTCCCCCCCCCCCTTTTTTTTAAAACATAAACACCACTGTCTTCCAATAGAATTTAACCAAGGTTTGGGGATGCAGACAAACCCATACAACTGAGAAGCATGCCTCCTCCATACACCGGAGCGGGATGTGTCAGACTGGCGAGGAGCGACACACTTATATAACACTCCCAGAAGTGGGGAGAACACTGAGGTGCCACCAGAGGGCGACTGGTCCAAAAAGATGTCGCTGACCTTAAAGTTATGCGGCTTTTCGCATCCCATTACTTCCATGTAGTCCGTACACCAAGAAACACTACTAACTTTGAAGTTGTGCTGTTTCTCGTAGTTCTGAATTTGCACACTAGGGGGCGGACTGCTGGGGGGAGTCGAGAAGTGTGGCTCATCTAACATCTGAAACAGGCACCAGAGGGCAGGGTTAGATCAAGGTCAAGGTCATTCAGTCAGTATCAAGGTCATTCAATCAGTGACATCAACTCTGTAGGGTATTATATATAAAGTGGTTGCAAATGTACTATTTCAAGTCATTCATTTGTGGTGAAATATAGGAAAATCCTAATCAAAATTGTTCTTTTCATAATGAAATAAATGTCAGTCTTCTATTTTCATATCTAGAACCCTTAGTACAATTTCCTTTTTAATAAGATGTTACTTATTGTTAGGAGACCATCCAAGTTTTTCTTAAACTTCATACACCACTTTCATGGAGATACTCTTATACCACCTATAAATGAAGTTATCATTAGCCCTTTTACTTTGTTCATGAGTACTAAAACACCCAATACCCATTTTAACAAGGAGGGAAAAGTATTATGTGTTAACATCTTTTGAAAAAATAAAAAAATAAGAATGTAATGGCATTATGAGAAAAGTAGTTACTGGTACTCTAAAAACTACAAGGTTATAAAGTCACTTCTGAAAAAATGCCTAATATTCTATGTAAAAGCAGTGTTCTATACATGTATATGAAATGTCCAATTCCAAAGCTTATAAACTGCGATTTCTGTAATCAAGCTTGTGTCATAGTAACACATAAAAAGCTGCTTGATGTGCTTGTAGCAGGCAGCAATTACAGACAATGCCAATTTTATTTTATGGCATCTTACATACATAAATGGCTGGTGGAGAAAGCTGATTTCATCTTCAAATGTGTTTACTAGGCCAATCTATGTAAGAGGGCGAAAAAAAATCATATTGGTCAGCTTCTCCTTTTCCTTTTTTTCCATCTGGTGAACTTTTCAATTACTTAAAAGTAAGAGTGTAGCAAAAACATTTCCTATTTTTACAAAGGACACCTTTCAAATTACACACACAATCCTTATCCCTTAACACTTCAAACTACTATAAAAAGTTACATCACATCTTCAACTGAGAAAGCTTTCCTGAAGTTTCTTTTTGAGATGAATAAAAATACACAACTAGTATACAGAAAGAGCTACTATGAAAGTTATTTTGTAAGAGGAGAGTATAAGTGTATTATTGTACAATTATGTTATATATCAATTGTGTTTCACATTTCATAAGGAGGGGTGAAAGACAGGAAGTAGTTTGAATTTATCTGTACCCAGTATCAGATCTTATTTACTATACTTTGGTAAAAGTTGTACTCTTTGTGGCAAGGAACTAACAAGTCTTTCAAAAGATCTGTCTTTAGCCACAAAAGCATGCTACTTGTGAAATGGTATTTAAGGTGTTTATATCATATACAGAAGGAATTATTTTCTGACTATCTCAAAATGTTGATCTGTCCCAGATTTGATGCCCTTGATTCGTCAAGCTATACTATTTCTTAAAAAGTACCCTTACTACTCATGATACGTATAGCTTCCAACCCTCTAAGGGCCACAGAGTGCTTTAATGTGCTATATCCTTTGTTTATGATGCATGACTGCAGCTCTGGCAAATTACTCACAAGGGCTGCGTGCATGCATCATGACGACACAGGACATATCGCTGTAAAGCACCATGCAGCCTAAGCAAACATGGTTTATGGTTAAAAATATTTTTCATCATTCAGTCACTGCATACAACATGCAAACAGTATTTCTATGAGACCTTAAACATATTCAATGTTAATGTAAGCAAGCTGCTCGATGTACTCTGGCAGTTGTACATTGGACAGGATATCAGCAGAAGGTTAGAGTTATTCATGATGCACGAGAGAGCGCCACACATCTTATGCAACTAGAATCTGACAAAAGTAACGCCTCGGTTGAACAGACATTTCCCCCAGCCACCTAAAATCCTTCAAGGTATACACACCGTTTGTCACCGATGATGAATATGGGAAACTAAAAAATGGATCTAGGGCTAACAAGGAAGCTTTTGCTGCTTCTAGTTGATGTAAATTATTCATTTGTATAAAAACAGACAAGGCTTTAGCTCCATGTTTTAAGACTTAATTGTAGAAAAGTTGTTCTATATGTCTATTTGAGATCTAATTAACTGGACAAGACTTTTTTAGTGCCTTAGGAGTCTAAAGGTAAAGTTGTAAAATATATGATAGAATGTCTGGCAGTGGTGAGTGTTGCCTACATCTGTTAACTATAAAAAGAAACTACAACAAACTTCTTGTAGACAAGATTTACAAAGAAGTGGTCGCTTTCTACATGATAATATAGTGTATACTTTTAAGCCGGAATGACTGGACTTGGTGCAGTACAAAGGACATTGGTGTGAACAATAGGTCTGGAGAGTCTAAAAGAAATGGTAACCTCACTATCTGATCACATTTTTTTATATCTTTAAGGTATTTTCTTAAATGTTGCCATTAACATTTATAAAATACAAAACTGATATGCCAACTGACTATAACTTGTTTTACAGCAATTTAGTTTGTGGGACGCCATGTAAAATTCACTACTGTGATGAATTATCTATAGTAAAATTCTTAATATTCTACATGTATATAAGTATCTAAAATATCTAAATTACTGTATTTAGATAAATAGACATTGTTTCAAAATATTAGGTATTACTAGGATATTCTGGAGTATATTCATGAGCATACTTTCAACGTTTACTGACTGCTGACCACTATATATATGAGCGTTAATATTAGTAATGAGATTTATGTTGAGAAACAACTAGTTTTTTTGTCTTTTCATTGAGAATTCCCCTTATGCCTATCCTATTATATAACAAATCATCATATGGAAAAGCTATGACTGATATGGAAAGGTTACCACTTCTAATAGTGCTTGTTATTGGTAAGGTGCCAGGACAGTGGACTAGCGGTATTCAACCTTGGAGGTATGAAGGGTTATGGTAAGGGTTACAAGTGTCTGCGAGGCCACAAATCAAGCATCCGACTAACTTTATATCGATGCGGTTTGGAGAAACTTTTCACATGATTTGGTGACGATGGCCACTGATGGAAGTCTGAATTCTGAAAGAAAACAGTATCAACCCCAAAAATGTTAAAACAATGTGAAAACTATTTGAGAACATGTGCATTAATCAAATTAAAACTCTAAGAAATAATTTGAAATAGTGTGACAAATCAAAGAAATTTCATGCAGAGAGTGATCTAAATTATATATGCTTAATCAGTATTGCCCAACAGTGAAAATCATTATTGATAAGATTCATGCAAGGTTAAGCATTCAACATGGGGATTTCTTCTTAAATAAATCAAGTTTTCATAAAGTGGAGAATTGATAGGAATGATGAAGAGTAGATAGCATCTTTGTATTGGAAGATTGGAAGAAATATAGATGAAAGTTCAAACGAAAGCTGGTGAACAAATCAAAATATTATTATCAACTAGATATCATAGGTGTAAACTGTAGATGAGAGTAGATTTGATGTTGAACGGTATTCCCTCTCTACTAGAATTCTTTGTCGGATGAGTTTGCCAGAGGAAAACCTGTAAAAGAGGAAAACGTGTTACTAGCATAAAGACTTATGTGAGTGAGTACTTACAGGCCCGTCTGTATTGGTTGCGTGACTGACTCGTTCCCCAGAGTTGGAGTCGCCGGGGCTGAGGCCGGTGGCCAGGTTAGGACTGCTACTGTTGGCGTTGGGCTGCTGCACATTGTTGGGCTGACCACTGGGAGTAGGAGTATCCTGCGCCATCCGATTCTCCAAAATTTGCGACAACCGGCCTTCAACAGGCAAGTTCACAGCCCGGTTGTTGGGGCGCGGTGGTCGGTTGTCCTGCGGAGGAACGTTAGCTACACTGCCACCTGCGGGTGCGGATCGATCCGACCCAACCGAACCAACAGACCGGTCGGAACGGTCGGACCGTTCGGATCTCTCCGAACGCTCGGACCGTTCCGAAACCGTGGACCCAGTGGATCTGTTGGTTCCTTGTGATTCCCGCTCCCGCTCTCTCTCCTGTTCCCGCTCCCTCTCCTTGACCCGCTCCCGTTCTCGTTCCCGCTCGCGCTCCACACGTATGACATGGTCCCTATCCTTGGGCACCGGTGCCGGTGTGCTCTGGGCGCTGGGGGGCTGGGAGGAGGGTTGGTGCGCGGGTGTTGGGTGAGGGGTCGTTGGGGGCTGAGGCGCTGCAGTGTTTGTCTTTGGGGCGACATTAAGCTGCCGCCGTTTGTGCGTGTTATACGCGACATAAGGGCTCTCGGCATAGTTTGACTGACTAGACAAGGCAGCGATATAGTCGGCCGCCTTGGACTCGAGGTAGAATGTGATTAGACCGTCGGCTACGAGGTCCTGTACTGTGTCAAAGCGCTTCTCACCCACATAGTGCTGCCCGTCGTAGTAGAGCTTGAAGTTCTTGGTGACCCCCTCATACCTACAAACACAAGTACAACATGAAGACTCTCAATACATGGTCATAAATGATAAAAATAAACCAGGTAAATTCCCTTCTTTCCAGTTAACTCTTACAATACCGGCAGTACTATCAAAGGTCATCAAACTTAATAGGACCAATTCTGACATCAAGTCACGTAGGATATCAGCCTAAATTCGAAAGTGAATAGTTGTAAAGACTGAACTGCTACCTCACTTGAAATTTCCCAAAGCAATCAGTGGTATACGCGGTCTCGCGGAATAAACGCGGCTAGTATGCGAATTAGATGAAGGCTTAATTTGATACCAAACATGCTTAAAGAGTGGGGCTCATAAGAGGGTATTTGAAAGTATACTACAGTAACTAACTAAGCAATTTTTAGACCCTCAGTGTGGTTCACAGGATTCGTCAAAGCTAGGGGACAGATTATACAAATGTCGGCTTATATGCAATACTTTAATCACGCTATGCATGTTTTTACATTTGTACTAAGCAAATATGGCTTCATTCTAATTATTTGGATTAAAGATCTTGTTCCATGTTGGGCATTTTTTTAGGTTTAAGAATTGATAAATTTACCTCTGGCCATTGCAAAATATATGTACTAAAACCTGGGAGGAGAGGGGGGCAATTTACCTAAAATATCCCTTAATCCAAATTAATAGAGTTAAATGACCTTAATAAGTATCTGAGTTATCAAAATAACTTAGTTATCAGATCCTTAGATATATATCTTAATGTTCAATCGCAACAGCCCAGCTAAAAGCCTTGCAATAGCAACAACCTTAGCATAACTCTGGTAAGTTTAAAAGGTTAGATAATTATCATTACAATTACTAGTATTATATTTTATTATGAATCAATGGTAATAGTACAAGCGTCGTCTAGCAGCTTAAGTAAGAAGCTAAGCGTGTCTTACCCCTGGTGCACTAACCGTATGGCGAGCGTGTACTGCCCGGGTGCCCGCTGGCTCTCCCGGATCAGGTAACTACCCTCACCACCGATGGTCAGCAGGAAGTCCGCATCCTCCCGCGAGATGGCCCCATGGTACCTGAAGGTCACACCAAGGTCATTAGTCAAGGTCAATCTATGCTAATTACATACCTCACAATAAAGTGAATTAGATAATCTTAGGTTTCAAAATTGAAATTCATTGAATGGATATTTCCTCTTATATATATGTGAAATTAAGTTAGCAAGAGCAATGAAAAGCCCAAAATGATTACCGTGATGGTATTTTTCTCTAGGATAATAATTCACGAAAATGGGAATAATTTGGCATGAAAATCATGGTATGATAATGCAGATACTTACTCCCGGCCATAGTAAGGAGGTTTGTTTGGCACCTGAAAAGGGAAGTAAAGAAACACTTAGTAGGCTAATGGATATCTCGGTAACCATTTAGTTTTTATTCCTGGAGGCACTCATACGACATGCATGATGATGATGAATTACAAATGTGCTTGTTAATTGTATTTTTTTAATAGTTTTGATTGATTCATCACAAACAAGATAGTTATAATCCGCAATTTCTGACCTGGATCTTGATACATTATATACTGAATCGTGATACACGATCTTCATGTGCCCTTTCCAGAGCCGACTTCCAAGTTCATGTATACAGATCAGCCACAGTAGATAACGATATTCCTTTTATCAATATCATATAAAAGAGAAAGAGACCAAATGATTCTCCTTCAGGTCAAGCTGGCATCTACTCGCTCCAATAGTACATATTCAGCTGAATCCTGCCTACAAATCTGAACAGGAGGGATTCTGAATGGACAGTGAAAGGGTTCGGCGGTCATTCCCATAAAACATCTAGACACCAAATCGTGCAATCTGGTAGTGTGGTGTTGTGGCCTGATGAAATCTTGTCCCATTCGTAAGAATGATCAATAACAACTTTTTTGATACATGTATCTAAAGGAGTTTTGAACGTATGCTTAAATATGGCATGTTATATTAAAGCAACATTTGTTGTCATTATCCACGTCGTGGCACCGTGTTGGTTCATCATACAGATCATTCAGGGATTGGTCAATACCTTAGGGCCGGCATGATGTACGAAGTGAAAGCAGCCAGTACTGACTAGTTACTCGCCAGCACTGCATTCATGGATCACGACTATAAAAGTGCATAGTGCATGAAAGCACTATAACAGAGGCCGCACAGTAATTCAATGCACCATGCCTTATTGTTGACATGATGCATGTATGCAGTTCAGGCGAAATTATCAGTGCTGCCATCAAGCATCATGCCGATCGTGCCATCCTTACAAGATTGATACACTCGCCAGTGCCGTCTGAGTACATCAAGATGACATATATTATATGAACATGACACCCTGAGGCTTAATGTTATCTGCAGGCAAGACCTATACAGGTATGGTATACTTTGCTGTAACAGGCTTGGGCTGTACAATTGTAGACCTTGTTCTATCTTTAAATTAAGGAGTATAACCACTATACAGTGCTATACGGTGTCATAGTTACATTCTTCTGAACATCCTGGGACATGAGTCAATCTTACAATATTATATTCAGGTGATGCCTCCTTAATTAGATTTATAATATACAAGTATTGTAAAACAAATAACGACTTACGTCCCGTTGGCAGAGGATGCGCTTGGGTTTGGGCGCCTGCTGTTGGAGATGGTATACTGCAACGACAAAAGGACACCCATTAGATAAGTGTATTGTTTACATATTAGCACTGGTAATTTATGTAATAGATAGACTATGGTTATGAGAGGCTAACTCAAAATAACCGCTGTAAGCTGGCTGGCACCCTCATAGGGTGCCTGCCAGTCTACAGTAGTCATATTTTGAGTTAGCCTCACATAACCATTGTCTATCTGTTTTAAACCACAGGTGTGAGGTTATGTGAGTCTACACAGAAATAACCGAGGTGTGAACTCCTTTGTCTTAGCCATCCGCTGTGGTTTAAGTAGTAGATACCCTACGAGTAACTGAGTGTATGTCAAAATAACCATGGCAAACTGACTGGTGGCCTCATAGGCCACCAGTCACTTTACCATTGTTATTATTACATAACTCAGTTACGAGGAGGGTATCTGACTTAACCTTCGGTTATGTGAAAATAACCAAGGTGTGAAGTCCTTTGTCTTAGCCTTCCACCGTAGGTTAAGTCTATGTTAACGTTCAAGAAGAGCATAGCGCTTCAATTAGATATGCTCCTTTCTCGATGAAAAAACAATGAATGCAACACTGGTAAATAACTCGCCAGTGCAGAATTTAACATCGGACCGATGCATAAAGCGTAAGCATGATGCACCAATAATAAATAACCCGGCGAACAAAGAACAACATATATGGAGTCCCAATGTACGAAGATATGTGTCATACATTGTCATAGGTTTTCAAATGTCAAGGTTTAGAGATATATGTGCATGTGTCTTGAATATAAACCGTGTCAGGAATGAGGCCTCAACCCTTTCGTGGCCACATAATGCTTTAATGTGCTATTCCCTTTGTCATCATGATGCATGCATGCAGCCCTGGTGAGCCTACTCAACATGGCGGCACTCGTGCATCATGCCGACCCTTTGGGAATGTATCAACTGCGAGGATCGGCACGATGCAACCCTGGCCCGTAGACTTGCCGTATTATGCGGGCCTTAGAGGGTTAACATTTCACTAGATTCAGCAGTCTGTGGAGTCTGTTGGCTCACCACCATGACTTTCTCATTACCCCATCCCCAAGCACTATACGAGTTTATATATTGAATTTTTGCTCACCTCCGATTTCTGAGTTTCTATGCTGTATTTTTACCAACATGTTATTTTTCAGTTCTTATATTTTTGCCCACAGTGTACGTGTTTTAGAGCAGAATGTGAGCATTACTATAGCACCGGATTTAAAAAAAGAAAAAAAACACGGTGCGAGCGAATACTAGGTCCTATCAAAGTAAGTATAAATCTTGGAAACATAAAAAAATAAAGAAGCCCAGGAAAAATGAAGACTTTCATCCCTGAATATTGGATCTCAACACTATCTTAAAATGTGATAAAACAAATGAAACCCCATCTCCCAGGCACCTGTCAGTGGCAGGTCTGGGTCGGTAGGTGGAGCCCCCTGGTGTGGCCGGCGGGAACTACATTAACCCACCACAGCCCACAGCTTGCTGCTGCTACACTGACTCCCTATGCTGCACCCAACAGGAAACCACAGAGAACCACCCTGCACAGCTACAGCACTAGACTTCCTATACCATGGGGAGACTCCGGTCTCTGTTTGAAGGAAAGCAAGGGATCTTTTATTTTCCTAGTCCCATGGCATGGCTTTTAAACCGTGGTATCTCATAATACTACCAGCAGCTATTATGTGGGCCAGCACTGAATAAGGGGACAATCCAATACAAGAGAGAAATCCATTAATACCGGTAGTTGCAATTGACTATAAATGAGATGTGGCGGAGCCGAGAAGGGGCATCCAATTCCAGCCTCCAATGTGTCGCCCACAATGACGTGGGCCTGATGTCATCAACCTCAATCATCTGGTATCATTCCCATTGTTATAGCAGAGGCCTCTTACTGAAGCCTCCTCCTCCCTATGTGAAAGTATTATGCATTACTGCATACCACCATATGTTCCTGTGTTCCGGGAATCCTCACCAGTAAAACACATTCTGTGCTGCAAAACACACTTACTGAAGGCCAACAAACATGAAAGCTGCGCTTCAGGTTCAGGTTGGGGGGGAATATGTACTTATTTATTTGATTTATTTTTAAAGCAATCCACAACATTTTTGTCGGTTCCTATACATCCTGACACTGAGCCTGTGGGGACAGAAATTACGAAATATGAAAGACGCTTAAGGTCCGTGGCCGTTTTTATATTAAAGTAGGAGATGCACCTGGGACATTATGTTCGGCCTAAGCAGGAATGGGATGCTGGGTAAAAAGATAAGAGCTGGTATAATACATTGTAGTGCATAGAGGTTGGGGGTGGATGCTATTCAGGATGCTAGTACATGTAGTAGCAAGAAACCATGTTGGTGAGTCAGGCACATTCCCCTCTGCATTGACCTCATTCTAAAAGGTAAAAGGTCATAATTGCTTTACAGCATTCTGTACAGCCTCACACCCCCCTACCCTGCTTGCATGTATCGTCAAGTATACGTAATATATTCACGTATTAATCTACTTTTGAAAAACATAATTTTACATGTATCATACCGATAGGGTGAATCAACTTATGCCATAACGATTTCAAAACTATTATTATATATCATATTCCTACCTCTCAGCAAGACGTGCATTTTTAGTATCATTCATCAGTATTATTCCTCGACAAGAACTAACAGCACAGTTATCACTATTACCTGCCGCCTCCCCCCACCCCCATGCAGGGGCACCTGTTGACGTTTGTGTAAACAGGGAGGGGGTGTCTTGGGGGTTGAAGGGCAGGTTTAAGGTTCCTGATGCAGACATTCTGTACCCTGCACATCTCCATTCAGTGTATACACCCAACCCCTTGGGAAGCAGAGGGAATGTACTGTAACCCCCCCCCCCTTCCCCTCCCTTCTCTCACCCTCAGACTCAGACGTGCAGTCCTTGTTTTCATTTGTGTTTTTAGTAACTGTACGCTGACACTCAGAAGTCAAACCACAACCTTTAACTATTTATTTCAATTAAAAGATGGATCACACGCGGGAGGTCACGATGTAATACTTAAATAGACAGTAGCCACCACGAGATGATTACTAATTTACCAGTATGGTGCGCTTATAACACGTTGTGCCTAATTACAGACCTTTACATAACGTAACGTAGGGCTAATCATAGTAATATTAGTATGGCCATGTTATGGAATCATCATATAGTCACATCCTCCTTTTCCTATGAATCCCCTTCCTCAGTCTACAAACCTTATCTCCTTCAGTACCTGACTCATGTTCCTAGTAATGCCACCAATTCCAGCGCGCTCTATTTGTTTATTTTTAATGTTATTGTTTACCCGTGTTTTTTTCTCCCTCCCTCCCCCATTCTACATTATCCTCTTGGCCCAGTTTCCTCCTTTTTTCCCTCCCTTGTCCCCATTGCTGACCTGGTTATGATCCGGCGTGCAGGGATCGGGGTGGGGCAAATGTGGGGCAGTCTTAAAATGCACGATGGGGGAGAGGTGACGTGATGGAATAAGGAACTAAAATATAATTATTTCCTCATTTTCCAACGTATATTGTGAGAGGTTAGTGATAACATTGAGAACCTGTGAAACAGGTTCATGTCATTATACTATTGAGTGTTCTGAGTATCCTATATCAAACTACGTCTACGGCACACAGACATAGGCCTATACGTCAAACCGTATTCCCAATTGATAATGAATAGTGTTCATCCTCTCATAGTTGGATGGCGCCCTAAATTGCCCTGTATATGAGACATTCAGTCCACTCAGTGTGAGTTGTTTGGTATGAATGAGAATGTTCACAAATGACGTCATCGGTCCCCTGAGCCTCTTAGGGCTTAGTAACAAAACGTGACCCATGCCATACATTTGTATGGGAAAATCTGCCGAAAATAGCAATGGGGCTTGGGGCTGGGGGCACACCAACACAGCTCACAATTAGTTCACCTGCATTTTGAAGGTGTGTATGGGGGGGGGGGGGAGGAGGGGGGCTGTCTTGAGAAAAAGGGCATTCTCTAGGTTTAAGTCGCTAACAAATATCTAAGTCGTTTAAGGAGCATGAATATTGATAAAATTGCAGGTTATACATAAAATATGGAACCCTGACCTGTCAAACGGAAGGGACATAAATTTTTTGAAAAAAATATAGAAAGGCCCTTTGACTCACGTTTCTATTGTAGTAAATGGAATACCACTGGCTAGGGGTCTTTTACTGAATAAGGATTATATTTGTGCTAATAGCACATTATTATGCACATTTACTAATGACCACCATGCAGTTAGCGACCATCATACAGTTAGCAACCCCCATACAGTTAGCGACCACCAATATAAACCTTATTCAGTAAAAGAGACCCAGCCCTAGATATTCCACCTTTAGTAGCGACTTAATCATTCCAGGGTTAATATGAATAAGGCTGCGCCACCTACCTTCTTTTATCAGATAATGACCACCATACAGTTAGCGACCATCATACAGTTAGCGACCACCATACAGTTAGCAACCACCATACAGCTAGCGACCACCATGTAAACCTTATTCAGTAAAAGACCCTAGCCCTAGATATTCCACCTTTGGTAGCGACTTAATCATTCCAGGGTTGATATGAATAAGGCTGCGCCATCTACCTTCTTTTCCCCCCAAAATACAAATCCCCATGTTTTTTTTTATGTCTCCCCTTAAGGGAAACCCTTTCCCCCGGGGGTTAAGTCTCCCTTAAATGTTTTCAATTTGATGGATTTTACTCTATATATACTCTAGTTTTAGGTCGCTAACAGTGGAGTCGCTATCTAGGCTATGCCCTATGTAGCTAGTATGTAGGGAATGTATTAGATAGCGACCTAATCATTCCAGGGTAAATATGAATAAGGCTGCGCCGCCTACCTTCTTTCCCCCAAAAAAACAAATCCCCATATTTTTTATATAGTTCCCCTTAAGGAAAACCCTTTCCCCGGGGGTATATTGCCCCTTGAATGTTTTTAATTTAATGCATTTTACTCTATATATACTCTAGTTTTAGGTCGCTAACAGTGGAGTCGCTATCTAGGCTATGCCATATATAGCTAGTATGTAGGGAATGTATTAGATAGCGACCTACTAGTAATCATTCTAGGGAAAATATGAATAAGGCTGCGCCACCTAGCTTCTTTTCCCCCCAAAAAACAAATCCCCATATTTTTTGTTATGTCTCCCCTTAAGGGAAACCCTTTCCCCCGGGGGTGAAGTCCCCCTTGAATGTTTTTAGTTTGATGCTTTATATATACTCTAGTTTTAGGTCGCTAACAGTGGAGTCGCTAAGGTGGATCCCACAGCACTGACTGTACATAAAGATTCAATAGCGACCTCAGTGTTAGCGACCTAAAACTAGAGTATATATATAGGATGTGTATGATATAATACAAGCTAAAAGTATTCATATGAGAGGGAAAATTTCCCCGAGGGGTATAACCCCCATGTATGGCTTTAATATTGGATAAAACTAATGCATGAAGCCCTATATATACTCTAGGTATAGGTCGCTATGAGTGGAGTCGCTATGTAAGGTGGTCGCTATGTAAGGTGGTCGCTTTGTAAGGTGGTCATTGTGTAAGGTGGTCGCTATTAACCTTGTACTATATACAAATATTGTGTTCTGCCATTTGATGCAAACAAGTTCCGTCTTTTACATTAACCCTGTTAGCGACCTAAACCTAGATTAAGCCAGAAAAAGGGCTTCCAAAATAGAGAACATCATTTGTGAACGTTCCCTACTAGTATGTCGAGAGACATGTGCCTTAACGTGCCTTTTGCTGCCTGACATTACAATCAATCAGTTCCCTAACTAGAATCCCCCCCCCCCATTCCCCAGGGCAAAACGTGGATCTGGCACTCCGTCTTTTTAAGCTTTGAGCTGCAGATCGATAATTTAATCAATGCTGTGAGAGCACTTTGCCCCTTTTCCATATTCTAATCTAATTCCGGCATCTCTACTTGTTACAGGGCTCAGTCTTTGAGCCACCACCAGCTGCCTCTCAGTCCCTCAGATCACTCTCCTTAACCCTTTAGGAGCAGCATGGTGATTTAATGTGATACATTGTAATAATCATACAGTAATGTGTATGCCCTTGTCGTCATGAGGTAGCACTAGCAGTCGTGAGTCTACTCTGACCGGTGCTGCATTCATACATCATGCCAACCCGTCGAGAGGGTATCAACCTCATAGAGTTGGCATGATCATGTAGTCCTGGTGAGTAGACGAGCCATGGCTACATGACAAATGGCATGGCACATTGAAGCACTATGCGGCCCTTAAAGGGCTAATCCATGTCATTCTTGTTCTAGAGCCCCTTCATATCTAGCACAGAACACATGGATCGATCCAACCGTCCTCAGAGATATCAAGACTTCCGCAGCTCGTTCATACAGACAGGGATATCTCTGCTGGAGATTTCTAGGCTGCAGAAGCGCGATTCTGTCTATATAGCTTAACCCTGTAGGGATCGTATGATACCTTGTATGATACCTCAAGGCTCAGTGTCATATGCTGGCATGATGCACAATCGCAGCGTTGCATGGCGAGTAACTCACCAGTGCTACATTGGTGCATCATGCTGATCAACCCCGTGGGAGCGGCGTGAGTCGTGAATGTATTCATGCATCATGCTGCTGAAAAAGGGCATGGTGCACTATGCTGCCCTTAAAGCACTTGATATAATGTGGCAAGATGGCGAGGAAATGATAAGAAATGCACAGGATCCATGACAAGGACCTCAACTGTTGATGAGCGGTAAATCAACTACCGTATTCGACGTAATAGGCGCACATCCCGTTATTTTAGGCAGATCTTTAGACCTAAACACATCTCATATTTTGACCCAAATTAAACTCTTGATAATAATTTGTTTAGCACACTGAGCGCTTATTACGTCAAATAAGGTCACCACACTTTATTGCCACAGTATATGGAACTACAAGAAGATTTATCCTGCTGAATTAAAACTATATTATTACACACCTTATAGTCAAGCATGTACCTAACCAGTAGGCCTACCGCTAAATCGCTCTCAGAACGCCAATAGTCTACTACCAATACAGAACTGCTGAGTTGACATGGGTAAAGTGACCGTCAGATCAACTTAACCCTTGAGAGGTCGCACAGTGCTTTTAGTGCATTTTATCATTCGTCCTCAGACCGTCGGCGTCAGATGCTTGAATGCAGCCCTAGAGCCATATCTGCATGTATGCATCACGACGACATTATTGGGTTGATCTACTCACAAGGGGTAGCACGATGCATAAATGCAGCACTATTGAGTAGATTCGTCAGGCTGCACGATGCATCATAATGACAATGGCCATAGCATATTAAAGCAGGGTGCTGTCCATAAAGGGTTAACATTGATCTGACAGTCAATGGGGAACAGTCTACTTCAGTGGAGCCTTATTTCCATTGGCAGCTTCTGAATGAAAAGTGGGGGCGAATGACAGCGGTACCATCTAGAGGAGGCCTCTGAGCTGTTGGTGAGGCTGACAAAAGACTGCCTATAGTAGGTCTCTGAGCTGTTGGTGAGGCTGGCAAAAGACTGCCTAGAGTAGGTCTCTGAGCTGTTGGTGAGGCTGGCAAAAGACTGCCTATAGTAGGTCTCTGAGCTGTTGGTGAGGCTGACAAAAGACCTGCCTATAGTAGGTCTCTGAGCTGTTGGTGAGGCTGACAAAAGACTGCATATAGTAGGTCTCTGAGCTGTTGGTGAGGCTGACAAAAGACTGCCTATAGTAGGTCTCTGAGCTGTTGGTGAGGCTGGCAAAAGACTACCTAGAGTAGGTCTCTGAGCTGTTGGTGAGGCTGACAAAAGACCTGCCTATAGTAGGTCTCTGAGCTGTTGGTGAGGATGAAAAAAGACTGCCTATAGAAGGTCTCTGAGCTGTTGGTGAGGCTGACAAAAGACTGCCTATAGATGGTCTCTGAGCTGTTGGTGAGGCTGACAAAAGACTGCCTAGAGTAGGTCTCTGAGCTGTTGGTGAGGCTGGCAAAAGACTGCCTAGAGTAGGTCTCTGAGCTGTTGGTGAGGCTGACAAAAGACTGCCTATAGAAGGTCTCTGAGCTGTTGGTGAGGCTGACAAAAGACTGCCTATAGAAGGTCTCTGAGCTGTTGGTGAGGCTGACAAAAGACTGCCTAGAGTAGGTTTCTGAGCTGTTGGTGAGGCTGGCAAAAGACTGCCTAGAGTAGGTCTCTGAGCTGTTGGTGAGGCTGACAAAAGACCTGCCTATGGTATGTGTCTAAGCTGTTGGTAAGGCTGACAAAATACCTGCCTATGGTAGATCTGTGAGCTGTTGGTGAGGCTGACAAAATACCTGCCTAAGGTAGGTTTGTGAGCTATTGGTGAGGCTGACAAAATACCTGCCTAAGGTAGGTCTGTGAACTGTTGGTGAGGCTGAGAAGACCTGCCTAAGGTAAATCTCTGGACTGTTGGTAAGGGTGAGAAGACCTGCCTAAGGTAAATCTCTGGACTGTTGGGTGAGGCTGACAAAAGGCCTGCCTATAGAATGGTAGGCCTCTGAGCTGTCAATGAATCTGACAAAGGCTACCTATAGTAGGTGAGGCTGGCAAAGGCTGTCTATGGTACCTCTCTATGTTGACTCGGTAGACCCCCCCCCCCATTCCATCCCCGAAAAAAGATAGCATACGCAATGTAAGCTATTTGGTAACCTCTGTACATGTATAGCATCGTAGTTACAGTGCTCGCCCAGTGTTCCAAGGTCACGAGTTTGAGCCCCGAACTGAGTTGGCAATATCAAAGATTTCCATCCTGACCATATCAGAGATAGACTATGGGAGAGTACTCTCTAACCCAGGCCCTTGTCAACGCTCACCCGCACCCAGTCAATAGCCTGTGGGACCAGTTGGTGTAGACGACTGACTGCAGCGTCATGGTGCAGGCACCAGCGGCCAAATAGGGAACTAAACACGGGTCATAAAGTTTGAGATTTCAGCATTTGATGTTACAAAGCTCCAAGCAGCAGTGACAGAACGGTATGATGCCTTAGGGGGCCATCGATGTATTTTGTTGTCATTATGCACCAATTTAAGCAGTGTCAGACTCATGGTACATTAAACCACACTGTCTGCCTTAAAGAGGTTAAACATTTATTTCCCAGCGCCATTAGCCTTTCAGCAGACAATCACATATATACCAGCGCACCAAAGCCTTACTACTTAGCAGTGTTAGCAGAGAAGCTAAAACCATGGTGTAAAGTACTACACAAGTATATGTCACTGCTAAAACCTTCCGCCCCACCTCCTCGTATATAACTTTTTTCCCTGTTTTCTCTTTTTTTGTATCTCTGTGTTTACAACCATGCAGTGCTATGAAGCAGAGAGTTGCTTGCCAAAAACGCCCCCATCCACCCTTCCCACCTTGTACCTTCTGGCCCACCGTCTTACCATGTTACACCCAGCGTACTCCAGGGTCAAAGGTCAGACCCCACCACTTGGCGTCTCACCACCAGGGGTCTCCATAGGATACAAGAATCTGCATATAATAGATACTGAAATCTGCTTGGAGAGTGTCAACATGGATGTGACTCTGGAAATTGTTATTCTCACCAATTTCCTGGCATGCTGCACTTACCACCCACAAGAGAAAGAGAACGCCCACAAGAAGCCAATCTAAAGTCCTTCGTGACATTTTTGCTCAGATCAAAAGCAAAAGCTCCGAGTTAATATTTTGTTATAAAACATATACCTTTTATAGGGAATGCCTAGAAATGTTAGTTCTATCGGTTACAACTCTCACATCTGGAAAAGGCAAAGGGCCATAATGTGAACCATATATATATGCGGGGCCTACATGTGGAAGATACAGTGGCTGGGCAGCGTTGTATGATAGACCACAAGATTATGTGTACAAATATGAAGCAGACTTGTGTCACCACAGACATGTTTACAATAACATGTCACACCAAGCTGACACCCTCCCCCCACACACACACTCAACGCATCTCCCTTAACCCTATAAGGACAGCAGAGTGTTTGAATGTCCCTTTGTGGTGATTCGTCATGGTGCATGACTGCAGCCCTGGTGAGTATGTGATGCATTCATGATCATGCCGACACTACAGGGTTGATACACTCCCAAAGATTCTGCACGATGCACCGTTCATCATGGTGACACAAGTTGAGGCATCATCCCATCTTTAAATGGTTAACCGTCCATCGCCAATACCACAGCTTCCTACCACTTCCCATAGATATATATGTATATACACATCAGATCCAGGTTCATGATGAATGGCAAATACGATCTCCCTTGGTGCATTTCCGGATCTGATAAAATTATATACATATATAGTGTAAGCCTCACTCAAGTACAGAAGGGAACTATGTGTACTTGTAAGTATCTGGTGACCTCTAGCGCTAGCCTAACTGCCATTCCATGTATCACTTATGGCTTGTCAATGTAGATATATTTATATTTTCAGGGAATGCATTTCTGTTTTAATTTTAGATATGGCCCAACTATAGTATTTTTCAGTGTATTTTGAATGGGGGAATTATAGCGTGCACTCCAGAATTAATATCCCTTCATTTCTTAAATACTTCTTCCGGAAGTGACCAGGAATTATGACCCTCATACAAAAGCTGTTCATTCATCACAACCACACGCTGCCTGTCTCAACTCTCAAGTGTCTAAAGATAGTACACTTCAGAAAGTACCAAGACTTGCAAACATAGTAATCTTGTTGAATCTTAGAGTAGACATCACAGAATTGTTCTCAGACTCTTATCTAAGTCATACGTGCATTTCATGAAATAAAAGGCATTCATTAGTTTTTATAGAACGTTCACAAATGACATCTAATGTTGGGACATGTTTCAAAACCTTCCCACCCCCTCGTCAAAATTTCATTGTACCAAATCCCAGCTCCCTGCCAATCCCTAGCTGGTGACGTAATTTCTTAACATACCTTGCCTTACCCTGATCTACTAGATCTGCCAATGTCAATGAGTCATGGTTTGTATCTTAGAGCAGTTGATACTAAGACAGCCAATACTTGGTACATTTGCATCTCAGGCTCTGAGACGTGTGTCATTTGAGGGTACTAGTCCTACTCACCCAGGTTGGTCCAGACTATGGAGGGGGGTCTGTCCGCTACTCTCTGCTCCTGTCCCCACCTCTCACACTCACACACTGATACTCTTCTATCTCCTATCACTTGTTGTTGACATATTCCACTAGCCATGATATATCCAGAATCTCCATAACAACAACAACAGCAACAATAGCAGCAACAATTCATCCAGACCAGGTACAGGTACTCCGTCCTCCTCTGTGTCTGGGGTGTAACTAGGGTGTGTAACTAAGGTGGTGACGTCACAGACGCTACTCCGGAGAGAACCTGAGAAAATGTCGTCTGCTTTTGGCAGCATATCTGCTTGGAGAGTGATTCAGTGAATGGAAAGTGTGCATACATGGGTTACGGAATCTTCAAAACATCTGCTGTGAGACCGTGTGAATGGGGTAATGGATGTTCCCATGCATATCAAACATATGCTTGGAGAAGAATATTGAGAGCTCTTATTCATGTTAAACATCTGCCCTGAGAGTGACTGTAAATTGTCGTCTGCTAACCATTAAACTCGGCTTGGAGCTGGGCACGCGTCTTTGTCCCAGACAGGAAGTGCAGGGACACCAAAAAAGAACCACGACAGCTAAAAAGAACCATAAACATGGAATCCATATTAGCTGAATCCCTCCAAGACTTCACTTCCGGATGGGCACTCTGTAAATCCAATCTCGGTTGCTCTCCACCCCCTGATTTAAGTAGTTAATGCAAGCAGAGCCCGGTCTTGATTTAGTGTGTGAAGATTTCCAGGAATGCTAAAGTTATATCCTGTGATGTTTATCATTATTCATATATTTGTATATACCAGGTAGACAAAGAGTTAACCGGAAGGACACATGTCTCCATGCTGTCACCATATGTTAGTGGTTACTATGACAACCCCCACGTGACAGCCCCACGTGGTATCCGGGCAACTCTAACATGTCACATGACCTATGACCTCACAGGGGCATGCTGTGACTTGTTACACTTCTAGGCAAAAGGCAAAACTCTATCTTATCTTACTTTTTTATTCCTTAATCTTACTTTTTTATTCCTCCCTCCCTCACCGTAAGTCTAGCTTTATCCCACCACATCCCACCCTATTCACTCTTTGCTAAGATCTTTTCCTGGTAGACCTACATTGATTTGCTCCCTTTGTCCTGTCCTCAGTCACCCTATTGTATGAGACCCACAGTGCTTTCCTGTCTACCACTGCATACATGAATATTGAGATTTAGCCAAAATCCTTCCACAATTTATTTGACAGAGCTCAAATGCACTTACACTTCAATGTTACTATGTTGCTGCTAAATAATACTTTCACATTATCCAATGTCCCCCTACCCCCGGGTGTATGGCACATAACTGTCAGCCTCAGAGTAGCTCAGAGCAGCTTACAGACCAGGACCATGGACATTGATCATGTCTGGATTAACCCTTTAAGGGCCACATAGCACTTTAATGTGGCTTATCCACTGTCGTCATGATGCATAGAGTTATACTTCGGGAGCGTATCAGCTCCACTAGGGTCGATATGATGTACGAATACAGAACGGCCGCGTTACTCGCCAGGGCAGCATTCATGCATAATTATGACGATAAATGGCATGATGCATTAAAGGGTCAATTAATGGAACATCAAAAGGACTCTGGGTCTATATCTCTCAACCTACCAGAAAGAACCGTCAATATACACAAAGTGGGGAGAGGGGGGCATGCCATAATCACACATTCACAGTGTAATTATCTAAGTGAAATGTCCATGGGAACATGAGAAGAATGCCTATTGATATCTCATATGAGAACACGGTGGATGGAGCAAAGTGAACAATGAGAGACCATGCTAAGCTAGAGAGGCTATGCATGTCTGGGCAAAACAGTAGCCAGGGGAGTGGAGGGCAGTAGGGTACAGTATAGAGTAGGGTAGAGTGCAGTAGATGGGAGGGAGGAGTCCTCATGTCTGGTTATCACAAGGCCTGCTGCTGGGCTGAGTGACTGACTTCAAACACATTATCTGTATCTGTTACTGCTGCTGCTGCCCTTCTGAGACCTCCCTGGGTGGGGCCGTGTCTCTATCATGGAGGGGGGTTGGGGGGGGGGGGGGGCGGCTGTTTACTTTAGGTACTTATATACTTGATTTCCCTACAGATGGCAAGGTCGATAATGTTTCCACCCATGGGTCATTCCTAAACCATCGGGACTATCAGTTGTTTTTTCATCAGCTGTACACAAATTCTCGAAAGCTATCACAGTAAGAAGACAACACACAACACTACCTTGCATTCTTCACATGGAGCGCACCTTTAACTTCATCCATAGAACAACTTCGCACCAGTTGGTTTACATTGACCAGCTGTCTCTCCTTTAAATGTCTCTTTCTGGCAACCTCTAGTACATGTACACAGACTAACACATCTCATGTTCAGTAGTGTATATTGGCCCCTTGTTTTGTCACCATGGTGTCCTGGGGTTGAACCCCCCCCCCCCCCCCCCGCCCCACCACTTTGGAAATTTCCCCCCTCATGATATTGCAACGTTTTTCATAATAGTATCAGGGTGTTTGTTTTATAGCCCCCCCCCCCCCCGACCCACTTTTTTTTTCAATTTCCTGGGTCCGCCCTTAAGAGGGACATGAAGTATAGCTCTATCAGTGCCGGGTCAGTGGAGGTCTGAGGGTGTAGATAGTGCAGCATGTCACACGGCGCACTGAGGGGGGAGGGGGAGGTGGCACGTGTACTGGAGGAGAGACATGGGGGTGTGGCAGATGGGTAAGGGTTAAGTAGCAGGGTGTGGTGTGGTAGGCTGTGGGGGACATGAGGCCTTAGTACATGTACATGTAGCCTAGTATATTGCAGGTTTTTTTTGAAAAAGGGAGGGGCATGCTATTGTTAAAAAGGTCTTCAATTTTTGAAGCATTAGTCCCTCCCCTGACCACCACAACTGTTGGGCCCATAAAGTTTGGAGGCCGTTAAAGCCACGCATGTATTGGGGGTATATATGTTAGATGGATAAGGGTTAGTAGTACAAACATGTATTTAGGCAAAAAAAAAGGGTTGTTTCAGGTCACCCGACCGACCCTATCAAAAGAGGGCCGACCCTACGTTTTTTATGCAATTTTGAAGAAATTTTCATGTTCTTTTCCCCTTTTGTGGTCAATTTTAGGGGGTCCAAAAAAATTGGGTAGTACATTCATGTTAAAATAAAAAAATAAAAATCTGACCTACCGACCCTACATTTTCCTCCCATGTTACCTGAAACAAACCTTTTTTTTGCCTTAGCGGGAGTGGGTGTGGTCGGTGCGGCGCACTGGTCTACAGTCTTATGGTGCAGCATCCTGTGACAAGCTGATTAGAACTGCCATGTCTGTTTATGGGCTACACGTGTGTGACTCTATCTACAGAAATGACATGTTAAAGGCCGATAACAGGCTAGTATGTGTCTGAACCTTGCCGTACAACATGGTCTAGGCAGGATGAAGGGTAGACGCAGGGTGAGGGGCACAGGGTGATATAACTTATAATCCTTTAAGGGCCACAACGTGCTTTAACATGCTATGTCCTTTGTGGCAATAACGCCCTGTACATGGATGCATCTTGCTCATCTTACGGGGTTGATACACTCCAGTTCTCCTCAGATGATGCTTGAATGCAGCCTTCGTGAATAGAGAGTATATACATCGTGACTACCATGGCTAAATCATGTACATTGTAACATGATTTAGCCATGATAGTCACGATGTATATAGGATGATGTAGCCCACTAAAGCATCATGCGGCCCTTGCAGGGTTAAGGGTGTACATGACATGAGAGATGGGTCTGGTTATCTGCTACTGTCTGCGTGTAGCACGGTGGGGGGGGGGGGGGGGGAGGAGGGGGTAAATATAGTGCATGTAGCAGCTTGTAGTAACCCGGAGTAACTAAGCAAAGATGCTCGAGAAAAGGTGCCACTCCCAAGTCGACAAAAGTGGGAAATCTTGAGATTTCGGGGGAGAGGAGTGCGTGTCAGTAGATATCAGCTCTCTATTAAAGGTCGGCGAGTTACTCGCCAGGCCTGCAAACATGCATCATGACGATAAAGGGCATAACGCATTAAAGCGTTATGCGCCCCCTAAAGAGTTAGGCCTAACAATAACCGAGTGACCAAAAGCGAATTAAGTTTAACTGAGTGTATTGAAGAGCTTTGCGGTCCTTAAAGGGTTAACATTAAGGGAGAGACGTGTCTGGACATGGCAGTCGGTGTGAGGTAAAGGTGAATTCCGTGTTCCCTACAGACCCGGCTTGTTGTCGTGTTGCATGTGGTTTCTAAATGATTGCGGTTAACAAAAGCTGTTCATTGATTTTTGGTAATTTTGTTTTCAACCATAATTGGCATGGAAACATGTGAAGCCAATATGGTGTGATTATTTATAACGGGTGTGTGTGTTTAGAGGTTTGTGGAGAAAAAAGGGTAACCAAAACACACTGCACGGAACTATTGTATTCTACACCCCCCCCCCTTTCTAAATCATGCACATATTGTCACTATTTGTTGAAAGTGACGAAAGAGCTGGAGTTAGGTAGACTGACATTTAGGCAGGTAGGCAGATACTTAGGTAGACAGGTAGACAGGCGGGCAGGTAGTGTATCATACAGGCAGGGAAGGGAGAAGGCAGGGAAGGTAAATTAAAAAACCTCTCATGATACATGTATCTCAAACATGGCTATGTTTTTATGCTGCTCTGTGTATCGAAAGTCACATTTAACCCATTTACAAAGGGAAACAGTCACCGCTTGTATTTATACTTGTCAAATTTTTTATCTCTTTTATTCCCAAAGAAGGAGGTTTTTGTCTCGGGTCGGTGAGAGATCCACAAATCTAACAGTCCCTCCCCTGTCATGCCTTCACATTTCCCTCCCCACAATCCCTGTGAAGTAAAAGATCTCAAACGCTGTTAAAGCAAACACACACCACAGACAAGAAACACTCCGTAAATAACCCTCGGGTTTTTGTTTACAAAAGGTATTTAGGCGACATTTTGTACTTGATCTCCGGCTTAAGTAGGGGCACCTGGGTCTTATTTCATAGATCTACATCAAAGGTGGATACAGGCACTTAAAACAGACGACAAAAGCCATCTTTGACCGACCAGAAATAAACATTTACAGAAGTGTCAGAACGCAGGTAAATCACGTGACCTCCGTCTGTGACGTCACAACCAGGAGGGACGTACATGTCGTCTGCTTATCACGCAACTAAGATAAAAGATCGAATTTCCCGCCAAAACCAGCACGGACTAATTTTAACCCTTAGCACCCTGGACTTGACATGTCTGGGGGCCGCAGAGCTCGGTTCAACAACTGAGAGCAAAATAAAACCAAGCAAGAGACCAAGAACAGCCAAACAAATAAAAGGCAGTCTGCATCTCCAATTTCAGTATGCATACAATACATTATTTAATTAAATATTTGCTTTAAAGTGTACAAAACTGTGAATCCTACCATGGTCAATACCGTGAGTCTTCCGATCTCTTTATTCAACTAGTCCATTTTCCTTACCTATTTCTTGGCACATCCCTCTTCTTAAATGTTATTTCAATTTCCCATTGGCATTCAAATCTGTACGTTTTATTTAATGGGAGCAGCAATTCTTCTTTTGAACTTAAGCAACCTGGACAACCACACAGGTTTCTTGTAGTAGTGGTGACAGTGACAGCTTGATGACAATAATGTCTATGGTATATTCATCACCTTACTCTGGTCCTCCTTACCTCCCCATCCCTACCCACCCCACCTCCTCACACCTCTTCCACCTGAGTACCCTGGCCACGAGCCCACTCTCTTAGATGTGGTCCACCCCTGACTCCTTGCACAACTAGGTGAGGGTTCTGGAAGTACCTATAGTCCTACTCCTACCACAACTAGGTGAGAGTTCTGGTGGTACCTATAGTTATCCATACCTAGTCCTACTCCTACCACAACTAAGTGAGGGTTCTGGTAGTACCTAGTTATCCATATACCTAGTCCTACTCCTACCACAACTAGGTGAGAGACCTGGATGGTACATAGGCCACTCCTGGCTCATTACACAATGATGCTATCAAGATCATTGTATTTATGGCAACAAATCTTACCTGTAGGATTCCAGGAAACCAGCCAGGAGTGTGCAGTGCATCCTGGGTACTACAAATAATCATGACACCCAGCTTCTAGTCCTACACCCCATGCAGCACCCCCAACACCGTCCTGGTGTCTACTCACAAACCTCCAGACTCAGTCAGTAGTTCCCAAGTCGGCCGTCAGGTGAGGCGTGAGACCAAGAAGGAGGCTGTGGACCGGAAGTGGAACATGAAAGACGCTGGTGTGTGGTGAATGGAACATGTTAAGTGACTTAAGTCAGGACCAAAGTCAGCCTAAATGAGGCGTGGAGAGCAGGGTCAGGAGGGTGTAAGGACGGCAGGTGTGCTGGTGGAGGCTGCTGATGGAAAAGGCCAATCAGCATCAGGGTTATATGAAATGGCACTCATTAATGGTGAGTGTTGATAAACACTGGCTTGAAACCTTTAAGGACAGCTGTCAGTTGGTCGTCATGATGCACCATTGCTCTTCGGCGTTGCATTGGTGCCAATCCTTCGGGAGAGTATCATCCCTGCAGAGTCTGCATGATGCATGGATGCAGCATCGGTATGTTATTGACTGGTGCTTCAATAGGGCATATAGATTATCATAGTAGTATGCTGCTGATTACCATCATTTAACTATAGACCCTCATCTCCCAGGTGTATCGCAGGGATGCAAGCTCCTTCTCCACAGGTTCAGAACCTAGGAAGGATGGGGAGTCAAATCTTCACGAGGCTTGGCTCTCAAATTTTCATTCGTTAACAAGTAAGTCTCCCCATAGTTGTAATCAGGCTACAAATGGAAATCTATGTACATTGTGGGGTTGATCATCAATGAGGCATTGTGTTTTCACACTGCTGGTTACCTGAACCTATCGACATGATGAGGGGAACCAGCAAACTTGATGATTTCTTCCTCAGGTTTTCCCACAAACTTTTCAGATTGAAATCCCATGCTCAAATAAATATAATTTTCCCTGACAATTTTCCCAGTAGCATCGCAATATACATTTAGCGTCAGGCACATTCTAATAGATTTTGTTTGGTTATTTCTTTGACATTCTCTGACAACTTTATTTTCCCTGACTTTCCCTGACTTTCTGTAGTGGGAACCTTGCTAACCGCTGTTATATATTTGTTCAGCCATTCACTGTTATATATAAAAAGGTGAACACCAGCTGGGTTCCAATCACCTTTCCCCTGACTATGCATACCTAGCATGCTGTCCTCCCCCAGATACCCACTCAGGGGGCAGTCTTCTGTCTAATCAGGCGCTGTATGCTATAAGGACTAGACAACAACTTGACCATTTGATACCACCACATTCCATAACCTAAAGTGATATTATTCCATAGGTATGAGGAGTGGGAGCCATTCCTTAATTTTTCACACATCGGTAGTTAATTATTAGCCCACTTTAACACAAAGAAATGAGCGCAAAGCGGGCAAAAAATATACTCCCACGATCCGGTGTCCTAGACACTCTTTTCATTGGACATTTAAAATCGCCAGTGGCTTTTATATCACTAACGAGACACGACATCGTTTCTATGGCTCTGTAGTGCACCCCTGACTCATTTTATAGAGAGCATGGTGGAAGTGCAAAATGTCTGCGCTTGAGCAGAGACCATATGGACATGTTACAAGCATGGCAGCAGAGTGGTATAGATCCAAAATGTCCATGGCATGGTCAGGACCTTTAATCCATTGTGAATTGCGTCCCAGACTGGGCTACCCTAAGGTACATAGCGGAATGTGTACCCTGGGGGCCATTCCAGCCTGTCTATACACTGACTTAGTGCCGCGTAACAGGCGGACCGACACTACCCCCATGCTAAACACCCGATAGACATTCACTGTAGTATGCTATGTGGTAGTTTTATTGGACAAGTCCCCTATATATCATAGCTAAACTAGCTCTGTACTCTAGGTACCATACTATACTATGGGTGCAGCTATACACCCTATACACAGGCCTCTACTATGCTGTGTGGTGGTTGTAGCCCTTAATCCAAGGGTTGCATGTGTCTTTTTAGGTGCTATGTCCTTGGTCGTCATGATGCATGGACCTGGCTGCATTCAAACATCATGACGATAAAGGGCATTATGCATTAAAGCACAGTGCGGCCCTTATAGGGATGGCGTGTGAGACCCCAATGTATCATAGCTAATCTAGCTCTGGGCTCTGTAGATACTATGATCCTGCAGTATAGAGGTACAGCAATGTAGTGCTAAACAGCCTATATATACCCTGCATGGTATTCCGTGTGATAGTGGTCTAATATAAATCCCCTATAAATCACAGCTAAACTAGCTCTATGGGATATATTATTCAGAATGTTCGGCACTCGTACCCATATGTTTATATATATACTATTGGGGCAGTATATTCTGCATTATATATTGCTCAACGTAGCTTTCTAAGTTGTATATTGTCCAAATACTTTTTTTTAGCAGAGATACTTTCTAAGCAGTTTTACTATTAGGCCAATGACTATTATAATGTCAACTTCATAATAGAACTTTTCCTTTCGAATATTGTCAAAAAAGGATCCCAGTTATACACGGTTTTGAACATTTCCCTATTCCCCGTTGTCCATGTCATCCCCGTTCATATATATACGCGAACCGGGACGCGAACAGATGAGCCTGTTTCGTGACGTCCCTGGACAGTCCTACCTTGTTGTCTCGCGTGTATAACGCTGCAGCTTGCACTCAATTCAAAAGCAGATATATAATACAGGACTTGTACTAAAGTCATCAGAATCAGACCCCATGTGCGGCCTATAGGATTTCCTTGAACTCAGGTTCCGATTATAAACAGAACTTTACGGTAGGCTCTGATAGCCTACAGCATACAGGGTATATAACCACACCCTGGGAGCATATCAGCACTCACTGTGTATACACACTGGTTGTAAATCACTGCTCGCTGCCCCCCAGGTGATAGATAGCAACCCTTACACCTCCACCCGCTCATGCTGTAAACATGCCTCCGTATGATGATGTACTATATCCTGCCACCAGAGATATAGCACCGTAATGGGTGACCTCGTGTAGTTCACCATCTTGCCTTGTACCCTGACCTTCTTTTTATACTAGGAACAACAATAACTTTCCTATGATTTTCATCTAATGTCAGTGATAATACCGTGACCTTCACCTAATGCCAGCAATAACACTGTGACCTTTATCTCATTTCAGCAATTATGCTGCGACCTTTGTCTCATTTCAGCAATAATACTGCAACCTTTATCTCATTTTTGCAATAACGCTGCGACTTTTATCTTATTTCAGTAATGAAACTGTGACCTTTATCTCATTTCAGCAATAATGCACCGACCATTGTTTGATTTCAGTAGTAACACTGCAACCTTTATCTCATTTCAGCCATAACACTATAACCATTATCTTATTGCAGCAATAACACTGTGGCCTGTACCTAATGTCAGCAATAAAACTGTGACCTTCATTCTATGTCATTGATTACCCACTACATTATCCGTGACCTCAGTAGTAGTAAAGGAGCAGAGAAGGACACTCACCTGAAACAAACCAGATACAACCATTAGACATCAGAACATACAATAATCAACAGGATATTTATATGTACATGTAATTGCAATTCAGGAATCACAGAGATATTTCATAATGCATGGCTATGATAATTTCTAGGACATACCATTTGTCCCCATACCTTGAAAACATAATGAAGATCCCTGGAAGATCCAAACACTCATTTCCTTCCATCCTACTGAGATATTTGTGACACACTATCTTTTTTAATCAAGGATGTGGATTCTCTTTCAAAATATATAGTGGTTCCGCCTATTTCATAGATGTTAACAGCTTATCATGCTATGCAGTCAACCTCGACCCAGTTGATTGTCAGTTCAGTTTGGGAATGTATGCTATACATCAGTAAGCATGACTAGAGATAACCCCTGTATCCAGGTAGGGTAGAGTATGGATGTAGGAGCCCTATGGTGATGAATGAGTGCACAGAGCAGAGGGATGGAGGAGTAAATACCAAACTCCACAGGAGACAAAAACTGTGGGAAAAACTATATTATTACCCCAAACAAGGCCGAAGTAGTAGGTAAGGAGGAGTGTGTGAGCAGTTATATGGGGTGGTGAGTATACAGGGGAGTGGTTCTCAGGCAACTCGGGGGAGTTGAAGATCTAGGCACCAAGGCAGGGTTGGATCATGTAAACCAATAAGCTACACTGCGAATGCAATGTCCTATTTGGCATACTTAAACGGCGTTGGTTGTTTGCCTTCGTGCATCATGATGACAAATGAACATCATACCTAACTTCAAAAGGCATGATAACATATTTCACAGAATTCTCACAAATAGAATCCTCATTAGGTAGGAGGATGTGCCTTAAATATTTAATATTTCCCATACAATCATTAGCAGGTCCTAGTAAGAAGACAACACTAAGAGGTTTCTGCGCGTGTGCCCATAGTGCCTGTGTACCTCACATCCTATTCTGTGTTAGAACACAGACAGGGTGTGAGACTGGAACCCTGACACTGACACATCACACACACCCGATACATCATACAACATCACACAAAACTTGCAACAGGGAACACACACAGGGAGGGAGATGACACTTGAAAGAGGAAAGATATCATAGCTTAAGGGCTACAGGGAGAAAGGCCGGCAGGCAAAGGGAGAGGGAGGAGCAAAGAGGGTCAGGAAATGATAGGGAAAGAGACAGGTACAGATAGGCAGGAAGATAGACAGGTAAAGGAATGGTAGGTCAAAGAGAGGAAGGAACGATTGGATGGTAGAAGAAACAGTCGGTCGGAGGTGGCAGGAACGATTACCTCGGTAGATGGAGAAAGGAATGGTGGGAGATATGGATAGGGACGGAGAAGGAGGCTGGTATACTAGGCAATCAGTAGCCATCTCCACATTGGTAGGAGCAGGTCTTAGAGCCCCCTGGAGGAGGGTGGTATATAGAGGAGTAGGATACAAGAGTTGAGTGGCAGGGGTTACTCGGTCAGACCCAGACCTGCCAATCCTGCTCACATCAAAGCAGCAGCCCAAACACTGCCTGGTGCAGGATCCGCCAACACATAGCTTACTCAGGGCCTTATTCGGGGCCTTATTCCACTCATTAACCCTTTAATGCAGTGCAGTACTTTACTGAAGGACGAGATACCATGAGGAACCTTTATACCCAGTTATGACAAGAGTCTGGACAGCACCCGGGGCAGGACCAGGTGACTTCTTCTTACATGCACCTATAGTTGTGGCAGGGGGAAGGGTTGCACTAAATATATACCTACTTTTATGGTTGCATTATCATTAGACGATGGACACTTAAATTTGTGCTTATTCAAACATTCTAATTATATCTATTTGCGACCAATTGTAAAGTGTCATTCCCCCCCCCCCCCCAAAATAAATCACCAATACAAGTCCTATCATACAAGAGTAATTAGAAATAGCAGTGTCCGTCTCAGGTATATGTCCGACTCATGGTGAATCTACCCTATGCTCGTAAGGGAGGCAGGATCAGCAACAGCGTATGACATATGGCAACAATTAGCTGTGACTTGTTGGATCCTCAATTTGGCATGTCAACTAGACTAAAACATAATGAGTTCACTAATATGTGATAGACTTGGAATGGTTCCAGCACTAGGTGAATCCCGGGGTGAATCCCCCAGGGTATTCCCCCAAAGATGTGGTAAGAACTAATATGGACAACAGGAAAATCAATGCAAACATTTAACTAGCTGAAAATATCAAATTGGGGGTGGATTGGGTGCACATAATATTACAAATAAGGCTCCATATTTCAGCGGCACATCCGCCGGCCATGTGGTATTTTGTAACTGATGACAGAAGCTGAGTTAGAGAGGAATGATTCATGTCACCCATTAGGTATATACAGTCCTGTAATGTATCACTGTTAGCAGTCGCAGAATCAGTGATATAGGGTTAGATGAGGACAGCACAAAAATGTAACCAGGGCCTTTACTGGTTTTCAGGACAGATCGCATCTCCTTTCTATTCCTATCAATGAAATTACAATTAACCAGCCCTGCGACACAGCAATCGTCTATTGCATTGCCCCCCCCCCCCCTCGCCTTCACAATATCAAAGTCTGCCCCCGATCCCATCAAGCCTGATACAAGCAGCATAACACAGAACCAAGGACATACAAGCATGGAGGGCAGTATTAAAGTCTGCACACATGAGGGACAAGATGGCTGCCTACAAGGTGACCAGTGCTGTAGTCCCAGCATGAGGCTCTCCCCTCGCCTGGGCATGTTTAATGTTACACCTGTCAGTAAGATAATCACAGGTCATGGACACTTAACCCTTGCTACCTGAAAGCAGCCTCCACCCACCCCCGTCTACACACACACACACACACACACACACACACACACACACACACACTCACCTATAGTCCAGACCAGAGGGGTTGGCAAGTCCTCCTACTGGGAGTTTGTAATCCTCCAGTACAGGTGCTACCTCATTTACATAAGATATCATCACCTTGTTATGAACCGTTTTCATTAATTCTACATTTGATGATATAGCTTGCAGTTGGTCATCATGGGTGCAACCAGTGCACCCATCTCATAGTGACCTCATGAGTGTACACTCACTCCTCACTGATGACCTCACGCAAGTAGGTCCTGTGTCCGTCTCAGCGTGATATTGGGAAATTCCCACAACTCCAGAATCAGACTGGAGGATCCCTCCTCCAGTCAGTTGAGAGTAGTCAGCCCTTCAGACCAGAGGCACTTCTAAAGCAGAGCTAAACACCTGTACTCTCTGTTCAATAAAGCTACTCTGAAGACCGGAATACCTTGCTGCTGATCTTTCCCTTTTACCTAAGACATAGCTGTTATACACCAAACTCAGCGTATGTCATTGGTGGAGTAACCGGGTTTGATCTCACGGTACCGCAGCTGGCAACACCGAGGGCCATCACACTTAGGCCCACCACTCTCCGATGTCTGCAGGCAGGCAGCATCATCGGCAGCCAGCTTCCCAACAGCCGCCTCTCACCAAGCAGCAGCGGCAGCAGCAGGACAGAGCCCAGCGCCTACAACACCGCGAGCAGCTGAAGGCTCTTGAGCAGATACGGCAACGGTTCCATTCACCCCGTCGCCCCGTTGTTCCGGTCAACCCGCCGACAGACATCTACGGCAACCCTATGGCTGACCCTAACCTCCAGCCTCAGCCAGGTGCTAATCCACCTAACCCTCAGCCAGGTGCTAATCCACCTAACCCTCAGCCAGGTGCTAATCCACCTAACCCTCAGCCTGGTGCTAATCCACCTAACCCTCAGCCAGGTGCTAATCCGCCTAACCCTCTGCCAGGTGCTAATCCACCTAACCCTCAGCCAGGTGCTAACCCACCTAACCCTCAGCCAGGTGCTAATCCACCTAACCCTCTGCCAGGTGCTAATCCACCTCAGCCTGGTGCCAATCCACCACAACCACCTCCACCTAATCCCCCTAACCAACAACCTCCACAGGACCCTCTCCTGCAGGCTCTGAATGCCATCAATGGCAGGTTGAATGCCATTGAGAATAGCCACAACACATCTCGGAGAGAATTGGATGGCGTAATCAACCGTCTGCACCAGAACCTAGAGACTCATATGGAAGAAATCTACGGCCGTGCCATAGAGAATCTCTCCGCCACAATGGACAGACAGCAGGACGAGTTGCGTCGGCTGCGAGACGACTTTAGTACCCACCCTCCCCACACAGCTCCCACCCACTTTCCTCCCCCGTCCTCATCTGCGACCTCCCACTCTGCTCATTTTATGGGCCCACCCCAGCAAGCTAATCTTTACGCCCCTCCTGTCAGCCAGGCGGCGACCATGGCAGCTGCCAATTTTCCCTCCCCTCCTCGTGAACCAGGAAATGATACCGATTACCGCCCCGCATCTGTTAACACAATCTTTAAATCCCCTAAGCCATTCTCAAAGCCTACTCCCTACCGATCGGCGAAAGCCTTCCTTGAGGAGTATAGATTTTACGTTGAATCTGTTTTCCCCAAGTCCCCAGCACATCAGGCCCGTGCCCTATACACTTATCTGGACGGGTTGGCAAGGAACTGGTATTCCTCACATATCATACACAGCCCCATAGTGGACAACCCGAGAGCGGTATATGCCGCTTTCCTTACTGAGTTCGCCGCCGATGATGCCGATAGCGTCAGTAGTGGCTATCGGTCACGGAGGCAGGGGGAGGATGAGGACGTGACCACATACTGCGAGGACATGGAGCTCCTTCTATCTAGCTCTCACCTGCCCCTGGAGGCCCGCATAGACGCTATGGTTAACGGCCTTCACCATTCAATAGCTGAACCCGTTCGCTTGTCAAGGCCAAGTACTCTCAGAAAGGTCAAGGATCTGGCTAGGGTTCAGGAGGCCACTGTAAAAGCAGCCAAGGGCTCCTCCCCCACCTCTCAGGACATGGCCGTCATCGCCGCACGGCTGAATGAACTTACATCGCTGGGCCATAGTCAGGTTCAACGTGGCCGCTCATGGGATAGACGCAGGGAGGGCCCATCTGACCGTTATCGGAACGACCACCGCTCTAGGGACGGCTCTAGAGGCAGTTACGAGCCCCGGCCCAACGGCTCCCGCTACAGTGACTCCCGTTACAATGACTCCCGCTACACTGATTCCCGCTACAATGACCGACGTCAATCATACAACAGCTCTCGTGACAACTCAGGGAGCCGGGGTCACTCCAGTGATCGCTTCAGAGATCGACGTGAAGGGGACCCTTCTGGAGAGCGTCGGCGTGACAACAGGGACGGCTCCCGTGACAGATATCGTAATAACGACCGTTACAATCGCCGGGACGACCGCCGGGATTATCAACGCAGCCCCTCCAATGACAGGCGGAGCCGTCCACCGACACCTTCGGTTTCATGGGATCCCAACTCACAAGCTGAATAGGACAGTCGTCGAGGTGCCCCCGGCCAGCTCGCCTCTATGACGTCAATTAATCACCGACCACCGATCATCCAGAACAGTGATTCCAGTTACGACACTATTGACACAATAGCCAGTTCGTTTAATGCAATAGACAGAGACACTCCAAAGGGTGCACAGGCCAGCGGGCCATTACAATCTGACTCTGGTCGAGTATCTGACCCCACTATCAAACTGAATATACCACTTCCTGGAGGTAAGTCTGAGACCTTTACTCTGCCTATGTCTAAAGGGTGTTTGCTTATCAGTTTTGAGAAACTACAAATGCCAGCATTGGTCGATACTGGTGCTTGCCTTTCCTACTGCTCAGAGGAATTTTTCCAAAGGTTGCTATCTTTAGGTTGTGTTCAAAAGGTTCAGGCCACACATAATAAAGTTATTCTAGCCGATAACTCAGCTTACATCATCAGAAAATCGGCAATCGTTAGGCTAACCATTCAGTCAAAAGCTCTTCATTTTCCCCTCCACATTCTGCCTCCACTTCATAGACCCCTGATACTAGGAGTAAATTTTCTGAGATACACTAGTGCTCGGATCTCTTACGAGCACGCTCCTTTTATGGACTATTTTATCCGTTCCCCATCCGAATTAACCCTTCAGCCAAATACCGAAACGTGTCTCCTGGCCAATATTCAGTGCCACTCGGACCTCAGCTCCACTATTGGCACCACTGAAAATTATGAACCCCGCCCTTACTGTTTGGTTAAACATGCTTTGGTCTCACCTGCACCCGGTGCAAATGCTATACCTCTTTACTTGCTTAACCCTCAGGACAGCCCAATAGTCATCCCTAGGAATGGCATTGTGGGTTTATACACCATAAGGCAGGCAGACGACTTTCTTCCCCTGCTGCCCCAATCTACCCTCCCTGGAAAAGGGGTTGCGCACAAATCAGCCCCACCCCCTGCCCACACCCCCTGTGATGCCCCCACACCCATTAACTGTCCGATGGGCACAGCGGGCGCGCCCCCCCCCAACAAGCCATTACCATACACCATTTCTGATGACCTCACCCCACCTCAACGCAGTGAGATGCGGTCTCTTGTAGAGTCCTATAATGATGTCTTTCTGCAGTCTAACACAGAGATTGGTTTGTGTGACTTTCCTCCAGTTAGGATAGAATTAAAGGAGGATGCCGTGCCCAGCAGCAGGCCTCAGTTCAGAACAACTCCATATAAGCAAAAAATCATGGACGAGTTGCTGGACAGACAGGTGAAAATGGGTGTTATTACCGAGAATGTTAATCATAGCCCCTGGAATGCTCCTGTGTTTCTGGTTCAGAAACCTCATTCACAACACAAGAAGGGTGCAGATCGATACCGCATAGTGGTTGATTTGCGGCGTGTTAATCAGCAAGTGGTTACAGCGAGCTACCCATTCCCCAGGGCAGATGATGTAGTGGAGACGATAGGCAATGCCTCCCCGAGGTATCTGAGCCAACTAGATATATCGTCGGCCTACTTTCATGTACCACTTGATCAGTCTACGGCCCACATTACAAGTTTCAGTTCGTTTAGTAAGCAGTACAGATTCACTAGATTACCAATGGGTTTCAAACTCTCGCCCCTGTATTTTTCAAGCTGCATGGAAAAATTGCTGCAGAAATGCCGTTTCCGATGTGCTGCGAGTTATGTAGATGACGTCGTAATTTATTCTGGCACGTGGGAACAGCACATTAAAGATGTGGACGAGGTGCTTTCCCTGTTTCTTAACGCAGGTATCAAACTAAGAAGCGATAAGTGTACTTTTGGCGCGAATACAATTTTCTTTCTCGGCTTCAAAATTTCACAGGAGGGCCTATCTCCCTCACCCGAAAAGGTGAGACTGATTAAGGAGTACCCCGTACCAACCACTGTCACAGAGGTTAGGGCCTTCTGTGGCCTCAGCGGATTTTACCGTCGCTTTGTGAGGCACTATTCTCTTATAATGAAACCTCTTTATGCCCTCACCAGGGCGAATGCTAAGTTTGTATGGACCCCAGCCTGTCAGAAAGCCTTTGACATTATCATAAGGGCTATCACTGAGGATGCTGTCCTCAAATTCCCCAAATTTGACGGCACTGAGTACTACCTGTTCACAGATGCCTCGTTGACGGGCCTGGGGGCGACGATCACACAACGTGACGAGCTGGGATTTTATAGGCCGATAGAATTCCAGGCTAGAGCGCTCTCCGATCCGGAGACTCGCTTTAATTGCACGGACAGAGAATGCCTTGGTGTCATGTTTGCCCTTCATAAATTCAGACATTATATCGAGAACACTAAATTTACCGTTTTCACAGACCATGCAGCACTGGTCACATTATTCACACGGAAGGAGGCGTCCTTAAACATGCGCAGGGCCCGATGGTTGGACACTATCATGTCTTATGACATGGATATCCGTCATTTGCCGGGAAAAGCTAATGTGACTGCGGACAGACTTTCAAGATTACCCAATCTCCCCCGTCCCCCTCCTTCCGCCACAGCTGTAGCCCCCTCTGGCGATGTGTCGTACCCCATTCCGTCGCTCCGCTTCTCCCCCTATTCCTCCACCATGCATTACCATGACGCAGACCCAATACCGGACACTCCCATTTTGCTGGCTAAACCCATTCCAATCCTTAGGCGTCAGGAGCATCCTGATGACTCAGCCCAGGGTGGTGTCCCTTCCCATAAAGATTCCATAGTCGGGTGCCCTTCCAAGTCGGTGCAGTCTGACTGTGCTCCCACGTTATCTGTCATGACCAGAGCTCGTTCACGTGCGCTGCATCATGCGCTGCCTCATGACGAGCCACCACCGCGCCCCGCTCAGGGCTTTCTTCCTCCGCACCCAACGACCCCAGTGCCGATCGATGCACGGGGCAGCACTGACCGCAGACACAAGGTTCACAAACCCCCTCCCCTGCCGTCCCGTGTCAAGATTGCTGAGCGGCGCCGTAGAGCAGTCGACATTGCCGCCGTGTTGGAACCTGATTTCGTTGATAGTTTGGCTCAGCACTTCCCCACTCCTCCCACTCCTGACGAGATGATTGATGCTCAGGCGGGGGATGCGTTCTGTAGAGCGATGATGCGCTACATCGACGGAAATCAGCTGCCGGAGGATGTAAAAATGTCTAGGCAGATTCTCCTTATTCACGATCAGTTTCTGATTTTAGACAAAATTCTATACCGATTTACCGACTTTTTCAAGCCCCATAAATCACCACGGTTGCAGCTGGTTGTTCCCTCCAGGTACACTCTTCGAGTGATCGAGGCCTTTCACTCTACCCCTATGGGTGGTCACCTTGGTCCAGCTAGGACCTACCCTGCCATATGCAGGTCATTTTACTGGCCAACTGCATACTCTGACACTAGAGATTATATCTTAACCTGTGACTCCTGTATTACTTCTAAGAAAAGTGCAAAGACACTTAAGCCCCCAATGACCCTTCGTGACGTGACTCCCCTGCCGTTTCACTCAGTGGCAATCGACCATGTCGGTCCCATTAAATCAAGCAGTGAGCATTCGTTCAGATACATTTGCACTGTGGTTTGTTATGCTACACGTTACGTGGTGGCATTTCCCTGTCGGAATGTTTCTTCCGCTGCCACTGCAGAGCACTTCTTTAATCATGTGTGCTGCGTGTATGGCATTCCCAGTGTCATGACCTGTGACAATTCCACATCCTTTACTTCAGCAGAATTCAAGAAGTTTTGTAAGCATTTGAATATAAAGCAGGTGTTCTCTAGTGCCTTCCACAGTCAGTCCAACGGTTTGGTAGAGAAATATAACTGCACACTACAGACCAGCCTCAGGTCTTTTGTTGACTCTTGTCAGGACTACTGGCCACGGTATCTGAGTGCGGTTCAATTTGCAATAAATAATACTGTATCAGCCTCTCTGGGCTACAGCCCAAACATGCTTGTGTTTGGTAGGGACTGCCCGCTCCCTATGAATCTCCTGAATAAGAATACACTCAATATCCCAAGGTATGCGACTGTCAGAAATCTTCTGGTGGGTCTGAATGAAAAGAGAACAAAGTCCCTCCTTCATGCATCTAAAACTCTGCAAGCCAGTCATACCAAAATGAAGGATAGGTTCGACAAGTCAGCCTCCATGCATAATTATAAGGAAGGTGATGTCGCCTTTTTGAGGATACCTTACCTTCTCAGAAAACATTCCAGCAAAAAGCTTCAGAAATATTACACTGGTCCCTTCCTTATCACACGTTTTACCTCCCCTGTTACATGTCACCTTAAGCGCATGAGGGATGCCAGGGAGACCACACACTCAGTACATGTGTCTAGGCTAAAGGTCCCTAGACCTAGAAATACTAATTTTCTGAAGAGACTGGAGACAGGTGCAAATCTTATGGACCCTGACCTTGTGGCCAGGACACCCCTCACAGCCCCTGATGCTTTGTCTGCATAATGCACTGTGGCATTGTGCCACTTCAGTTCAAATCTCATTGTTGTGGAACGGTCCCCAGCTCCCTCCCTCCCACCCCCGCCAGCCCACCATCACCCACTCCCATTCATGCTCTCATATTCCTTGCTGTTACTACTACATCCTATTTGTAACACATGTCATGCCTTAATGCACTTAACCCTATTCCCACCCTGGGTGTCCCACATTCACACTCACTGGTACAGCAGGCTTCCCTACAGCTATTTCCTAAGGTGGTCTCTGACCATTTCCTAAGATGAGTCCCTTTCCCCACTTTCAGGGAAATTACTCAGCCCCCTTGTCTCTTTTATCAGGGCCCCCCCCCCCCCCCCCAGTGCATTCTCATCTCACATTCTGGGTTCACTGTACCCATCTCTGTAATACCCATGACTAGTACTGTGTCATCCCCCCCCCTCTTCTCCCCCCACCTCCCACCACAACCCACAACCCATATCCTGCTCCTTCCATCCAAGACACTATACTCTGTCTCCGTGCACTGACTCACTTTTGGCAGTCTCATGCTGCACTCACTTTTACTGCCCCTCACTGGAGCATCCTCCATTTCTGGTCACCGTCTTACTCACATGTCTTAAGGGTGTCCCTAAAACCCTGATTGGTCGCATGACTCCTGTTTTTAGTGCCCTGTTATGGCACTGCACTTGCCAACTCACCACGACTGCACAACACAGTGACTGGACACTCATGACATTGCATTAATGTTTGTGGTATTGGATCTCCCTGTGACTATCACATTTTCAACACTGTACACAACTGTGTGTAGCCTCACTGTATAATGGGTTCACTGGGGGCTGGAGATTTACAGCTGCTTGACCTCACCGAGGCCACATAGTGCCTTGTGTGTTTCTGGACCTGTTTTGGTACACTTGAGTCATGAGCAACTCACACCCCCACCCACCCCTGTAGTCATATCCTCCTGTCCCCAGCCCTACCCTCAACCCCCACAGTGCATTGTGTTCTCAGGTTTAAATGTCTGTACACACCACCTAGCCACTCATTGTGTGATTACTGGCCACTTGGACACAGCATAGCCAACTGTAGTCCTGCCACAATAGTGGACTCTACTCTCCTTACCATTACATCTTCCCACCGGAGCTCTACCAGTTTGCCACTCCATGGCTACCAGGACCACATTGCATATAGCTATATGGATAACTCTGGTAACGTACAGGTCAGTGTGCTATCCGCCTTTTAACCCTTAAATAGGTGTCCCATTAGCCTTATCACGTGTGTGTACCCATACGCACTGGCTTGGTATTGTAAGTGTTTCTGACCACATTTAGTCAATTCAGTGGTGGTGACTCTATATCCAGGGATCCAGCTTACCATTGTGTTTCTTTTTTTTTTTCTTGTGCAGTGTCCAGATTTCACAAGTGGTGGATAGGCCTAACTATGGGCTTACCTTTGAGCCAGTGCGCCACGGCATGGTCAATGGCCATCAACAGAGGGGCCTGGTCCTTGCCATTGATACAACCCACCTTGCCCCTCCAGCACCCCCTCTCCTCATCTCACCCATCCTCCACCCATCCTCCATCCATCTGGACCCGTATATCATTGAGGAGTCTGGCCGGCTCGATGCCCTTTCTCAGTCCCTTATTCAGGACATAGGCCACTCATTTGATCTTATCACTGATTTTCTGAACACATCTTCTTCTGGTCGCCATAGAAGGGCTGTGGGCCCACTGCTACCTAGTCTGGGGAAGGTGGCAGAGTTTCTGATCGGTTCAGCGACTGTCGGAGAGGTTGATGACCTTCAGAACAGCCTTAATGACTACAGGATCGTTATGGCCAATGAACACCAAATGGCTGACCAGCGGGACAGGTTTATTATGGCCTTAGCCCATGTCACTAATGGCTTGGTTGACTCGGTTGTACGGCAGAGCAACTTTACCCTATCTTTCTTGGGCAATTTATCCGGTGAATTTTATGCCCTTGACACAAATTTACACTCTGTCCTCACTCAGATTGTCAACTCCTCCAGCCTCAACACAAACAGTCTGCTCCTTCTGTCTGCATCGCACACTCAGCATACCGTGCTGAGTAGATATGCCAGGTTATTGATTAAATTTAGGCATGCCCTCTCCAAGCTCCAGACTGGCCTCTTGCCCCATGCATTAGTGCCCTCCCACAGCCTTAGAGGAGCCCTTAATGCCCTGTCGGATAGGCTAGCCTCTTCCCCTACTCCTTCCTTTATAGTGGATCTCCCTATTGACTACTATTATAGTCAGTCTCTTATTTCCTTCTCCTCCAGTGCCAACCATCTGTTTATCAGTATAGGAGTCCCAGTCACGACCATCCCGTCTCTATTCTCATTGGTAGAACTGACCCCGCATCCCTTACCATTCTCCCCGTCCGAGCCTTCCTCGGTTGGGTACACGTTGTTAAGGGATGTCCCTCACTACTTGGCCATAAGCAGTGACGGTTTCACCTTTCTTGAGCTGTCCTCCACTGCCCTCTCTTCATGCCATCTAACTCATCTCTATGACTGCCCATTGCCTTTCCCTAGGTCCAGTCCTTCTGCTCCCACCTGTGCTCTGGCCTTATTGCTGGATATGCCACAGTTGGTTAAGGACTTGTGCTCCTACTCCACCTTCCTCACCTCTCCAGTCCCTCACACCGTGCATGCCCTAACTCTAGACTCATTCCTCCTCACGACACCTCTCCCTACCGCCACCTTGTCCGTCACTCTTCAGACTCTCAGACCGTCGGTACGCCGTCACACTCGGTCGTACGGGTACCCTGCGGTTGTTCGCTCTCTACTGGCAACCTTACCCTTGTTAACTCCAACACAACGTGTGAGCCCTCTCCTGCCCCTCTCACTGTATTCCTCCACACTTTGAATTTGCCTTTGCTGTATCACCTGTCACCTCCTCCGGCCCATTTGAAAGGAGACTCCCTGCTCACCCTGCCCTCTCCTCCACACCTACCTGATCTAAAGCGTGCCCAGGCGATTCTAGCCGCTCAGAATCATAAGCTGTCCCAGGAGTCAGGTGATTTAGTTCACATAGCCCAGGACATTGTCTCTCTTGAGAACAGTACCAACACTTCCTTGGTATGGTCCACACTCGTCGGTGGCATACAGCACCCTGCCTTCATTAGTGTTGCCACCATACTGTCCGCGGCGGCCCTTGCTCTCTCCCTCTTTACCTGCTACAGGTTACAGACCCTTCTTCTCGCTGCATCTCTAGCTCAGCGCACCAGTGCCAGTGGCTATAGTCTGTCTGAGTGGCGTGATGAACTTAAGAGCCTTAACATCTCCACCTGGGGTAGGCTCACTGCCACTGTGGGGCCTGCCACCACCATGCCGACGGCTTGGACCCACCGCTCATCCTTGCTCTCTTCCCCCCTGTTCCTTATTCTGGTAGCCGTGCTATGCTTTGTGCTGCTGAGACGTTGTGTCTCCAAGCTTAGGTTTCTGAACGTTGTGTCGTTCAACCAGCTGACTTCCCCCACCTTGATGCTTAAACTCTATCTGGGCTCTAGGTGTGTGGCTTTGAAGGTCGCCACCATCCCCTTTGAGACCAATATTTTCATTCTCACCCATGCCCCGACCCTGGTCTTCGCCACTCTCTCTCCCTGTCTCGGACGTGTCCTCCACCTCCGTTGGAGTGGCCCCCTCCGCCTCCTCCTGGTCGGTAAGCCCCACACCTTCGCCCTCCCTACCTCCGTTCCCGTGCCCCTGTTCGATCGGCTGTTTACCTTCCGTGCCACTCGCGGGGCTCTCATCCCGTCACTTGTTGTCATGGACCAGTCGGCCGGAGCCTCCACTCAGATCCCCTGGGAGGATGGCGCGCAGTACGCAACTGCTATCCGCACCATGTCACCCTCTATCGATGCTGAGAGTGATCCCCTGCTAATCCGGTTAGAGCCCCTCAACCTACGGGAACCGGAGGCGCCTCTCTAAGTTCAACAGGTATTTTCTCGAACCCAAATTCCTGTTATGTATAGTTACATAAGATTACGTAATGTTACATCATTTTTGTCTCATTTAAAGCAACAATTAGCACAATCGATCTAATAGGACCTCACAATGCAGAATTACACAACCAGAACAAAGCTATATTACTCATGCAAACACACCTGTGACCTTGGCATAAAGACTCAGACCATCTTCATACTTTCTGATTGATCATAAGCAGATAACCTCGTTGATTACTGGCCTATGTAGTTGTTATATACATTAGCATTGATGTCAGTATATTTAGGATTCCTTCCCTTTCTCCCTTTTATCAAGCCTGAAGTCCCAGCAGCTTGGACTGTGCCACATCACAAGACCAGCAAAACAGTCGTGGACCTGGTCACACGTCTGGCACCTCTGTCCTACAACCCTGTCCATGCACCACAATCTGGACATTGGATGCCCTGGGATGCTGCAGCCATCTGGTGTCTAAGATGCTAACTAAGCAGACACCCTGAACTATAATACAGGCTTCGAACTCTTATGATACAATGCCAAGGATGGAATTATTATGTGAACCACATATGCATGCATCATTACTCCTCAGGGGTTATAGTCATATATCTGCTTGTATTGTGCCAGACTAGATGTGTATTTTGATGTGTTTTCTGTCTTACACTTGTACCTTGATATACTCCTCATATATCCACATATTCATGCTCTTGCCATTGCCTCTTAACCAGCTAGTGTTAGAGTTAGGACGTAATCACCCAGTTTCCTAGCAGTGACTTCTGTCAACTTTATACGATGTAACATCTAGATATACGTAATCATTATCTTATCCGTATTCAATATCTCGTCAGTAATTAATATTGTGTATAAGTAGCAATGATTACCTTAACCAATTAACTGTCATAGTGTTGATTATATATTACCGTAGATTTAGCTTTAGGGAAAAGAAAAAACCTTTTTGGCCTTCATTATCCGGTAATTGCGCAACACCGAAGCATTGTCGATCACGAGACTGACCCGGGACCTGGTCTTTTAATAATTTACACTACAATCCAAAAGGTTCAAAATTCAAGACAACCCCAGAACTCAACGGAGTGAGTTCAAATTAAAGAAGGGAATGATGTTATGAACCGTTTTCATTAATTCTACATTTGATGATATAGCTTGCAGTTGGTCATCATGGGTGCAACCAGTGCACCCATCTCATAGTGACCTCATGAGTGTACACTCACTCCTCACTGATGACCTCACGCAAGTAGGTCCTGTGTCCGTCTCAGCGTGATATTGGGAAATTCCCACAACTCCAGAATCAGACTGGAGGATCCCTCCTCCAGTCAGTTGAGAGTAGTCAGCCCTTCAGACCAGAGGCACTTCTAAAGCAGAGCTAAACACCTGTACTCTCTGTTCAATAAAGCTACTCTGAAGACCGGAATACCTTGCTGCTGATCTTTCCCTTTTACCTAAGACATAGCTGTTATACACCAAACTCAGCGTATGTCAACCTCACACCATTTCAACACCCATGTAGTGATGTACACTGTCATTAATTAAGGGAGCAGCTCACCCTGTGGTGGCAATAACACTGTCAGAGATCACAGGTTTGCAGTGCTCATTTATAATACACAGAGGACGCTGGAGGTGATAAACCTGACCACAGGAAATTTAAGGATTAGTCTCCTCTGAGAGACCTACATTCTCCTGATAAATCCCCACAGTGTTATCATTTGATAGTTGGCGGTTTAGCCAAATTGTCAGGGTGTAACTATATGACACACACCCTTTGGTTTATAGTCTGTAAATGATCCATGGACATCTGACTGAGCTATATTTCCCCTCATCGATCATCTTCAGTTACTATTGTGGACTAAAACATTGCTGCCTCCATTATGATTATATATTCACGATCCATTTTCACCATTTTTAGTGTGAGTCAAAAATATAAACGTGGCTTGATACATCTGTATCCATCAATTTACAACTCCCTCGTTGCTGCTTACTCCATGTTGACTTTGTGTCAACAAGACACTTTTGCTTTGAGGATCCTGAAAACCTGAGTGGATTTTTCATCTCCGCTGTCGTGATAAGAGTCAGGTCTAATACAATTATCTTAATGGATGTTTTGTTGAAAAGACTCAAATTTTCCAGACGATTTCTCACAAATCAATTCTAACCTTTTAATTCAAGTAGAAAAGTGAATCTCACTGAAATCCCCTACCCAAGCGAAAGGGACCTTTGCTTTTGTCTGTAAAATATTCATTCATACTAACCAAGCTTTGTTCACTGTCCCACAATTTTAACACAAATAGCTTGATTGTCAGTTCTAGCTCCTTTTTGAGTAAAGTAAGAATAAAGTGGCTGCCTCCAGCTCCACCAAGGGTCTGTTTGCCAAATTCACTAAAGGCTTCGGTCCATGATCTATTTGTATTTGGTGTTTTCGACTTGTACCTATACATTTTATATGTGATGTTTGATAGGTTGCCAACCTGTACAGCCAAAATATCCACCTTTTGTTAGAGGCAGCCTTTAAACATTCAAAATGGCGGCTGAAAACATGAGCAGACGACAATCTGTCAAAATCTTCATTGGTACCCAGCAGTAAACAGCATTGAAGCATTGACTGCCGGTAACCAGCAGTCGGGGCATGCGGCTGGTTGCTGGCAGGTCGTTAGGCTGAAGACTTACAGCAGGCTGGGAACCAGCAAGCTGAGTGACCAGCATCTCAAGTCAAGGTCAAAGGGTCAAACAAACAGTGCCACCTGCAGTACTATACAGTATCCACAGCTGCCTGCCTTTAGAGCCTTTAGAGCGGTTTGTAAACTTTGTATCTGCCTTTGTAGCCCTTTTAGCTGCTTCCTTACTCTTTGCGCCTACCTTTGAATTTTGCAGTGGCTTTTGACACCATCTTTGCAGCCTTTATTTTATATCTGTCTTTGCAATCTAGTGTAGCTGCCTTTGCAGTCCTTGTGGCTGTTGTTTAATCTCTGTAGGCCTAGCTGTTATTGTAGTCATTGTAGCTACCTTTACAGCCTTTGTAACTGTGTTTGCAGGCTTTGAACCTACCTAAGCAGTCTTTGCAGCTGCCTTTGTAAATGCCGTTAACTTGCAGTCGATCTTTGTAGCTCTCTTGACTGTCTTCATAGTTTTAAGGGTGGTGAACATACCATAGCAACAGGATCCTATACTAACATGTCTCACTTGTCATTGCACCTTACTCTCCAACACAGTCTGCCCTTTCAGACACTAGTACAGCTCTCACCCAAAACACTGCTTGAAGAGTTTGAAGAGTGAGCTGCTCTCATCAGGAAAGCCCACCAATATATACACAGGCTCACGAGGGTTAACAAGGACGGTACACCAATAGGTCTACGAGGCTGAAAGGCATTTCAGGAAGGTCAACTTAGTTTGATTTGATTTGGGACCGCCCTACACTACACTGGCGAAAAGTACATTCTTGTTTTTGCAAATGTATAGTATGAGAAAGAGGTGTTTCTTTTCGCTCTATCAACGCAGAGATGGCACTACCTGGTCAATAAAATGTTGGATATCTTCCTGCTTTGGACACTTTTTTGAAGGAAATTAACATAATCTAGACTTATTTAGTAGAACAATATGTGAAATATGGAAAAACAGGAAATATGGAAAGACTGAGTGGTCTTGCCAGCAGGATTGTGATTCTTACCCAGAATTCTCAGGTCACAATTGGAACGATCTGAGGAGCCCGAACCATCGAGAACGGAAGCAGATAGAGATTATCATATTATAGGTGGGACCGACAGAGGGAAGGTCTAACCCTCTAAGGGTCACATAGCGCTTATATGCATTGTGCCATTTATTGTCATTATTATGCATGATGGTCGAGTGGAAGTCTGCTCGCAATTATGCCGACCCCTTTCGAGGTATCAAACCTGGGTGGTCGGCTTGATGCTCTGGCGAGTTAATTATTCACCAGGGCTGCATTCATGGATCATAACGATAAAGGGCACAGTGCATTAAAGTACTATGTGACCCTTAAAAAGTCTACAGGGTAGCCTGCCCTACAGGGAGGACACGTCGTGTGGGAACAAGGCCAGCTCCCACGAGCAGTGACCAGAGGGCACCATAACATACAGTAACCACGTGACGTGCCAACAAAAATCAATACTTACCCAGTACCCCCCCCCCCCTCCCCCGGCACCCACAGACACCCGGCCGCGCCGGGAATGGCCGTTCCCCACTGCCTATATAAACCCACATGTAATGCTGGGCCCATTTTGAGGAAATATTATTTCTGTCCGAAAGTGTCCCACAGAACTAGCATACATCTATGTATGTAGGTTAAATACTTGCTAGAGAAGTCATAAAATATAGCTATCATATATAACAATTACTTAAGACGTCAAGCAAGAGATGCAATCATACCGACCATAACTAACATCTTTAAACTTGGTTATTTATGTATTTAATCAAAGTAGGCCTACAATGTACCAACGCATGTAAGAATTTTCAAATAGGTCTCTAGTTCTTGTTAACCTCCTTACCATCTCCTCTTCACTAAAGATACTGTATCGTCTCGTTTTAGCGTCAGGTTTTGTATAAGCACCGGTCGTGATTACACACTGGGGTAATTACTCCTCCAAATGTATAAGCGCCGGGTCGCTAATTCACAATGTATACGGTAACCACTGCCCATGTGACTAGAGACGGGCCTGTTATAGTTACACCCTGTATATGTCCGGTCATACTGGGTGTCGTTTTGGATACAATTTGGGAGACCAGGGCATATAGTCTCATCATCTCTCTTGGGGAAGGGAGGGATCTATGTATAGCATAGACCTCTGTTTGAGGAGTCTATGTCATAAACCCATGACTGAGAGAAGGTGACACAGAAACTGATAAAATGCATTACATATTTAGTAGGTACGTAGTTGATGGGTCTGTCGAACTTGTGTCTTATGACCCATGCAGAATTCAAATAATGTGTTCCAAGGGTCCATGCTTTTTATTGCCGTTAAACAAAGTTATATCTGACAATATTGCACAGATATAGGTGTATATATATTAGGCTCTATTTCAGAGCATATCCATAAGGGGAGCAGGATAGGTTATAAAGCAGGAAGTTGGTATGCAGTGCATAGTGGGTACAGAAACTCTACCTGAGTGAGCTGGTGACCCCTGGTGGAGGTCAGGTGACCTAAACCCCACAGGTCACGTGACATGTATATTTAGAGTCCCGTATGACTGTGTGGTAAGCCCTTTACGGCTGGATGCCTGTTCTGTAGTCTGTATTAGCAGTCGGTCTGACGAACATAAGCCTTGTTCCTACCAGCAGAGCGAATACCAATTTCGCTCTACTGTATGGTGGCCTGGATGATTGAATTTGAATAGATGATACTCTATACTTCACATAGTATGCGCCAATCTCTCCCATGAGATCCATACGCAGAGATGCATTTTTCAAGGGCCATGACCACTTTACATTCCCCAGCATCAGCGCCATCATACGCCACTTCAAGCCTAGGGTACTAGGGAGGAACCAGTGTTGAGCAACTTCATTCTGACAGGGAATCTGCATGCCGGCGATGGCTCTATTCTACCTCTATTTTACTACCATATCCTCTATTTTGGATCTATTTCTACTCATGCCCACAGCAAGATGACTTTTTAGCCTAGAGCTACATATTGGTGGAAAATATCCATATTGCAGACCTTTCGTTATACCGTTGTGTTTCATATATCTGCAATGATATATGAATAGGGCATCTCCCACAGTATCTAGAGGGTTCATCTAGAGTCCCTACCTAGTTATACTTCTGCTGCTGCTGCCCCCTGCTGGGGTTCTGTAGTAGGGGAGGCCAATGGGCGATAATAGGGCAGTTTGCAGCTTCTGACCCTCTGCAGGGCTCAGCAAAGGCAGGCTGAAGGGGGAACATGAAGTGGGTGGAAGTGAGGTGAGTTGAAGGGGGAAAGTGGGGAGAGGGGAAGTGGGGAGAGGGTGAAGTGAGGAGAGGGGGAAGTGAGGAGAGGGGAAGGAAGAAGAAAATCCGGTAGTTTTTTTGAAGGAGGGAGAAGGAATGGGGTGTTTAGGGAGTGTGGGTCATGAGAATGAATTTGCTTCCTTGAGGAGCCTGTCTGTAAGATAAGGGACCAGACTCCAGGGTTTGGGTTTGGGTTTTATTACCTGGGTAATGCCTAGTTAACAGTCACTGTCTTATCATAGGCCATAAAGGTCATCAGATCTATGAGGTGAGGTAAAGGTGAAATGTACAGCCCTTCACCTTTATTGAGGCAATAAAGAATTGATTTACACATGTGAAATCTCGGAAAGAACGATTTCTACTCGTGACAACCTTGACTTGGTAACCTTTTGGGCCAAGGATGAATATGTTGCTCTTAGATTACATGGGCCTAAAGAAAAAAGTAGATGTACGTGTAGTCTGTAGTATACTTTCAACTCTACTTTGTCTCTAAAAAAGGCCCAAAATACCTCTGAGTTGGGCCAATAATATAAATTAGGGTACAGGTGAAGTTGGGTTACCTGAATACAAATTTGTCTAAGGCCTTACTGTTGAGTAATCAGAAGGGTTGCTTTCTTCTACTTCTCATAATTTCTCATTTTTAGTGTCTACTACCTTCTACATCTCCTTCCCTAATCCACTAAACTTCAGGCTCTATAGCCTCCGCCCATATCCCACAATATCCATCCTCACCCCACCCCTTGACCTCCTCTAGTGCTGCTAACCCCTTCAAGCCTTTCATTTCCTTTCCTGACTCTGTCCCCTCCTCCGTCTCCCAGATGCCCTTGCTGCACTACCAGACACTGTAGCCCCATCCCTAGAGTCCTCTTCTGTCAGGCAGTCCTCCACTCCCAGTACTATCAGTATGCAGACAGTGTTCTCAGTAGTCTGAGCAGTGGGACGGCCACACACGTACATAGCTCTGCTTCAGGTAACATGTTCTAACAGGGGTGGACCCAGGAATTTGAAAAAACAACACCAAAGTACTGAAAAGCATTGCACCGGCAGTCGTGGCAGATCAAAGTATCATATTTTTTAAATAGAGTTTTTTTTCCCCAAAGGAGTTCGGGGGTTCGGACCCCTGCCCACCCTCCTGGATCCGCCCATGCTCAGGCACTAGTAGGTAGTGAGGTCCTAGTAGGTAGGACTTCTGGTTGGATTTCTATTCTAACTGACATGGCTTCTCTGATACATAGATATCTGCCAAGATTCAAATGATTCTGCTTTCCAGGCGATTTTCTATTGAAATCGCCGTGCATTATACTACTCTTTTCAAATGAACATGCCTAAATTTCGATTTGGATGCAATTGAAAATGGTTGAGGTATCATCTCTTTACTAGTCTTTTCTTTTAAAAAAAGAGCCCACTTCCCAATTGCCACCAAAAAGTGAGGTGGGAAGGGCACTGTCAGATGACCTGAACCACATTTTATACATCTTAGCCTGAATCTAGCTGGGCTGGAAGATGAGGTTGGACTAGGAATGGCGGAGTAGGGTACGTGTGGGTGTGAGAGGGTCTAGAAGTCAATAAGGGAGCTGATTGTGAGCACCGATTGGGTGAAGAAGTGGAACTGAGAGGAGTGGGCGGTAGAAAATAAAGCCCACTCTGTCAGATTGACCCAGATTCAGAGGAAAGAAATGGCTTCTATATCGGTACCAGTGTTGCTGATTTTGGCTATATCCAAGTACCCCTTTAAGGATGTCATGATGCCTCAATGCTTTATGTGCAGGCTGTGTTGGTGCATCATGCAGACCCTGTGGTGTATCAGTGGTTGTCTGGCCAACTGGACGCTTTGAGAGCTGGTATACCCTATGAGGCCCATATGATGCAGCCCTGGCGAATAACTTGCCAGGGCTGATTCAATAAGGCTGATACACTCCTGCATGATCCATGAATGTACATGCATTCAAGCATCATGATAACCAAGAACATAGATGCCTAGATTCCTCAAAGGGCTAACCGGGGGCTAACACAGTCTAGTAAGCCAACACAGTGGTGTGAAACTGAAGTAATCTACAGTTTTCCAGCCCGCCGCCTGTTCTCGTCTCCTCACTGTGAGACTGCATGAGACTTGATTACGGAACCAGCGCCTGCTGATTACCTGCAGGACGCCTGCTGTATTACAGACACGGCCCGGTACCAGCGGAATTCACATTCACCAGCGCCCTCTGTGGTAACGAACTGAACTACAGCACTGCAAACAGCAATCTCTTCTCGAGTCGACATTCTCGGCCAAGGTCAAGGTTGCTTATTCAGCGAGAGGGTGGAACTTAGGTCAAGGTCATTCTGTAGGCTGATAACCTGTGGATGGTCAGAGTCTGTTTTTGGACCGATGCATGTTCAGGGTCAAGGTCATGTTTTATCTCTTGTTGATAATCGATGGAAGGTCAAGGTCGAAGTCCAAGCCAATCAAGGTCAATTCGATAATCTGAGCACCGGTAAGGTCAGGGACTATCTAGTACATTCTCTGAAATATGGGTAAGGTGGAAGATCAAGAGTGATTCTCATTTTATTGAAAGGTCATCAGGACTGAATATGCACTGTGGGTCAATAAATCTCTACCAGTAAAACTTTCAGAGATTTACTGACCCACAGTGCATGTTAGTAAAAGTACTGTAAAACATATGCTATACGGTGTTGGTTGGGAATATCACACATGTCTGTCTTGATTTGAATGGAATGAGGTAGACCTATAAATTACAATACTTTCCACACAAGTCATGTATACCCAGTACTGAAGCTTTACCCAGCCTCTAGAGTGGAATGCCTCGTGAGACATCGCTAGGACGTGACCTTCTCCCAAACCTCATTCCTGCGGTCACCTGACCGTTAACAGCCAATCAGTGAGCAGGACACTGAGCACGTGATCTAGGACTGATCCGCTGGTACCTAAGTCAGCTGGTTTAGTGCGCTGTAACAGGCTACCCACTGATGGCCGCCATCTTTCTTCTAGCAGGACGAGATATATTCTTGAGAGCAGCATCTACTTCACACAGATGAGTAAAGCCCTTATCTGGTTGATCTCACACCTGATACGGGCACTGGAAAGGGGTTGGATCAAACAGGCAATGTATGGGGGAAAAGTATTAAAAATCCTTATCGCAAGAGATCTAGTTTACCTAAAACTAAATATATTGCAAAATCTGAAAGATACCGGTATTGAAAATATGCTCTAGAAAATAGCAAAAAAGGTGACATTTCCTAGAACATTGCCTGGCTATGTGGACCCTCTGCCCTCCCCTTAGCATCCAGAGAAATGCTCCTGAGGATCAGCAGCCTACCATCAACCAGGTGGTTTAACCCATGAAGAACAACATAGTGCCTTAATGCATTATGCCCCCAGTCATCATGATGCATGAATGCAAACCCTATGGCGTTGATACACTCCTGAAGGGTCGGCATGGTGCCTTAAAGTAATATCCGGCGCTTGAAACGTTATATGCTAAGAACAATTGGTCTCTAGCTGCCATGACTCTATGCCTAGTGCCACAGATGATATCAGTAGCAAATGAGTGTTAGATCCCCACCCCACCAAGTGCCAAGGGTTCATCAAAGATTGCCTTTGAAATGAAAATCGCCACCGACCAGTGTAATCCTAGAAGGGGGAGGGTTAATAATTATCGGGGTGGAAAAATGGCGGCTCCTGGGCTGAATTACGACACGCCAGGGGAGGTAATTGGAGGACCCCGCAGAGCCCAACCACTTGAGAATTCTTGAATTCTCCAATATTTCGCGTCAAGATGACACAAGAAAATTGCCTCTGGTTCGAGGCTAAGGAGATTATATTGCACCCGGATTCGGATTGCTGCCGCTAGTCTAAATTAGGAAGGAGATACCACGATTCGATTAAATCATGTCGGTGCTATCGGGTTGCATCGACGCAATACTTGAATCAGTGATAAATTTGAGGTTTAATCTTGTGTGGCTTGACGGTGGATTTTAACACTGTTTAATAGATTGTTAATGTGCGTATTGATCAATGGGTCTAGTTAAGGAGACTATAAAATGCACAGCCACAACACTGAGAACCCTTTAAGGGCAGCACAGTGATTTATTGCATTATGCCTTTATACCACATAATATAGATGTATATATAACACAACCTTCAATATCCCATATCCCATAGATTTACAACAACAAAAAAGTATTATACTGTGTTCAATATCCAGTATATCCGCACAATCCATCTTTATTGGACCATTCAGAATTCAATAGGAGTCTTCTTAGTAAAGGAAATATGAGGAAGCACAAACAGACAGTTGTGAGGCACATTACCCAAGGAGGTCACCACGTACCACATGACAGTGATGAGGGATGGGGGGCATCAGGGACAAAAACAAACAAACATCATCATAAATACCAAAAGTAATAAAGGAGAGGGGCCCAGTCACACAACTCTACTGGGTCACCTGAACTGTTTCTTTTTGTTTTTCTTTATTCAATGAACAAATTGGCATGGGGGTAAAAAGGATGTTGTCATTCCAAAAAGATTGGAAATAAAACAGCCCAGAGCAGGGCCCCCTGTAGACATGTTGATGAGGATTTAGTGAGCTATTATGGTCAGTTTTTGTACTATTTAAATCTCGATTTCTTTTCTAATCTTTCTTTTTATCTTTTTTTCTGTAAATTACCACATATCAATTACAATATATTCCTGTTCGAGCACTGCACTTCTCAATGATGAACTGTTTCCAATGGATCCTTAGCTTGTTTTCTCTCTTTAACTGCGGGATATTACGGTACCATATGGGAGGAGAGCATCATTTAATACTGATTATCATATTCATGTTAACCTAATTCATAAGGAATTCTGGGTTAGATCAGGACAACTTGCAATCAACTTATATCCCTTGAGGTCCATTTTCCTTACTCTCACTGCTTTTACTGACATTGTGTCACATTGCAGGGAAAACTACATTTTAAACTGTCCTGAAGTCCCTCCACAACACAGTAAGGGTCCTGACAGCAGCAGATTGCCCACATTGTGATTATAGTGGGAGATTAGGAGGCTCAAATGATGAGCGGATGAATTCTGATTTGCCAATTGTGCTGGTTCCGTAATCTGACATGCCAGGTACAGGTCTGTTCAGCATTACAGGTACATGAACAATGGTGGGCTAATATTACTTTCGGAGGCAAGTCCCAATAAGATTAGCCTAATATTGCCTTCAGTTCACACTTTATAAGGCATTTTCTGATTGGTCACAAATCTGGTTGCTTATGGTTTTGCATCTATACCTGATGTCATAATACTTAACCAGTGCCGCATGCTAAATTCTGGACTACCCAGTAGCTAAGAAATTAAGTGTCTTCGAAATGGCCAACGAATTGGCCAACCTTTTTAGACCTGATAATTATAGAGTACCGCAGAGGGACAGTCCATGCCATCCACTTGAAAGGCTGCAGGATAAGGATTGTATAGCATTTTGACGTTGAGGAACATAAAGTTTACTTCAGAATGAATTCAATCGAAGGAATTTCATGTCTATGTTCCAACCAAAATGGCCATGGTGGATCCCAGACATTACATAGCAGCAGCAGCAGCAGCAGGCTGTGGTGGCAGAATGATGACCCTCTAGTACTCTATTTACACCTCCGCCCCTCCCGGTCCACACCTCGTATAACCACGTTTACACGGCCAGTGTAGCAACCCACGTGACGTCACATAACCCGGTTACCATAGCCACCACCGGAAGTCACATCAAGTCTCACGAGACTCATGTGATGCAGGTCACGTGAGGACTCGGCTCAACATATTTTTTAGTCGGTCAATCATTTGTTTTTGATCCCTGGCTGCTGGGTCCGGCTCGCACAGTTCATTTCCTTCTTCTTTTCATCTGTGCTCCCACCTATATAGAGGACAATTTGGCCTGTGTCGTTTTGTGGGTGTTGGAGTAGCGGTAATTTGGCAGCTATGCAGTGGCCTTCCTTATTAGGGTAGCTAGTGGTGGAGGGAGGTTGAGGCTAACACTGCAACAGGGTGGAGGTTAACTTTCTAGAAGCTCTTTATCTACTTCTGGTCTATTCTTGGCCTCAAAATCAGCTTTAGAGATATGATAGACTTGGGTTTTATCGGCCTCAGAGACCTACTATAGGCAACCTCTGTCAGCCTCACCAACAGCCCATAGATCTGTCAGCCTCGCTAACAACCCAGGGTTCTACTAGTATAGGGTCTAGTCGGGTCTGGAGCTGGTTGCGGCGGGCAGCACTGATAAGAGCTGATAAGACTGTTACTAGCCTGTCCCCTGTTTGTCCCCTAATTGTACCCATAGCGGGATGTCTTATCAGTGGGTTTTACCGCAACCAGCGAAATATAAAATGGTGGACACACAGGGTATAGCTCCAGATTCCTATATAGGCAGCCTTCGTCAGCCTCACCAATAGCTGAGGGTTCTACAATAGGCAGCCTCACCAACAGTTCACAGATTTATTGTAGGGAGCCTTTGTCAGCCTCACCAACAGCCGAGAGACCTACCATAGGCATCCTTTCTCAGCCTCACCAACAGCTCACACAATGTCAGCCTCACTAACAGCTCATAGATCTACTATAGGCAGCCTTTCTCAGCCTCACCAACAGCGCAGAGACCTACTACAGGCAGCCTTTCTCAGCCTCACCAACAGCGCAGAGACCTATTATAGGCAGCCTTTCTCAGCCTCATTAACATCTAACATATCTACTACAGGCAGCGACTATTGTGCCTCTACATGGGTTAAAATTCGACACGTGCGACACGGCGACACGGGGGGGGGGGGGGGGTTAAAAATCGACACGTGCGACACGGGGGTTTTAAAAATCGACGGACACACCCATTTCTATAAGGGCATGGTATATTCCATACATATAAAAATCGACACAATGACAGGGCCCCCTTGCTAAAAATCGACATGACGACACAGTCAATTATATGGGTACCCATGTAGAGGCACACTATTAGCCTCACCAACAGCTGCATCCTGACACTGAAAGCCCAGGTATGTACTATAGGCAGCCTTTTTCAGGATCACCAACAGCTCACTCTTCACAGATCTACTATACTATAGGCAGCCTTTGCCAGCCTCACCAACAGCCCAGACATCTACTATAGGCAGCCACTGTCAGCCTCATCAACAACCCAGACATCTACTATAGGCAACCTCTGTCAGCCTCACCAACAGCTCAGGGACACATTATGCCCATCAGGACCCCTATCCCTAACCCCCAGCAGTAACTCACTTTTTTCCTCCAGTATTGTTTTTGTGCCTCAGAGGGACCCAGAACTCAGCTGCCACAGAAATGATGTTCAGCCTGTCTCCATGCGGCTCACATTTCATCAGCTGCCATTTTGTATTTGACATCTGTCGGCCATCCCAGACGTGTAGTGTTAGGATACGACAGATATGTATGTTCCACAGCCTCGGGTATATTACCTTGCTTCAAGGTTTATGTTCATTTTATGTCATTATGATGCATCATTGCAGCAGTGTCAATTATCTCACTGGCGCTGCATGGATGTATCATGCCGACCTGTGTATTAAACCTGCAGCATACAACAATGCAGCGCTGGTGAGCACTGCACCGGTCCATAGTGATGAAGATATTGGTTAAAGGGTTAAAACACTATGCCATTCATAAAGCCTAAAGGGTTAACACTGAGACCCATGAAGTAAGTCCTGTTCAGGAAAACCCGAAGGTAATCCACATAAAAAGGGATTTTATGTGCATCTACCCTGAGTGTAGAGAGGGCATGTTTATGAGATGGGAGAAGTAGGCCTATAAGAAAATGGCTGTTTTCTAACCCGGTTCTCATACACTTCATATATATATGTGAAGGACAGCCTTGCTTCCCAAATGGTGTCATGGCCAAGAGTCTCTTTATATGGGCACCTACCTCCTCTCTGTATACAGTGCTGACTGTGAGGCATGTTTTGCTGTATCATCAACCAAAGTGGAAGCACTGTATTGTCCGGTTTAAGCGCATTGCCGCTTTTACATTTAGAAGCTTGGTTATTGGTTACACCCAGCGCTTACACAAGGAAGGCACATATTTAATTCAAGGTCAAGCACCTAATTGATATATAATTTCAAGACCTTTCTACTATAGCTCACACATATTACGAGAAGGTCGCTGAGACGCGGTGGTACGGTATAGATTGGACCAGGTGTGAATCCTAGAAATCATCATCTGCAGAGAATCTTATCGAGTCCGCGGGGCACCGCCCCGCTTTCCAAGAATCCTTTAGCCGCAATGGCCGTCGGAAGTAACCTCATTAAAACCTACGCATGCCTGCCTACACTCCCCCATCACATTCTCTGCTAACTAACCTAGTCTAGCACAGCTCCAAGATTCTGCCCGGAGAGTGACTCAATCACCGGCCACACCTTGAGGCTTCTCGGCTAATTACGCCCAATTACCGGATAATTGTCAGTCGTCCGCTCGCTAGATGTCACCACCACTCTGGGACTCAAACATGTGCATTGCCTGTCTACTTTTTTCGACTAAATCCGTTTTCTGTATAATATATTATTTTAATGTTTTTTTCTGCTTTAATGTTGACTAGCATGTGGTTTGTGGTCATGAGTTTCTTGAGTTGAATTGAAATTGGAAGCGGTCATGTTTTACTCCAGGGGAGGTTTTACAACAGGTAGAAGATTCTCCATGCAGCCAGACTTTGACAAGCTAATGGTTGTGTATTAGTGAGAGAGGCAAGAGACTCTATGCGAGGAGGTCCTTGCTGTAGCAGTAAGACAGACAGGAGAGGGGCACTGTATATAAGAGAGAAGGCCCTTTTGGTAGAGAGCAGACCCTCTATGCAGACTATACATGAGAACATGTACTGTTAAGTTGTGCCACATCAGATCCATGACCTGTAATTATCTTACTGACAGGTCACCTGGTGTAGCATTAAACAGGTCCAGCTGGTAGAGGGGGGAGGGCACACACTACTGAGGTATACTGTCATGAAGAGTAAAAGCACTAAATATAGTGACTTCCTTCAATAGACTTACCAGAAGGACAGATCCCTCAAGAATATAACAGGGCTTAGTATTCAGATCCACAGTTGCTAAAGGGTGCTTCATCAGTGAGCTCTCACTGCTTTTATGAGAGACATAAATTGGCATGTTTCAGTTCCAGGATGCAGCTGGCACTTAAAATGCCATTTATAAGTTTGGCATTCAGCACACTCTGACTCTTTTTAAGGTCTATAATACATACATCAACAGACCCATCGAAATCCTGTCACTTTATATGTGATAAGTATTAAAAGGGCATTAGGGACCCATCGGCCTTTCATTATGGGGTAATCTCTTACTTGCTTTTTTGTTGAACTATCTATTGAAGATAAAGCTTAGATGCCTTGAAGTCTTACTAAAAGGCACTAGCAATGTCAGTAGTATAGCTGAAGGGGCTGCTGTAAACCCATGCTATACGTCCCCTGAGCAGATCGCCCCATTCTATCGCCTCATATGACAAGTAAGGGTGCTAAGGATTAGCCTGCCTCTCATCATCACTGGGGGATCTCTAACCCTTTACGGCCCGCATAGTGCTTTAATGATACATGAATGCATCCCTGGACAGTCTACTCACCAGGACTGCCTGCATGTATGCATCATGCTGACCCTTCAGGAGTGTATCAACCCTATAGAGCCAACTTGAATATGGCCTTATGGTGAGTTACTCACCAGGGCTGAATGCATTTATGCATCATGCCGACAACAGTAAAGCACTTTGCAGTCCTCAAAGGGTTAATGGCCCTGTGTAGTGTCTGAGGAGGGTCCCTCTGGTAGTGTAGTGGCTATGTGAGAGGTATGCCCAGGTAATTAGTGGGTGGCAGCTTAGCACGTAACGACGCGAGTATTGATTTCTGTAGTAATGGGCTTAGTATGGGCAGACACATGCAGCAGATGCAGACCTCTTACCATGGTCCTCTTACATGGCTTACTGAGCAGCAGCTGAGGCTACTTAACCCTTTAAGGACAACATATATGCGAGTAACTCAGCAGTGAATCCAGCAGAAATGATATTTTTTCTTGTACCAACGATCTGCTGTTGGTAATTTTATTCTAAGAGGGCATCTCATATAGTACAGTATAATAACCCATGTTCTGTGTAATTCTGATTAATGTTTTTAATATACAATGTTTTTTTCTGTAGATGATGCGAGGTGGAAGATAAAGGCAGGCAACCTTATTTGTTTTATACAATTTGCAATTTATACCATCTTTGACTCGAGGTATGCTACCTTTATTTCACAACACTCCCATTTAAACAGCGTATTTAACATGTAATATTGTATCGAGTATCTATATATGCTCTACCAATGGTCGCCTGATCCAGAAGGCAAGCACCCTCAGGCTTGCATGAGCTCCACACACATATGATTATAGACTACACATGACGTCTAAATCTACGATGCATGCCATGTATTAGGTAGGACTCTCAGTGACACAGCAGCTTCCCGATGGTCCTGGTTGGTTTACCTGTCTATATGGCCATGATTGCCTGACGTTAGATAAGATCTTGCTGGCACCATACATTATCACGTGCTATAAGCCGCACCCCTAACTTTAACAAATGCTACAAGCCGCATAGGAGGTCTAAAGAATTGCCAATTTAGTACTGAAATATACTTCTAAAACCCTTTATATAAGCCGCACCCTAAAGGGCATGTTTGATACCAAATTAAAACTGAGTCTGACTTAAACCGATATAACCAAGGTCTGAATACCTTTGTCTTAGCCCTCCATCGTAGTATAACGGTTATATGTGCAGTATTAAGAAGTATAGTACAATACCTAAATAGACACAATCAGAATCCAGTGTGCGTTACACTATTTTTATAAGGTGGGAGGCAGGGTGTTATACATGAGATAAATCTTTAATCTGCGAGAATTCAAGCAATAATGTAAAGCCTGGCGCGTCATAGCGTGATTTTGAATAATGACACAGTTGTATAAGTAACAGTGCCATCTTGTCTCTCAGGCCATTACCACCGACCATGCCCACCTGTAATGGTTGGTGCTGTATTATAAAAAGCCCACATACACGTGTGTCGGGGACAGACTTACTGACCGCGTGCCTCACAGGTTACCGTGAGGTGTCTATGTCCACAACAGGGCATGTTACATAGATCATGCTGGTAGAACATGAGCAGTTGTAACTGTTTGTCTGCACTCTGATAGTTAAGGGGCCGTCTACAAAGCATGCCACACTTTTTTGGGCCACTTTGGCCACATTATGGACAGCCCTCAAGTTATTTAAAGCATAGGCAGAATATGTCGAAAATATATTAACACTTTACCGTCAACCTTTGGAATGTAGAAAAGTACACTCACCTGAAAATACAGAATGGGAAGAATTAAACAAGTGAACTATGCTGAGAAATACGTCAAAGTGATATTCAAATGTCTTTATATCAAATACATAATTTACGATGAGCTTCTGGCCATTAAAGGCCAGGACCTTTGCACTAGTTACTTTGCTAGTACCGTCCAAGTCAATTAAGTAACCCCGAGGAATGCATCTTTAAGTCCACTACGCTATGAATCCTATGTACTTCACCATAAACCCATTCTACTGCAGTGCTAGCAAGTAACTTGCATCATGACGTCCACTGTAGCAACATGCCAACCCCAAAGGCTTAAATTGGCTCTACCATCCGGAATGAGCGTAAACTTGAAATCAAGAAATTAAAGACCCATCCCCATTCCAGCAGAATCAAGATAGCTGCATGCCCTGCACTGCACTCTAGCTTGCCATGGATGCCCAGTCCATGCCCAGTCCCAGTTCTACATGCCCAGTCAGTGCTCAGTCTCTGCTCTACATGGCCAGTCAGTGCTCAATCCCTGCTCTACATGCCCAGTCAGTGCCCAGTCCCAGCTCTACATGCCCGGCCAGTGCCCAGCTCTACATGCCCAGTCAGTGCTCAGTCCCTGCTATACATGCTCAGTCTGTGCTCAGTCTCAGCTCTACATGCCCGGTCAGTGCCCAGTCCCAGCTCTACATGCCCGGTCAGTGCTCAGTCCCTGCTCTACATGCCCAGTCAGTGCTCAGTCCCTGCTCTACATGCCCAGTCAGTGCTCAGTCCCTGCTCTACATGCTCAGTCAGTGCTCAGTCCCTGCTCTACATGCTCAGTCCGTGCCCAGTCCCAGCTCTACATGCCCGGTCAGTGCTCAGTCCCAGCTCTACATGCCCGGTCAGTGCCCAGTGCCACCTCGATCTACATGCTCAGTCAGTGCTCAGTCCCTGCTCTACATGCTCAGTCCGTGCCCAGTCCCAGCTCTACATGCCCAGTCAGTGCTCAGTCCCAGCTCTACATGCCCGGTCAGTGCTCAGTGCCAGTTCTACATGCCCGGTCAGTGCTCAGTCTCAGCTCTACATGCCGGGTCAGTGCTCAGTCCCAGCTCTACATGCCCGGTCAGTGCCCAGTGCCACCTCGATCTACATGCACAGTCAGTGCCCAGTCCTAGTTTTACAGTTGCTGAGTAGTCCCAGCTCTAAATGCCCAGTCACTGCCCAGTCCCTGCTCAGTAGTCCCAGCTCTACATTCCAGCTCAGTGCCCAGTCCCAGCTCTTCAGGCATGTCCAGTCAGTGGCTACAATTATCAGAGGAGATAGTGCTCCAGCTGTTAGTGTGTGACTCATTAACCTGTACAAATACACCCTGGCACAGCCCTAGTACAGGTTAGTCTACACCCACTGGGGCATCCTGCTCTGATGTAACTACACACCCATCAGGGGCAGTTAGTTATAGGGTGTCTATTGGCTATGCTACCTTCAGGGGAGTATATCAGAAAATTTCTCTCTTTGAAGGGTTGTTTGTTTGATTTGATGGCACGCCCACCCCCTGATGCATGAACTGTAGACCGTAATTTTCTGATCCAGTGGCGATTGAGATGACAGGGGAATTCCCACTATAGACTATACAGTTTACATTTACAAATGTATCCTAAAAGTATTAACCCTTTAAGGGCAGTATAAAGCTTGATCACACTTTGCCCTTTAGCTGGCATGATGCATGAATGCAGCAGCATTGACCATGAACATGTATGAAGCTTTGAGGCATAATGCGGTCCTTAAAGGCTTGATATTGACATTGTTTTCCTGTCCATTCAGCCACTTTGTAACCCACTACACATAGCATCCATATCCCCATAACACTGTAATGTGCCCCTAATATCGCCCGAGCTGCTCGCCTACCCCGAGCAGTAGCTATATACTGCTCATACACCACACCCAATAAACTCCTCCCTGCAGCACTGACAGCACATAATGACCAGGCCTGCAGGGGAAAACAAAAGCCAGGCCGTGTTACCATAGCGACACAGTGGCTAAGTAAGGGAATTGCCTTGGTATTATCCTCGGGTGGTTGCTATGGGAACCGATTGATTCCTGCGTCTGTTCCACGTTGCCATGGCAACATCCGCAGGGAGTACCCATGATCCTCTAATTACCTGTATCCGAGGGGCTCGTGGGGCAACAGCACTAGCCGGAACTAAACACACGCGGTAACGAGCCCGCCAAAAGGAATCAGTTTCTAGTTTCTTTTGATGCCCTTCGATTGGAATTACTTTGTTTTGGTGTAGCCTGCAGGGGGTGGCTTCGTGGCTTCTTGTTTTTATCGCCGATTGAATGTTGTTGCCGGCAGCCATGTGCACTGAGCAGCGGCATTAAAATACCACAACTAATCATTGTGCGAGACACCATTAGTTTGTGAAGAGTATAACCTCTGCTGTTGCTTTCATTTGGTGACAATTACTATTGATGACAAAATTGTAGCATGAAGGCACTGTAGTTTAGGATACAGTTTCCCTCCTCTTTTCTGGCAGCAGCCATATACTTAATGATGTATAATTTGATAAGTACAAAGTACCTCATTATGATCATATACCATGTCACTTTTTGTAGATTTCTTTCTTTTTAGAATGTATTGATAGCTTTGGAATGTAAATTGAACAAAATTATATGGCTGCTGCCAGAAAAGAGGGAGCAAGGAACCTACCTTCAATAGAGTATATCCTGTTGGTGTATACTGCATAGTAATACATAGTATAGGGCTCATAATTATGTCCTGCAGTTGTTGTCACTCAGCATTGCAGATAGCTAAGTGTTGACAGAAGGGTGACAGGGACCTCAGGGTATGCTCCACACTATCACCATATCTACTGACACACATACCTTGCACCGCCATGTCATTATGTGTAAGGTTTTTCTATGAGTGAAGGGTGCTGCTATTCTCATTGACATACTGCTGGTTTTAACCTGAATGCAGTCGGCCTAGTAACCTTTCTCTCTCCAGCTCAATGAGAAACAGGGCAGCCTTCTCACACTATGTCTTAACCGGACCCCCCCCCCCCCCCCCAACATAGATTTGAGCACCATCTCTAACCATTGTTAATACCCTGCTTGTTGACTAGGGTGTAAGGGGCCATTAACAGTTTTGCATTTTCCAGTTCCCTTCATCACTTAACCTTTGCACTGATGACTATTCCCTACACACCCCAAACAGTTTCAGTAATAAGTGTGTTTCATACTGCCCTAGTGACAGCTAGGTAGTATGTATTATGAAACACACTGTGCTAGTCCCTTCTCATGCAGCATGAAGGGAGCCAGGTAGTGTAGGCTGTTAGCTACTGCAGTAACCATAGCAACACCAAACACACACCGTGAACATCCGTCATCTTCTATCTGTTTCCCTATCTCCCGCGTCTATCTTCTCGCCGCATGCGAACCAGCGAACGCAGAGCGGCCTTTTTTGTCTCTGCATGCAATGTTTCTACCATACTTAAGCCGCCCTGGTCCATCCTCAAAGGAAATTATTCATAAGAAGAAAAGAGCTACCGGTAGTGGGAATAATTCATAAGAAGAAAACAGTATGTTCAGTTTTTTTAAATTGGGAACTAGAACTCATGGGAGGCTCATTTCAGAGTCCCCAGGGTTTCTGGCTTGAAGTATAAATGTGTGGAATAGCTTAGATGTGAACGAGCCTTGTGTCATGAATATTGATACCCTGAGCTTTCCCTTATTAATATTAAATGGTTTGGACTAAAATTCAAGTTAACCTTCTCTTCTCTGCCCTTTAGCCATTATTCCTCCTTCTGTCTAAAATTGATTGAAATTGACCCCCCCCCTTCCCCTCAAATGTTTGGCCAATATCATTCGCCCCTTCTGTTGTCCTATTTCAATGCTAGCCCAGCTATTTTGACAAATTCCCCCAAATACCAACTCCCTCTTAGTCTTTCCTCTTCTATGCACACTTCCTTATCAGTTCTATTCTATATAATATAAATTTTTCTTACAAGTCTTATTAAAAAAACACTTTTTATATCCTTATCAGGAAAATCACAAATTTATCTTTATCCACACTTCCTTTTTTCTTGCCCCTTCTGCTTTACTCCCTTCTTAACACCCCAACTTCTTGTGCCACACTTCGTCACCCAGATCTGCCTTAACCTGTTTAAGGACCACAGAGTGCTTTAATGCAGAATGAGTACATCTACTGACATTTAAGGGTTAATAATCCGACCCGTCCCACCATGTAGTATCATCCTCCTTACAATGACCCTGCTCCAAATGTCACCACACAAGAAACCCCAGTTGCCATGGTAACCGGCGACAGTCTGTACGGTCTCCATTCAGCAGCCACAACACACACTAATTCTGTAAGAAGGAAATGATGACATCGCAACTCTGCTCGAGTTCTCCAACTGTATCACCGACTTCTGAGATTTCTAACCCGGAAGCGCATTCGCTGTGTACTGCTCTTTTGGGCAAAACGGATGAAATACTAGTTTTATCCTAACCATGATGTATTAATTTTAACCCCATCATCACTGGATTTCTTGCAACTCAATGCAATGTTGTGCAATATATAGACTTACCGGGTGTAAAGGGTGATCATGGTTGTTTTCTTTTATCGTACAGTTTCAATTGTGATCAAAATCATAGTTTAGGTGATCAGAGGGCAATACATTATATAGCAAACTCCTGACTGGCCATCGCTGGCTCATCTAGTACCTGTAGACCATACCAATCTGGGGCACCAAGGCAGCTAGCCTGATAATGGTAAACCCCAACCCCTCCTCCTATATATAGACAAAACCCTAGGTCTAGTTTCCACCTGACTAATGCCACTAGCACCTGGAGGCTGTAGGGCAGGGGCCTGCACCTGAACTGTTCCCACAGACAGCATTAGTGCAGCTGACTGACTTACCTACATCCCCTTCTACTGCACCATCATGATCCTCAAGTCAGCCGGAAGATGCTCCCTGCCCACCGACAAAGCCTCACATACACAGATATATCGGGGTTTCTATACCCATGTATATTGCTACCAAGACAATGGGAGGACTGAAACAGTGAATATAGTTGATAAGGAGCAATTGTAACAAGAACCCAGCATGTGACATATTTAGTGTATCATCTACACATCATGCGATGTATAGGATGTACATTGTATATTGAATTTGTGGTTGAGGATAGAAAGGAAGGATATCAGTTGTCCCCTCAGAATCTGTAAAGCATAGATAAAATTCAACACTATCTATATGCATTGCACTGAGGACTATTTCATATCAAAAGTGAAAAGTAGAACGTTCAAAACGTATTGCAATGGCAGTGCTATATGCTCAATAACGATTGTATTTATGTCTAGTCATAATTATGGTCGTTGCTTTCACAGCCAGTTATGAAAAGGGATCTCCTCCCAGAGTATTGAAAGCAGTTCATTTGTTGCTGACTGTGTGCATTTCACTACATATTGTCATGAGAGACAGTTCCACTCAATGTCCTACACCTAACAAAACATGATCATGATAAAAGAATCAATACAAATTCTGAATACTCAGTCGCCGGGAGATTGCCCGCCAATGGGCGACTCGCTTTTAGATTGGGCGATTACAATAAATCTCCAACCACAATTCACGTCAAACACAACCCTTCCAGAGCGTCTTCCCACCAGTCTGTTTTTTTTCCATTTGCCTCGTTGTGGTTTGGGCTTGGTGTTGCCATAGTAACAGCAGGGCATGATGGGAGGATGACTCAGTGATTCCCAATTATCGCCCAGCCAAGATGGCGGCCTCCCACGTGATCTGGTACCAGGTCACATGATATATGGGCACTCTCCCAGCAGAGGTTTGACTTGTTAGTCACCATAGGACACCTACTAGGTCAGGCTAGATCTGTTTGGAGAGCTGAGGAAGTGCTCTAGACTGGCATGGCATGATGTGTGCATGGGATGAATGGGGGAATCCTGTTTTTATTACCTCCCACAGTCAAGCTCTATAATAGTAGGGCTTAGTGGGTCTGTTCGGTTTATATTAATTGTGTATCACTACCTCAGATTTGGAAAATGCAACTCCAAATAAATAATAACATACATGATGTCATAAGGGCAGTTTCAAGGCCTTCTGTCTGAGTGAACCAAGGTAGTAAACGTTTGATGTAATAATAACACTATGATGCAGGATTATCTTGCTAGAGATTGATTGATTGATTGCTTTGTTTAACGTCCAGACGTACATCAAGTACTTCACGGGACATCTCAAGTTGGCAAGGAGAGATTCCAAGCTTAAAAATTGCTACTTTTCATTATTAATGCTACAGAGCTGGGAATAAATTCAGAAATGGAAGTTCAATTTTGACATATATTACCTGTGGACTATCTCCCCCCTATTACATGTACATAAGGTGTAATAGCCCCGAGGTACTTAGTAGAGCTACAAGTGGTATCAGCTGAGGTCAGGTATCTCATCAAACAGTGTCAAGTGCACCTGGGCAGCCTATAGTGTAATCACTCTAATACCAGATGAGATAACAGTCATTAGTCATATATCTACCTCACAGGGGGTACATCCTATCATAGCTATATCAGAGACAGGCCGTTATTGTAAATTTTTCACTTGAGTTCTGATCCTTGCTCCATTCCACTGCACGGTCATCAAGATTTTGGGGTTTATTAAAGGGCCACAGTGATCTAATGCACATTGTTCTTCTTTCTCGTCATAATGCATGAATGCATCATGCAGATTCTAAGGGGTATCAACAGTCCTATAGGTTCCGCACAATGCAGCGCGCACAAGCCATGCACAATTAAAGGGTTACATGTAGGATTTTGTTGCTGCTGCTAACCCCATTTACCTACTAGCCTACTATCACAAAGTACCGCTATAAACTATTCAATCAGTTATTAAAATGTCATAAATTAAGAGTACGCCCACTAGAATAAGTTTCTATCAATACTGCCTTAGATGCGTACAGAACCAGTCATCTCCCTGATATATGAAACATGTATGCAGCTGATATCCCCTGTGGTGGTGTGTTAGAGAGTCTCTGACCTCATCCAGTCTGTGTCATATGTTGAGGTAGCTATATCATATGTTTAAGCATTGCACCTATACCGGCGATGTCATGTGGCATCTAACATCTCTAATTAGCATGTGTACATGCAAGTGTACAAGGAGGGGGGGGGGGGGCTTGGGGTAGGTGGATTCGTGGGTGGGGGGAGGGGGAGGAAGACCAAAAAAATGTTGACCCCTTGAAGGAGGAGATCAAAAACATTTTGACCTGCTCGCATGAAATCCCCCCCCCCCCCATGTTAAAAAATGACCACTCCCTTCCCATGGTCATAGAGCATGGCCACCATCTGTGACAGGGCTGGTTACCAGGTGCTGAGGTCGGTTTCAGTGCATTCAGGAGTGCCCTGTCTCCGCCAATGATGAGGGTGCATTTTGAAGGTGCAGTGACACCAGAAGCATCCCGACTGTCTCATAACGAAAAGAGGGTCCAGTGTTGGTGGTCTACCACAGGTCATTGAGCCAAATCTCGACATAAACATATAAATAGTCCAGTCACACATATGAAAGTACCATTCTATCACCAGCTACAACAGTGAGAAGATACAAGCAGGCATCATGACTACTACATCAGCAGCATCACGGGAGAAGGTACAGTTCCTGTATGACCTGCCCGGACAGTATGTGTACAAGGGGGTGGTACATCTGTCTGCACACCCTGTGCATGTTCTGGACGCCCTACCTGACTTCCAATTCTCACATGAGGATATTCTGGTGGCCACCTACCCAAAGTGTGGTAAGTTGAACATTGTCATATATCCAGGGGTTGTCAGCATTAAACTGGGGATGTGCAACAAGAAGGGGACCTGAATTTTAAAGGAGAATCTGTAAGAAATTCAGTAACTTGTACTTAGTTTGTCACATATTGTGGTCCCAATCTATGGATGAATGGAAGGAGGACAAATGTCCTGAAAAATGTATAGTGAGTTTTTATCAGGAAAAGGTAAGGGTATATGGGGATAAATATGTGATTTAGATGGAAAAGGGTGGTATATCTCCGCTGAGAAAGGGTTTCTTGCTACCCTTTGAGTGTTTGCTTGATTCTAGAGTTTTGTGGTGGGGAGCCCAAGAAATGCTTCTAATAATAGTAGGCTATGCCACAATAAAGCTACCTAAGGAATATTTATCACCATGGGCCTTAAAGAGTTCACAACAAGATGAAGGCCTAATTACATGTTCTCTTGTACAGCAAAACCCATACCTTTGGGTGTTTTTGAGGGGCAGGAGGGGGATATATGTCATACGCTTTCAATTCAATTCGGTTCAAGCTTAGTAATTAAATATCTGATTTAGGCATGTGGTATATTGAAAATCTAATATCTATAGACCATACATCATTAATATATTTTGTCCATACAGGTACCACATGGATGTGTGAGGTGGCGGACGTGGTGCAGCACGACGGGGACACCAAGATGGCCGCCCGGGCCCCTATCGACACACGCTGGCCATACATAGAGATGGACCTCCCCACCAAGCACTGCATGGAGGTCCTCAAAGCCACAGAATCACCCAGACAGATCAAGACGCACATGGACGCCAGCTTTTTCTCCAAACAGGTAGGTGCAGACTGTAGTAGGTAGGGTGTTTAACCCTTTAGGGACCACTTGATGCTTTATCCGTGATGGTCATTTGTTACCAGGATGCACCAACATAGCACCAAAGAGTAACTTGATTGCACTGCATTGGCATGATTCATGAACGCAGCCCTGGCGAGTTACTCACCAGGGCTAAATTCATACATTATGAATGTGAAAGGGCATCACGTATTAACGAATCATGTGGTCCTCAAATCAAAGGGTTAAATCTGTTATAAATATTTAAGTTGATTTCATCTTAAAATCAATTAGATTTCATATTCCTGATCAGTATGTTTATCCAAGCATGTTTATGGACAAATTAGACCACAGCCTCCAATATCTTCCTGGTTGACCAAAATTAAATAATTCATGAAATGGTCTAGAAAATCACACTTTTTGGGCACAATTAAACTTTAAAACAATGAAAAGCGTTTCAAATTTACAAATCCATATCATTCTTAAGGCCACTCCTAATAATATTGTTGTTTCTCATCACTGAGTGCATCCCAAAAATCATGTTTTGAAGTAAGTAGTTTTTTTTTCTTTTTACAAATTTTAAGGGAAAAACATGGTAAAGATCGTCAAATATGGGCATATTTCATATCAAATTGAAGCTTAGAGTGCTGCAATTGCGATGAAATACAGAAAACATGCATACTGCAAATGTAGATATTTTCATGTGTATACATTTTCGCGATTTTGCTTAAAAGTTAATTTTCGTGTGTATTTACATTCACGATTTTCGGAAGATTGCAGTAGTATACTGTATGAATTAACACTCTGTACATATTTTCGCAGATTTTGAAAAATCCCGAAAATATGTACAGCGCGAAAATAACTACGTTTACAGTATTCACAACATGAAATTAGTCCGTAGAGGACCTAGATTTCCCCACCTTTTTAGCAAAAAAAATGAAGAAGTAAAAAAGAAAAAAGTGCCCTCATTATATTTGAAGTGGCTTGGTGATGAGAAACAAGGATATTATTTGGAGTGGCTTAATATTGCATACAAATATTTCACAGGTCCATGAGCAGGGGGTGAAGACAATGGTGGTGTTCCGTAACCCTAAGGACATGCTGGTCTCCTACTTCCACTTCTACCGTATGAACAAGCGCTACGGCAACTTCAAGGGAACCTGGGATGACTTCTTTGAGGTCTTCAGGGCTAACCAACTCAACTACGGCGACCCCTTAGACCACATGCTTAGCTGGTGGGGACTGCGGGAACTACCTAATGTTGAGGTGTTCACCTATGAAGATATGCTGAAGGATAGTCACACAGCAGTAAAGCGAGTTGCTGAGTTCCTCGGTAAGCGGTTCACCGATGCTCAGATAGAGGACATTGTGAAGTACTGCTCGTTTGACAACATGAAGGAGAACCCAGCAGCAAACTATACCTGGGCAAAGGGTTTTTCCAATGATATTTCCTCATTCTTTAGAAAGGGGGAAGCTGGTGACTGGAAGAATTATTTCAATGAGGAGCAGAATAGATATATTGATGACCTTATGGCAAGGAAGTTTGCAGGAACTGGCTTAACATTTACTGTTGAGGAAAGAAATCTAGAAAATGGTCTAGGAGGCGTGATGCATGCATGCACAACTCAGTTGAAGCAGTCAGATCCCACCTCTTTTGAGACTGTGCTGGGAGAGCACATGCTGATCACTTATTAGCCAATCAGGACCCCTGTACCAAGCTGGCCTTGTAGCGCTGTAGATCAGCAGCTCATCATCAATCATTAACTAGAACATACTGCAGGCACCTAGAAATTGCCATATCTACCCCCCCCCCCCCCTCATCATGTGGACTGCAGTCTATTTACAAGCAACATCCACTTTTTTGTATATGCACATAGACATATATTGTCCACTTCATTCACACAATTTGTATTTATATTCATTCCAATAAAGATTTCAGTTTCAAAAAGATCCAATGTGTGATCAGTGTTTTTATTGACTGATTGAAAATTATTTCGGTGATATTCTTTAAGGCCTAGAAAAAAAGATTGATTGTGTGATTAACATCACATGTGACCCGGGGCTCTAATAACCAAAGTATAACACCTCGTCTTGACCCTGTGGGGCAGTGGGTATATGGAAGAACCGTGTCCAGCTGTAGTCTATCTAACACTTGGCCTTTACAGATCACCTGGTCCCCATACCTCTTCAAAAGCGCCTCATATTTTGATCTCACCCTCCCTTTAACACTAACTTCTATGGATGTCTGTGTGAACGTGACTCTTTCAAAGGGTGGATTCAAGGTAACTCTGCTATTCTTTAGCATTAGTTCACAGAGAGGTGTATTTTGACATCAAATTGACCTTTTTTCTCCCATCTTTTTCATTAGAAAAGACCATTTTTTCCAATTTTTTGGATGAAGGGCCAGACAGACATAGGTTGTAAGTTAGTTGCAGTGTTATTCTTTATTTACAACATGCAACTGGAAATTTTCGCCAAAACCGTCTCCTTAAGACACAGGGTGCCCCTGGGTCAATTAGTTGTCTTTCGGTAACGTGACCTAAAAAAATATTATTTTTTCTAAAGCATTTTCAGCATTTTGAGATAGAGTTTCAGCATGAATCATTATGCCTAATGTGTATACATCTGAGACTTTATCTACATTTAATACTATTATCAGTGCAGTCTATAGGCCTGATACCATGGCAAACAAAGACATAATTTTCCCCCATTTGTCTTTCATTTGATAATTCGGATGGGTTAAATGTTCTTATAGCGTCTATTCGTTTTGGTGACATCCTACACCATACCACATTTCTAGTATGCCTTTCACATTAGATGTTATGGGATAAAAAATACGAGATCAAGATTTTTTTTTTAAAGAGTGAAATCATTAGTGTCTGGCCAATGAAATAGGGTTGGTTGGGTCACCGGAACACAACTTCTTTTATTTCAAAGCTCAAGTGTTGTTTACAGCATAATGTTGATCAATGAATGGGGTGTTGATTTCTGTACTGCTCATGCAACCATCACCCATAATGTATAATGTAAGTTTGTAAATTTACTGTACCCTGTGCATCTTATCTAAAATTAACAAGAGGCAGGCTCCTCTGTTTGCTCCTTCATTTCTCCATATGCTCATTGCCATCTTCTCCCATCTACATGCCTCCTGCTTTGTTACCCCCCCCCCCCCTCCCTAGTTGGCTCAATCTAATTTAAAGTTACAAGATTGTACTGTAACCACATCAACCAGATAAAGCCCCCTGCTGCTGGCCCCATACCCTTCTGATAACCTCAACCCCCTGTGCCAAGGTACCCCCCCCCCCCCCCCGCCCGGTTACATAGTTACCTCAACTTGATAAGAGCTAGATGCTTATTCTATTAGCACAACCAGCTGAACCAATAACAACCATGCTCAGCCAGGCCGACCACCCCCTTTGGCATAAGCTGACCGTCTTAATCCCCCTTCCCTCAATCTGATTTAGAATTTGATGTCTTTGCCCTTCTATGACATTAAGGCAATATTTTTCATTGTGATGCACCAATGCAGCACTGGCACGTAACTCACAAGCACTCTGTGTGTACACTATAGTATACCAACCCTTTGGGAGTATCTCAACCCCGAATGTATTAAATGTGGATGCAGTACTGGCATGTCACTCGCTCACAATGTATTCATTCAGTGTTGTTTTCATGCATCACATGGACCCTATGGAGATAATATACCCTGGAGGGTCGTCATGATGCATCAACGCATCACTTAGCTTAGGCCACTCAAAAAAATTAAATGGTTTCTCATCAACGTGCGCATCATAAAAATCAGGTTTTGGGAAAACTTTTTTTAATTTTTTTGCCAAATTTTGATGAAAAACCTCATTAAAATGGACAAAATTGGTCACATTTGGTATCATATTAAAGCTAATAATGCCAGCAATATAGTGGTAAAGAAATAACTTACATTTTCCCCACTTTTAGATGTGAATTTTGACCAAAGAAACCTGTAAATTATCCTATACATGTTGGCCTGCGAGTAAAAAAAAAAAAGAATTATAAAAAAAAAAGCCTCCCTCGTCAGATTTCTCAGACCTTGGTGATGAGAAACCACTTTTTTTTTTTGAGTGGCCTTAGTGGTGAATTTTTAAAGGCTAAAGATACCTTATTCTGACCCTGTTAACCTCAACCTTAGTGATAGCACCATCTCTCAACCCAGGTTACAACCCTACCCTTAATGACCCCCCCCCCCCTTCCCTCTGCCCCCTGATCCCAAATCTGCTGATCAGGAGCTCAGTGCCTGGATGTAAGGGTTTGTCCCATGATCCCCTATTATCGCCCATATCAGACATTGGTGCCCCCTGCTGCTGACTGCAGGTATTACTGTACAGGGGTGGTGGGATTGGTTTGGAGTTCGGTTCGGGATAGGGACCCAGTATATATAATTCAATAAGGACATTTCAGAGAAACTATCCTCCTCGCTAGCAATAGTTGAAATACATTTAGTCAAGTCCCTCCTACTACACCCCCCAAAAAAGGGAAAAAATTGTCTGCTTGGTCCAATCATTTAGGTAGGGAAACACTTTTCAAGATGCCTGCAAATCCACAGACTGTCCCTGCACTTGTTTGACTCCATCTAGCATGTACTGTCCGTACTATAGACTACTGCTTGACATGCTTCAGGGTATGGGGATCTATTTTGCACTGCACTTGAGCCTCCAGTGGCCAACATCCATGGTGTGTACCGTAAATTCCCACATAGAAGCAGTGGCTTGTATGACCCAAGAATCAGACCCACCCGAAAGCCTAGCTTTGGCTTAAACAAGTTTTTTTTTCTAGTGTAGTACAGTAGTAATGTAGCAATTTCCAGACCTCAATTACAGCTTATGCTCATAGGATTATCACAAATTTTAGTTGTGGCTTATATGAGGGTAGGCACACAAGGTTTTACTGCAGGTGGGGGTGTAGGTGTGAAGGGGCTGACCGGATTATGGTGCTGAATGTCAGCTCCCTCCCAGGGGCCTCGCCCTGCATGCCAGCCCACAACCCATCAATACTTTATCAACCAATAATTCAGCAACCAATGCCTTATGCAAATCTCATCTGTTTACTTGATTCAGGAATGCATTATCTATTCATGTGCTCATAAGCCTGGAGAGTTCACTTTTACTGTTGTATATAAGCACCCTTGTGCTGAAACATTTTGAAGCCTGCATGGCATTGCCCCTGGCATTTTATAGCAGACATGTACTTATTCAAAATCAGTGTTTCTTGCTGAGGAAATATATTAATAGAACACCCCCTCCCCTACCCCCTGGCTCTTATACCGGACATTCAAGACTTTATATTTTTTGCCATCATGATGCACCAGAACATGTGAGCAACTCACCAACCCAGAATTGGAGTATTGTATCAACACCCACAGGGCTGGCACGATGCATGAATGTAGCACTGGCGAGTTACTGAGTTACTAGGGCTGCATCCATGCATAATGACCGCAAAAGGACATAGTGTATCAAAGCATGATGCTGACTTTAAAGGGTTGAGGCATTTAGATACTGCAACACAGGGACAGTATGGATCCTGAGTTAGGGCATGTCCTAAGATCAGCACATCAGGGGTCAGGCAGGTCAAGTCCCCGAGGTCAGTTCTACTGAGTCAGCACAATCACGCACATTCTGCAGGTAGACATGCACAGGGCATATTTTGTTATTTTCCATAAATGTATTAACCCTTTTATGGACAGCACCTAGCTTTGATGCGGTATGCCCTTTGTTGCCATGATGAATGTATGGAACCCTTGCAAGGAAGTTGCCCGGGCTGCATTCATGTATCATGTCGACTTTATGGGGATAATACACTTATTAATGGGCAGCATGATGCACCAATGCAATGCTAGCAATTAACTCACTGGCACTACATATTGCTTTGAAGCAATGTGACGATCCATGAAGAGTTAACTATGGTTATACATGTATATACCGTATTCGACGTAATAAGTGCCCTGGGCGCTTAAAAAATTATTTTAAGTGGAAAAATCGGCCTCAAATATTCAATCTAATAAGCGCCCCCCATGGCTGTGATATGCAGACCTCAGTGGCCTCTACAAGGCATCTACACACCCCTATGACTTCACATCTGACTTGGCCTTAACACCTGCACAGGTGTGAAGTGCTCTATATTACACACAGGTGTGAAAATCAGTACCAAAATCGGAGGATCACATAAAAAAAATCTGGGAAAAATCTGAAAAAAGGGGGGGGGGCGCTTATTAGGTCGAATACGGTATCAGTTTAGATTAGAGGTAGGATTATATCACTTCCATTGAGTTACTAATATACTTCCTTACTCTTTATGAGAATTTTTTTTTTTTTGCAGAATTCATATACTGCACATTTCCTTTCAGGTTTCCATGTAAAATCTGGGATATTTTAGATTTCTTTTAGTATGCCTTCCATGTAAAATATATCCTACTAAAGTGAATGTATAGTATCTTACAATTTTCTATGATAACAAATAAGCAGGAGTCATGTGGTCAGTCTTGTGTGTGTGTGTGTCTGGTCAGTCTGGGTGTGCGTGTCCTGGGGGAATCAACAATCAGCACATTGCCAGGCAGCAGGGGTGCGGGGTCTGAGAGCATCTCTTCCTTTAACCCTTTAACCAATATATTTCATGCAAAGTTTCTTTTTCACAGTTTGTCAATAATACATAGTATTTCTGGGAAGTTGCAGAGGGAGAATTTAAACTACCGTAAATTCCCGCGTACTACCCACGGGTTGTACGCGAATCAAACTCAGCTTTCATTTGATACCAAACATGCCTATATAGGGTGTGGGTTATACGAGGGGTTTTATTACTATAGAACAGTACTAGATTTGAGATTTTCAGATCCAAAAACGGGTTATAGGATTCTCCTGAGTTGGGGGTGCTGGTTATACGCGAGATGCGGGTAATACGCGGGAATTTACGGTAGTTTGTTACCATCATAAGGCTACCAGTCATCTAGTACATGGTATTGAATAGAGGACATCAATATATTGAGATTAGTACTAAAAATCGTATGGCTTCTCACATTTCTACCAATAATGGGAGGCCCAATGGGATGTTACTAAAACTTTAGGTCAGATATCTATATGCATATCTTGCTTTACCATGTGGAATAATGGGATACTGCTTTAATACTCTTTGCTAATCTGTTGGTATGGTGTATGAGTGCAGCCCTGACAATCATAGGCGGAGGAACTGTGGGGGATGTGGAGGTTCCAAACGAAATAGTGTGGGGGATGGAATGATTCAACCCCTACACTTTTTTTTAAACTTTATTTAGTGTGCAGTACCATGTATTAGTAAAGGAATAAATATTCTTCATAATGCCCCACAATTATAGGTCTGTTTTTAAGTGCATATTTTTCTATACATTATTTTCAGCTCTCTTCATCACTTCCCCACCATCCCCTCCCTCTGTGACCTGGGAAATTGGTCAGCTCAACCCCCACACGTTTTTCACTGCTCCGCCACCTATGGACCAGCTACTCCCCAATGCTGCACAATACGGGGTTCATACATTCCTGATGATGCTATGACGCTGTGACTTTATCCTATATCAGTGATGATAATAGAACTAGAACTAGATTACCCGTGACCTCGGTAGTAGTAAAGGGGTACAGAAGGACACTCACCTGGAAGAAACCAAAGACAACCATTAACCATCAGTACATACAAGAATTAATATATGCAAATAATATTCAGTAATCACTCATCTTGTTGGCTTCCTGGCCTTTCTATCTGAATCATGAACCATACCTCAAGGCTTCATGTTTATTTGTTTTCATAAAATACCAATGCAGTGCCAGTGAGTGACTCACAAGCACACGCTGACCCTTCAAGAACATATCAACTCTATAGGGTCGGCTTGAAGTACTAGTCAGAGCTGCATTAATGCATCATGACAACACGAGTGCAGAGTACATTGTGCTACTGCACAGGAGTAAAGAATGAGTACACCCAATGTAGCACACAAATCACATCTCTGCAGCTGCAGATCAGATCTGTTATTAGCATGCCTAACCTTGGACACAATGTCATCTCATTCCTCTACAGAAGGAACAGGCAGGACAACCCCCCCTCAGCCACTGTTTACAGTACTTAAACCCTTTAAGGGTGACATAGTGCTTTTATATGGTGTGGCCTTTGTTGGCATGATGCATGAGGGTTGATGCATTCATGCATCATGCTGACCTTTCAGGGGTGTATCAAGCCAATAGTGTCACCATGAAAAAGGGCTTAACATATTAAAGCATTATGTTGCCCTTAAGGTTGATCGCTACTCTTAACTTTTCATCCATAGAATTTCCTAATTTTTTGCCTAATGGTAGTTTATATCATTAAGAAATGGAATATGTAAAAAAATAGGGGGGGTCCCGAGCTACTTTTTTTTATTACAGATTTTTGAAAAAAAAGAAGTATTTTCTATTTTTGACAAAAAATACCAAAAAATGTGAAATTTTCACGATTTTTTTCTTAGTGAATCACTGCCCACATCAATGTTATATTTGAAGTGAATAATCCTTTATTGTGTCCTTAAATGCGAAAAATAAAATTATGGTCCAAACAAAACCCTTTTGTGAAAAAAAAGTGGTTGTTCTAGGACAATTGATTAAATTTGCTGATAAATTTTTCAACAAAACCTTCAAAAATAGCAAAAATAATCCATAGACTTTTTTTTTTACTTTCTCAAAAAATTGTTTAGATCATTTGCTAGCATAAAAAAGTAATTTTGATAGGGGGTCCCGCGCATATTTTTAGGGTTTTGGGCCTTTAAAGATAAAAAATAGGACAAAAACTGTCTAAATCTCATATACAAAGGCCAAAATAATGGGTTAAAAGCCAAGGATCGGGGTAAAAAATGCATATATTTTATACTCTTGGTTGTTTGAAGCACAGTGATGAGATCTATATCAATCTCAATAATGATTTATTGGTAAATAATTCCAATATTCTAATTTGTGTTAAAAATAGCAAATATCAGTGGCTCCAAATATATCAAATATTCAAAGTAGAATAAAATGCTCAATTTTGCTCGTAATTGTCCAATTTATGGATATGGCTTAGTGTTCATGTATATGAATCTAGTTCCCAAATATCAGCCAATTCTGACCATTTTAAGCTATATGCGCAGAGAGCTGCGCAGGAGTCCATATTCAATGAGTAGCGATCAACCTTAACTTCTGCCAGTCCCTATTTCTGATGTCCACCCCCACTCCCCAGACACAGAGACATGTGACCAGAAGCCCATCAGTCACCAGCAGGAGGCAGGCTGCATATTGATCCATTAGGGACTGGTCATAACCAGACACCTCCCCGACCCCCCCCCCCCCCCCACACAAACCTGTCTTAACCCTTTAACTTTAAAGACAGCATAGTGGTTTACTGCATAATGTAGTACCAATGCAGCCATGATAAGTCCACCTGCAAGCGCTGCATTCATCCAACATACGTCACAGTGACATGGGATGGATTCGAAAGGTCAGCATGATGCATGTATCATGCCAAAAAAGAAGAAACATTAAAGCATTATGTGGTCCTTGAAGAGTTAATCTTTCCCTCCTATTTATCTTCATATCCTAGATGCTACCTCTCTTTATCCCTGTCTTCCATAACATTTTCTAATTTCTGGGGTATCCTATCTATTCTACATCCCATTCCGAATTCTGTGTACACAATATTTCCATCAATCCTACTTCAGCTTTTAAATGCACTGTGTCCTCCACTTCCTGCCAATTGTTCGAATCACCTTCCCTCCAATCCTACCACAAGTCCCCATATTGCCTCACAATGTTGATGATTCTATCTTTCTGTTTGAGCCCTTGTAGCCTCGCCCTTTATACCCATTGCTTCTCTGTCTCTATTCGATCTCCACAAAACCTCTCCCATTCCTCATATGTATCATCTATCTAGGATCATACAGTCTGCACCCCCCCCCCCCGCTCCTTCAACACATCACCAGAGCCCACCACCAATCATCATCAGGACAGTCCTGCTGTGCTGATAACACAAGCCACAGTGATGAATGGCATCATGCAGTATACCTAACTACCACAGCTCCCACAAATCTAGCTCCACCCTGAAACATCCTATGGGCTACTTCTTGTCTAGATGTCTCCCTCACTTCCTGCTTTCTCCTTTCTCTCTATTTTCCCTCCCCTCACTGCCTCCCTTATCCCTTTACTTCCTTGCCGCTCTTCCACCCGATCGTATTGCCTCCCTCCTTTGCTCACTGGAGTTATTCCACTCCTTCATAGATACTCTTTCTTCGTTCCTTATGTTTGTTCCTTTTCACATCCACGTTCTTGGAATTGTCTTTTTCAGATATTGTAGAACGGTATTTTGCACTAGGTCTCAAGGTATATACCATGCCAACATCTTAATGAAAATTCGCAATATGTATTTTGAATCAGTGCTGAGATTTATTTGATCTATGCAGCAGATAGTAGCTGTTAATACCAATTTTTAAATATGGATTTAATTACCAGAACTTCCACACTGCGATAGAGACTGACAGTCGGGGTTCACAAAGGCCAGCTATTCTTTTAGTAGCAGGAGGATATATGAGGCACAGACACCTAAGTGACAGACATATCAGTAACATGCAGAGGATGGACTTAAAGACAAGTGAATGACAGAGAAGTGGCTATTTGATTGATTGATTGATTGATTGATTGGTTGATTTGCGTAATGTCCAAGTGTACAATGACGCCCCACACTTATCTTAAGTTAGCGAGGAAGTCATCTACGAATAGTAGTAGTCTTGCCTCAAGGTAGGAGAGATATTTATATGCTGCTTGCCCAATGCAGAAGTGACCACATCTATAAATTGAATGACCACATCTATGAGATGATGGTGAAAATCGCTACAGGTGCACATCCCCGACTCTTTACAAAGGATAGCAAGTGTTCTTTTATTTGCCTGGTCCTCCATACCTGGGCTAGTACCATAGTTGGCAGGGCAAGACAAAACAACAGCCTTTGATATCTCAGACGTGCTTCACTGAGAGGTCACAATGTAGACCACTAGCAAGAAGGCTCTGGCCCGCACATTATGGGCAGCGGCAGCCAATAGCTTCATTAGTCAGGATCACAGCAGTCTACCAAGTGAAGCCGCATTTTTTTTCGTCTTTTAAGATTTTGGTATGCCCATTGGTATTTTGGAAGGCTCCCTATGAGTATAGGTCACAAGTCACAGCAAACATTCATCCGTATTTTCTGACATGCAAAGGCTCTATTCTTTACTCTACCAAGCCCGACTGCTGGAATGGGGCAGTGAAATAGTCAGCAGCCATTGCAGCCTGGCACATAATAACTCTGGGCTGTGGTTATGATGTGTCGTCACACATTACTCCAATCCATCACCATCAGCACAACAGCTGGTGAGGGGTTATGAGGCAGGTTTACCCTTTAAGGGCAGCATAGCGGTTTAATGTCTGCTCTTTTTGTCATACATGCAGCCCTGTTGATAATGCGCCAGTGCTGTATTCAAGCTTAACACAGACCCTATGGGGTTGATACACTCCAAAAACCTTCCTTTAACCCTTTAACCAATATATTACATGTAAAGGTTCTTTTTCACAGTTTGTCAAAAATACATAGTATTTCTGGGAAGTTGCAGAGGGAGAATTTAAACTAGTTTGTTACCATCATAAGGCTACCAGTTGGAACATTAAGAGCACACTCATCTAGTACATGGTATTGAATAGAGGACATCAATATATTGAGATTAGTACTAAAAATCGTATGGCTTTTCACATTTCTACCAACAATGGGAGGCCCAATGGGATGTTACTAAAACTTTAGGTCAGATATCTATATGCATATCTTGCTTTACCATGTGGAATAATGGGATACTGCTTTAATACTCTTTGCTAATCTGTTGGTATGGTGTATAAGTGCAGCCCTGACAATCATAGGTGGGGGAACTGTGGGGGATGTGGAGGTTCCAACCGAAATAGTGTGAGGGATGGAATGTTTCAACCCCTACACTTTTTTTAAAACTTTATTTAGTGTGCAGTACCATGTATTAGTAAAGGAATAAATATGCTTCATAATGCCCCACAATTATAGGTCTGTTTTTAAGTGCATATCATTCTATACATTATTTTCAGCCCTCTTCATCACTTCACCACCATCCCCTCCCTCTGTGACCCAATGCTGCACAATATGGGGTTCATACATTCCCGATGATGCTATGACGCTGTGACTTTATCCTATATCAGTGATGATAATAGAACTAGAACTAGATTACCCGTGACCTCGGTAGTAGTAAAGGGGTACAGAAGGACACTCACCTGGAAGAAACCAAATACTGTAAACGTATATAATTTCGCGCATGAATATTTTCGCGATTTGCCTACAAAGCACACTTTCACGTGTACTTGAATTCGCGGATTTTGTCATATATAAGTTATAGGACTTTATTGTATAAATATTTGCGCTGTACTTATTTTCGCGATTTTGAAAATCGCGAAAATCGCGAAAATAAGTACAGCGCGAAATAACATACGTTTACAGTACAACCATTAACCATCAGTACATACAACAATCGATATATGCAAATAACATTCAGTAATCACTCATCTGGTTGGCTGCCTGGCCAATCTATCTAAATCATGAACCATACCTCAAGGCTTCATGTTTATTTGTTTTCGTAATACACCAATGCAGTGCCGGTGAGTGACTCACAAGCACACGCTGACCCTTCCAGAACATATCAACCCTATAGGGTCGGCTTGAAGTACTAGTCAGAGCTGCATTAAAGGCATCATGACAATGAAAGTGCAGAGTGCATTGTGCTACAGCACAGGAGTAAAGAATGAGTACACCCAATGCAGCACACAAATCACATCTCTGCAGCTGCAGATCAGATCTGTTATTAGCGTGCCTAACTTTGGACACAATGTCATCTCATTCTTCTACAGAAGGAACAGGCGGGACCATTGGCGGATCCAGGGGGGGGGCCCGATGGGCCTTGGCCCCCCCCCCCCAAAAAAAAAAAAGAGGAAGAGGAAGAGAGACAGAAGAAAAAAGGGAAAGAAAGAGAGAGAGAAACGGTATACAGTAGCCTATTTCAGTGGAGTATAATCACATTCTGATGGGGTCAGGGCCCATTTGTGGCTGAGGGCTCATGGATAGGGGGGGGGGATGATATTCTGAGTATGATGGGCCCATCCTCCATTCACATTTGGACATTGCACAATGAGTACCAATACATATTATCATGGAGGAGCACCAGTTGTGCCCCCCCCCTGTCCCATGCATTCTGATCCTGCCCCCTCTAGCCCAACTGGGCTAATGGGTTGATGTATCCTTCCCCTCCATATCCCCTCCAGACCCACATCCCATCATCTCCCCTCCCATATCCCCACATTCCCTTGCTTACCTCCAATTATTCATAACCTAAATAAAAGAGGCTTGAATCTTAATATATTTTCTTCAAAAATGGCTTCTGGGGTATCCTATCTATTCTACATCCCATTCCGAATTCTGTGTACACAATATTTCCATCAATCTTACTTCAGCTGTTAAATGCACTGTGTCCTCCACTGAATGCCAATTGTTCGAATCACCTTCCCTCCAATCCTACCACAAGTCCCCATATTGCCTCACAATGTTGATGATTCTATCTTTCTGTTTGAACCCTTGTAGCCTTGCCCTTTGTGCCCATTGCTTCTCTGTCTCTATTCGATCTTGTCTCCACAAAACCTCTGCCATTCCTCATATGTATCATCTATCTAGGATCATACAGTCTGCACCCCCCTCCCCCCGCTCCTTCAACACATCACCAGAGCCCACCACCAATCATCATCAGGACAGTCCTGCTGTGCTGATAACACAAGCCACAGTGATGAACGGCATCATGCAGTATACCTAACTACCACAGCTCTCACAAATCTAGGTCCACCCTGAAACATCCTATGGGCTATTTCTTTTTCTAGATGTCTCCCTCACTTCCTGCTTTCTCCTTTCTCTCTATTTTCCCTCCCCTCACTGCCTCCCTTATCCCTTTACTTCCTTGCCGCTCCTCCACCCTCTCGCATTGCCTCCCTCCTTTGCTCACTGGAGTTATTCCACTCCTTCATAGATACTCTTTCTTCGTTCCTTATGTTTGTTCCTTTTCACATCCACGTTCTTGGAATTGTCTTTTTCAGATATTGTAAAACGGTATTTTGCACTAGGTCTCAAGGTATATACCATGCCAACATCTTAATGAAAATTCGCAATATGTATTTTGAATCAGTGCTGAGATTTATTTGATCTATGCAGCAGATAGTAGCTGTTAATACCAATTTTTAAATATGGATTTAATTACCAGAACTTCCACACTGCGATAGAGACTGACAGTCGGGGTTCACAAAGGCCAGCTATTCTTTTAGTAGCAGGAGGATATATGAGGCACAGACACCTAAGTGACAGACATATCAGTAACATGCAGAGGATGGACTTAAAGACAAGTGAATGACAGAGAAGTGGCTATTTGATTGATTGATTGATTGATTGATTGGTTGATTTGCGTAATGTCCAAGTGTACAATGACGCCCACACTTATCTTAAGTTAGCGAGGAAGTCATCTACGAATAGTAGTAGTCTTGCCTCAAGGTAGGAGAGATATTTATATGCTGCTTGCCCAATGCAGAAGTGACCACATCTATAAATTGAATGACCACATCTATGAGATGATGGTGAAAATCGCTACAGGTGCACATCCCCGACTCTTTACAAAGGATAGCAAGTGTTCTTTTACTTGCCTGGTCCTCCATACCTGGGCTAGTACCATAGTTGGCAGGGCAAGACAAAACAACAGCCTTTGATATCTCAGACGTGCTTCACTGAGAGGTCACAATGTAGACCACTAGCAAGAAGGCTCTGGCCCGCACATTATGGGCAGCGGCAGCCAATAGCTTCATTAGTCAGGATCACAGCAGTCTACCAAGTGAAGCCGCATTTTTTTTCGTCTTTTAAGATTTTGGTATGCCCATTGGTATTTTGGAAGGCTCCCTATGAGTATAGGTCACAAGTCACAGCAAACATTCATCCGTATTTTCTGACATGCAAAGGCTCTATTCTTTACTCTACCAAGCCCGACTGCTGGAATGGGGCAGTGAAATAGTCAGCAGCCATTGCAGCCTGGCACATAATAACTCTGGGCTGTGGTTATGATGTGTCGTCACACATTACTCCAATCCATCACCATCAGCACAACAGCTGGTGAGGGGTGATGAGGCAGGTTTACCCTTTAAGGGCAGCATAGCGGTTTAATGTCTGCTCTTTTTGTCATACATGCAGCCCTGTTGATAATGCGCCAGTGCTGTATTCAAGCTTAACACAGACCCTATGGGGTTGATACACTCCAAAAAGGTTGGCATCATGCACCAATGCAATGACACCGAGGTAGTTGCTGGTGCTGCATCAGTGCATTATAAGAACTAATGCACTTGAGGCCTCGAGGCATCATGCTGTCATTAGAGGTTAAGGGTTTGGGCGGCATTCCCATGTGGGGACGGGAAGATCCATATTTAATATCGCTAGAATCTCTCGAGGATGCACATAGTTACCTGAACCCAACCTGACACAGGGTCAGGTGGGTACGGTTACCTTGGGATGACCTTGGATATTGATGTGTACTTATACATGATACACAGGAGTCGTTACATTAATAACATACCGGGTACGTACTTCAGGATCTGGTCTAAAAAATAACAAAAGTTGTGTTCAGGTAGTTAATCCGATCTACCCAGTTCCTTGGCCCACCCTTAAGTTTTAAAAGAATACACAATTTTACCGGGTCCGAAATGTAAATGTGGTGCAGTCAATATAAATCATCCAGTTGCACTGATATTTGATCGAAGATACTGTGGCTCCTATTGCTCCACCATTCCACAATCAAGATCGTTTAACCCTTTAAGCACCCCATGATGCTTTAATACATTATGTCTATTTGTTGTTATGATGCATCTATGCAGCACTGGCAAATAACTTGCCATGGCTTCATTGATGCATCATGGCGACCCTACAGGGTTGATACCAAGATCAATTAATTTGCCGGGGCTGCGTTTGTGCATCATGATGACAAATGGCAGCACACATCCTTTCAGGAGTTAAGTGATATGAGATGCTCACATGGTGGCCATGTGATCAGATTGAGCTCATGTGATGTAGGATTCATGGTCAACATTGATAAATACAGGATTAACTCTTTCCAGCCAGCTCTATGATAGTTTAAACTCCCTAGAATATAGCAAATGCAGTCCCCATACCCACCCCGACCACCCACACAGTAATGAGTAACTACCTCTTTTATGAGACAAGTCCAACATAATTTCTCATCTTGCAGTATTTTTGGAAATCTCTGAGAAATAACTCACCATTGCTCTGAGTGACTCCCACTGTCATTAACCCTTTAAGGACCCCATAGTGCTTTAACATGCTCTACCCATTTGTTGTCATTATACATGAATGTGGCCCTGGTGAGGAACTCGCTAGTGGTGCATTTGGGCAACATACCCACCCTCCACAAGTCTTGGGTTGAGAAGGGTGGCGTCACCTGATATGCTGTGTTATAATGTTGGATAAGGAGAGTCGTTGGTCCCTGGATGCTGGTTATTGATTCAGAGTGTGGGACATGGGACGACAAGGGTCACCCGCCCATGAAAAGGGCTCTCACCGCTCTGCATGGTGGTACACTCCTATGTTTATTAGGGTATAGAGTAGGATACAAACGAAGAGTCCAATTTAAGTGTGATTCTATTCAACAACGCTATCAATGGCAATGGTAGGGGCGGTAGGGCTTAGTGGGTCTGTTCTATTTATATAGAGTAACAGTCAGCCCTCAATACCTTAGATTTGGAAAAATGTCTGAAGAAGCAAATTATCTGTCCAAATATAAAAGAATATGATTGTATAAGGGCAGTTTTGGTGGCTTTTGTGTGAGGAAGTTTGAGGTACCATAGCACTACAATGCAGGATTATCTTGCTGGAGAAATTCCAAGCTTAAAAGTTGCTGCTTATCAATATTACTGTTCCAGACCTGGGAATAAAGCCAGGAATGGGAGTTAAATTGTGCCATATATTACCTGTGGACTATCTCCCCCCTATTACATGTACATAAGGTGCAATAGCCCCGAGGTACTTAGTAGAGCTACAAGTGGTATCAGCTGAGGTCAGGTATCTCATCAAACAGTGTCAAGTGCACCTGGGCAGCCTATAGTGTAATCACTCTAATACCAGATAAGATAAAACGGTCATTAGTCATATATCACAAGGGGATACATATCGTATCATAGCTTATTATCACAGAGTCAGGCCCTTATTGTAAACTGTAGAATTGGTAAGCCTTTTTAAGTTTTATTGGCAGCAGCATGGGTATAAATAACTTGAGTACCAGTCTCTGCCCTATTCCGACTTACTGCATGTTCAGTGGTTTAATAAACATTGTTCTTTCCTCATCATGAGGCATGAATGTAGTGACTAGTCCTAGCGAATACCTCATCTGCGCTGTATCAATGCATCATGTGAATTCTATGCGGTTGAACAACTTGCCAGCGGTGCACAATTAAAGGTTTAAATGTATGATTTTGTTGATACTGCTAACTGCTAATTACATTGACCTACTAACCTACTATTATAATGTACTCCTAGAAATTACGATCAGTTATCAAAATGCCATAAATTAAGAGTACGACCACCAGAGCAGGCTTCAATCAATACAGAACCAGTCATCTTTCTGATATATGAAACATGCATGCAGCTGATATCCCCCTGTGGTGGTGTCAGAGAGGCCGTGACCTCATCCTGTCTGTGTCATATGGTGAGGTAGCTACTATATACCTAAATACTGCCCCTATGTGGCATCTAACATCCCTAATTAGCATGTGTACATGTATAGTGAGGTCAGCTGCGGTCACCATAGTTACCAAGTGGTGGGTTTTTGTGTCATAAGTCACACATGGCTAACAGGACAGGGCTGGTTACCATGGTCATACAACATGGCTGATGTCTGACAGGGCCAGTTACCATGGTCACACAACATGGCTGGTGTCTGACAGGGCCAGTTACCATGGTCACACAACATGGCTGGTGTCTGACAGGGCCAGTTATCATGGTCACACAACATGGCTGATGTCTGACAGGGCCAGTTACCATGGTCACATAACATGGCTGGTGTCTGACAGGGCCAGTTATCATGGTCACACAACATGGCTGATGTCTGACAGGGCCAGTTACCATGGTCACACAACATGGCTGGTGTCTGACAGGGCCAGTTACCATGGTCACACAACATGGCTGGTGTCTGACAGGGCCAGTTATCATGGTCACACAACATGGCTGGTGTCTGACAGGGCCAGTTATCATGGTCACACAACATGGCTTATGTCTGACAGGGCCAGTTATCATGGTCACACAACATGGCTGATGTCTGACAGGGCCAGTTATCATGGTCACACAACATGGCTGATGTCTGACAGGGCCAGTTATCATGGTCACACAACATGGCTGATGTCTGACAGGGCCAGTTATCATGGTCACACAACATGGCTGATGTCTGACAGGGCCAGTTATCATGGTCACACAACATGGCTGGTGTCTAACAGGGCCATTTACCATGGTCACACAACATGGCTGGTGTCTGACAGGGCCAGTTACCATGGTCACATAATACACGCTGGTTATGACAATGTATTTCTCACACTAACATACACACTATATGAATTTTAATTAGTATATTGCCCTTGAAGGACTAACGGCCAGCAACCAGTCCGCTATGGGGGTGCACTGTGACAGGGTGCAGTGACACCAGAAGGGTTCCAACTGCAAACACAACAGAGATATAGGTCATTGCACCTTAGGTCATTGGGCATTGCATCATAGGTCATTAACCTGAAAACGACAATCATGTAGCCAAATGAATGTGTACCTGAATATAAAACAGACCCACCCGTTCCTGCCCGCGCCCCCGAATTCCGCACTAGAGGGATGCAGTGGTGCTACCTTGTGAGACCTATAGCTGCTCGCCTTACGAAAATCCATTAACAAAAATAATTCTTTAAAAGAATTCAGCTCGCTAGCACCATTTTTTCAAAAGTGAAATCCATTGACCAACTTTTTTTTGGTGTGGCCTCTGTTTGCTCCTTCATTTATCTATATGCTCATTGGTATCTTTTCCCATCTACATGCCCCCTGGTTTATTTACCCCTCCCTTCCCTAGTTGCCTCAATCTAATTTAAAGTTACAAGCTTGTTCTGTAACCAGCTGAACCAGATAAAGCCCCCTGCTGCTGCTGGCTTCATACCCTTCTGATAACCTCAATCCTGTGTACCAAGGTATAACCCCCCCCCCCCCATCCCCATCAACCCCTAACCCTTAGTTACATAGTTACCTCAACTTGATAAGAGCTAGATGCTTATTCCATTAGCTCAACCACCTGAACCAACAACTACAAAGCTCAGCCAGGCCGACCACCCCCTTTGGCATCAGTTGACCGTCTTAATCTCCCTTGCCTCAATCTGATTCAGAATTGGATGTTCATACACCTTGATGACATTAAAGCAACATTTGTGATAATGATGCCCCAATGCAGCATTGACACATAACTTGCAAGCACTGGGTTTGCATATTATACTGACCCTTTGGGAGTATCTCAACCATGGATACAGTACTGACACATTACTCGCTAGGGCTGTTTTCATGCAACATGACAACAAAGCTCAAAGGGCATTAAAGCACTTTGCTCCCCAAAAAGGGTTAATAATTGTTAGCTTGCCCATCTGTAGCCCGATCTAGCAACTATAATTCCCCCCCCCCTCCTTTTTAAAACCTGAGTTAGCTCAAGCTGAATTAACCCTTTCAGGAAGCATAGTGCTTTAATGTCCTGTTGTCTTCATGATGCAGAAACCAGCGCTGTTGAGTGATTCGCCAATGCTGTTTTCATGCATCACTACGGGGATAAAACACTCCGGAGGGTCGTCATGATGCATCAATGCATCGCCCAGGCTGATGTGTTGGTGCACTGTTCAAGGCTGAAGATACCTTATTCTGACCCTGTTAACCCCAACCTCTGTGATAGTCATCCCCTCCCTGAAATCAGGTTAAAGCCCTACCCTTAATGACCTAATCTGTTGATCAGGAGCTCAGTGCCTGGATGTAAGGGCTTGTCCCAGGATCCCCTATTATCGCCCATATCAGACATTGGTGCCCCCTGCCGCTGACTGCAGGTATTACTGTACACTTTCTTTTACAAGCCTAAGAAGGCTGCCAATGTACAGACTGTACCTGCAATTTCATGGCTTTATCTAGCACATGAACTGTCTTTATAAACGTACTATAGACTACTGCGCCCCAGGGTATGAGGTTCTATTTTACACTGCACTTGAGCCCCCAGTGGCTGACTTTCATGATGTGTGCATTAAATTCTTGAGTAAAAGCCACAACTTGTACAAGAGTGGCCCCAGTGCAACTTAAATGAATCACCCAAGATTTAGGTACAGCTTATACAAGGGTTTTGGCATTAGTCCAGTAATAAGGCCACACCAAAAAAAAAGTTGGTCTACGGATTTCCCGCACCATATTTTCGAAAAAAAAAAAAAAAATTAAAAAAAAGTATCTACGGATGCGCCCGCACCATTTTCTGAGAAATATGAATATTTTTTTTTGGTGGCCTTTTTCTGATCAAAAGCCAAATTTGGAAGTTATCAAATCCCAAGAAAAATTTCCATCCGGAAAAAAATAAAATGTTGCCCGATCCACTTGATTTGAGGTAAAAATCTGCAGACCAAAAAAAAAATAGAATAAAAAAAATATATATATTTTCAAAATGAAAAAATATTTTCAAAATGAAAATCCGTAGACCATTTTTTTTATTTGGTGTGGCCTAAAGTAGCATTTTCAAATTTTCTATTTTGCAGTTTTCAAACCCCAGGTGAAGCTTATAGGATTGTCCCAAAACCTAGGTGTGGCTTATAAGAGGATTAGGCACACAAGGTGTTAGGTTAGATGTGGGTGTAGGTGTGAGGAGGCGGACCAAATTATGGTGATGAATGTCAGCTCCCTCCCAGGGGGCCTCAACCTGCATGCCAGCCCACAACCCATCAATACTTTATCCACCTATAATTCAGCAACCACTACCCTTATTCAATCCTCATTTGATTACTCTATTCAGGAATGTATTGTTTATTTATGTGCACATAAGCCAGGAGCATTCACAATTACTGTTGTGCATAAGCAGCTCAGTGCTGAAACATTTGAAAGCCTGCATTACCGCCAGCATTTATGATAAAGACATGCGCTTATTCAAAACCAGCTTTTCTTGCTGAGGACATACATCAATAGGCAACCCCCCTCCCCTACACCTGGCTCTTATTCAATCAGAGTTGGCCTAGACAGTATGGTATTAATTTGGCCAATGTTAATAGGATTCCCTGAAGAGTCAATATCACATAACCAGATTAAACATCTTATTTTTCTTCTTTAAGTAAGGGTAGATTCAAGGGTGTCTTCCGGCTGTAGCAAGGGGTTTCAACCACTGACCTACTTCGTGCGTGGTGAATGAGCACCCTTATTACTAGGCAAGTAACTGCTGCATTATGTACAGTCATTGTTTGATTATAGGCCCAGAATTCAGAAATGACTGCTGTATTCTTTTAATCAAGAGTCATGAAATGCTGCTCCTCCATCAATGATGTTGTTCATGATGAGTTGAAGCTGCTCATGTCCTGATTCAGTAACCACTACCTTATTCATGCCTCCCCCTTCAGGAACTGATTAGTTATTCACACACATGGAAACACATCATCTAACTCATGCAGGGGGTAGAAGTAGGGCAAGGCCACCTCAGTGCACTCATGGCACACATGCTACCATGATAGCACAGGGTGCATGGTATCTACTGCTGTGGAATTCATCTGAGAATGAAGGCAGTGTTTCAAACATGTCGAATTTAGAATTCCATACTTGTTGCTCAATGTTTTGTCAATTGGCGTCATTTTGACCTACCACATTACATATTCTATTTACACCATTGAATGTGAGGGATGGATGTTTAACCGCTTTGAGATTCCACGTTCATTTGCCATCATGAAGCACCAGAACCGCGAGTTAGTGCATCATGCCAACACTTCAGGACTATATCAATGCCACAGGGCTGGCATGGTGCATGAGTGTAGCACTGACGAGCTACTGAGTAACAAGGGCTGCATTCATGCATTACAATAGCAGAAGGGCATAGTGTATTAGAGTACTATGCTGAAGGGCAAGGGTTGGGGCACTACATACTGAGACGCAGGGACGGTATGGATCCTGAGTTAGGGCATGTCCAAAGATCAGCACATCAGGGTCAGGCAGGTCAAGTCCTTGAGGTCAGATCTACTGAGTCAGCACAATCATGCACACTCTGCAGGTAGACATGCACAAGGCACATTTTCGGTTATTTCCAGTAGTATATTCACCCTTCATTGGCTGCATAGTGAGTTTATGGGTTGGGCACGTTGTCCCCATGATCTGTGAATACCCTAGCAAGCAACTCGCCAGAGATGCATGATTCATGCAACATGCCTACAGGGTTGGCATGATGCACCAATGTAATACTGCGATTTTGAAAATTGTAGGATTAAAGTAGATGTATGTATACATGGTCTTCCTTTAAATACTTTCAGGAAATGTTATTCAGGAAATTATTTACATTCAGTTAATACTGCTTTACTCATTCGAAATTATATATGCCGTAACACCTCACCTATAAGTCGATTTTTAATTGGAATTTATTTTCCTACAATTTTTAACAAGTTACATTATCTAGTGTAAAATGTAATCTTTACTACAATAAAATACACCTTTTTCATGTATTGTTTTACCCTATAAGACACATTTCTTATCCTCACAAGTAGGGGGTTGTCTTAGGGTTAGAATATCATAAATATATATAACTTACTTTGGCCCTGGTTAAAAGGTGGTTTAAAGAGGGCTCAGCCCATAAAGATTTTAAACTCCAACTCGACATTTAGGTGAGGTTTCCAATAGGACTGTCATTGATACCCCCCAGGTTGTCCAGGAATTTATCTTTCCAAAACTGAAAGTATTGTATGAAAATCCAAATTCGACCTAGCTTATCTACTAGGTTGAAAATGCTGTCCTTAAAATGCCTAATTATTACTCCCAAAGTGGTAAGTTATAAGTCCTGCCTAAAAGTCCAACTGGACTTATAGGTGAGATAGACTTGTAGGTGAGGTCTTTCATACTAAGAATATTTCACCATAATCATAATATATTTGTTTTTATCTTATATATTTTTGGCCATTTCTGTTATAATAAATAAGCAGGAGGTGTGTGGTGAGTCTTGTGTGCAAGTGTCTGGTCGGTCTGGGTGTGCGTGTCCTGGGGGAATCAACAATCAACACACCGCCAGGCAGCGGGGGTGGGGGGAAGGTCCCAGAGTATCTCTTCCTCTAACCATTTAAGAATGGCATACAGTGCCAATATTGTGCTCTGAGTTCTGGGTACGAGGAATTCTCCCTGTCGGGCAGACTTGTACTGGTCACGTGACTACGCGCACGGAATCCACACTCAATGTAAACTTTACCTCAGTAAATCACTGCAAATACCATGTTAGGACCGAATTTTGTGCGGAAAAATGATCAAATATGTTACAAATATCCACCCGGATATTTATAGACCAGATATTCCATTGGATTGATGGTATTTACTTAGATATGATACGATTTCTACCATTATTTAACCTGCCGAAAGCGGCCGCCACCTCTATATAGCTTAAGTACTAGAAATATTACTAAAAATCTGATTTCTCAAAATTTTAAAAAGCTAGGGATCTATGGCTGACATATCTGCATGTCCATATCGTCCTTGCCACTCGGTTAAAATATCTAAGGTATCTAGGGGGTATAAGGCCCTAAATCAGGGCCCCAAAGGTTGAATACACAGGCACCGGGTGCCAGCTACTATGCTTCAGTATGGGAAAAAAAAGCTCCTGGCTGCTGTGTTTGCAGCAAGATCCGGGCTACTCGCGCTCGCGCTAGTGGCGCCCCCTACGTCCGGTCGGCCATTGCTGACAGTAAGAATACTAGGTTCCATCAAGATGGATATACCCTAAAAATACCACTCTCTTGGCCAAAGCCATTGTATTTTTTCAATACCACTTCAGTGAAATGGTACACCTCTCTTATTGTTTTAGAATGTAGATAAGTATCAACACTCATATTTGTAAGTTGAAATAGAATAATGCTTTAATACTCTATGCCCATCAGTTGCTGTGTTGTATGAATGCAGCCCTGACAAGCAACTTGCCAGTGCTACACAATGTGGTTGATACATTCCCAATTAGTAGGTATGATTGCATAAAGAATATAAATGGAAGAAATGCTATGACTCTGACTTTCATCCTATAACAGCAACAACACTGTAACCTTTATCCTTTATCAGTGATGATAACACCACTACATTACCCGTAACCGCAGTAGTAGGAGAGGAGTACAGAAGGACACTCACCTGAAACAAACCAGATACAACCATTAGACATGTACACATACAAGAATCAATATGTCAATAACATTTTGTCTAAGTAATGGACCTTGCCTCAAGGCTTCATGTTAATTTTTTTTGTAATGCACCAATGCAGTGTCGGTGAGTGACTTGTCAGCACTGCTATTGGTGCATCATGCCAAGCTTTCCAGAACACATCAATCCTATAGGGTCGGCTTGATGCAGAGCTGCATTTATGCATCATGACAATGAAAGTGCAGAGTGCATTGTGCTACAGTACAAGAGTAAAGAATGAGTACACCCAATGCAGTACACAAATCACATCTCTGCAGCTGCAGATCAGATCTGTTATTAGCGTGCCTAACCTTGGACACAATGTCATCTCATTCCTCTACAGAAGGAACAGGCGGGACAACCCCCCGTCCCCTCACCCACCCTTTAAGGGAGGCACAGTACTTTCTAAATAAATGTGGCATGCCCTTCAAGGGTATGATGCATGAAGGTAACCCTTGGAAGTACCCACCAGGACTGCATTCATGCATCATGCTGACCTTTTAGGGGTGTATCAAGCCAGTATCACCATGATGAAGGGCTTAATGCATTAAAGCACTATGTTACCTTAAACAGGTTAAACTTCTGCCAGTCCCTATTCCTGATGTCCACCCCCACTCCCCAGACACAGCGACATGTGACCAGAAGCCCATCAGTCACCAGCAGGAGGCAGGCTGCATATTGATCCATTAGGGACTGGTCATAACCAGACACCTCCCTGCAACCCCCCCCCCCTCCACACACACACACTGCACCCAGCCCCCTTTAACCCTTCAATGACAGCATCGCAGTTTAATGCGCTTTGTCTGCAGCAGGAATGCAGTCCTCATGGGTCTACCCCCCTCAGTGCTATAATCATGCATAATATCAACCGAATGGGATTGATATACTATCAAAGCATTCATGCATCATGTTGACAAGAAAGATGGCATCTCAGAGCACTATGCGACCCTTAAGGGGTTAATCTTCCCCTCCTATTTATCTCCATATCCTAACCCCAACCCTGGATACCCCCCATTCATCCCTGCATCTCCCCATCTATTCTACATCCCATCCCCAATTCTGGGTACACAATATTTCCATCAATCCTACTTCAGCTATTACATGAATTGTGTCCTTTCTGCCAATCATCCAAACGACCTACCCTCCAACCTTCCAATGTTGCCTCCCAATGTTGATTCTATCTTTCTGTTTGAACCTTTGTACCCTCGCCTCTGTGAGTTGGAGCATGCCCTTTGCTTCGGTCTGTATTCATTCCTGTCTCCACAAAACCTCTCCCATTCCCCACTCCTCCCTGAACCCACAAATTGGCCCCCTCCTTCCGACACATCATATCACCATAGCCCAACACCAATCATCATCAGGACAGTCCTGCTGTGCTGATAACACAAGCCACAATGATGAACGACACCATGCAGTATACCTAACTACCACAGCTCTCACAAATCTAGCTCCACACTGTAACATCCTATGGGCTACTTCTTTCTATAGATGTCCCCCTCACTGCCTCCTTCCTCCCTTCCCTCTATCTATTTGACACAAACATGGGCATTGGATCTATACAGCAGATAGTGGCCAGTAACACCAATGGTATGTATTTAATGACAAGAGCTTCCCACACTGAGATGGAGAACTGGCAGTCGAGGGTCACAAAGTTCAGCTATTCTTCTAGTAGTAGGAGATTTTTTAATAAGTAGATGACCCAGAGGTCAGAGTTATTTTAAACAAGAGACGCCTAAATAATTGGATTGGAAGTGAGCATGTGCGAGAGGGATCCACTCTGGGGCAAGAGCAGGATGTGTGTGTGTGTGTGTGTATTGTATGGGACAGATAGTGTTTGAGAGTAGGTTAAAATTAACCATTTTACGTGAGAACTTTATGACACATTATAGCGCTCTGCACTCCTTGGTTTGACGGAGCTTTATGCCTGCTCTATTTGTAAATTTTGTTTGGGCCAAAGTTTAATTGACTTTCCTAAACCACTTCTTTTTTCCAGACAGACACGGACACAAGAAAGAAGGATGAGGGACAGACAGATGAGTTACAGAAGGATGAGAGACAGACATGTGGATGACAGACATATGGGTGACAAGACATATGAGTAACAGCCAGATGGGTGATAGACAAATGAGTGCCAGCCAGATGAGTGACAGAGGGATGAGTGACAGACAGAACGATGAGTGACAGACAGATTAGTGACTGCCAAATTGGTGATAGAGGAAGGAAAGAGAAACGAAATGTAGGACAGACAGAGAGATGACAGAAAGAGATGGAAACTCAAAGGTGTCAATATAACTGCTGGAGCTGGAAGTCTTTGTATGCATACTAGTATACTATGAATATAGGTCAAAAGTCACAGCAAACAAATACCCCATTCATCCGTATCTTTTGACATGCAAAGGCTCTATTCTTCACTCTACCAAGCCCAACTGCTGGAATGGGGTGGTGAAATAGTCAGCAGCCATTGCAGGCTGGCACATAATAACTCTGGGCTGTGGTTATGATGTGTTGTCACACATTACTCCAATCCATCACCATAAGCACAACAGCTAGTGAGGGGTGATGAGGCAGGTTTAACCCTTTAAGAGCAGCGTACTGCTTTAATGTCTGAGCATTTTGTCATTGTGATGCATGAATGCAGCCCTGGCTATTACTCATCAAGGCTGCATTCATGTATTATGCCAACCGCATTAGTTTGATACACTCCCAATGAAATGCTGGCGAGTTAGTCATCAGTGCTGCAGTGGTGCATCATAACTACTCATGCACATGAAGACTTGAGCCATCAGTGTTAAGGAGGGGTTCCTGCTTGGGGAGGGGAGGATCCATATTTAATATCGCTAGAACCTCTTGGGGGATGCCCATGGTTACCTGAACCCAACCTGACACAGGGTCAGGTGGGTGCAGTCACCTTGGGATGACCTTGGATATTGATGTGTACTTATACATGATACAGGGCAGCTGTTACTCTACACTTCAGAATAACATACTGGGTACCGGTACATATAAAGAGCGCTTTGGGATCTGGCCTAGAAAGAAAAGAAGTTGTATTCAGGTTTTTAACCTGACCTACCTTATTCTTTGGCTCACCTTTAGGTTCTTTGGATATAATAGCAAAAATATATGATTTTATAGGGTCCCAAATGAAAAATTTGCTCTAAAATGTACTCAAATTTACCATTTATGATAACAAAATATTGGTGCAATATAAATCAAAAATATTGGTGCAATATAAACCAGCCAGCTGCATTGATATCTGATTAAGGAAACTCCTGTTGCTCCATCATTCCACACTCAAGATCATTTAACCCTTTAAAGCATCACGCAATGCTTTACTGTACTATGCATGATGTATCAATGTAATGATGACAAGTAACTTGCCAGGGCTGCATTGATATAGCATGGCTACCCTACAGGGTTGATACCCTAGTAGATTTATTAGTCTGAGCTGTGTTGGTCCATCATGGCGAAAAATGGCCTTTAAAGAGTGATATGAGACACTTGCAAGGTGACGATGTGATTAGAGTGAGATAGTGAGGTAGAATTCATGGTTTACATTGATAAACACAGGATTAACTCATCCCTAATCATATCTCTGTTCCAATGTCAAGGCCAGGGGTAAAGGTCGCATAATTAGATCAAGGTCACATCAGGTCACCTCATGTGACCTTGGGGTTAATGTGCTTGATGGGTAATAAGAGGTTTTATGATCAATGTGACATTTAGAAGGGGAATCAAATGTATGCAGTTTCATTTCATTCAGTTTTATTTCCGAAAAAGAATACTGGTACTTCTATATTCGATTCATGACCTCCACTTATTGCAATTTTATTTTTGCTTTCAATAGAATCACAATTATTACATTAAACCCCAACAAGAAGCGCCCTCACCAGAGCTAATTGAAATAATTCATGAGGCACATTTCTTTCAATTATGGAATTAATGTCACATACAAGGATCTCCTGTCTGCACATAATGGGGCGATTAAAGCAGTACTTTGTTCTTCTAATCCAGGAATTATGTAGTGTTTTGTCTATAATTTCAGATAATGGCTATTTTTTGTTCAACAATAAGTGTGGGTGGACGTGGGGTATAAGAAGTTAAAAAGCTGTCCCTGTGTGTGAGTGTTGTTGTACACAGATCACGCCGGTACCCGCAGCCTCCTGACTCACCCCCATCTCCCACACACAAGGTCATTCATCTTCATTATCGCCCCCCCCCCCCACAACCACCACCAAAACACACACACTGTCCTCCTGCCCCTATCAGATCCATGTTCTAGCTACCCTCCTCATTCTTGTCTAATCTGCCATGTATTCATCCCCAATGCTTTACTCTGCCCCCTCTACTTTTCTCAAGCTCTCTGCTGTTCTGATATCCTATACCCTGTCTACCTGACACTGCCAATCAGTTGTCAGTTTTATTTCTCTTCTTCATCTTTTCTTAGTTCTCATCTTGCTATTTCATGCCTGCCTGCATGCCAGCCTTATCCATTTCCCATCATGCATAATGGCCTTACTTCTCTCTTCGATTTAGTTATTAGCTGGTGAGGGAAGAGTCATTTCTTGCTAAATGACAGGCTTGTTGAATTTCCCACAATGTGCTTTTTGTATAGATTCTTCTCAAATGTCCCTTCAAAAAATCAGGGTTTATCATACCATAAGCCACAATAAATTACCCCCTCTTCACAATATCCACCAAATCATGACTCGTCCCTGGCCAATTATCTCCCCACCTGTTCAATTTTTTCTTATTTCTTATTTCCTTCATCCGCTCACTCACCCCGACCACCCACACAGTAACGAGTAACTACCTCCTTTATGAGACAAGTCCAACATAAAATCTCATCTTGCAGTATTTTTGGTGATCTCCCAAGAAATAACTCACCATTATTCTGAGTGACTCCCACCGCCATTAACCCTTTAAGGCCCGCATAGTGCCTAAATGTGCTATACTCTCTGGTCGTCATAATGCAGAAACAAGTAATTTGCCAGTGCAGCATTAGGGCATCATGCCCACCATTGCAGTTGACACTAGCGAATAGTCGGTATGATGCGCAAATGCAGTGCCGGCGAATTATTCAGCGCTACTGTCTCGGTGCATCATGATGACATGAAACCTTTAGGCGTGATGCAGTCTTTACAGGGTTACACACCGTGCTGTCTCCGGGTTGCGGGACATGAAGACGTTATCTTGATGGGATCTGGTTTTACTAGCACCACCTGGAAATAAATCTGTAACAAGATTCATTCTGGGGATGATAATCCTGAATGATTTTTTAATAGAAAAGAGGGTCAATATTTCCAAATTTACTCAATCCTATAGGGTCAGAGAGATGCATAAATACAGCAGTGGAGGATTACTTGCGGGGCTGCATAATGTTATGTTTAAAGGGTTTATACTGACGTCTGTATTGGTTGTTTAACCTGCAGTTTGCCCTTTATGAGGCATTCAGACAGTCACGTAGTTATGCTTTCACATTTTCAGAGACCACATTGGCAAACTGAAAACTGCTAACAGCACACATGTTCTGCTCTTCCCAATGGATAGCAAAATATCTTTATTAACCTTAATTAAAGGACATCTTGATGCACTGATGCGATCCACGCAGGTGACTCGCTGGAGATGTGTTGATGCATTATGACAAATAAACAGGGAGTCTTGAGGCAGTATGCCAATCTTAATAACCCTTTAAGGGCTGCATACTAGGGTGCTTTAACCTCCTTGTTCGTCATGGTGCATAAATGCAGCCCCTGTAGAGTCGTCTAACATGATGCTTGAATGCAGCACTCGCCAGGGCTGCATTCATACATCATGATAACAAATAGGCATAATGTATTATGCCGTCCTTAAAGAGTTAAGTCTTGGGGTTAGAAGGGTGGCACCACCTGATATGCTGTTATGATGTTGGATGAGGAGAGTCGTTGGTCCCTGGATGCTGGACTCTGGGTTATTGATTCAGAGTGTGGGGCATGGGACGACAAGGGTCACCCACCCATGCCCATGACGAGGCCTACTCTCACCACTCTGTGTGGTGGTACACTCCAATGTAGGGTAGACTCAGACACATAGATTGAGTCAAACACTTGAATTTATGTTAATTTATGCATGCTATTTATTTGTAGGCAATGGTCCAATTTAAGTGTGATTCTATTCAACAAAAGACCACTAGATGTCAACAATTGCCGACAAATAGACCATCTTCTCCGGTTTCTAAATTAAGGTTTACCGGGGTAGTTATTATTGCTTCCTCGAAATCCCAGTAACCAAGGAAAGGGTTCTTTAGATTCCCACAAAGCCTCACTACAGAAGCCTTTAGTATGTCCTCCGTCAATAGAGAATTGTACTACCGGGTAGGAGAATCTATTGATTACGACAATTCCCACGGTCACTATCATGACACCCCAGAGCGTATGTGGAATGAGGTCATGGCCAGCTTATGAATAGGTTTAGTCCTAGTTGTGGCTTTGGGTGTTAATGTCATCATTGTATTGATTCTACGCCCTCTATTATCGAGTACAGTCAGAGGTGTTAGTCTATTCTGGATAACCTTTATTGTGTTGGGCCTATTCAATGAGTATGTGGGGGTGATTTAGTGTATGGTACTGAAAAGGGGGAAACCCCAGTAACCTTCCGACTACCCCAACACCCCTCCCCATTCCTCACCCACCACACACACCAAGACCCACACCCACAGAGTCCTTGGTAACAGGTTGCCATGACTCACAGTCACTGTACGTGTGTGTGTGTGTGGAGAGAGGGGGGGGGGGCACTACACATTCCCAACATCACTCACAGAGAAAAGTGTCTCTCATCCCCAGACACAACCCCCAGCCCCCACATCCCCTTCCTTCCCTAGTCTGCAGTACCCTAACCCTTAGGGGGTCACTGACACTTTGAGGGTAGTTAACAACTGCCGTCCTACCGCCCCTCTTATCGGCAGTTGGAAAAGTTGATTGCCCTATGTATTTTGATTTAAGCTGTGCATGCACTGCCCCACTTCAACCCGCTGCCCATGTTATTTCTGGGCTGAATATGTGTACAACCACTAAACAGGCTATTGCAATGCAAGACGAGGCCTCTCACAAGCTCATACAAATGGAATGTTCTGATTCAACCCTCTACTTATCAGGGTTTGAATAAGATCTGATCGCCCCATTTTTAAGGTTTTAGTAGAATTTGACTACCACCACTTTTGAAAATTGTGCTGCAGTGGTTATCCAATATATGACAGAGTAGCCCCCCGGGACCCTAACCCCTTCGCTCAAACTCCCTCCCCCTCCCCCGGTCCCACCCTTCTTTTTCTATTCCCTTCCTAAATGACCCCATGCACCCCTGCATGCTATTTACGGGTCCTTTGATCAGAAATAGACCTCAGAACTCTTTTTGGGACCATTCTGAGGCCACATTCCTATTTACCTGTGTTGAATTTAACAAATTGAGAATGACCACACAGCAATAGATACATGATTGCATCTCACGCATAACCTGCCTCTCATGCATAATCCTAAACCCGCACCTAATGATGGCTACTTCTAATAGTACTGCAGCATACTTCCAAAAACCCTCGTATAACCTGCATCTGGACTTTGGTCCATTAAACCCTATAACCCACAGCGCAATTTGGATTTGCGTACGACCCGCGAGTTGAACGCCCAGCTTTACTGTAAATTGAACCTTCATCATTGATGTGTAGAAGCAAGTCTTAACGTGCGCCCATTGTTGTACCTGTGTAGTACCCCGACTAGGAGGCACTACATGTAGACTAGTGACAGGCAGGTCTGGGCACAATCATCATAAATCAATGATAATAATCCCCACCCTAGAAGGACGGCATAGTACTTTAACAAGGGGACAAATTCAAGGATTTTACGGCAAAGCCGTAGTGGCTTTGGGTTTTTATAGGATTGTTATGAACTACTGGTGAGAAAACGAAGGGGCATAGATTTATGCTTTTTGGTGTGTCTAGGGTTCTAATGCAATTCATATGTGATGGTTTGCAGCAATACTGCATGGTCAGTTAACTTACATGCACTTAGCTAAATCTTTTTGATTTTTATTGGTTTTACTGCTGCTGGTATAGTTTTTCGAGGCCATCTTGGCAGCCATCTTGGAAATTTCCGGGATTGAAAATCTAAGCCTAAAAATGGATTCTACATCCTAGAAAACCCTATTATCCATGTATCACACAAGGAAATCAGACAATCTTGAGTTTTTGGCGGCCATCTTGGCAACCATCTTGGAAATTTCCCGGATTGAAAATCTGAGCATGAAAATGGATTCTGCATCCCAGAAAACCCTACTATCCATGTATCACACAAGGAAATCAGACAATTTTGAGTTTTTGGTGGCCATCTTGGAAATTTCCCGGATTGAAAATCTAAGCCTGAAAATGCATTCTACATCCTAGAAAACCCTATTATTCAATGTATCACACAAGGAAATCAGATAATCTTGAGTTTTTGGCGCCCATCTTGGCAGCCATCTTGGAAATTTCCCGGATTGAAAATCTGAGCATGAAAATGGATTCTGCATCCCAGAAAACCCTACTATCCATGTATCACACAAGGAAATCAGACAATTTTGAGTTTTTGGTGGCCATCTTGGCAGCCATCTTGGAAATTTCCCGGACTGAAAATCTTAGCCTAAAAATGGATTCTACATCCTAGAAAACCCTATTATCCATTTATCACACAAGGAAATCAGACAATCTTGAGTTTTTGGCGCCCAACTTGGCAGCCATCTTGGAAATTTCCCGGATTGAAAATCTGAGCATGAAAATGGATTCTGCATCCCAGAAAACCCTACTATCCATGTATCACACAAGGAAATCAGACAATTTTGAGTTTTTGGTGGCCATCTTGGCAGCCATCTTGGAAATTTCCCGGACTGAAAATCTTAGCCTGAAAATGGATTCTACATCCTAGAAAACCCTATTATCCATTTATCACACAAGGAAATCAGACAATCTTGAGTTTTCGACAGCCATCTTGGCAGCCAGAGGGAGGGGCAGAGGGAGGAGGAGGGGGCAGAGGGAGAAGGGAGGGCAGAGGGAGGAGGAGGGGGCAGAGGGAGAAGGGAGGGCAGAGGGAGGAGGAGGGGGCAGAGGGGGAGTAGGTAACAGGAAGGAGGAAAATGGGGTAGAGTGGGGAGGAGGGGAAAGATGGGGTAGTAGGAGAGGGCAGAGGAAGGAGGAGAGGGCAGAGGGAGGAGAGGGCAGAGGGAGCAGGAGGAGAAGAGGGCACAGGGAGGAGGAGGAGGGGGCACAGGGAGGAGAAGGAGGGGGCATAAGGAGGACTTGTGTTGGCAACATATTATTTTAGGGTTGTTGCATGTGGTTTCTTGCATGTGTGTGTGGGGTGGGGAGGGGTAATCATGTTGGACTTCACAGTTTGTCTTTGGGCGGGCTTGAGCGATTTCAAGAGCCACCCTAGACCACTCAACTTCTAGTACAGGTCCTGTATGTGCATAGTATGGGAATTGGCATTGACATTGACAGCTTGGCTTGACATAGGAGTCAATAGTTATTAGGCTGGTACCTATCCTTGCCATTGACAGCCACATTAGAGAACTCAAAATATGGCTGTTCACAAGATGTCTAGGCCTTACCACAAGGTACACTGGTACTACATGCAGTAACTGAAAACCAGATCTAGGTTAAATTAGTCTTGCACACACCTGCAAGGACACATAGGGATACCAGTCCTAGGCAATGTTTAAGGGCCAGCTAGGGTTTAATTTAACAATGAACAAGGGGACCTATGCTAGTCATTTCTTGCTACTTTTTCCAACTCTCTCTGTGTGGTGTCAATGGCTTTGGGGACAAGGTCCCAAAGCCAATAATAGAACATGCCCTCTATCATCATGATGCATGAGGGAATGCTACCCTGGCGAGTAACTCACCGGTGCTCCATGACTGCACCGTGCTAACGCGACAAGGTTGAGATACACACCCCGAATGGTCGGCATGATGCACAAATGCAGCCTTGGTGAGTAGACTCGCCTGTACTGTACAACAACAGGTATAGCACATTAAAGTAAAGCACTCTGCGGCCCTTAAAGGGTTAACCACCCACCCCGCCCACACACACACACACATAGCCTCCCCACACAGTCGCCTTGTTGTGCGCTGTACGCCCTATTTAACCCTCCACCCACCGCACCACGGCCCCGGGCAGCCAACAGGCCGTCAGCTATTAACCCTAACCACAGTCACTCTCTGTTATTATGCAGAGAATCTATTACCACGACAGGACAGTGCGGCTTGTCTACACATTTTTGGGCGATAGCAAGGGATCTTTCATTTCATTTCCACTGGTGCCAGAGGCTGGGTCAGTATAAAACCAAGTCTTTGATGCCTCAGATGTGGCCCACTGAGTGGGGATCATGTGGCAGTCCAGGCCCTGTGAAGAGGCCATGTCATTTCAGCACAGCCTCTCAATCCCAGCACCATGCCCTCCAACTACTAACATCTGAACCATTTAAACTCCATCTACCCTATATATCAAGTCCTCACTGCAATCCGACTGTTGGCGCAGGGGCAGCAAGTTGTCGGCATCAAAAGACCCCAAGTCTTACTCTGCAACAGGGATATAAAGTACTATACCCCATGCCTGCAAGGACCAGGGAAGATGGTGGTTCAAAGGCATCATGGTACCAACATGTTCATTGGGCAACAGTTGAACACTGGCGAGTTACTTGCACACAGCATTGGTGCATCATGGTCCCTTTGCGAATGTATCAACATTTCGGGTCGACAGGATGCATGAATACAGCATCAGCGAGTTACATATCGGTGCTGCATCAATGCATCATGCCAACAAGAGGGCATACTGGTAGTGCATTTAGACAATATGCTGTCCTTAAAGGGTTAACACTGCCATGTATTATAGATGTAATCACTGTTGCCGTGACGATACATTACAGTACGGTCACATTGCGCATTCCGCCACAGCAAGACGTCAATTTGGCTGCCAGTACCCCCCCCCCCCCACACACACACAAACATACATGTCTGTGGCTTCTTACCATTCACCAAGACAACAGCAACAATTAACCCCAACCACAGCCCCACCACACCCTTTATCTCCCCCACCCCCTACCCCCCTCTACCTTCTAACCCCGCCTTAGACCAGTCACCCCGACCCAGTCACCCATCACACACAAAGACTCCAAATGGCACAAAATATATACAATACTAGTACACCTGGCCTCTAGGTGCCCAGAGAATAGCTCTAACAATCCTTTGGTTGTCTTTATCAGTCAGCAGGAAAAGGACAACAATAACTGGTAACCACGGCCATGACCATAGCCCTTTAAGGACAGCATAGCACTTTAAGGATAGCGCCTTAATGCTCTAAGCATGTCGTCATGATGTATTCATGCCATCCGACCATACACTCTCAAAGGGTCGTCCTGATGCAAGTATGCAGTACTGGCGAGTTACTCACAAGGGTTGTAATTATGCATCATGATGACAATGGACATAGTGCGTTAATTTGAAACACTATGCGGCCCTTAAAGGGCTAGTGCCACCTCAACCCCCCCCCCCCCCCTTCCCCGTGTACAGTCAGGGTGATTCACCACCCACTGGCCGCCATTAGTCACGTGCCACTGACCACTAGTCACGTGACCACAGATGTAGGTCAAGTAGACGCCGGCTTTAACATTCACCTGCGTCTATTTTATGAAATCATCACCAAGAAGAGCTGCCAGTTGGTGCCTGGGGTTGGTGTACTTGGCCTACAGTGAGAGTCGGCCTGGTGCCGAGCGCCTGTTGTCTATACTACTTACAGTGTTATACAGAGTGTACAGGAGCCAGTATTGTAAGGACACTGTTCACTATCAGGATGTGCCCCACAGTAAAGTTAAATTGTCAAATCATCTTAGAACATCTTATTCCTAGAAACATTTCTAAAACAGTGTTATCGCTCTTTTGACATCACGGCTGTTCATAGCACGTTACATTGCAATGGTGTTTACGTGTTTGGTAGCCACAAAGGTCCCATTCCCCCTTCCCCTCAGTAGCGTAGGAGAAGTGGGGGGCAGGGGGCCCTGGCCCACATCAATGACCCTACAATGCTACCTTTACTCAATGCGCCACACAGTCTGCTTCATATTATGTCCTCATTTGCTAATACCCCTATGTTTACACATTGCCTCATCACTCACTACCCCTCCCCCTCACTCCCACACACCTACCCACCCCAGCTTCACAGCTGAGATCAAAGGCAGGGCTGGGTATTAATAAGGCATAATCCTGCATGTCTCCACTGTGGGAATGTCACTGGGTGGGGTAGGCTGGTGATGGGGGCAGGTTGGTAGGGGATGAGTGAGGGGATATACGGGGGGGGGGGTGTAGTGGTGACAGTAGCTGCAGGCTATGAGGAGGTGACACCCACAGGAGGAGGAGGGATCTGTGCCTTAATAATGCAGTCTGACTGCACCTGGTGACCCCTGAGGCCTCACCTCAGTGTGACCTTGAACTGTCCCCATTTGAATTGACTCCTGCCTGACCCTGACATGACTGATCAGTATGTGACCTTGACCTGTTGTCAGTTTGACATGGAATCGATGATACAGTCCGACCTTGACCTGTCCAAAGTCTGGCCTTGACTTGATTGCAGTCTGACCCTGTGGCATGAATGCAGCACCGGCAAGTGATTCTCTAGTGCTGCATTCATGCATCATGACATTGGCAACAAAAGGACACAGTGTCTTGCAGCACTAAGCTGCACTTAATTTAAACCAATGCCATCAATTGGATCACCTTTAAGAACAGCATAGTGCTTTATTTATGGTTGTCTTTTACATCAATGCAGCACTGGAGTCTGACTCGTTAGTGCTGCATTCATGCATCATGACGACCCTATAGCAAAATGAGTTACTTGCGACAAGATGTTAGTGTGTCATGACGCTTGGCACAAAATACCGTCATTAAAGGGTTGATTACGAGATGCCTGCAGTAGAATGTGTGCATTAGATGGGTGTGTGTGGGGGAGGGGGGGGGGGTTAATGTGGCCGTATTGATTGTCCAGTTACCTTGGTGAGGGCTGCTAAGGGGGGAGGGCACGTGACCGGATGTAGACTGAATGCATGCGTAACGCCATAATTACACACCTTCCGCTCATTTCTCGTCAATATCATGTGCCATGCGTGCGCCTGTTACTTACGGTTATCTAACGTTAGGTAAAGCCGTATAAACCAATGTGTGCGATATGATCAAACAATCGATGATAATAAAACACCCAAACCCCTTTTTGTTTGATGACTTCTATGCTGTCAAAATCTAATCTGGTTGCCTGAAATAAGTCGTGTAGAAATGAGGTAACTAGTCTCGTGGGAATTACACAAAGCCTCGTGGGAAACGTCATGAGAAATTCAGATCAAGATCACCCCCCCCCCCCAGCATGTACCTTGTACTTAGCGTGTAGCTTCACTCCCAAAGGACTAGATAACAAGTAGATCAGGATCTACTGGTAGTACCGGTACTTTACTATTACCAACCGAGGTCAGAATGCATCATCATGGTTAAAGGACGTCTAGAATTTAAGTCATGTATACATATTGTATAACACATAGTGTGCTATATATCACAGAAATGATCAAAGAAATCCCTCTAGGAGTGAATACCATGAGCAGCCACCACTGGGGACCACCAGTAGAGCCGAGTGCTTTATTATTTTATTATGGAGTACTTTGGTTCTATTTCAAGCTCACGCTAAATCCCTGAGGGATTTTCAAATCGTGCAATCGTGCACACGGAATGTGGCCCTTATTTCCCTGAATTATTTGCCTGCTGTGCTGCACGTGAAATAAGGGACCCGGCCATTGATTATTTACTGCTGGTGTGTACACCCGAGAACACTATTAAGGACCGAGTACAACGCGCGGAGCTTTAATGACTACCCCTTTAAGGGCCGCACAGTGCTTTGATGCACTATACCCCTTTATTAGCATGCTGCATAGATGAAGCCTTGGCGACTATCTTATCAGTGCTAGATCCATGCATCATGCCGACCCTACGGTTGGATACACCCACGAAGAATCAATATCACATGATGCACTAACATAGTGCAGGCGAGTTACTCACCACTTTTATGTCGGCGCATTTTGATTAGAAAATGAACATGATCTTTTGAGCTGCATGTGGTTCTTAAAGATTAAAAGACGCAAGAGGTGATTTCACAAGGCAGAGTAAAAAACACCCAGTTAGCAAGCAATCAAGCCGTCTAGACTTCTTGAATGTTGGGTGTGTCTACAACATTTGCGTGTTTTAAACTTTATCTGGGGAAGGTACTATGGGGATGCTGAGGTCGCTACCAGTGGGGTACCAGCATAGTTATACCTATGGGACAGAGTCATCAAGATTTAGAAATACTTTATACTAGATTTTGGTAGACTCAAGTAGAGGAGTTGGGGACCATCAGCACCACCCCTTGCCGTCCGCAGAATATAATGTAGATATATCATCCCACTAAAAATACAGTAAATTCTCGCCAATAAGCTTGTGCTAGACGATGATCATATATCAGCATGTAGCTTCAATTTTGATACCAAACACGCCTAGATAGGGTGGGGCCTATACGAGGGATTGCTACAAAAAGTATTAAAATAGCAATTCTCAGTAGGAGGTGCGGTTTATACGCGGGTTAGGTGTACATGGAAGAATTTATAGTACAGACAAAGTCTACAGCTTGAGCTGTGCTGTGGTTTAGGGGGTTTAGACAGCAGGAGACTGATGTGGGTGACAAATGGTGTAGCAGCCAGACATCCGGGTACTGGCACAGAACGCAGCACAGACGCAGCCTCATTTATCTACACTACTCACTAGGGGAAGTGGGGTAGAGGAAGGGGGGGGGGGGAGGTTAAACGAAGGTGGGCAACCAGTCTGTGAGGGACTCCAATACATATATCAAGTACATGTAAAAGGGAGCAACTCCATATTAAAAGAAACTGTGCCTAAGCTACCCGGTGCTTACGTTGCCCGGTGCTTACATTGCCCGGTGCTTATGTTGCCTGGTGCTTACATTGTCCAGTGCTTACGTTGCTTGGTGCTAACGTTGCTTGGTGCTTACGTTGCTTGGTGCTTACGTTGCTTGGTGCTTACGTTGCTTGGTGCTTACGTTGCTTGGTGCTTACGTTGCTTGGTGCTTACGTTGCTTGGTGCTTACGTTGCTTGGTGCTTACGTTGCTTGGTGCTTACGTTGCTTGGTGCTTACGTTGCTTGGTGCTTACGTTGCCCGGTGCTTACGTTGCCCGGTGCTTACGTTGCCCGGTGCTTACGTTGCCCGGTGCTTACGTTGCCCGGTGCTTACGCTGCCCAGTGCTTACGTTGCCCGGTGCTTACTTTGCCCGGTGCTTACTTTGCCCGGTGCTTACTTTGCCCGGTGCTTACTTTGCCCGGTGCTTATGTTACCCAGTGCTTACATTGCCTGGTGCTTACATTAATACCTGGCGCTTACATTGCCCAGTGCTTATGTTTCCTAGTGCATTTGTTGTCCGATGCTTCATCGCAGGCTGCACATTACTCATAATGGCCGGTGTTTGATTGGATCCATCCTCCACGCTAAAAGCCAACACAAACACACAGCTGGCTGAGAGATGTCAAAACTAATATTGGGACATCTTTATGTGGCCTACATTGTTTTTTTTTGTGTATTATATCTTTTTCTGTAGATGCAGGAGCAGTCCAGGTGGTGATGGGGACATGGGTAGGCCTGGAGGTGGAGGATATTGGACATGTATTAAACCTTAAAGTAACATGTGTCGTCACAACGCAGCGGTGGCGAATAACTAATTGGCCAACTGCATTTAATAGTGCATCAGACCGACCCTTCAGGTTTGCATTCACCACGTAAAGGCTCCATGAGGTATGATTGCATCAAGTAGTCGCCAGGGCTGCATTTATGCGTCATGATGACAAAAGTGGCATGCAGTCCTCAAAGGGTTAAGGGGCTGGGTGTTGGGGTGAGTAGTGGGTACTAGGCGCTGTGTAGCTGTTAGTGTTACACGTGGTGGTTGATGGTAGGGCAGAGCCAGCTAGGGCAGAGTAAGGCTAGATATCTACAGCTCCGGCTACAGCTGAAATATTTGAGGCATGAATACAGTTGTACAGGCGCAGTGTGCTCATTTTTAATGTGTAGCGACCAACCTTAAATTGATCATACACAAGGTGCCACCAGCTAAAGACTCGCTATATTTCATTACAGTACGACTAAAGGTAGGTAGTTTGGTTGGGGAAATTTCTGCCTGATAGGACTATACTGGTGTGTGTATGTTGTGGCCTTATGAGGGGTATGAGGTATGCAGTAAGTGATAGGAGAGAAGGGGAATCTTGAGGTGCATGAATCATTGTATGATGTAGGCCGAGTGTCCCTCCACTGGTTCCTCCCGTGCACAGTTAAACCTTACCACGTCCTCGAGGTACCAGCGCAACATGGTGCACCCACTGAAGAACCCTGTATCCATAGATATTAAAACCTCAAAAACGAAATTTGTTATTCATGTATAGTTCAGTTGCACATGTTAAATCGACATCACACACTTGCACTTGAATATTTTAACAGTGAAGTGAACTAACATTTTCGAAGATGGAAATATTATTTTATTCCCAGAGAGTAGGCCCTACCCTCGCAAAAGTAGATTTACTAAACCTCAATTCTGAGGGTATTAAGGACGCAACCCTCTTTCCCCATCTGGACAAGTGATGGTACACAGACATGGCGTGTGTGTGATACAGCGATAAGGGTGCTACATGGAGGTGGGGGGGGGGGGGTATGGGGGGCTGTTGCTGCTACACCTGGCCTCCATCTACATGTACCATTAACTGGCCTCTACAGTGGGGTATGAGCAGGGATAATTTAGTTTAGGCTCTAGACATGCACTGATCACTAGTATGTGAGACCATTGAAGACGGCGGCCACATAGTGAGCTGGTACAATGCTATAGAACAAAATGGCGGTCAAATACTGAGTTGTTTTATACAGTGCTATATAGGGACATAAAGATGGCAATCACAGGGTAATCGGTTACAGTGCTATATCATATGGGATCCAGATGGCGGCCAGAGTGGTATATGGAACAAGATGGCTACCTTCATAGGATGGTCTGTTATGGCACTATGTAGATATCTACAAGTGCAGCTGATGATATGATTTAGACACAGTGAGTGACTAAGCACTGGGCCTGCTAATGTGACCTGCCTATAAGCAGTAGTACTCACTGAGGGGCATGAGTCAGGGGGCCAATGATCACATACAGGGTGGGTGGGTGAGTGGATGGAGGGGTGGGGGTGGGGGGGGGGGGTTGTACAGCGTTATATAGGCCGAATGATTAGTCCCTTATCACTATCAGGGAAGCCCTTGACTGGTCGGAAATCTGAAGATTTTATAGGCCAATTTTTTGTAGTAATTTCACCCAATTAAATACCTAAATTCCAAAAAGTGAAACAGTAGTATCCCTTCACTATCTAAGAGTAGACAATATCCAACTGTATAGCTGCATTAATTTAAAGGCTTGAATAGACCTGAAACGGTGATTGTATGATATCCGCACGGAATGCCTCACGTACGTCACGACGTGTGACAAAGTGGCCCCTATTCCTTGGCCATCATTCAGACAGTAGCACATGCCGTAGAACATGTAACACTGACCTAATCAGCTATTTCACACAATGTCATTGAGCAACTCATGTAGTAGTAGTGCTAATTAATTATCAGCTGGAAATCAATTACCTTTTTTAGTGATGATGTGACCTCTGATGACCCTGAACAACCGTCCACAACCCACTTCCACTATTATACAAATCTTCCTGCCATTGTCTTTCCCTTCTCTCTCTATTTCTTCCCCTTCCCTTCCCTCCGTGTGTTAGTGGTGTGGAGATAACGTTAATTGATGACACCAGTCACTAATTAGTCACTAATGTGTGCGGTGGGGGGGGGGGGGGGGGCAATTTAAGGTATACTCTATACAGTACCTCCTGTCAACTCATATTAAGACTACTTCATCGTTTTGTGTCTCATCACAAAGCACTGCAAACAATTTGACAAGGCCCGTGGCAATGAGAAACCTTATTTTTACAGAAGCCCAAACTTGACACTTCCAGTTAAGTTAGGACATCGGTAAGTTGCTCTTCTGACCAGGTACAAATGCTGTGGTATGAGATGTTGAGTTCCCTCTGAGTAGGTGGGGTATTAATATGCTCTAAATTCTCTTCTGATTCTTTAACATATGATCTCAAGCTGTTACATTTCCCTTGAGCGACGAGACGACTAGACTAACCATTTTGCATAAAATAGCTCCCTCATTATACATACATCAAACACTGGTGAGTTACTCGCCAGGGCTGCATCATGACCAAAAATGGCCTGGTGAATTAAACCAGCCTACTGCCCTGAGAGGGTGAAGTAGTGCCAGTCCAATGTGGATGGAGTCTAGTTTAATTGTAACCCTACACGCCACCAGCTGCTCATTAATCGCACTAACTCCCTGGCCTAGGGCACACATCAAGGTCACACCCACAGGTCACCTTCCTGTCCGCCATATTTATATTTAATATGATGAATGAAGGTCAAAGGGCAAAGGGCACAGCAACAGCCTGCATCAGTGCATGAGTCTGCACATTTAAGCTATCCCAGTATGTATACTGGCACATGTTGGGCTTGTTGGCATCTGTATTACTCATTTATTTATGTGGGGAATGGGAGACCAGAGCTGATGGAATGGTTCAAGTAAATTCTTAGGTCATGGTTCAGATTGGCTTGGGATAGCTACCTTCCTACATAGCTTCCAACCACTATATCATACATACATGTGAAGGTGGTTTTTATCCTTCAAGTTCCATTTCTTCATACTACATCTTCAAATATCCTTTCATTTAATGCCCTCCCTGCTTCCATAAATGCCAGTTTCTTTATGCACAAGAATAGTAGCTTTTCTACCATGAACCCTATTACCTAGTTGTAGTTTTGACATTATACCCTACAACATAAAGGGCATATCAAAAGGGGCCTGAAAGAGCGGGTAGTAGAAATCTCTAGATATTTCCAACCATTGGGCCCTGAATCATACGCTTTTAGACATCACTTGAGCTCCGTTCAGAGATGCCACTCCCTTGTCGACAAAAAGTAGGAAATCCTAAGTGTTTGGTCAATTTTCTGTGGGAAATTAGCTTAATTCAATGCAGAAATTCCAGTGGCATCTCTGTCCGTCCACCCCTCTGAAAGTCATGGCTCCTGCATTGAGTTTTTTTTTCTTGCATATTACCAGTGGGTTATACACTAACACTTTTACACCTAGCTGTATGCGCTATACCAGTATGTGAGCCACAGTCGACACATATATATAGATGGATGAGTGACAGGTAGTTGTACACCTGGGCCTACTCACACACAGGTGTTATTCAAGCACTACATTTTGATCTTTGGCTCGTTGACATGTCCGCCATGGCTCAGTAGCAGCTGACAACACGCCTGACTTAACTCGTTCAGATCCTATATTTCCCTTGATCCCAACTGAACTAAATAGACCAATGCAGCAAGAAAGGGTGACTTTTTCATAAAGAAGTTGAATTTACATTGATTTTAGCAGAATCCTCATAACATTGTCTGAAATGGCTATGGTTGCAAATATTTCATATTGTGAGATTCACAGCACAATTATCTTCCAAATAGTATACGTTAAAATGCAGGATTTTGAGGTTATATTTATGTATGTCAGTCACACTTCAGAAAAACTTTATCCACAACTTTTTTGAAAAGTTACCCTTCTTGCTGCATTGGTCTATAGCAATGCTGAACATGGGCTACCCCCTGGAGTGGGAAGCCTTTCTTTGACACTCAGCTCATGAAAAGTAGGTTTTTCTTTAAATTTGAGAATGAAATTCAAAATCTACCACAGGAAGGTTTCTTCTCAAAAGCTGCGAATAATTCAGATTTTATAACCTGTGAATCCCTGGTAGATCTAGGCCAAGTTCGATAGACTACACTGGCGCTGCAACTATTTCCCATGTTCCTGACACAGTTTAATTTGAAATATGTTTCAATTTGACAAAGGCTCTATTCATGGTAAGAGTAAAGTGAATACTTACAGTATGTTTTCCATACAGGCATACGCAGGACGTCATCACCTGAAACACGACACATAACCGTTATTACTGGTATGTCACCATGGCAACCAACTTATATACCATTACCATAACACTATGAACAGTGGAGATGATCGATAATGTGTATGGTTTAATATGAATATTATAATACCCTGCAATAATATACATAACACTGTACATGTCTGTGAAACATGATATAGACTCATTATAACATGTTACCATGACAACCAGGTAATACGATAATACATATGTAACCGGTGGAAATCAATAGCATGTACACTGTATTCGGTCTAGCTATAAAGCGCACCGTAGCATATATTAAAGCATACCTCTCATGGCCTTTTGAATGATTTTAGGCTACAAATAACACCAATATCTCCTGATAACCTGTTGAGCCCACCGTTCATTTATGCAGTGAACATTTTATACCGCTTTTTATTTATTTACACTAAATTTTAATTCAGAATATGCAATTAAAGCGCACCAGATGGTATCTAGTACCAGGTTGATTTAAATATAAAAATCGTCATAATCGTTCAAGTAGGAAATCTAGTTCTACCCAGGAATCTATTGTGGGTGTATACCCAAGCGACGTGTGAAGGATATGGCATGAATCATCGAAAGCTGCTTCAGTTCACAAAGGGAATTTAGATCTAAATTTGGATCACCCTTCTCCCCTTCCCCCTCCCCATTTATATAAGTTTAATCCCTAGTGAGGTCGTCTGACCACCCCCCCCCCCCCCTCCTACTTCACATCCCCCACCCACGCCCACGGACGTACTCCCCAATCGCTTTATATTTGGTTACTCTGCCTGGAATGTATACCCCATTACAGATACATGGAGGGTAGGCCTGAATAATATCCAGTGTCACATCTAGCCCAACCAAAGCTATATAGGACTAGACTTGTCTTCAATACACAATTTAGGAGGGTTGGTCTTCTGTTTTTTAAATCAGATCAAAAAGAACCAAAAGTCGTCTCCTTTGAAAAGCTTGCCGGTGTTTACTTCATCGAAGGATCATGTTGAAACCCTATCTACATGACCCCACAATTGTTTATATTTAGGCTGCTTAAAAATAATTATCAGCTTTGCGGATACTTTTGGGAAAAAAGGGGTGCGGGAGGGAGGCTTTTTGTCTTATTTGATATTCCTATTTTATATTCATGAGGGCGGCCAATTTTTATTTTTATTTAGGTTAAATAGAATTTGGATACATTAATTGATATATAATCCTCAATACAACCAGCATAGATGATGGAGACAATAATCTAAATACATTGAGAATAGAACAGGGAGTAAAATGCTTTTTAAATCTAGTTTCTACACCAATTATGGGTTGAGATATGAATAGTTCTGTATTTCATATGTTACCCTCTTCATGCATGCGGAATTCTGGCCATACTTTTTATGAAAAAATCAAATAAAAAGCACCTATGCGGCCCTTTTTAACTGATGCGGGCGGTGTCCGCAAAGCTAATAATCTTTTTTAAGTGGCCTTATCTGAGTGGATTTGTTACACTGTTATTGACTATGTATTTAGAAACTCCCACATTAATTCCGGCATGCATAGATTTCCTTTTTTTCTTTTTTTAAAAAGAATTCTTCAATCACACGCTGACCCAAAATCAGACATTTATATACTTTTAATCATCACATATTTGGGGGAAAAAGGCATTTAAAAACCATAGATTAATACATAAATTCATTTACACCATACTTCAGCAAATGACAGATCTATAATTCAACAGCCATACATTGTCACTGAATGACACAATAACAATGATAGAGCCATCAGAAACCTGACAGTCGCTTGACGCTAGACCATGGCTCGAGATTCGACAAATCGCCGATCTAACTAGATCTACGCTGCAGACCCCTGACACAGTAAACGGCGGCGGTTATACATCTAGTATGAGCATGATATGCCATACGGGCCCTACTTTTGCTGATCATTTCCCCAGGATGGCTGCTGCTGCTGCTGTCGGTGATGCTCATGGTGGTGGTGGTGTCAGTGGTGCTCGGGGAAGTGGTGCTGGTGGTGGAGGTGGTGGTGGGGGGACTGTCACTGCCAGGGTGGTGGTTGGGGATGGGGTGGTGGTAGGTGTCTGGGCATGTGACGGTGCCACCCCACAAGGTTGGGGCTGCTGGAGGAGGGTAGTGGTGGTGGGGTTGGATCATGATCATATCCATCCTACCCTACCCTGACAACCTCCAGTAGCCTGTCTCCTACTGAGCAGCAAATCCCTCCTGTACTACAGCAAGGAGGGCTCGACACCTCCACCTTTAAGCCTAGCCTGGAGTGGGAGGATCCCTGTCCCACCAGTCACTCACACCCTGCTGGTGTTCCAGCCAGAATTAATAGTAATCCAATGGTGATGTGACGTCCACTGCCACGTCTTCTGGTCCTACCCATCCAATGTCATGGCTTATGACCCTCGGCCTTGCAGGCTGGTCTACCGTCTAGGCCAGCAGAATCACCCTGTTGCAGAGAGGTTTCATAATGATGATGATGATGGTGATGATGATGATGATGCAGAGCCAGAAAGGGGTTTAACAACCACCCCCACTACAGTCACTCACACACTGTGTTGCTGTTCCCAACCAGAACTAAGGGCAGTAATCCACTCTGACTGTGTAGTTCTATGTGCAGTGTCACGTCCAAAGCATATGGTGTGGCGGTAGGCTCTACCGATAGATATCTACAGACATGTATAGATGTGTGTGTAGTTGGGGGGGGGGGCTTAACTGTTAGATATGATGAGGTAATCTGTGGGTAATGTGGCTTATGTCCCTGGCTGCATTCAGTCTTGGGGCTGGAGATGTGCTGCCTGTGGAGGCCTAACTCGGTGTGACTCACTGAGTCACTCAGTGCTAGGGCAGGGCACTACAGGATGGGTTGGGGTTGTGTGTGTGTAGGAGGGAGGGGGGGGGGGGCTGTCAAACATCCCCTAGCTGCAGCAGTCACACCAGACACACACCTAATGCAGATCCATACTGAAGGGTTAGATTACAATAACAGTCAGTGTCTAAAGAATAGGCATACAACCATGGCCATATCCATGGAGGTAGGTAGGGTCGATTTGGAAGATTTAACATTAAAATGGTTATTTATCTCCTTAGGCCTAAAAAAAAAAAAAGTTGTGTTCCGGTATCCCGACCGACCCTCCGTTTTTGGGGCCGACCCTAATTTTTTTTAGACATTTTAATAATTTTTTGTTCATTTTAGGACATTTTTGGTGTTTTTACTACTAAAATTCACCTTTTTACCAAAAAAAAAAATCTAAAAAAAAAAAAAAATCCGACCTACCGACCCTCTTTTTTTTGGGCCATGTTACCGGAACTCAACTTTTTTTTTTTTTAGGCCTTATCCATGTAGAGCCTAGATTAAAATTATTGCACTTTTGACTTGGGACTGTATTTATATAGAACTAACACGTTATCACCAGCTACCGGTTCATCTACTCCCTGGCATATTTTTTCAATTTTAAGTCAGCTCAGAGACTCAAGTCAAGACAAGAAAACTGGAGAAAACTGGATCTACGGTAGATCTACATGTCCTGGTGCTACATCATAGTACATGTAAGGCATGGTGTCGGATGATGATTCAAACATGAACCAAGTATGCACAGGACCATAAAAGGCTGGAATCCATGTATTGTGAGATCATTTTAGGCCAAGCCAAATAAAAAATAAATGAGGCAAACGAGGGAGGTGTCATCACATGAGTTTATTTCACCCTACCTGGTCCCTGGTCCCTTCACAGGCTGTAGGCATGACCAGATGTAGGCCTACTTCAGACAGAAATACTAAACGAACTAGTCTACACCCCCGTTGTCCACCACGTTGTCCACTGTCTTTTTAACCCTGTCCATATCGGTGTGTATTGGCCTATATTAGAGTTAAAAGGCCTGCTGGATTTGGCCCCGGCCCCCTCCCCGTCCCACCCCGGCACTGCCCTACCCTGCTGCACCGAGGAGGCTGCGGCTGCCGTCGGCACAATTCCCACCGATAGACGCGAAGAAAACACCCACATAATCCAAACTCACCATGCCTGTCCGACGCCATGCTGCTGAAACGATCCCTGGCACATCGGACTAGCTCCACATCTCGTCGGAGTGTTTAGTTAGAGGTAGATCCATCCAAAATCCACGGTAAAAGGCAAGTGTCAAACGTCGGAGGGAACCGAGAGCTTGCCTCCATACTTGATCGTGACGTCATTTCCTACTGTGCCTGGTGGCGCCGGCTGGTGTCAACCGCCGCAACTACTCCTGCCGCCATAAAATGCAGGCAGGCAGTGCAATACCATCATCCATACACTTAAAACCTGTGAAAGTAAAGTAGAGGTGAGGGGAAGGAAGGAGGTGTGAGGGAGGGACATGTCGAAAGGGAGAGTCGTGACTGTGAGTATGAGGACCAGGAGGGAGGTATGAGCCCAGAGGGAAGGGAAGCTAAGGGATGTGTGAGGGGAGGGAGGAAGGGAGGTGTGCACGAGGTGTGAATGGAGGGAGGGCGGTCACAGGTGTGTTATGTCTGTGCCTATCCTGTGCTCTTCTAAGCTATAATATCTCAGGACTGGAACACTTGTCATCATCCTTTTCAGTTCCTCAAACGCCTGCCGGTGTACCTCTTCCCAATGGAATACAAAGTCTCTGGCATTGCTCTCCTTGATCAGTTGTCGAAGTGGCTCTGTCACCGATGACAGGTTTGGGAGGAACTTACAGGTATATGTGACCATCCCAAGAAGACTCTGTACATTGGCAATGGACTTTGGCTCTGGCATTTCTACAACCGCTCTCACCTTCTCCTCACTAATCTTCACCCCCTCTGCAGTCAGCTTGTGACCAATGTATTCCACTTCATCTGTACATAGCTTTGTCTTCCTTGGGTTTAGCTTCAGGTTGCGGTCACGACACCGCTGTAACACCAGAGCCAGTCTCTCGTTATGTTTATCTAGAGTTGGAGTATGAATCAAAATGTCGTCCATTATGATCTCAACACCCTCAATATCGCAGAACATCTCACTCATCGCTCGCTGGTATATCTCTGGTGCTGAACAAATGAGTAGTATCTAAAAACCCCCTTGTCCAATACATTTTCACTTTTTACTCTTTTTTTACTTTTATTTCAAATGTATTGGACAAGGGGGTTTTTAAAGATGGATAGTGTTTGTACCAGGAGGATAAGCCATCGAGATGTTCCCCGTGTAGTCCTCCCTTCCTCAATACAATTCTTATGTTAAAGTTTCCTGCTGTTCGTTATAGTGTAACAGTGCACGGTCAGAACTTCCGAGACGGTGGAGATTGGAGATTTGCTTCATAGGGGTGTAAATGTGGTTTGCAATGGTGCACTTACCCCTGGTAGCGTTCTATAGTTCCCGAGGTTTGATTTGATGCGTTATGGGTTCATATATGTGCTTCATATGCTTGAAAATGTAGATATTCATATTGGAAGTATGAAACAGCTGATCTGTGTTTGTTGTGAAACTCTGACCAACGTAGGATGTAAGCTGTGTTGTGATTGGTTGAGATTTCGTGCAGCCAATGCAGGATGTAAGCTGCGCTGTCATGGACAGACATTCAGACAAGGACTGCCACCTGACGGGTTGCTGTGACACTAATGCTCTTGATGATAGATCTATCCCAGCCTTTTTCTTTTGAACATTAAACCAATGTAAAATGTATGGATTATGACATATTTGGTATCAAATTAAAGCTTACATTGCCAGGAACAAGAAAACCAAAGTACCGTTATTTCTAGACATTCAGACAAGGACTGCCGCCTGACGGGTTGCTGTGATACTAATGCTCTTGATGAACATTTAACCAATTTGATCATATTTGGTATGAAATTAAAGCTTAGATGGTTAGATATAAGCATATTTGGTATGAAATTAAAGCTTAAATGGTCAGTAACAATAAACCAAACTACCATTGTTCATATCCAGCGGAAATGTGACTTTGAACCCGAACGGGCACGCATGTAGAATAGGCTTGCCATATGGCTTGCTTTGTATCATGGTTTTGTTGGTAATATACTCAACCTAATTATTCCTTAATTAGGTCAAATATACTTTCAGAGACGCCACGAGAAGGCCAAAACCGTATCTCCGTCTACAATTTTGATTTAAATCCGAATATTTCCCTGACATGTAATTTTGAATGCAACGAGCACTGTGTTAAAGTTCTGAATGAGAACCAATGATCGGCTATTATACAAAGACTTTTTCCTACTTTGCTCCATGATTACCCGACCTGACAATGTGTCCAGACAGGCAATGCATGGGTGTACTTGACTTGTATGACATGATTCTAACCTTAGTCCGAAGTCATGTAATATGTACCTATACTTTAGTAGGACTTACCCCTTTTGTATATTTAGCTCGAAATCAGGTTCATATCAGACTTTAACACAGTGCTATATGCATATGATCTAAATGCAATGTGTTTTATCTAGCCCTTGGCTGCGTAAGGTAGTGTGCAAAAGTTGTAGACATGAGAAGTCTTCTACCCAGTCCTTCAGTGTTGTGTCAATTGCATTCATGCAAATCAGAGTGATGTCCCTTGGGCATAGGTATAGATCTGAAGTCAGGAATATCTTCCTGAGTGAGAAGAAGTCTCTCTCCTGTAATACAATTTTGCATTCTGATCTGAAAATCTGCTTTAACTTTTTCACTGTAAGGAGTTTCCTGACAGAGTTTACTGTGTTAGGTTGGTAGGTGTTTGATTTCACCTGTGAGTTGACATGGTTTATGTCCACAATGTCACAGAAGAGATGGGACAAATAGGTAGCATGCCCACAGTTAATTTCAGAGAACATATATATGGCATGGAACATCCTTAAGATGCACTCAATACTCTTATATGTGACTTTCTCTGAAGGACTAGCAGCCCGCCTGGCCAAGAATGCTGCTTCTTTATAGAACTCATGTGACTTTCGGCATACAATGATATGGTATTTGCACATGTGTATTTTATCCTCATCACACAGAGGAGGACATGCAGCATTGCAAGGGGTTGTACCCCCATCTAGACACTCACACTTTGGTACTGGTCGCCGCCCATGTGCAAAACTTTTGCCACCTACCTTTGAAACTATTTTCGGCTTGTAGAAGGTTTTTCCAACTAAAGGAGCAAACACCACCAACAAGTCGCCGAGGCCTTTTGGGTTCTCCATCTTGACGCAAAGTTCAGGAAGGAGATGGCATATTTTCCTAAATTTTCGCCATATATGCTTTCCCTCCCCTATTTTCTCATTGTTTTTCTCTTTTTTCATATCTAGTATGCTGTATCAACCAATGGAATTGTGGCATTCCATTTACGCAGTTCCTATACATGTATATACCCTATAGAAACAAGCCACTTTAACTTGAATCCCTCCCCTTCCTGCTGATGTTCTATACAACCAGAAAAGATTTATTGAGTTATCATCCAATCCTATCCTTGCTCTTTAAAAGAAAGTTGTTCTTTGACGAATCAGTAACCAGCATGTCATGGCTACAGGAGTAGCTCATTCCTATACACACCAATCACTACAGAAATGGGCGTGAGCAAATAGTAGCTTGATGCCTTCCCTCCCTCCCTCTGGATATTTCTTCTCATACAAAAAAGTAACACCTGTTTTTACCACAACTCAACTCAGGAGGATATAGTCTTATGTTGTTGCAATGTAACAGTTCCGTCATCCTGTTTTTATGGAGATGGCGGCTCTGCTTATAACCCTTTACTAACAGCATATGGTATAACAGGAACTTTATATCCAATGTATCTTACATGTCTTATATCCTATATGATCAAAATCATATGAATAGGCCTTGTGTTCTTTGCTATATATCACACATCATCCTTTCTACATATATCCCAATGTAAATGTGTTTAACCCTCTATTGTATAGCACTTACATTGTCTAAACTGATCTCTGTTGGGGAGGGGAGAGGACAGCGTCAGTTATAAATCATGTTTGGTTTCAATTGTGCTATAGGACGCGGCGTCATGTATAAAATCAGTTCAAAAAAGGTGGGAGCGGTACCATTGTTTACCCTGGTACCCACCCCTCTGCACGATACTTCTTATATCATGTGTAGCAGGTCCGCGTCATATATAAATCACGACAAAAAAGTTGTGTAAACCTCTATACACAGGGCAAAAATACATACGTGATATCTGTATCACAGCTGAAATTAGTACTTCTATCCCGGATCATTATGGTATGTTACCATGGACATCCTTCTCCTGTCTGCCTATGATATATCTACATAGAACAGGTGACACGTGATGTACATTTTGTGATGTCTTTATTCAGAAATAGCTCGTGCACGCTTATACCACTAATTTATATGTCTGTCAACCATGTTACAGCACCTCCTACTACTCCCTGTCTTGTGGTCGTGGTTACAATCACTGTACCCTGGGGGGGTCAGTAACAGATGCTGTATGTCGTCACAGTAGTAACTCAGAGAGACACGGGTGGTTACTGACCCAGTGTGTAAACATGAACCCTCCAGGGGCATGGTTTTAACTCAAGGGGCAAACAACACGTGTCCTTTTTACATTCTCTTGTATACTTACTCTAATACTATGTGGCAGAACTTGTATATGGATATTTTGATTATATTTCCTACCATATTCTCCTACCATATTGTATCAGGAGGATATTTCTACTACCGTATGATATAAGGAGAGGATAATATATTGTACCATATTGTATGATGGAGACATATGTCCTACCGTATGATATAATGGGGATACATGTTCTACCGTATTATACGAGGAGCGTATTATATGAGGAGAATACAAACGTATGATATGGTACCATCTGTTGACTAGATATGTAAAGAGATGTGTACAGAGCTCGACACATTAAAATTATATCGTTATATCATTCTGGCAGTGACATGAGAACTCACTGTGTGCTATAGTAGGCACCATGATATTGCTGTACAAAAGTGTACTATGGTTCTGTACAGAGTATTGCTGCCTATATTCAAAATAGGTATGCTGTAATGGTATGACATCATACCTAGAAATAGCACTTTTTTGACCTGTGACATGACGCTACTTTGTCAGTTAACCTTTCACATGACGCTCACTTATTTTAACGTATACCATCACGTCCATCCTATAGTTGTCGTGCAGATTCTGAATAACAATGTTATAACTCAATGTTTTTCTATTACTAATGACATATAGGAATTCTAGGAAAATGATCTTTTGACCTTTCCATGCTTATTGCATGACGTAGAAAGACTTTTCTGTGGAAAAAGCATGCTGAGGTGACATTTCTCACTTTTTTCCGGTCTGTGGAATTTGCAATCAGACAAATCATGTTGGGTATAGGAAACATATATTGTCTACTTGATAGCATGGTTGACAGTAAGAATGTGGTAAAATATAGTGTACTTTATATGTAAATTCACAGATATTTCGCAATGTGGTGATGTAATGCTGCTATTTTTAACCTACTATATATGCAATTTATATGGATTTCGCAACAAGATTTACTACATGCCTCAGTTTATGTAAATTTCATGTGTCACAATAGTTTGAAATAGGAGGAAGGAGCTGCTCCCTGTTTAACCCATTCCAGGTAGAACAGGAATATCATTGTTGCTGTTATAATTATGATCACATGACATTTATTTTAATATAATACGTACATAAAGCATGCATATTTGTTCTAAATGTTGTCAGGCAGATTGTACCATTATATGCCCCAATAGAATATCACACTTCTCATGATATATGCATCTCATGTTTAAACCGGAGTTTCAGAGGTAGGACGATGATTTAATGGCTGCATTTCTACATCAGATGCAAACTGTGTGTCACTGGACCTTAAATCCACCATTCCCATGCTTCTGCTCATGTTTGTATTTCGCCTTATCTTACAATACATTGCCGCACTTAGTGAGGTCAATATGATACCAATGGCAGTAGCAACAGCAATGCTGGTTATCACAAGAGGGTTAAGATGCGCTGGTTGTGTAAACCCCCTCCCCTCCGGACTCCACGCCGTGCTACCAACGTCTTGGGCGGAGTCAGGGGAGGAGCTACTCAGTACAAGTAGTATATAAGACCTGCTCGTCGCCTCATCTCCACGCCGACTATCCCATGTTTTTGGCTCCGTCACTGCGCCACTCCTGTCAGCTGATCCCACGCCCACGGTAAGTGTCTCACTGCAACACATCATCGTTCAAAAGACAGAGTTAAATGTCTTGAGATAGTCAATAGTGTAGGAAAGGCAGCATATTTCTGGACATAGCCTAATTCAGTGAGGGATCCCTACTACTGTACATTGCTATGCACCCAGGCTTATTTCAGAGATAGTTGTTTAGGGTTGAGTTGAATGGAAATATATTGTCACTGAAATATCTTTACATAGCCAGTTCTGCACATAGTGTATTTCAGTAATGTAGTATATGCTACATAGACCTTGAGATAGACATTTTTATGTTACTCCAATATGATATTTATCTGGACATAGTGTATTTTAGCTGTGTAGTATAGCCTACATACACCCCTTCTCCGGTATTGTATTACACTATAGGCCCCTGGTTTATTCACATATCATTGATTCATCAGTTATGACTTACACAATGGCCCTACACCCCTAAATTCCACACGACGAGATGGACATTTCTTAAATTCGACATGCGACATGAGGCCTAGTGACATGCGACATGAGGCTTAAAAAACATAGTGAGATGGAACATGGACAGTTCTTAAAATTGACATGGGACATGAGCATTTTTAAGCGACATAGACATGCGACATGACCATTGTTAAAACTGACATGCGACATGCAGGCCTCTCCTCCCCCCATTAAGGGCCCCTACACAAACATGAGATAGGCTAATTGTATCATAACACAGGACAATGCAGTGCTCAGTCAGATGTGACACTAGGGTAAAAGATCAGCGAAAATCTCCTGCTGCTATTCCCATTTACTATTGCCGCACTTCAAACACAGATGGCATGCAGATACAACAACAGGGTATGGTACTCAGTGACCCTGTAACGGACTTTGACGTTCTCCCATACTGTAGCCTGTATATACTATACCTAAGCTGCCGCTACTCCCTCTGGTGTAACTTATCTCAACTAAATTTACCTAATATATAAAGGTACAAGTGGTATGTGAATTATGGTTTAAAAGTATTTATTTAATGTAAACCAGCATGTTGATAAATATTCCCCGCTGGAATGTATGATGGAAAAGAAGGATTAAAAATACATACTGCTGGGTGGTACGGTCTGGAGCTAGTTTATTTCCTTTCCCACCTTCTGACTTTGAAGTGGACAGATGTGAGATAGTTTTCCTGTCGGCTGTCTCCCTCCCCGCATCATGTTTTATTCTACTATCCTTCGGACTTAAGTCATGGTTCATGTTCCTTTTCTCACCCGTACCTGTCTCCTCCTGCTGAATGGTGGTAGGTAGCTGAATAGGAACCTGTCCCTGACTAAATGCTTCAAACCCTTGTCCTACCGGTGTAGTGAGGAGTGAGTCCATAGCCTTGGTCGTTTTCTGGTTCCCTCCTCTCTCCTGCTGTATTGAGGTAGACAGTTCAACAGGGACAGTTGATGCTTCAAACCCATGTGTTGTCGGGATGCCCTGTGTCATAATACTGGTATCATACCTGTTCTGTTTCGATGGTGTAGAAATAGGAACCCGCCCCATAGTATGCATGTCCGCTGAGTCAAAGGTCAGGGTGGGGAGTACAGTCCATGTATCGGTTGGTCCAGTTTCTGTTTCTGATGCGGCAGTGCTTGGTATCCCGCAGCTCGTGCATTCAGTTGTTGTGAGAGGAGCGTCATAACTGGTCCTACTATGAAACCGAAACAGGATATGGTTGTTAGCAGTATTTCAGCGTATAGATACCGACAGCCCTACCTATGATATTGAATTCATTTTCTTGGGAAACAAGAATGATCGTGACATTTGTATGGTACATTGTTGAATTTAAAGTAGAATCATTTCCTCCGTCATATAGAGGGAGACTGTATATGCAGTGAGGGACGAGCATGGATTAAACTACTTACCTACACTGTCCTGCGTCACATTCATAGCTTCCATAGGCAGTGAAAATGCTCCTGAGATAGGGAAAAACGTCATGGTCAAAATCCAATGTGTCCTCTCTGACGTGAGAAGTGAGATATATCATGCTGGTGCGTATGCTGTCCATGGATAACTCAAAGCCACTTATGCATTCAGCACCTCCTCGACAATATAACCTTCCTCTTCTCCCTGTACAACCACACTGTGCTGCATCAGAATGCAGCAGACAGAAAGTTATAAGTAGGACTGTAATATACCACATGCTGTGCCTTGTACAAACAGCGACCACTTTGTGAGTGTATGGCATGATACAGCAGTATGCCGTTTGGGCTTATCCTATGAATTGGAACAAGTGTAAACTATACTGAGCTTATCTTTTCTTTGGAATGAGGTCTGGAAGGAGGTATAAGGAGATAACATGTGCCGACTGTAAGAATGACTCATGTCCCCTGATCAAATTCAATAATTTGTCTTTCTATGTACTGTGTATGTATACGTAGACAGTACTGTGTGTAATTCAATTTTTTTCCATATTGCAGTTGTGCCGCAGAATACACGATACAGCACCACAGCATTACCCTGCTCCATTCTACTGTCTCCAACTCAAACTGTACAGAGCATGGTGAGTTAAATCTCATCCTGAGATAAATTTATTGTTCGCATGTAGAACATTATGTGTAAGGGTATGGTAATGTGCATGAGAAAAGAAACCCTTCTATGACATGATATCATGGTGCCCCTCCCTGCATGGCTCTCCCGTCTGCTTGACTCACCTCACGGCTGCACAGCGTAGTGTCTCAGTATACCTGCAGGGGGCTCCACCCCCCAACTGACAGAGTACATGCAGCCCCTCCTGGTGTGGAGTGGATGAAACAGCTCCTGAATTTATATCCCCATAAGATGGACAGGGACCACTAATTTCGACATGGCGACATGAGCGTTTTTGGCTTAGTGACATGCGACATGAGGAATATAATAGTTAGTGACATGGGACATGGTTATTTCTTAAAATCAACATGGTGACATGGCCATTTCTTAAAATCGACAGGGCGACATGGCCATATGTTAAAATCGACATGCAAAATTGAGACCATCCATGCAGACCCTCCCATTACTCACACGTGTCATGGTCACAGTAATTATACTATATATACATTCATGTTAATAATTGAGTCATATTATACATCTATGACATGATATCATGGTGCCCCTCCCTGCATGGCTCTCCCGTCTGCTTGACTCACCTCACGGCTGCACAGCGTAGTGTCTCAGTATACCTGCAGGGGGCTCCACCCCCCAACTGACAGAGTACATGCAGCCCCTCCTGGTGTGGAGTGGATGAAACAGCTCCTGAATTTATATCCCCATAAGATGGACAGGGACCACTAATTTCGACATGGCGACATGAGCGTTTTTGGCTTAGTGACATGCGACATGAGGAATATAATAGTTAGTGACATGGGACATGGTTATTTCTTAAAATCAACATGGTGACATGGCCATTTCTTAAAATCGACAGGGCGACATGGCCATATGTTAAAATCGACATGCAAAATTGAGACCATCCATGCAGACCCTCCCATAACTCACACGTGTCATGGTCACAGTAATTATACTATATATACATTCATGTTTATAATTGAGTCATATTATACATGTAATATAAATGATTCGTCCTTCCATACGTATGTTTAAATATCTATGACAAATGTGGTCATTACAATGGCACGGGTCCGGTCGGGTGGATACGATATAATGGGAACATGGCACGCACACGGTTTGGCGGGTAGTATATAAAAGGAACATACATGAAACTTTTGATATGGGTAGTATATAAAAGGACATTGCATAGTACATTTTCTTAAAGTTTTATATATTATATCTTTATAGAAAGTGGAGCACAAGAAAGGAACAACGCAGAGCAAAACATCTGTAATACCATACCTGGCTCAAGTGATACCCTGCACAGTGCACTGTATAGTACAAAGTAAGTCCTTCTTTGGTTTCATTTCTTTTACCTCGAGATGTAGTTTAGACTGATTTCTTTGTGTAATACATGGATTTTAAGGTTATCTAAGGTGTAGAATCCATATTTTAGGTCAAAATTACAATTCGGAGAATTCCAAAATGGCTGCCAAAATAGTGGCTCGAAACTTAAGATTGTCTGATTTGCTTTTGTCATACATGGATTTTAAGGTTATATAAGGTGTAGAATCCATATTTTAGGTCAAAATTACAATTCGGAGAATTCCAAGATGGCTGCCAAGATGGTCGCTCAAAACTCAAGATTGTGTGATTTCCTTGTGTAATACATGGATTTAAGGTTATATAAGGTGTAGAATCCATATTTTAGGTCAAAATTGCAATTCAGAGAATTCCAATATGGCTGACCGTTCAAAACTCAACATTGTCTGATTTCCTTGTGTAATACAGGGATTTTAACGTTATGTAAGGTGTAGAATCCATATTTTAGGTCAAAATTGCAATTCGGAAAATTCCAATATGGCTGACCGCTCAAAACTCAAGATTGTCTGATTTCCTTGTGTAATACAGGGATTGTAATGTTATGTAAGGTAAACTATCCATATCATGTTAATTTATGATTTCTTTTGTTCTGCAGGAGAATTGATCTCAGTACGCTCATCTACAGTACAAACAATCCTGTGAAGTATCTTGAACATCGCACAACTCAGAACCCCCTCCTGTTTTCATCAAGCAAGGTAAGAATGATACTTATTAAAACAATATATCAAGCTTAACCTATGCCTCCAAAGCAGCACATACAGAGATGTAGTTTAGTTCATACAGCAAGTGGAGTAATACCCTGTATATACTGATAAAATAACAAAACAGAAAAAGCTGTGTGATACTGTAGCTGTTCTGTAAACTATACTTCAAGTGAATTGTAGTACTATCAAGCAAGATTTAGCAATATAATACACTGTTACTTCCTACTTTTATATAACATATGCACTGTCTTCTCTTTGTAGGAATCAACCGTGTGACAGTATTACAGTACTCCTCAGTACGAACACGCGTCATACAGTACATAAGGATCGAACTGAAAAGGTGCAAACAGCTTCTGTGATACAATAAATCTTTGTATATCATCTGTAATGCCGTGTATGAGATTTGTTCGTGGAAATGGTCGCGAATGCCGTTGCCATACTTGCTGCTTCAAAGTGAACCGTATTTTTCTAGACATAGACTCCTCACCTTTCACTCCCTTCTTGAACTGTACTATTACGCTTTATCTGTTAGCAGATATTCATACAGAAGTTCTCCGGGCTGATCCTAACCCCGATTTCACTTCTCTGTTCTATTCTATGTGCGAGTATCAACATCAGGGGCTCAGTATAGATACATTTAAGTTTGAAGATTTATCCCCAATCGTTATTGTCCCCATCCTTGAGCCGTGTGAAGAATAAACATCAGTGCTACAATATATTTCCATCTTTCAAAGCATGAATGTCTGTTCATTATTCTACTAACAATATTATATTGCTTGTGTCCTGCATTCCTAGAAAGTATATTGATATAGAGGATATTGCAAAGAGGGAAAAGGGAGCTAACACATACCGAGGATCTGTCAATATACCTAAAGAGAACTATTCTATTAAAGTAACAAAAAACGGGTGGGTATATATTTTCATTAAAAATTCCTTCAATGTTATTTTACATGACATAGAGACATTTGTTTCACACAGCTGCAGCAACATACTAAATTTGTATTGCAACCCTGAAAATATCCGGCTTAAAGTAGATGTAGTTAACATTCAGATAAGCATTGACATTTCTTTAGAAGATAAATCTGTCAAGTTCCTACAACTATTCTTCAAATTACAACACAATTTGAACAGTAAATATCATTTTAAAATAAAAGAATCAAATACATTGGAATCTGTTTGGCTGAAATACAATGAAATCCTGCACGGCAACATAATTTTCTTGTCTAGTTTCAGGATAATACATTCGGATATTACATTAACTATATCACATAATTTGAAAGGTAGTTGTATCACAAAAGACCCTGCTTTATTTCTACAACTTTGCTCAGAAATAAACAAGGCAATATCTTTCTTTTGATATACATACTTGATATTCTTTCTGTCTCCACCCTATTGTATTGTTTATTCCCATCAATCAAATAAAGATGAAGGAAACACAGATACAGAAAATCTTGACTCTTATATTGAAAATACTGTCTCATGAAACAAAAGAAAATCATATGTATTGGGATAGAGTATCAAATAATGTAGAGCATTGTTTATTCCACATTATAATATATGCAAAGCAGCAGACCATGAACTTTACTTCCTCTCTACTACATGTTTTAATCGATAGTATCATTCCTGCCTTAACTGAGGAAGCCATACATTCTCTCTCGACCTACATGAAAAAAGAAGTAGCATATAGGATAATGTATGGTCATTACATTACTAGAAATGAAGCTGCTATTGGCATAGACCTGCTTTCTCCACATAGTATAATACTAGAATGTATATGCGAAGTATTAGGAATAAGATTGAAAATGGTATATCCTGATTATAGATCTATTGAGTTCCGTCCTATAACCTGCTGTCTGAGAAATGGAAAAGCTATAACTTTGGCATGGAACAGTGAAACCAGCGAGGTAGAAGAGATGAAGCCGGACATCTTCCACGAGACAATAAGACATGTAGAAAAAGTAAACAAGAAAGCTATTAATGCATTAGAGAAAGATTCCGAACAAGAGAAAGAAATACCAAGCAATGATATATCTGTCGAATCCAACATTGCAACACCACATGATACACAATATGATTCAGCTTCTTCTGTTCGTAGTATACAAAATAATTCCAATGTATCTGATAGTGATAGTGTGAAAAAATGTACACATATCAAACAAAGTAAAAAGAAAAGAAATAAATCATTTAAATCACAGAAACATATATCACATGAGGATACATCTGATACAGATGATCAGACATTATTAAAGGAAGAAAAGAGAATTAAAAAAAAGCAGAAAGTAAGTACACAGAAAAATGCTGATGTTATATTGGAAAAAAATGTGCATGATTTGCAGACATCAGAGAGCGAAAATGAAATGATTCCATGCACTAAGTATATTAAACAGAACAAAAGAAAATCTTCACACAGTGTACAACAGAATTTGGAGAAGAAAAGACGGTTAGGTGATGAGGTAGAGTTTGACTTCCTAAAAGAAGATTTGCACTTGTCAGAAGAGAGTGAAGACATACCTGAGTTAGAAAACATAACGTATAGTGAAAAGAAAAAACAAAGTGGAAAAATTAAAATGGAATGCAGTGATCAAGTAAAAAAATTACACTCTTTTATTCCTATGGCAACTTTGTTCAAAGATGAACTTGCAGTGAACCAACAAAACATAAAAAATATTTTAACTGTTGTAGAAAGACTGTATAAGCATGTACAGGTGTTATCAAGCAACACGCTTCCAGATAACATTGAAACATGTGCACGATGCCCACAGCATTGTTCCTCTGCTATTCTAAAGTGTACAAAAGATAGAAGAGGACCTCGAAATACTACCACAAAAAAGAAGAAGAAATGTATTAAGTAAAGTTACCTACATTTATCCTGTGATAAGCTGAATTTCACTGCTAGAACTAAACATATGTTGTTTTATACCACAGGAAAGTATACAATATGGTGGACACAACAGGAGAGCCCTCTCAAAAAACAGCTAGACATGCCATCCCGATGATGTTACATGAAGTACAACCTGCTATTTCCCGTATAGCAGAAGCAAAACCAGACTGTGGAATGCATCCTCTACCCCTTCCTGCCTCTACCTCTCCGGATGTTTTGAGTCAGATTGCACTGCACACTGCTTCTGATCCTTCTCCTGCCACAGTATTTACATCACTTCACCTGACTGCTTCACATACTACACTGACCCCCTCCAGCGATGAAACAGGCCGAAATACAACCCAAGATACAGTCCCTGCGCAACGTACTTCATCTAGCACAACCTTAGAGTTGCACCATGCTGTATCAGAAGGCAGCCCTGACAGTAATGACATTGCAGAGGACAGTGATGTAGTATTCCCACAACAAGTAGAGTCATGCCAACTCCCCACTTTACACACATCAATGTCTCCCTCACTATATACCACACCTCTCAATCCCGACACACGTCCTGTTCCAGTTATCGAGATGGAGCAGACATGCATGCAAGGAGTACCATATGAACAGGGAAAGGACAGCACCATCCAACACACACCATTAGATCTATCTACTACTTCTGACACAGCCAGAACAAGGAGGAAGGCACTAGACATAGTACAGAGGGTAATAGACTCCATTTCAAACATATATCCCCCAATTCAGCTACAGAAAAATGTATCACAATCACATCACTCACAAATTGGAAAGAAGAGGGGAAGAGAAGAAGGATGTATTACTCAGCCTCTATCCTCCACCCCTAAACAGACAAGAACCGAGCAAGAGGAGATATATTATTCTGATGAGGAAGACTGCAATATGAACTATCATTCCACTGCTCCTTCTACCAATGCGCGCGCTACTTCTGTCAATGAATGTCCTGTGCATGGGGAGGGATACAAGAAAAAACCAGTGGGCATAGTACAGGGGGTTGAAAGAGAGGAAGTAGTACAGGGGGTTGAAAGAGAGGAAGTAGAAGTACAATCAGTGAGAGAAACAGAGGAGAGAAGGAGAGAAACTCAGCAGATAGGGCATGAGATAGAGAACATCAGGGAAATGGCGCAAAGTAGGATGACCATAGACCAAACACCTACCATACTATGTAACACAGAATGTGCATCTTGTCATGAACTATACAGCTATATGGGAAGCGTATGTATCAGTGAAAGTAGACGTTGCATCTTTATCTGTCGATATTGTACATATGCAGAAAACACCCCAATGTTGCTGCTTCAACACATAGCTTCAGCACACCCCTTGACATAGTATGTGTTTGCTGTCAGCATAACAATAATGCAGAACATGATACACTTTTGCATCATGCCATATGACATATATCACAATAACACAAATCTTTATTTATTCCTGACAGGAAGCAGTAAGATGTGGACCCGAGCAAATCTAGATGTGTCATTGCTAGCCCAAAGATGTCTGTACTTCGCCTACTACTTCGATTTCTATCATGCAATACATAGATGTCTATTTCACTTGGAAATACATATACCAACACATCCATTGTTATCCATGCAAATGTGCATTACTTTTCTCACATATTTATCCATGTCAGAAGTAGAGTGTTATGCCATGTTTGATGAAGTGTCAGAGATTGAATCTATTGTTCTTTTTTCTTCATTCTTTCAGTCTCACTTTCTTTTTAAATACATATACAGGAGAGGACTGAACAAATTGCATGAAATACCTGATATATTAAAGGCAGTGTCCTATACTAAATGTGGAAATGACATGTACATGAGCAAGTTATTATGGTTCACAGCAGATTTCACAGAGCGTGCATCTGTACAAAGCATACTAGATGATATGTATTATGATCCTGTACTGCCATATCCCAACAACATATATTCCTCATATGATAGCAGTAAATTAAAGGAAGAAATTGAATACAAATTAGCTTTACATCAGTATGAGACAGACGAGCTTACCTACATGTGTGCAGCATGTGGGGAGAGACATATAGCCAGTAGGATACCTGAGGATATTTCTGTTTCGCGTATGACTTGTTGTAAAGCACCAGCAAATTGTATCTGCTATACAAACTTTTTGTACAAAAGCTTTGTGTACCACACTTGCTTTATCAGATGTAAAGACTGTGGAATAAAATGGCGATTAGGAAAACCTGCTTGTGGTAAGCAAATGATAAAATGGATAAGAAAGAGGTACAAGAGATTAAGGAAGCACATAATAAAGGATAGGTATTCATTCTTCTGCAAGGAATAACAACAACCATATCATTATGTACACATATGTGAACTGTGCATTACTGAATCAGCGCATCTCATATATCTCTTGCCTTAACACATTCTACAGCAACAACAAAAAACATGGGGAACAAAGAGGATTTAATGTTGATTTCCCATCTCAGAAATATATGTCTGTACTGCAGTGCAGCAAGATTTTCCGAGCTCTGTCTACTACATCTTGCATTACTGCCTTGACCAGGATTGACATAAGAGCTATTATTTTCTTTGCTTCTTATTTCCAGTGCTCCTTTATTTTTGATCATGTTTTAGATATAATAAGCATAGACTTAATGAAACTACCAATTGCAATAAAAACTGTTGTTACTTTGCTTGGGCATTATAATGTGTACAGTTTAAAGATGATACAATTTGCTTGTGACCACTTGAACATATCCTACAGAGAAGATATAATAAATATGATGAAACCGAAAGGGAAGGAGAATGTGAAAGACATCAATCCTCTAGAATATACAACTTCGCGTCTAGGAAAGAAGATAAGAGATATAGAAAGGAGAAAAAAATATATTTTTTCTTCTACCTACATGATGTGCATGATGTGTGATACATTACTTGTTCGTAGGAAAAATAATCTGGACATAGTGTACATGTCATGTTGCAATAAACCTGTTCACTTACCCTGTTTCACACATTTCTTGGAAAAAAGTAGACGTAGAGGACAGAAAAGATGTGTATACTGTAACATGAGTTGGTACGAAGGAGAAATGCAGTGTTCTGAGGAATATTTGAAATGGTGTAAAGAAACATATAGTAAGATATGAGGCAAAGATGGAAAGAATTTACTTTGAGATAATGTAACAACATAACGTAAGTAATACAGCTCAGTTGAATAAACAATGTATGTGAACAGTTTTTTTGTTGGTCTTCCTTCTAACACTATTCATCCTTCTAGAGAAAATAAAACTAGTCACTATTATGTCAACATGCCATCTACATTAAGATTGAGTGGTGAGTGGGAGGTAGGAGTCGTAGAAGTTAACCTACCTCTATCATGGTATGATATCCCAGAAAAGCCCGAAAGAAATAGGACAATAACAATAGAAAGAAGTGAATTTCAAAAAAAAGATGGAATAGATAAGATAACATCTTTGGACCATATAAAAAAGGGAAAGCGGTATAAAATAAAAAGAATACCATATGGAAACTTTGATACAATACAGTCTCTACTACATAGTATCAACGTAACTATGAAGTCAATCGACAGATATGAAAATGAAGATTACATACGTGTTTCAAGAGAACCATACATGAAGATGGAAAAGCAGAATCTTAAACCAGTTCTGTATGTTGGACGAGGTGACAGAGTCACTATGTCCCCCGAATTAGCATCTCTCCTGAGATTAGAAAGAGCAAAAGGCTGTGAAAAGGATGACATAGGTACTATATCATATTCTGGTGCAGATCTTACTACATTAAATGATTATCAATTTTTAATGAATCCGGCTTTACTGCAGAAAAACTACATAGCATATAGTGCTGATGGGGTACCAACATTGAAAACTACTTCTAACATATTTATATACAGTAATATTGTATCAAATGAAATAGTAGGAAACCAGCAAGTACCTCTTTTGAGAACTATTCGATGCACTGGTGAATTTGGTTCAGATATAAAAGAAGTATTCACTGCACCATACTACAAGAAAACCAAAAAAAGTGAAATACAAGAAATAGAAATCAAAATATGCGATACAACAGGTGATCCAGTTAAATTTGAATATGGTACAGTATATCTAGTATTACATTTCCGAAAAATTGGTGAGCAACATGAGAGTTAGGAGGGCTATAGGTAGTATGATAACGGAATATGACATATTGCCTGTACGTACTAAATATGATCCACATCTTTTCCTACACAAAAGTATGTCAAAGATAGAGAAGAAAATAATTAAATGTAAGAAAAAAAATGGAGGGATAAAATATCAGTTGTCTTTGAATGTATGCCTAGGGAAATATAACCTAGATACTAGTGAAAACTTTGAAATTAAGCCATGGTTCCAAAGCTGTGTTCAAGTGGTGTTAGGAAAGTACAACATAAACGATATGCTTGCATCATCCTTTTCCACTATATTAGCTTTCTTCGATGCATTCTTGTACATGGGTTCAGGCTGGTTCTTGAAAGAAGTCATACTACTTCGTTTGTCTTTGTTCCAATACAACCCGTTAGGAGGCCAAGATAAAGACTCAGTGAAGGAAATATTGGCAAGAAAGAAATCTGTTCTGAACATAATTGGATGTGGAAATCTTTGTTTTGTGTATTGTATTCTAGCTAGTAGACATAAAGTAAACAATGCAGCAAGCAGGGCATCCACGTACTCCTCTTTTTTAAGTGAACTGGATATATCTGGCATTACATTCCCAGTTAAGTTGAATGAGATAAATAAATTTGAGAAAAAGAATTCTATCAGTATTAATGTTTTTGGGATGTTCCAAAGTGAACTAGGATCGTACCAGCCGTATCCCATGTACATTTCTACCTTTTCCAGTACTTCTCTCAGTGAAGCTGATACTTCGAATGGTACAGCAAAATCACATGTAGATCTTTTGCTGTATCAAGATCATTACTATCTCATTCGTGACTTACACATGTTCATACGCCCTTTTTTCTACAAGACAACAAGATATTACTGTAGAAAATGCCTCCTGTCCTTTTGGGACAAGGAAAGATACCAGTCACATATGAAAAACAACTGTCATGAAATGCTGTATACTGGTCAAGCTTATATTCTGCCAGAGGTAGGTGCTAAATTAGAATTTGCAGACCATAAGAAGCAGGTCAAAAGTCCATTTATAATTTATGCAGATTTTGAAACGTATAGCAAAAAAATGCAGGAAAAAACTACTAGAGGAATGTCAGAAATAAAAACTGAGCATAAGCTGAATGCTTTTGGAGCTATCATGTTATCTAAATATGGCGTTTACTCTCAAGCTCCTTTCTTGTACGTAGGACGCAATGTGATACAAAAGTTTGTTTCATATTTGCATCAGAAAAGGGCAGAAATATCATACGTGCTAGACCATAACAGAAAAACTATATCCCTCACCTCTGAAGATATGTTACGAATTAGTAAGCAATCAAACTGCTACATATGCAACATACCTTTCCACAATGGAGCAATTCGTAAGGTATTGGACCATGCCCACATAGGAAGAGAAGGCAATGGAAGAGATGTAAACTATGCATGTAATAGATGTAATTTAACTTATACCTCTCTCAGGATGGATCAGATTACAATCCCAATAGTAATACATAATTCAATGCAATTTGATTCCCATTTTCTTGTGCAAAAACTATACAAATACATTGAGAAAAATGTTAAAGTGTTAGCACGATCTTCGGAGAAATTTCTAACGCTTAGTTTTGAGAATTTCCATGTCATAGACTCTTTTCAGTTTCTACCAACTTCACTGTCCAAACTGGCAGATATTTTAAGCCAGAATGATTTTTCTGACTTTGTTCAGACAAAGAAACATATCAAGAGAAAAGAACTGTTACCATACGTGACAAGAAAAGGTGTGATGTGTTATGACTACATAGATTCGTGGAAGAAATTATGTGAAACAGAATTACCTACCAGAAAGGAGTTCTACAACTCATTGACCAAACAACATTTGCCTGAATCTGAATATCAGCATGCAGTGTATATGTTCAATGTACTGGAGTGTCGAAATTTAAAGGATTACTTGAAAGAATACCTTAAAATAGATGTACTTCTCCTGTGTGACGTGTTCGAATCTTTCAGAAATAAAGCTATGACATATTATAATTTAGATCCAGCAAAATATCTCACTGCCCCCTCTTTGAGTTATCAAGCAATGCTGAAATACACCGGAGTCAAGCTGGAGCTAATAACAGACATAGAAATGTATCACTTTATAGAAGGCGGTATAAGAGGTGGAATAACAAATGTAGGTCGTAGAATGGCTCGTGCTGAAAGCATGGATGAACGAATCATTTACTTGGACTGTGTGAATCTGTACGGACATTCCATGTGCGAATTCCTACCATATTCCTGTTTCCAATGGGTACAAGAAAATGACATAAAGAACTTCAATGTAGAAAACATCCGTGAAGATAATGACATAGGTTATATATTAGAGGTTACTTTACTGTATCCTAATACTGTACATCAACACCATGATAGTTATCCTCTTGCACCTGACAGAGAAGTAATACAATATGAAGATCTTTCTCCTTATGCAAAGAAAATATTACATGACTCAAAGATAAAATATAGGAAAAGTGGGAAGAAATTGATTTGCAATCTGAAGAAAAAAGTGAAATATATATTACATTACAGAAACCTACAACTCTACTTGAAGTTAGGAATGAAAATACAGACAATTCATAGGATATTATGTTTCCGACAATCTCCTTGGATGAAATGTTATATTGACTTTAACAATGAAAAAAGGAAGGAGGCTTCCTCTACTTTTGACAGGGAATTCTTCAAACTTATGAACAACAGTGCATTTGGTAAAACAATGGAAAATGTTAAGAAGAGAATGAACATGAGACTGATTTCAGACAAGAAAACATGTAAGAAGTTAATAGAAAAACCAACTTTCCATTCCCTACACATTTTTGATAAGGACTACGTAGGAATACAGTACCACAAAGAATATATATTACTGAACAAGCCAATTTATATCGGATTCACTATATTAGAACTATCTAAATGCCATATGTACTCTTTCCATTACAATATCATGTTGCCTATGTTCAAAAGATCTACCATACACTTGTTGTACACAGACACTGATTCACTAATATACTACATAAAAGACCAGAATTACATGCAGAAAATGCGGGAAATGAACTATCACTTTGATTTCTCTAACTTGGATGAAGGACACCCATTACACTGTACTCAGAACAAGAAAGTGTTGGGAAAATTTAAGGATGAGTCAGCAGGTGAAGAGATATACGAGTTTATAGCCCTACGACCGAAAATGTATTCTATATTATATAAATCTGGAGTAGAAGAAAAACGGGTCAAAGGAGTAAAAAAAAGTGCAATAGAAGAAATGAGGCATGCATTATTCAGAGAGACTTTGTTGGAAAAGAAGTTTGTATATAAAACATTTGATACAATAAGGAGTTTAAAGCACAAAGTATATATTTTATCTCAAAAAAAACTATCCCTTTCCCCTTTTGAGGACAAGAGATATCTTCTACAGGATGGGATACGTTCTATGGCATATGGTAACAGTAAAATTACTATGTCTCATGATTCAGCTGTGACAGACAATTTCTTCCCTTCGAAACGTATCAAACTGTTGTAGAATGTCATAAAAGTATCTGAGATAAGTAGCAGAACCAGTGCTACATGCTGTACTACATACTGATACTAATAGTGTACCTTTCTATTACATGTTGATATATCAAAATGAGCAGCAAGATGAAGTACCCTACTGTTGCATTCGGCAGACGGAAAAGATTAGACATTGGCACATTCAAAGGAAAAGTGTATGTCCACTTACATGACATGACAAAAAACAAAAGTGTTACATTAGACAAAGATGAGTTGGGTGTATTGTTCGAGTTGAAAAATAAAATAAATAGAAAAATAAATAAAATGATGAAGTTGTGCAAGGAACAGGAAGAAAATGAAAAGAAGAGAAGCTCATCCAAGAAACAAAAAGAAGGACATGGAAAAGCAAGGGACAGTGAAACCAGCAGTGATGCTGGAATGGGAGACAGCAGCGACAGTGATCTTTAACAAGAAATTATCATGAGATAACGCTGTATTAGGCATATGCTTTGCACTGATCTGCTGTCCTCAGACATTATGACTCCATGTGAATATTGCGGGAGAAAACGTACTATAGTACAAGGAAAGAAATATTGTAAAAAATGTGCTGCCAACATGGTACAAGAATGTATACGTTGTCACAAGCCATATCACTGTATGACATTTTTCTCTTCTGATAAAACCAACAAGCGTTGCAACTCATGCCACAATAAATATGAGAAGGAAAAAAAGAGAAACAAACAAAAAATATTGGAGAAAAGTGAAAAAAAAGCAGCACACAGAACTGAAACAGAAGACAGCTATTCCGATGCCTCTGAAGATATCACTCCGTCCAGTGAAGTATCTGTACCTTGTATCCCTCCTTCTAACATGGTTGAGAAGAAAAAAAGTGGAAGCAAGAGAAAGGATCACAGCATCAGTGAGTCTGAAACCAGCAGCTGCAAGGACAGTGAGGAAGCTGAACAACTCATACACGAGACAGAAGGACAAGAGAACGAGAAAATAACTACTGAAGCAGGGTCAAGTGAGACCGGGAAAAAAAGAAAAAAAAAGAACATGACAAAAAAGGATGAAGAAGAAACAGGAGACAAGAAAAAGCCAAGGAAAGCACCAGTAAAAAAATCTTGTAATACCAAAGCTAGGAAGATGAAAATTGAGCATGATATAGTTAAGTTGAGTGGAATGAAACAGGTTGGTTACATTCCGATATATTATATGTAATACAATATTTATCATATATTTTGTCATTTATATAACAGTATAACATTCAACGGATAACCGTGAATATGAACAGAATACAACCTCTGGTCCCATACACATGTTATACAATCATGCTGAGATGGTATATTATCACGTGAAAATATGTCTCGCTGATGTAATTTCTTGAATGAAATAATTTGTGTCCGAGTAACATACCGGAGGATGTATCATTGAAGACGCGTGAACTGTATTACATGACATGGCTAATGCGGATATTTCAGAGGAAATAAAAAAAGATGTATCACAAATAAAAGTACTTAGGAGAATATACTTTAATCCCAGTAATCCAGCATCTTTCAGTTCGCCTAGGAAATTATACCTTGCAGCAAAAGCAATAGATGAATCAATCCAGGAAAAAGACGTTATAACGTTTCTTCAGAACACTGAAACTTATACCTCACATAAAAATATTCAGCATAAATTTCTCAGACGTAAAACTATAGTTCGTGGACTAAACCATCAATGGCAAATTGATTTAATCAGTACATACCACTTGCGTTCACACAACAATGACACAGGATATATTTTAGCATGTATAGATTGTTTTTCTAGATATGCTTATGTCGAACCACTGACTCGTAAAACCGCAGAAATTACTTTATCAGGTTTTAAAAGAATATTAAAACGTGCTAAAGTGAAACCAAAACTGATACAATTAGATCAGGGAACTGAATTCAAAGGGGTATTTAAGAAATTCCTGATAGAGCATGACATAAAGTCATTCAGCACTTCACAAGACACAAAATGTGCTATAGTAGAGAGGTTCAATAGAACTTTACAGGATAAGCTATATAAATATATGACTGCGAAAAATACGTTGAGATATATAGACGTGTTACAAGACATAGTATATGGTTATAACAATAGCATACATAGAACATTAGGTATATCTCCTGCTGAAGTAAGCAAAGAAAACGAGCAAAAAGTGTGGAAAAAGCAGTACGGAAAATATCTGTACTCCAAAAAGTATCTCCTTCCTTTTTCCGTAGGAGACAAAGTCAGAATATCTAAGTACAAGAAAGCTTTCAGCAGAGGATATACTTCTCAGTGGAAAAAAGAAATATTCCAAATAGCTTACATCGTTCGAACCTGGCCAGTGACATATATATTAATTGATGAGAACAACGAAATACTTGCCGGTAGTTTCTATTCAGAAGAACTGAACAAAATTGAGAATGCATGATATGACATCTGACATAGGTTTGCCTGAATATAATGCATGTATAAGAGTACCATTTTCTATGATAATAGCGGGACCGAGCAACTGTGGAAAAACAACCTTTGTGTATAATTTACTGAAGAATTGTCATCGTGTGGTAGAAAAAAAGTTTGACTACGTGGTTTGGTTCTATGGTCAAACACCTCCTTCTGAATCTCCTCCCATTCTAGAAGGTAACATGAAATTCATAAATGGTATACCATCTTCTTTCGATGAATACATACAACCCGGTCTGAATGGTCTCATTGTATTCGATGACTTAATGAAGGAATGTGAAAACAATTCTATGATAGGAGAATTCTTCACTCAGCGATGTCATCATGAAAAACTGAATGTAATATATCTTTCTCAGAATTTATTTTCTGATGGGAAAGAACGTAAAACTCTAAGTAAAAATGCTACATATCTTGTCATTTTTAACACCCCATTAGATCAGACAATTTCTCACTCTCTTGCCAGGAAACTCATGCCTAAAAACATAAAAACATTTCATGACATTTTTTCTGAGGCTACCAGAACTCCACACTCGTATCTCTTTGTAGATGGACATCAAAGAAGTCCACCAAATGTTAGATTAAGAGGAAACATATTTGATGTAGTACAACATGTCTTCATACCTAATAATAAACAGTGAAATGTACTTGAGATAAGTTGTGTGTTATCGTTTATTTGTTGTATAAATTTAGTCCAAAATGGTAAAAGGAAAAAAAATTAGTGCTAAAAAAGTAAAGAAAGGTTCCAACAAAAAGAAAAGAATGAGTTGTCACACAAGAAAGACAGGAAGGTCCAGGATATCTAGACACTCGGCATATCTTTCCCTTCTAGGTAACACAAAACAAAAAAAAAGACGAAGCCTTTTAATAGATTTCGCTGGAAAAGATGATTTGGACGCCATTTGTCAGTGCATTTTCAATGTTCTGGCAGGAAATATAAAAATTAGTACCTCAACCTTCAAAAAGTTGAAGAAACATAAGAAGACTTTGAGGTATCTAGTAAACAGTCGTGTGAATAGCCAGCAAAGGAAGAAAGTTTTAAAACAAAAAGGAGGCTTCCTCCCTTTCCTCCTACCATTGGCAGTAAAAATATTAGGAGGTTTGGTTCCTGCTATAGCTGGTGCAGTAGCTGGAGGTAGATAAAAAGATATGACTACTACATTCAAGAAAAGTGTACTTATTCCGCTGTCTGCCTATAAGGCTTTAGTACAAAACAAAGCAGAGGAAGAAGAAAACAACCATAATCCTATAATACAAAGGCAGGAAGAACTATTGAAACAGCGATTATATAACATATCACCTTATGCAGTATTGTCGACAAATCAGAACATTAAAAAAGATGTTCCTTCTTCTGCTTTCCTGTCTTCTGTTAAATTGAACGATGAAAGTGTAGGAATATCGGTGACCGACGTTCTTACGCGTATCAGGAGAGGTCAAACACCAAACATCAGAAGCATATTGAATAAAATGATAGAATTAAATGTACTATGGGATGAAGATGGTACAATAAGCATAAATTCCACTCCTGTACCAAACTCCAACATATTCAGCATAATGAAATACTTCTCCAATCCCAGCATGACAGTGGAACCTGCAGGAGCAGAAATTCTGTTCCAGCACCTCTCTCCCTATGTACCAAAGTCTTGGTTTAAAAATAAGCCTAACATAGCTAAACGTAAAATAACTACTCCATATGCTTCTACCCGATATCCGTTAGAGGAAACAGACATGCAGCATCTACGTCAAAAAAACAAAGAAATGAGGAAACGATTGAAAGATGCACAGGTAAGTGATGCATCTGATGATGAGTTTTCAGAAGAAGAGTACCATGATACTATTTCACTTGTCACACCTCCATTCAAGAAAAAAAGTTTAGATGTGCTTAAACCATACAATATGGAAAAAGAAAAAAAAGCAGAAAATATGACAGAAAGAGAAATACAAGAAGAAAACAAGGCAGATGAAGCCAGCGCCTTCCCACCAGGAGGAAATGTGTTGAACATGGAAGTAACCAAAACTATCCCTCCAAAATACGACAGTACCCCGACATATGACACAACCCCAAAAAGAAAATTATGGAGCACTGTAGTGCAGCAACATACTCCTGCTACAGCAAGCCCAACTTCAAGTAAGCTGACTCCAAGGCAGGGAAGTCAGACAACACCTACTCTATATGACATGAAAGCTAAAACAAAGGAGAAAGGAAAAGACATTTTTGGAACAACTGAAAAAAAAAGTAAACAATATTCTTCACGCAGCACACGTGAAAGGAAAAAAAACAGTAAATATCATGCAGATGAATGGGAAACAAAGTGGAAATAACGAAACTATATTGAGATACAGAAGTTTATAGCAACATGTTCACATACTTTTGTCCTACTGCACCAAAATGCTTGATAGACATCATCAGGGGAATGGTAACAGAAAACTTTGTTACGATAACCTATACAATAAAAAATCTAGATATCCATATTTAGTACAACAGGGTCGTGGATATCAACTGACTCCATTCATTGGGAAAAGACATCAAAGAGGGTATGGGTTAGGGAACATAATATCTGGATTGTTTCGTACTGTTATCCCCCTTGTTACACCAGTCATGAAAAGTGCTGCAAAGACTTTAGGAAAACGAATGCTAAAGGGAGGGGTGAACATAGCCCAAAACGTAATAAAAGGGGAAAATTTCAAGAAAGCGCTGAAAAGAGAAGGGAGAGAAGGTCTGTCAGATTTAACTAGTACTGCTATGTCATATATGGGACGTAGTTCAGGAAAAACACCAAAGAAGAAAAGGCGGTTAAACAACAAGAAATCAGAAGATATTTTCAATTGATCAAGTCAGAAAGAAAGTAAAAAGGAAAGAGGTTGAAGATGATGCAATAACTTGCATGAGATAAATACACATATAGTCCAAACTACTTCTTCCCAGGTCACTGGTAAACAACACACTACAATACAGCTGCAACATGTCTCTGTTAGATGATGATCCGTGCCATTGTGTTACTTCAGATTTAGATTTTTCATACGTTCCACCTACTGATACGACTATAGTTAAAAATTATTATGAAAAAGTAGAACCTACTGCATCTGCCAACAGCAGTACTGTACAATTCGCGCTGAAGGCGAAACACAAGGATTTTATTTCGCTAAAGAATTCCTTTGTTCAACTCAGCGCAAAAATATTAAAAGCTGACAAAGCAGTACCAACTGCTGCAGGACAAGATGGAGTAATACCAGATGGATCCAAAGTTTTTCCAATAAACTACTTTGGAGCTACAATGTTCAAAAATGTTAAAGTCTCTATAGGAGGAGTTAAGATATCTGACAGCAATGACTTATATCCTTTCAAAGCTTTCTTTGAGTATCTTTTGAGTTATGACCCTGAAGTGTCAGAGAAAAGTGGTGCTCTCAGTTTATGGTACAAAGACACAAAGGAGTATGATGAAGTTACCGGTTTGACTGGAACTACTCACAACGCAGGAGCTAAGCAACGTTTCGACAGAACAAAATATGGGAAAATATTTGAAATGAGCACACGGATACATGATGATTTGTTCTGTCAGAACAAACTTATACCAGGAGAAGTAGGATTAACTGTAGAATTTGACAGAGCAGATGAGCCATTCTGTCTGATGGCCAAAGAAGGAACACAGAAATACATGATAGAAATACAAGAAATATGTCTTATGGTGAGAAGATATAGGTTGACAGATGAATTCTATGATTCCTTCATGAAAGAGCGTCATCAAGGTTTCAACATAAAGTATCCCTTAAGGAAAGTTGAAATGAAATATATTACTTTTGGACCTCAGAAATCTATATTGCAAGCACCACATGTGGTGAACAACACACCGCTTCCTAAGAGGGTTATCTTAGCCTTAGTACATTTAGATGGATTTTCAGGCAGTAACCATCATAACCCATTGAAATTCCCTCATTACAAAGTGAGAGAAGTAGAACTAAAAGTAAATGATGGAGGTACTCCATTTTATCAGTATGAAGTAGACTATCCAAACGATCGTTACAACATGGCCTACTTAGCTATGCTGAAAAGTGGAGGAGATATATTCCGGAATGATCCAGTAAATATTTCTTTCAAGGAATTCAAAGAAGGTGCTGCAATATATTGCTTTGATATTAGCAAGAATGGGATAGACTCTGAAACATTTGAGTTATCTGAAAATGGCTCTCTCAGCATAATATTAAAGTTAGAAGACGAACTAACACATGGTCTAGCTGCTGTAATATACTTAGAATACGATGATATACTTATATTATATCCAAACAACACAATGAAACATAAGTCAGCCTTGTATTAAATAACGTATATTGTATTACAACACGCAATAATCAAAATGGATGGAGCAGAAATATTGAGCATTTTAGGAAAGAACAAAAGAATAAAGAGAGGGAAATATGGTGTATTCTCTGCAGATACCATTCCTGTAGTTCAACAATATCCATCTGCATATATAGTGAACACAGACGATAGTGACTTACCAGGACAACATTGGGTTTCTTTTTACTTTGAAGACAGCAAAAAGGAAGCTGAATATTTTGACTCGTACGGTATACTTCCCTTGCAAAGGAGTTTTCTGGAAATTCTACCCCAAACATTTAAGTATTCATCACATATGATACAGGGTGTTGAATCTCTGACATGTGGAGAGTTTTGCATATATTTCTTAGAACAAAGAGCACTAAATAAAACAATGCAACAAATAATATCGAGTTTCTCTGAAGACACTGAATGGAATGACAGTAAAGTGCGTGATTATATGTGTAAGAAAGAAAACTATCTTGTGAATAGACATGATACAGGAAAAATGAGGCACACACAGTGTTGTAAAACACAGGATAACTTCCGGAAATACTTTGATTTGTAGTACAACTCAAACAGTGTAATAGATAAAGCAGAATGAAAGGTTTAGCAGGACTCAACAATGTTGCATCAAACGGAAAAATAGGAGCGGGGGGAGCTGTCCTGACATGCATCATGACCGTGATAGTAATTGTATTAGAAACACGAAAAAGTCACATGGTGAAGTCATACAACAATGGAGATGAGTTATTTCTACTGTGTAAAGAAACTGGAAGAAGATATAAAGAAGGAAGTGCTGAAACTTTTGTTTCCTGCTCTGTTCAATATGCCACACTCAGCAGTTGGTCTCATGATGGAAAAATGGCTGCAGTTGTTTCTAAAGATAAATCAAGAATGGATGATAAGACAAAAGGGGAGAAGGAAAATGTGCTGAGATCCCATTCAGACCATGATCTGCACCATACTACAGTGTCAGAATTCCAAAATACAGTTTCTGACAGGAAGTAAAGGAGTACAACAAGGAAAGGACAAGAGATCATACTGAAACTGCTATATGCAGACATGAAAAGAAATAGATATATCATACATTTAACCACAAAAGATGGTAAAACTGATATTTCATATACCGTATTACCAGGTCCTATTAAAAAATCCTACTCTGATGAGAAGATCGAACACATTGCAGGGGAAATGTTGCTGAGATCAGGACGGGTGTACTATCATAAAAGAAAAAAGGTCGCAAAGCAAAAAAGGGATCCTATAACTGAAATAGACATAGAAGAACAACAGAGAGAAGCATTTCTTGGGAAGTGTGTGGTATGTGATGAGACACATATATCTGAAATAACTGAACACTTCCCACTACATGGATCTGAAATAACTGAACAGTTCCCACTACATCACAGCACTTCAGCAACTGAAGTTGACGCTTTCCAGAATCAGGACACTCCAGGGAGTAAACACAGCACTTTCCAGGATAGCACAGAAAAAGGTTCAATTCTGGAACAAACCCAAGAACAGGTACAGGATATATGAACTCTGAAGCAACAGCAGAAATAAAGTAGAAAGCATGTATGAAATGAATGAAACAATGGAGCTATTACAATATGAGAGAAATATTAACTCTCATTTAGAAAATATATATAAAGCTCAGTCTGATTACATCAGGTTGTTAGAAAACGGTAACAGAAAAATGGAAGAAAAACTTAGTTCAGAGAAAGAAAAGAGGATCATATTAGAAAATGATTTAAGAGATGCACAGGTTAAGATAATGGAAAATTTAGCGCACAAGCGAGCTGCAGGCATAGTACAACAAGAACGGGAGTGGAGAAGAAAACAGGATCGACAGGGAAATTTAAATAGAAATCATGCATATGGCATGACAGGAGGGTATTCCACATTTTCTCCTAATCAAGTAGAAGCTGACGGAGAAGGAAGTGAAAATTTAGATGAAACCTTAGATGTAGTAGGGGAACCAGTACAAAGCTTGATGGAGAAATATCGAAACCTGCCTGAGACAGAAGAAAGACTAGAAATGGGATTCCCATAGCAAAACAGAAATGTCTGTGAGATATATCCTAACATTGTATCATATTACCGTAGCACAATGTCAAACAGTAGGAAGTACTGTGCATGTCATGATAGTATAACACCATTACAGCAAATGAAACAAGTACAGTATAACTACATTGTATTTTTACAAAATGAAAGAAAAGAAACAAGAAAAAAAATAAGCCAGTTAGAACATCAAAATATCCTGCTATCGCAACAAGTAGCAGATCAGCAAGGTATGATACTGAAGCAACATGCAGCGAAGTACATTACAACACAAATGCAAATGAGATAAGTGATATGTAATGATATGTACAACAGAAACACTCACAACTCAACATGAAGGTTGAAACATATAAATTTTCAAGGTTGTTGAAGAATTGTTCAGACGACACAGTAATACAATATGTTAAGAAAGGTCGATACAAAGTGACGTGTAATACACTTTTTCTTTCCCTCGTGTTTCAACATTTTGAACAAGTGTTGATACATAGAAAATGGATATTAAGCATTTTCTTTTACATCCGTAATGCTTTAACAAAGGAAGAAGGAGAAATCTTGTACCATAAAATAATACATCATGACCTGTCTAAATTCTCTACGATAGAAAGCATAGGATATAGTATCAAGTTCCACCGAAAAAATGGACCAAAAAATGAAAAAGAAAAAAGGTGTTGGGAAAAAGCATTGAAACATCATTATGAACAAAATGATCATCATCCTCAGCATTATGCAGTAGGAAACATGGAACAGCATGCTCTAATGGAAAGTATAATTGACATGCTAGCTTGTCGTATGGAGAGAAACATGTCACGAGATAACTTTAGTGTGAACTTGCTTTTTGATATTCCTGAGATGTATCTTCAGCGATATACATTACAAGACAAGAAAAAAGTGTCCGAACATATGTTACATTGGAAAAGTGTTATTGTACATGGCATATAGAACAATGTGTGCTGCAATATATTGCTGAGATACAGTAACATGATGTGCATACGCATTCCATATTTAAACACTGACGATTGAATGTGGTGGTGGATAACAGTACTATGTCGATCACAAATTTTGACTATCCAGATACACTTCTGGTAAAAATAAATGATATGATCCCTGGTGAATGGATGAAACTCGGCATTTTCCTGAATATCCCTTACCATCGTTTAAATAGCATGTACAAGAGAAAAGGAGTGGAGGAAATGGGAAGAGAGATGCTACAATATTGGTGGCAAACTGCTGAGCCAGAAAACAGATGGAAAGAACTGCATAATGCTTTGCTGACAGCAAAGCGTGGAGATTTACTGCAACAGTCTCGAGATTTCTTCAAGAAGCATCTCATAGAATATACCTCACCAGAGGACAGAGTGATGCAGAAATACTTCATCATGTTGGCCGAACAAATACCTAGGGAGTGGAGAGACATTGGTTCATATCTCTATGTACCAGAGGAGAAAATGCGTATGATATCATATCAGCCAGAACAAGATGTATCAAAATATGCATATAAAGTAATGAAAATGTGGCAAAGGGAACAAAAAAATGTGTCATACCAGCTACTGCATGCATTGTTACAAATAAACCGGACAGATGTTTTAAGGTATGTGTTCGATGAAATAGAAAAAATAATGGAACAAAGGGAGAAAAGCGATACAGAAGAGGAAATAGAAGAGGTAGCAATGGTGAATTTAATACAAACAACAGAAAACTGTGCTTGTTGCATGAAACCTCCTCCTACATTATAAGCATTCATACTGTCATACAATAACAGGAGGAGGCCTGGTATATAACATATGCATGTACTGTTACAGTGAATAGACATAAATAAAAAAATAAAAGAAAAATGTCTTCTGTTGTATGTGAGTAGTGTGGATGCATAGTATACTATATTGTGATAAGCGAATGACATATATATATATATATATATATATATATATATGAATGATTCTACTCCCTACTTTGCATGTATGACATATATGAAGGGATGCATCCTGCTCCAAACTGTACTAATGCAAAGTGCAATAGGTTAAGGGATAACATAGGGTGCTACTGCACATCTCCATTTTCAAATGGTATATACAAAACATCAGATACAGAAAGGTTATATCAGACATGGATACAGCAGCTTAAAATATGGACAAGAAAAGCTGGGATAAAAGAATATGTATCTTTTGCACATTGGAAAATAGAATTGAAGTTAAAGATCATGATGTATCTTCACTTCGGACTGAGTGAAACAGCCCATAGTAGAAGCTTAACATATGAACAGAGTGACATGATGTGTGTACTTACTTTACAACAAATGCTACCTATCTATTCTTATTTGAACAAAATAAAAGAAGAGAATGGAGGTGCGGATGGAATAAAACAAGATGCAAAAGCGGTGTTGATGAAATATAGATTACGTCATTACAATATAACATTGAAAATGCAATGCAGATACGCTATAAACTATTACATAGATCGTACGACTTGTGTAAAGTCAGGTCACAATACAGTAGTAGGAAAAAAAGAAAATAGATCACACTTACGTTGCATTGCGAAAGAAAGAATCAACAGTTTAGCATTACCAAATGAAATTAAAAAATACCTTGCAACTGACATAGTAGAATTAAATGATCCAGATGTTCCTCCTGCAGTATACCTCATAATAGAATGGTTTGCCAAAGACATGGACAAACGTGAAAGATGGGACGTGTTCATAACAAAACATTATTGTGATCAGTTACAAACAAGATAGTGTACAGAATCCCTTTGCATAAAGTACAGTCAGTATGCAACAGTGTGACAACACATGTCGTAGGATGTGTGAAGGAGTACAGCAAAATAAGCCTGTGTGTTACTGCTATCGTCCATGTAGTGAAAAGAAAAAAGAAAAAAATTGTGGCTGTCTCCATGCAGAATGCTACAAGGTACCACACAAGAGAGGATGTAACTGCCTTTGCTGTGATAGCAAGAACAAAGAATACTATACCAGAGAATTAGACGCAGTGTATGAATCATTTGTTTCTCCCCTACTACTGTGGACAAAACAAGCTGGAACAAAGGAGTACTTGAACAAGACTAACTGGAAAACAGAACTGAAAATGAGAATAATGATATACATATTTTTTGGACGTGGAAATGAAACAGATATATTATCAACTGGTGCATACTTTGCTCTTTTCTTCAAAGCTTGGTGTACAACAAAGTATCCTGGAACAGTATTAATGGAAAGCGAAATGTTACAGTTGATGTCTTATTTAGATGATATACCCTCAGAAGTAAGGGAGTTAAAAAATAAAAGGAACGAGTTACAGACTCGAGCTAAAACTGTGGTAGAAAAATATAGGTTACGAGAATACAATCTGTCTCTTTGCATGCAATGTCGAAAAGTAGTGAGATATTATGTTTCACTGATATTTTGGAAAATGCCGTGTAACACAGAATTAGTAAGCAATAAGATAGATAGGTTACCCATACCAAATACACTGAAAAGGTATATAAAAAGCGATAGAATAGAACAGGATGAGTCAGATGTTCCTCCTCGTTTGTATCGTATTGTAGAGTGGTTTGCAACTGACAAAGAAAAGAGAGAGAACTGGGACAGTTTTATATCTCGTCAGTACTCTGTGTTGCTGTAGGTAGTAGAGAAAATTATGCTGAGATGGAACATTTGGAATGGTATACATACATGACATTGCATCGATAACATGATGCAATATTTGGATCGAACAATGCAATATTGCAAGTATAAAATAATGCAATATTGTAGTTGTCAACCTGACTGCAGGAAAGAAGAGTACAAGCAACGATGCTACTGCATTCTTCCTCAGTGCTATCACATAAAACACAAGAAAGAATGCACCTGTGAATGTTGTGACATAGCAAAGCATGAATTCTTCTCATACAAAAAAGAAAAACTGTACGAAGGATGGGTAACACCGCTTGTTCTATGGACCTCAAAAGCTGGAACAAAAGAATACTCAACGACACCTGACTGGCAGATAAAACTATGTATCAGGATGATGCTCTATTTGACATATGGAGTAAGCAATGAATGTAGAAAATTGCTATTGCAACACAAGTGGTTCTATGTGTTGTATAATAACTGGCACAGGATGGAAATCAGATCAAGATTTGTAACAGACGACACCGCAGAAAATAGATTAGCAGCATTAACAGAAGAAGCAAGAAGCATTATGACAAGTAATGAATTAGCTGAACTGTATGACTATTTTAATAGTATAGAGAACATGGAAAGAAATGAGGAAAGAAATAATGTAACTGGAGATGAGATATTGCGTCAGAAAGCTATATCTGTTTTGGAACAATACAGAATACGAGAATATAACATATCTCTTTCTATGCAATGTCGTAATGTGATAAAGTATAACATATATGTAGTAAATGGTACGAAAAACAAAGAAGAAAGCATTGATTCTCTTCCCATATCAAATGATATGAAAAAGTATATAAAGAGTCATAGACTGGAAATGGATGATCCGGATGTACCTCCTCGTCTTTATCTTATTCTTGAATGGTTTGCAACTGATGCCAAGCAGCGGGAAAAATGGAGTATCTTCATACAGAGACATTACAACGAAAGTCATACATTGAAATAAATCAGCATTGCTACACATGTACTGTATATAGATGAACTGTGCAAATGAGGAAATAAAAAGTCAAAGAAGTATGTTTTGTTGTCATATTTATAACTTTATTGCCATGGTTATAACTGCATATGACATGGGAAAGATATAACTGTATCAGTGTTCACATCGTTTCCAATACATTTGACATTTAAAAACCCCCTTGTCCAATACATTTGAAATAAAAGTAAAAAAAGAGTAAAAAAGTGAAAATGTATTGGACAAGGGGGTTTTTAGATACTACTCAAATGCCCATCGGCAGACGCAGATACCTGTACCGGCCAAACGGTGTGTTGAAAGCCGTTAGGTGCTGCGATTCCTTCGTCAGTTCTATCTGGAAGTAGCCCATATTCGCATCCAGAACCGTGAAAAACTTTGACTTATCCGTTCTTGTCGTCACCTCGTCAATGGTACACATTGGATGATATTCACGAAGCAGTGCCTTGTTCAAGTCTTTCGGGTCAATTGTTATTCGTATATATCCTTACTTGGACCAGATGACTTCTTGTCTACCACATGTAGGCCTAGTGCACTGCACCACGCTGTCGGCTCACCCACAGGCACTTTCTCGATGATACCCAAACACTCGAGTTCTTTGAGTTTAGCACGTGTAGGCATGCGCAAAGCTGCCGGAATGGGACGGGGAGGGTGGGCAACAGGCTTCGCTTCTGGGTCACATATCAAATCATATTTACCTGGAATCTTACCAACACCCTGAAACACATCTTTAAACTGACCATACACATCACTTGCAGATTTTGGGACAGAATCAACCACATCAACCCTTTTTACCAAGTTCATCCGCACACTGTCCTTCTCCGAGAGAATGTTCGGCACATTTGGGCCATCAAGAACCTCACACTCTATGTCATATTGAACACCCCTATACTCTACTGGTAATTGAACTGTCCCAAGTGACATCGCTGGTTGCACCAACAGTCCACGTACTGCAATATTTGACTGAAACAGAATTGGTTTGTCAAACATAGATTCATAAGTCACCTTTGATATCAAGGAACATTCTGCACCTGTGTCAATTTTAAAGGAAATGTAACCATCACATTTTGTGCTAAGGTCCACCGACCACATACTTTTTTGTCTGTTGGCAACATGTACATCTTGTGTCACCATGTGGATATTGAGTGTCTCCATAGCAATATTTTCTGCCTCAAATTCATACTCTCCACCACCCACTGCACCATACTCCTCATATTCATAACCTTGACCGCCATACTCATTTGCCGCATAATGCACAGATTTCTGAGAATAGCAACGCCGGGCAAAATGACCAACTCTGTGGCAGATATGGCAAGATTGGTTGTACGCTGGGCACTGTCTCGGTCTATGCACATAACCACAGTTACCACATGATTGTCCACTCTCCGCATAACCTTGACCTCCACGACCTCTGTAACCGCCACGTCCACCGCGACCTCCACGACCACGGAAGCTATCCTGATGATCCTGAACTTGTTCCTGACCATGACCCTGGTGACGATCTTGATCTGGATACTGACCTTGACCCCGACCACGTGTGCTGAAACCCCCTCGCCCCCGACCATAGCCTCGGCCTCGGGGGGTCGACCACATCCACCCGGGACTCCTGACTGTCCTGAGCACCTCCGGTGATCTTCCTGGTCATCAACTTCTGCTCGTGGAAGTTACATGCCTTAATCAGCTGATCAAGTGTCAAGTCATCTTCCCATAATTTGTCCTTTAACTTCTTATCACTGACACCATTCGAGATCTGGACACAGACTTGCTGCTCCTCGGATGCCCCAAACTCACACTGTGACGCTAACTCCCTCACAGCTGCGATATACTCCGCGACCGTCTCATTTTTCTGCACCCGCTGCTGGAATCGTGTGATGTAGCCTTTCAACAACTTCTTTGGCTCAAAATGAGCATCAAATTTAAGCAGCACAGGGTCTAATTTCTTCTCATCCCCAGCCGGAAAGGTGAACTTGTCAAACACCTTGATCCACTGGGACCCCATACTACACAACAACATGGCCACTTTTGTCTCCCCAGATACCTCTGTCTTTTCTGCTGCCACTAAATACAACCTGAACTCCATTTGCCAGTCCTTCCATGCCTGGGCAATATTCTCCTCAGCCTGAGGGCTGAACTTGGCAGGGGGCTTGAAGGTAGCCATGCTCTTCACTATAGGCCTATCACACCTAGATACAGTACAGTCAGTAATACTTCCACAGACTCAGCTAGTGAGTCCCACAACTTGATATTCAGATGGCTGGCATCCACACAACAGTCAAGCTTTACTCACAGTTCAGGACTTCCACTCCTCTTATTTCACTGACACATCATCAAGTTCACTTCACCACACACTTCTGACGCCATGTTATGTCTGTGCCTATCCTGGTATTTCCTATTTGGCTCAATTAATGGGAATCTACTCAGAGAACAACAAACACGTGCGTTACGGTAGTTCCCGCCGGAAGTCATCTATTCAGAACGTTGCAACGGGTATACAACAAGGTGCACATGAGGGGAGGGAGGGAGCCTGTGTGAGCAAGGTGTGAATCAAGGGAGCTAGGTGTCAGGGGAGGGAGGTGTGAAGGAAGGGAGGCAGGTGTGACAACAGTGAGGGAGTTGTGAGAGGTGGGTAAGAAAGGAGGTGTGAGCGGAAGGTGGGACCCGGAGGTGTGAGCAGAAGGTGAAAGGTATGAGACGGGGTGTGAGAGGAAGGTGGGAGCTAGTTTTGAGGGGGAGATGAGAGGTGTGAAATGAGGTAGGCCTACGTAGGCCTAGGTGTGAGAGCAGGGATAGATCATGTGTGAGAGCACGGAGGCAGATGTGAGGGCAGGAAGTAAGGTGTGAGGGAGGCAGGGAGGAGGTGTAAGGGTATGAAGGAAAGTGTGAGGGAGGCAGGGAGAGAGGGGGATGTACATGGGGGAGGGCGTCCCCATGTCGCATGTCGATTTTAAGAAATGTCCATGTCGCTTAATTGCTCATGTCCCCTGTCACTATCTTTTCAAACTTCATGTTACATGTCACTATGCCTCATGTCGCATGTCGATTTTAAGAATTGGCCATGTCGCCGTGTTGAATTTTAAAGGGAGTGATCATTTTTTAACAACAGGGGGGGTGGTGGGTATGGGGGGGGGCAAACAAATTTGGACCCCTTGAAGTTGACCGGGGGGGGGCAAAAAAATTTGGACCCCTCTTGGGGGGGGTCAAAATAATTTAACCTGTTTTGAGCCAAAAAGCCTGCGCGTTACTATGCTTCAAAGGGCCCGCGTGCGAGCCGATTTTCGGGCGTAAGGGGGGGGGGTCAAAAGTTTTGACCCCTCGACCGGGGGTGGGGGTATAAACATTTTGCGTGCTCCGCGCGCAAAACCCACCACCCCCCCCTGTTGTTAAAAAATGATCACTCCCTTAGCCATCCACCCCGATAGAGAGGGGTGTGAGGAGGGGGAGTTGTGAGGACCAGGAGGGAGGCATGAGGGATCCTGTGTGTGCAGTGGGAGAGAGGTGTGAATGGAGGGAGCTAATTGGTGCCAGAGGAGGGATCGAGGGAGGTGTGAAGGGGGGGAGGGAGGAGTGAGGGGAAGGTGGGAGCTGTGAGGCCAGGGAGAGAGGGGTGTGAGGGAGGCAGGGAAGGACAGGGCAGGAGGCGGGAAAGCAAGGAGCTGTGAGAGGGATGTGGGAGGAAGAGGTGGGAGGTGTGAGGGAAGGGAGGGAGGTGTGAGGAATGGGAGGAGGGTGTGCCAGCAGGAAGGTAGGTGTAATGGCAGGGAGGGAAGTGTGAGGGGAAGGAGGGAGTCGTGAGGGGAAGAGGGGAGGTATTAGGAGATACGTTAGATCAGAGAGGAAGGTCTTAGAGGAGGGAAGTGAGAAGGGAGGGAGTTGGGAGGGGAAGCAGGGGATGTGATGGAATGTAGGGAGGTGTGAGTCAGGGGCGGCGGAACCACATTTTGCCCAGTCTAGGAAATTTATTCTTGCTGATTTCCTCCATTTCATCATGTTATTAACTTACCTCAAAGACCCTGTGCAAGGCTATGTATTGTAGGAGCCTAAATGTTCCACAGTAGTATAGTATGTATCGGAACGGGACTATAGTTAAGTACTGTTTATTACTCAATCGACATGCAGCCAATCAGAGGCCTCCATTTGGTCACGTGACCGGAAGTGACCTACTTAGGGGATTAGTGGTGCATTCTGGGTGACCTACTGACCTACTTAGAAGCTCTCAGCCAATCAGAGGCCGGCATTCTGGTAACCATGGTAACGTGACCTACTTACGTCATGTGACCTAATTAGGCTCAGCCAATCAGAAGCCGGCATTCTGGTAACTAGGGTAACGTGACCTACTTAGGGTTTGTTTGTAAACAACACCACGTGGCTCTCTTGTTTGTAAACAACACCACGTGACACGTGACTGTTTGTAAACAAACAATTCGACTTAGTCTGACATTTTCAGCTGTCGCATGCTGACCTGCTGCTATCATAAGAGAAACAAAAGCCCTAATCACGCTTTTCAGCTGGATCCTTCCACCCACCAGACATGGATCCAGATGGGAGGGTGGTTTAAAATTAATCCGTGTACCGACTGTCATACAATAGTGTAATTAGTTGAACACGTGTTACCTGTATAAAGGATTAGCAGGTCATGGGCTTAGAGTGTGTATAGAAAAACAACTGGAAAATGCGATTAGAGGGATGATGAGCGCGGTTTTTTATATTCAATATATTAGAAGTGTGCTTTGTTGCTTATATAGTTCATTATGCGTTTAAAATGTTCGCGAGTATCGTAGAAATGTACAAAAATCCTATTGTGGCGCCATCTGACGAAAAGAGCGGAGAACTATACTAGGGTATGGCGAGCTAGACTAGAGCATGTAATCACCAGGCCGCAGAGTGGTCAAAAGACAATCTCGTAGTAGTAGGTCTACTTGGATCTTGAGTAGCCACCCTTGTGGTTGCAATTACCTAGACTAGTTGACCCTGCCAGCCTGGTCAAGTGAAATTAGTAAGGAGACCGCTAATTAACGCGCTCCACAGTCTTTAGACAGTTAAGACTATAGTACCGTAGATTCTACTGTGTACTCACACTAACTATTTACAGTGCTACATATTCATACCCGTGTTCTAAGTGGTTTTTTTAGAAAAAAGCGATCTACTCACCCATTTTTTTTAGACAAACTCCTATTAGCAGGTAACCCCTGTATAAACCATACTGCAAAGATCTGCTACTTCGAGCGTCTGCCTCGTGACTGATAGTGTACAACAAGACGAAGTGGGCAGAGGTGAAGTACTGTTCCAAGAAAAATTGAGGCTCTTTATATAGCTGAGAGAGCGGCTAATCCGGATGTTCTAAGCTTGTTTTCACCTAGAGCCCCACCCTCTTCCAGAGAGGAATCAAATTGCTTTTCACTTGGACCCTTCCACCCCTCATCCATCAGCATGAAAAGAGGGATAACAAGTGTAACGTGCGCTACATGTATATGGGATTATAGCTGGTGAAGAGATAAAGCCAGGTCAACTGTGTATACAAAGACTACAGGAGGTGATTAACGACAGGTGTGACGCGCCAGCCCGTGGACGGATTATCTTCTAAGCTGACGCTTATTCAACTAGCCAGCTGCCGTCCACTCCACTCACCACGGCAAGAGGAGGTGCTTTTGTTTTACACTTAAGTCGCTTACCACATGTACTCGTCTCTACCTCACAGACAGACACCCTCTCGCTTGCTTCACGACCCCTGTAGCTTTTTTTTGTATACACACTCTAATCTCATAACCCCCTGATCCGTTATACAGGTAACGGGTATTCTCTTTTAAACAGCTGCCAGTCAGCCTGCGGCAGCTGAAAACGACGGTAAGTAGCTTAGCTCTAGAAGCAAGAAGGCGTATATAAGGAGGCTGACACGTGTATAGGCGCCTTATAAGTCGGCAGGGGGTAAATACTAGTGAAAAAGGAAGGCAGGTGTGCAGGTAGCTTTCTAACAGACACGTGTGTGCACTAAGCTGCTTAAGTCTAAACCCACCTGCAGTAGTCAGGTAGCATGTGAAAACTTACTTAACAGTTCTCTTAATTGAGTGGAGACTCTGTACTGAGAGACTCTTTTCAGCCGTTTAAGAGGATTATCTAGGACAGGGTACATAAGGAGTGAAACGACGCTCTCACCCATCACACTTTCTCGACCCGCCCTTCATCATCGTAGCATCGTCCACTCTACGCTCGCTCAGAATGTTATGATGGTTAGTTCTGCTATTTTCAGCTACTTTTCTTATCGAAGTGTTGACGCTACAGAGCATCGAAACTCTCTCCAAATGAGTCCAAGAAAGAAAAAGCAACTTCCACTTGAAGCAGGAAGAGAAACAGTGCCCTATGATGCATGTGAGGTAAAGAAACATTGGAAGGACGTCACCAAGGAGCAATGGATAGAAGCATGCTTCAACTTCATCGGAACGGAAGTAGTTTCATTTGGACAGAGGGAGAAGATTTTGTTGGAGCTATTTTTCTTAGCTCCGTATACTTGGCCTGACTGTGGTGAAATTCCTTCAGGTATTTGTTCAGTCTTCGCCATAGAAGTTTTCAGGTCTTTGAAGGAGCTTCGATATATGCAAGGCACTCACGAGGAGATTGTTCAGAAAATGACGGAATTCGAAACAGGAGAAGACACAATATGGTGCGAGGAGACGACATATACGGACGATGATCTGGAGTACATCATTTGTAGCCCGTTGGAACATTATGTTAAAGACTTTGAGGACATGCTAGACAGCACTGAGATGAACCCGAAAGAGAGATCCCTTACTGCACAGAAAGAGGCCAAAGCTGTGTTGGAAAAGCTCAAGTTTGGTCAAGGATTCACTCTTCAAAGCAGCTGTGTGAGTGTGATAAAAGGCCTTGTGTTGAAACATCCAGACATGAAGTTTTCGCGTGCTGTCGACACACTTCCTTTGCCTGAACTGATGATGAACATGATCGATCCCATCGTACCAACATGTTTTGACTCTGCCAATTGTCCCATGTATAAAATGGTTTCAAGTTTTGCCCGTGGCCGATGGCTAAACGATCCACTGAAGTCAGAAAACCTCCTTGATTTAATCAACTGACTAAATGTATTTTCTCATACTAGTATTAGTAGCATTAGTAATAGCAGCTACTCAGTCTCGTGCAGCACAAGCAGCAGCATCTGTCAGCAGCATCCGTGACATCGTCAGCAGCAGCAGCAGCTGCACGAGCAGCACAAGCAGCAGCATCTGTCAACAGCATCCGTGACATCGTCAGCAACTGCAGCAGCTGCACGAGCAGCACAAGCAGCAGCAGCTGTCAGCAGCTGCAGCAGCTGCACGAGCAGCACAAGCAGCAGCACCAACAGCAGCAGCAACAGCAAATCAGCAGCAGCAGCAGCAGCAGCAGCAGCGGCGGTGTGGACCACTAAATTTGAGATGGCGACATGTCTGTTTCTTAGAATCGACATTCGACATGAGGCCTAGTGACATTTGACATGAAGCTTGAAAAACATAGTGACAGGTGACATGAGCAATTCTTAAAATCGACATGAGATATGAGCATAATTAAGCGACATCGACATGTGCCATGGCTATTTTTTTTTAAGACAAACGCCATAGACTCCTCATTCAAACCCCCACTAGTAGTGCTCTATAAGCGCAAGCTTTGCCTTAAGAGAGCTGTGGCTGTGAACCCTCTCCTCCCCCCGTACACACAGGTAAATATCAGAGTCACCCAATGTCGCCAATACTACTCTCATACAAGGGTCAGGCACTGCTGGACTATAATAGATGGGTCAAGGACCATTCTACTGAGGGTCAGGCTAGGCTGGACATTCAATAACAGGCTGGACTTTGGCAAACTTGCTTGAAAGTCTGGCCAGCAAGAGTCCGTTGAAGGACTATACGGTAAAAAGGCTGCTGTTACAGTCAAGATACTCATATTTCAAGCCCAGAAAACTGTAATTAGCTTTCCAAGTTGTTTATTTAACAATATCCTGGCCTGCTGACATCTAAGAAAAATGGGGCTGTTAATTGATCAAGAGAGCTACATTGTTACAGAGTCCTATTCCTCTTTTGAGGTGGGACCAAATTTGAAAAAAGAATAAACTCAAAAAAAAAGCCTTAAGATTGAAACAGTTGTAGATGACAAATTTAATGAGGAAGTCGTATTAATTAGTTTACAAATAGCCGCTGCACGAGCAGCACAAGCAGCAGCTGACACTAGTGTCAGCTGCAGCAGCTGCACGAGCTGCTTGTACTGCACTGCTACAGGAGAGGGTGATTTTTTTTCTTTAGATTTAAGCCGCTTACCACACGCGGTCCCTCTAGTCACAGACAGAGTGACAGAAAGGGAGGGGGTCGCTTTGTTCACGCTACCTGTAGTTGTTTTTCTATACACACTCTAAGCCCATGACCTGCTAATCCTTTATACAGGTAACACGTGTTCAACTAATTACACTATTGTATGACAGTCGGTACACGGATTAATTTTAAACCACCCTCCCATCTGGATCCATGTCTGGTGGGTGGAAGGATCCAGCTGAAAAGCGTGATTAGGGCTTTTGTTTCTCTTATGATAGCAGCAGGTCAGCATGCGACAGCTGAAAATGTCAGACTAAGTCGAATTGTTTGTTTACAAACAGTCACGTGTCACGTGGTGTTGTTTACAAACAAGAGAGCCACGTGGTGTTGTTTACAAACAAACCCTAAGTAGGTCACGTTACCCTAGTTACCAGAATGCCGGCTTCTGATTGGCTGAGCCTAAGTAGGTCACGTGACGTAAGTAGGTCACGTTACCATGGTTACCAGAATGCCGGCCTCTGATTGGCTGAGAGCTTCTAAGTAGGTCAGTAGGTCACCCAGAATGCACCACTAATCCCCTAAGTAGGTCACTTCCGGTCACGTGACCAAATGGAGGCCTCTGATTGGCTGCATGTCGATTGAGTAATAAACAGTACTTAACTATAGTCCCGTTCCGATACATACTATACTACTTTCCACCAACAGTCAGATTGCAATCCATGTGTAAGGGTCCTGGTGGAGGGGGGGGGGGGGTAATTGTATACAGTAGAAAGTGCCATGTACAAAGCTAATTGTAAATGATACATTTCCTTTTATAGGGCTATATTTATTTACTTGAAAATCAGAATAGCAATTATTGACACCTCCCCCATAGAACGCAATAGAATGGACCCTTTCTCTTTGAGATTTTCAAAAATTCCTGGGGGGAACATGCCCCCAGACCGCCTGCTATTTTTACCAGTAACCACTAATTCTTCCGGATATTTAGGTTGCCATTTTAATTTGACATACTGCCACTTATTTCACCCCCCCCCCCCCCCTCCACCCATTATTTTGCATGAAACATTCACCCACATCATATTTTCGCGCATCAGAGAAAATGCGCGAAATAAGCGAAAATTTATATGGTTGGGCCTTTGGCCCCCCCAACTTTCAGTATGTTCTGCCGCCCCTGGTGAGTGGAGCCAACTGGCTATCAAGGGAGGCAGGGATAGAGGTGCAAGGAGAGGGAGGGAGGTGTGACAGCAGTGAGGGAGGTGTGATGACAGGGAGGGAGGTGTGAACGGAGGGAAGGATATGTGAGGGGAGGGAGGTATTAGGGAGGTGTCAGGGGGAGGTGGAAGTGTGAGATGAGGGAGGGAGGAAGATGTGAGGGAAGGAAGAGAGCTGTTAGGGTTGGAATGGAGGTGTAAAGGGAAGAAGGGAGGTGCTATCATTTGGGTTCCAAATTTGGATCATTCATTGAATGGTTGTGGGTTCCTCCGATGTTGATGTCACTAAAGAAAATATTCAAGTTGAACTTGGATTTCCAAGTGATCCAAAAAAATATGTCATTTGAAATCAGGGATCTAGCATGCAATATTATGTCTGATGGATGAGAAACAAAATAGGATATTTGAGGGAAACTGCCAACGAAAACACTGTGTAGATGATCAGAACCTTCAGAAACTCACTTACTCTCCCTGGTGTGTTATGGTTTAGATCTCACTTTAGGAAACAACATGATACGTTTCCCCAGGAGAGGCATGAACCGTCTGTAGTTTCACTTTTAGCACGGACAATCACTCCCATATTTTAACCTTTTGTGCTGATGTAATAATACAAACACCAAACAGGTCAAGTGGATTTTAAAATTTATTATCACAGACAATTTATAATGTTACAATGGGGCAGTGTCAAGATTAATGATTGATGTAAGATATGATCGTCGTTTTGAGTAATTGATTACTCTTCTTCAGAACTTAACCCGTCCATTGTATAAGCCCATTCTAAATTGAGTTTAATTATCTGAGCTAGCAGAAAGCCACATCTGTGTCTATTTGTTAAAAGTATTTCTTAAGGAATAATGTGGTTTACCTGCATTGATACCTTCTTCTAGCTGTTTCTGCTAGTACAAATTAGACAACCTTCATGTGGTGCGATTTAGGAAACCTTTGTAATGGGATGTTATATCATATGGAATGCATCGTATATTTTATGTTCTCAACTAAACCTGTGGACAGGGGATCTGGGTTCTAAATTACCATAGCCTAACTGTTGTAGTGGTTCGGAATCTCAGAAAGAGAACAAGAACGTCAGTTTCCAAGTGCGAAGTAGAAAGCGTGGTTTATTCAACGTATCCCTATTACAATTGAATCTAGTCTTAACCCGAAGGGTAAGACGAAGCAGTCCTGGTTCAATCTAGCGATTGGGGTAGGGTAATGCGGGGAGTCAGCCGGGCCTGCACTGACTGGCGACTATACGAGGAGGGGAGGTTTATATACCCCCTTTGGATGTGAAATGAACATGGTCACGTGTCGGTTGGCTCCCGCCTGAAACGTGGTGCGCAGTACCCGAGAGAGGACAGTCGCCCCCTCTGGGATACCGCCCACACTAACGCCAGGCGGGAACAACCCGAACTTAATCCTCCTCGGTCACCTGGATATAAATGATTACCGTAGTAAACCCCTACACTACCCCCCCTAGACAACACTAGGTGTGGTAAAAACCTGAGTAGTAGACTCATAATAAAATAGTTTGACAACCAGAAGTAGTTTGTCTATACACTATACACAAAGGGTTTTACTACCATTAGTCATATGTAATATATGTTGAACAATATTAATGGAATTAAGGCATTACACTGTCATAGAAACCTTATGATATGACCTTTACGTTAAGTAGTACCCGAAGTAGTTACTAACAGATTGTAACTATCTTCTGATAGGAAATACATATATAGTCCTGATAAGGACCTTTACAAATATAATCGGCAAGTGTACCAATTCCGAAGAATTATTACCAGTCCTAAAAAGGACTCACAAGCCAAAAAAAATAATTACATAGGGATACATGATAACTTTTCCTCGCACCAGAATCAAATTTTCATCACCTCCGTTTTCCATAACAAAATATATATACAACTAGATATACATACTCTTATTTACACCCACCCGAAGTGGTTAACGTTTGAACACAGTCATGGTTTATACAGATCTTTGGTATTATCCTGAGTATCATAAACTATCGTAGTGTATCAGCACCATAAATATATATTAGTAACATGGACGAGAATGTACGTTTTAATAAATAATCTGGAACTGCAGCGGTGTACTGCAGAACCTCACAAAAAGTGCTATGTTGACTTTATAAGAAGTCGGATACTGGGCTGATCTCCGGATCTGCTTCGGGACGAGTACGCGAGGTGCTCTCCTCTTCATCTTGGACGACTGAGTGAGTTGCTCTCCTCTTCATCTTGGACGACTGAGTGAGGTGCTCTCCTCTTCATCTTGGACGACTGAGTGAGGTGCTCTCCTCTTCGGGTCTACCAGCATATGGTAGACTCATGTAGGTGCGATGTATGTTAAAACGTTTACATATGTGGAAATATTATTAACACTTGGTATGGATATTATTACCTCAGAACCTAAAGGTTCTTTTAATATGAAGGGATAGTCCCTTCATATTCACCTTCAGCTTCCGTAGCCGAAGAGTTCCTGAAACAACTACAGCTGTATTCAGTTATCCCGAAGGAGCTTCGTTTCAGCCTTCGGGTACCTCCTTCTTCTGGATGGCATCTTTCAGCTGCTCCATGCTCCCATCCCAGTCCGAGAATTTCATCCCGAGGCAAATTTTAAATTTGGCCTTCATCTCCCGGATTTCTTCCTGGAGCTCCTTACACTCCTCTCGGACTGTAGCTTCCAGCACAGCGGCTTTGTCACGCTGTGCTTCCAAGAACCTGGTCTTGGTAACCACCTCATCGGCAGTGTCCTTCTGAAGGCTCTCCTTTTCCTTCCGGTGACACTTCCTCACCCCTTCTATGAAGTGTTGTACCACCCTCTTGTGGTAATCCTCAGCCATCACCCGCTGTTCCTTCTGGAAGTCATCCAGAATCTCCTGTCCTATCTGATTGGACAGCGGAGCATCCTTAGGAAAGTAGGATGCTATCGGCGTTACATTAAGAGTGGCCGCAGGCTTCTCCTTCTTGGGTTTGACCTCCTGTGTTTTAACAGGAGGATCCATGGTTGGTTTCCCAACCTCAGTCGGCTTCCCTGGTGGTGGAGCCGGCTTCTGGGGTGGTATCGCCGGAGCTGGTACTGGACCTTTTGGTGGCGGAGGAGGAGGTCTCATAGCCTCCCCATCCGGCCCAGTGATCCGGTGAGCAGGCTTAAATGCCTTGTGTGATGGCGGCTGTTGTTGGTGCCGCGAAGCATCCCTACTGGCATACTTTAACACCTGCTGGTGTATTCCTGTAGGAGCGGATGGTTCCGTCCGTCCCGAAGCAGATGAAGGTCTGCTTGTCGGGCCTCCTCGGTAACCGGCGTCGGGTAGGACACCTCCCTGGGCAGACGAGGTGGACGCCACATGTCGCACCAAGTCGTACCAGGTCCGGGAGGGTTCCTCCCCAGGACTCCTGCGTCCCCGTCGGGCCAGTTCCCTATCAACCTCCCTCCGGCGAGAGAGTTCATTCTCACGCCTTCGGGTGTCCTGGGGGGTCTGGCCGAGCGTCTGGGACTCCTGTCCAGGCGCCAAGTCCATCTCCGGATAGTCAGTATGTCTATCCGCAGATGCCTCATAGCTACGACCACTATGAGAGGACTCCGTGTAATAACGGGAGTCAATCTCCTCAAGGCTGAGGGTCCCTCCTCTTCTTACGTGAGTAGCCGGGCTGGTGGACCGAGACCGTCCCCGATCACCTTTCGGCTGCTCCCCCCGACCCCGGTAGTAGTCCCTCGGGTCGGGTTCTCTCCCACCTCTCCCCCGGCCTCGATTGGCAGACCGACGGAACATCTCGGGTGGGTATTGGTCCGGATCCAAATCAAACTTCCGTGAACCCGGGACCTTCGCAAACCTAGCTACTGTGAGCTTTGATTTGCTTTCTGCCACCTCGCAGAAATACGCCTTAGAAGAATTAAGGCTCTTCGGATCCTTCTTCAGGACATCTCTGAACGCGTCTATTACGCGTTCATGCAGGGCCATCACCTTGGCTCTGGCCTCACCACCTCCAATATTATGGAGTATGGTCATGTGTTTTATCAATCGTCCACGCCTAGGATGCAGGTGACCCGAACAGGTAGTAGTACCTGCCCCCTCCGGATCGCACTGGTACACCATATAGTGATGGGTGTGGTTTTCCACTAAGTGGCGTAGGTACCTCGCCTTAGTGGCGAAGGACACCTGTAATTCCAGAGATGACTGGCATTTCTGGAATGGACACTGAAGGTGGTCCCTGTCCCAATGTCGGACAGCCCAGCGGATCTTTGCCTTCTGATCCCTGGTATAATAGGTCTCTGGGAAGAAATCTATTTTCTTAAGCCAGTCCTCGTAGAACTCGCTCACGAGAGGATCCCTTTGGGTCGCTCTGCACCAATCCTCATCGTCGGATTGCCCATTTAAGTTGATTACGGGCGGGATGGAGAAACGCCCCGTTCCTTTTGCGCATTCCCCCCAGTAGGAGGGAATGAATCCCTGAAATCCACCTCTGGCGTTATTCCAGATGTGTTTTTCCAGGGCAGTACCCGACTCGCTCCCCGAGCTGGCGTCGGACTGATGTCCAGCAGCCACCTTCGGGTCGGGTGTCGGGTCGGTTTGGGTGACTGTGGTCACTGGGTCCTTCGTCTCGGAAGGAGATTTTGGAGCCGCAATGTCCATATCGTCCTCCCCTGTAGCAGACTTCCCTTGGGAAGTACTGCTCGTATCAGATTTATCCGATACTGACCCATCGGTCACAATCCGCTGGGCGTCTGGTACTCTCTTTAACCGGGCTGCCTCATTCCTCAAGGCTTGGCGACCCCGAGGCTGGACAAAAGGGGATTCACCTTTTGTAACTACCACAGTCCGGATATCCTGACCATGGGGACTGCTAGTGCGCGTTGCAGGGTCACCCCTTCGGATGTCCCTGCTGGCTTTAGCTGCAGCCTTCTCCTCTGCCTGAGTCAAACTCTTAGTCCGAGTCTTGACCATTTCCTCCACCGTCTCGATGATGGCCTCGTGACGGCTGAGGTCCTTCTCCGCCATGATTGTTTTCATGCGGTTATAGTCTATCTGATAGACCTCGTAGGATAAGTTGGACCGTATTAAGTCCCTATATCCTTCAACCGATCTCGGTTCCAACATCCCTACCGGGTTGTATCTGCGGTAGCAACCTACCGCGAGGGTAGTGGCGCCGAATGCCCCACACGAAGTGTCATCAGAGATGGGTGTCATCCGAGGCACACACATCCCGACGTCAGCCATCTCGGCGTCAAACAAGCCCTTCCGAAGTGCTTTACACACTCGGAGGCCTTGCTGTAGATTTTCCCAGGTGGCGAACCACTCTGGGGGCATGATGCGGAGAGCTCCCGCATCAATAAATTCCTGCAACATATCCACTATGTCGTTAGGGATAGGTCTCGCTAGGCCTATCTCCGTGGCGCACATCACGTCTGGATGGAGATTCATCTCCCTTCCATCGTAACAACTTTTATCAGTTGTCTTCACCAGGCTAGCTGGCTTCTCATCCTTCGGGTGGTTATCCGGGTCGATGTTCGGATTACCACACCTATCCCACGTATCCTTCAGATGTTGGGCCTCCTCCTGCTCTATTTTCAGAGCAAGAAGACGATCTTTTTCATGAAGATTCCTTCGTTCAGCCTCAGTGAGGGCTGATTCAGACGTGGATACATCCATGTCTTCCTCTCCGAGGAGCTGCTCCTCGGAGAGAGTAACAGGGCTGGCGGCACCAACCCTGTCTTCGTGGGGCAAATCGGCCATGTTGTGTGGCCGTTCCCCTCCGCCCAACTCGAGCTGCCGTGAGGCCATGCTGGGTTGGGCGCTCTTATTTATACTAAATAAGAGTCCTAACTATTACTACAGGTCTTTGTGGAGGACCTGTTCTCCTTTTGAAACGTATTCACCTACTTTTGACGCTTGAATTCGGTTCCTATTAGATCCTCCTCGTTGGCCAGCACGCGGTGCCGGCGAAGATTCGAAATCTAATGAACCAAAACGACCTCTTTGCGCAGAGGTCACGCGCATCCACGCGCGTCTCGGGCCCTCCGCGAGACTGCCCTAACTAGGTCACTCATTGACCCAGTTCTTTTCCCGCGCCCTCAGGGCGCCGGTGCTTTTTATTATAAACAGGTGCTTCGGGTAGTAGCCGAACCATTCGCAACCAACAGCTCTGCTGGAGTATTAGTGAGGTTTTTATGGGAAGCATGCCCGCAAACCCACCGGATTATCCGCTCACCACCCACTGGTACCCTGCTGGGGGGTTTACACGCTCCATACCCGGTCACTCGTGTATATTCCAACATTTAACAGATGACAACACAAAACAATTTCTCGGAAAAAGAGGAAATAAATTTATAATTTTTCCCGCCAGGAATTTCTTCCCTCCCTCTCCTAACATAGTACAGGACAACACACTCGTTGTGTACTAGCTTAGGTTACCGCAGCCCTTTCTATCAGGCGGGGACTGCGTCGGGTACCTCCCATGGGTATTTTCTTTGACCTAGCTCCCGAAGGCGCCTTTTCAGAGGCAGGGTTAGCCGTCCCCGTTCTCTTCCGCCTAGGTTTGCTTACAGCTAGCAAGACTTTTTCCTTCTTCTGCACCTTCGGATCACTGCCCCCCAACTTCCTAGGCCTTCCTCGGCCACGTTTCGGGGTTATTTGATCCATTCTCCTGTTCTTTACTTCTTGGAGTAATTCATCTACTCCTAACCCATACGTTTCTGTGGTCAGATCCCTCCCCTTCCAGGGACGGAGCCGAGCCACGTTGGATTTATAGATCCGCCCAATTAAGGATCTAATCATGACAGTACAGTCACTTACTACTCTAGTCACTACAAATGGACCATCCCAGTTGCTTGCTAACTTTAAATTGGATAGAGGTTCGTGTAGTCTTACTACTTGATCCCCTACCTTGAACCGACGGACTTTTAGCCCATGGTCATAACCAGTCTTCTGCCATTTCGCATTCTTTTGTAACTCTGTTCTAACAAGTTCGTATGCGAATTTGAACTGGTCTCTTAGTGATTCCACAAACATCACGTGACAGGGTGCGTCCGGATTCAACCCGACCACTCCAAAAACAAGATCGGCTGGCATGATCATGTCTTCCCCAAACACTAATAAGTTTGGGGTGCAATTGGTGCTTTTATGAACAGTGCTGTTGTATGCATGGCATACATATTCACATTGTTCATCCCAATCTGTCATACTCTCATTCACCAAGGGTTTCAGAACCTGAATCAGCGTTCTGTTGAACCTTTCCACCATCCCATCACTCTGGGGTCGGTAAGGATTGGTTCGGGTCTTACAGATGGCTAACCCATGGCACATTTCCTGCCATAGATCCGACTCAAATTCCCGGCCTTGGTCACTATGCATCATCAGAGGCACTCCTAGGTGTAATACCCAACCTTTCACAAAGGCCTTCGCACAGGTCGCTGCTTTGTGATCGGGTAAGGGGAACACCCGCGTATACTTAGTATAGTAGTCAGTGACTACCATCATACACGTGTTACCATCAGGGGTTGTTTTAAAACCACTGATGATGTCGATTGCTATTCTCGCAAACCTAACTCCGAACAGTTCCTGGGACAAGGGCATTTTACCCATCCCCGGGCCGGGTTTATTTTTACAGCAATCGGGACACGTGGCGATCCAACGTAATAAGTCCGTGCTCATTCCTGGCCAGTAGTATCTTCGGGACAGTCGTTCTAATGAACGTTTCTTCCCAAAGTGACCACTGGTCATATGACCGTGACAATAATACATTAAATCCCTCCTCATACCGGAGGGGATCACCACCTGTCTGATCCTTCTTCCCGAAGGATTGATCTTCCATCTATATAGAACACCTTCGGATACTTCAAGCTCTGTCCATTGGGCTAAAAATCTCCTCATCTCTCTATTTTCTAGCGAGATTTCAGGTCGAACAGGTTTGATCCCTTTAGGAATCAACCCGAGCAACCTCCCCACGTTCGGGTCCTTCTCCTGGAACCTTCTGATAGTCTCCATAGACCATTGGAGGATACCAGTTCCCCTGGATTCCAGTGGCAACCGGACTCCAGCTAGGACCGCCCCGTGGGCTCCACAATCATCACATTTCCCATTTCCACAACTCCTGATGGGTCGGCGGGATAGTGCATCAGCATTTACATGCTTCACACCGGGTCGGTGTTGGATCTGCTTCTGTTCCAACCCGAACTCTGATAAGTGTGCTAACCACCGACCTATCATGCCTTCAGCATCCTTAAAATTAAGTAACCACCTCAAGGAGGAATGGTCAGTCCTCAGCGTGAAATCTGAGCCCCACAAAAAATGTTTATATTTCTTTGTGTAAACAATCACTGCCAATAGTTCCCTCTTGGTGGTACAGTAATTCCTCTGTGACTTGTTCATCGTGTTGCTAGCAAAAGCAATGGGAACCTCCTTTCCGTCTTGGACCTGACTCAAAGCAGCTCCAATGCTCTCATTGCTGGCATCAGTATCCAGGATGAAATGACCGGCGGCTGTCGGATATTTCAACACTGGTGTTTCAACAAAGAGTCTTTTGATGGATTCAAAAGACTCGTCTTGCTCTTTTCCCCATGGAAAAACTTCCTTACGCCTACCAGGTGTCCAATGAGACAGTGACTGGATAGGATAGCTCACCTGGGCATAGCCTGGTAAGAAATCTCGATAATACGAGCAGAACCCGAGGAATGAACGGACATCCTTGGGACACCTGGGTTTTTCCCACTCCGTCACACTTCGGATCTTCTCCGGGTCTGCTTTCACCCCCTGTGTGGAAATGATTCTTCCCAGATAATTAATATCTTTCTTAAACAACTGACATTTCTTAGGTTTTAATTTCAACCCATTACTCATTATCCTCTGGAGGACTTCTTCCAGGTTGTCTAGACAACCTTGGAATGTTTTTCCGAAGATAATGACGTCATCTAGATAAACTAGACATTTCTTCCATAGTAGATCGCTCAGTAATGTCTCCATCATGGCCTCGAAGGTGGCTGGCGCATTGCACAACCCGAAGGGCATGACGTTGTACTGGAACAATCCTACATGGCTCGAGAAGGCCGTCTTCTCCATGTCGGCAGGCTTCATTCCGACCTGCCAGTACCCAGACTGTAAGTCTATGGTACAGTACCATTCATTCCCTCCTAGGGAGTCAATGGTTTCATCAATCCTCGGTAGAGGATATGAGTTCTTCTTTGTCATCCCATTCAGTTTCCTGTAGTCAATACAGAACCGTATGGTCCCATCTTTTTTTGTGACCATACAGACTGGACTGCTCCAGGGGCTGGAACTGGGTACGATAACATGATCCTTAATCATCTTATTGATCTCAGTTTCTGCTACCTCCTTCTTCTTCAGAGGTAGCCTACGGTAAGGAATTTTAAAGGGGGAACTTTCCCCCACGTCAATTCCGTGTAGGACTTTATCAGTTCGTCCTAAGGGTTCTCCGGGGAACGCGAAGGCCCTTCGGCAACGTTTTAACATTACCCGAAGGTCCCTCTGCTCCTTCGGATCTAGTTCCGAAGCATCTAGAATTAGCTTTTCTAATTCCTCTTCGATTACGGCCGTATCTGGCGGCTCTTCGGATGGCAACCCCAGAAGGCTGCTGGTGACCGCCTCCGCGAGTACCACACTGCCTACTTTAGCGCCTTTCTGGAGATATACCATATGAACACCAGGATTGGAAATGGGGACAAGGGTCCATTGGGCATTTCCCACCAACGTATCAGCAGATTCCAACCCGAGGGATTGGAGATAAGCTACGTCGGGTTCCATGACCCCGGCCCTTCCTCTTAGTTCCGAGGAAGCGCTTATTAACACATCACATGTGGTTCCCGGTGGAAGTTTCACCGTCTGTGCGACACTTGCTACACTACTGATAACTCTCAGCACACATTGTGCTTTGATATTATAGGGACTCTGTATGGACAATTCACCTGTCTTCGGGTTCAACATCATCCCGAACAGGTCGGCAAAGTCCATCCCTATAATGCCATCATCCTCGATCTCAGCAATGGTTGGGGAAAATACAAACTCCTTCCCCACCACCGAGATACACAGGAAAGTACGTCCAAACGTCCGCAATCTGCTACCGTCGGCTGTGCACGCATTTACCCTCATTTTAAGGTCATCATTTGTGCCCAGCAGAAGAGTGTAGAACCTCCGAGAGATGATGGAGTGGCTGGCTCCAGTATCTATCAGAAATTCCCCGACTCTACCCTTCACAGAAGCGGCTAAATACCACCTTTTTCCTCCATTCAATGAAGGGTTACTAGTGAACTTCTGTAAGTCACTCTCAGTACCTAGATCTAATCCACGCCCTCTTATGTATTCCAGGCAAGGGTGATCTAGGGGGAGCCTGGTTCCACAAACCATTGCACTATACTCCTCCGCATCAGCACCGGGTTTCCCCGACTCACTTCCCGAATGTATGACTGGAATGCTGATGGCCCCGGCCCCAGGGTTCCCAAGCTGCGCCTGCTTGTCCCCCATATGTCCGGGCGTCACTACTGAGTGTGAACTTACTCCCATTCCGTCAGGAGTATCATGGCATATTTCCTTCGGGATCTCTGAGTCGCCTTCCTCAGGGATCCCCTTTAATTTTCCGAGTTCTTTCCGGAGAATCGCATCACAGGTTTCTCAGCTGTGCATGAGGAGGCGTAATGCCCCTTCTCCTGACATCTGTAACATGTTACAGTACTCAGTTCGGGTTTAACCCTCCTTTCCTCCTTCTTATCAAACATCGCCATCATACGCTGCATCATGGCTTCTACCAGTCCGAGGGACTGGTCAGGCTCCGATTTCTTCGGAACATTGGGTTCTGGTGGACCCGAGGGAGGTTTGGAAGGGATTTTTGAATGGTCCCCTGGAGGTTTCTCTGGCTTTTTGCTAGAGGATGATTTGTCAAAAGGTTTCCGCCTTTTGTTATCACCGGACTTTTTGTCCCGGCGCTTCCCACTGAAGGCTACCGCCCCAATGGTCTCCTCTCCTTCGGTATCCTCACCCGAGGATCCCCCGCTGCTACTATAGTCAACTACCGCTGACGTTCGGGATTGGTTAGGCACCAATCCGGCAAGAAGAACTTTCTTCTTCTCATGACCATCTATGGCTAAAAATAGATCGGCTAGGGAGGAATCGCTTTTCCAAGCTTTTCTAGTTAGTTCCTGATGATCAGGGTCGCTCAGTCCGCTAATAAACCGGACAAAGAGAGTCTCGATGTAGTAATCGGCGTCTCTAGCCCATTCGGGTCTGGCCTGATGCAGAATCCGTTGAAGCTCTAGACCATATATCTTTGGGGACTCTTTTGGCTTCTGGGTTCTTCCCTTGAAGACCAACCAGTGATCCACGGTCACCAGGTTCCCAAAGATATATACAGCAGTACTTTCGAGCTGATCATATGTACCCGAAGGGCCATATGTACTTCTCCATTGGGAGACTGCTGACTTACCTGGCCCATCATTTAGCCAGATCACGAAGGCTCCTAACGAGTCTTCTTTAGACCACCCATTGTATTTGCAGTCATCCACAAATATTTGGTATTCATCCTTCCAGGGTCCTTTCCCTTTGTAGGATTTAGTGATCCGGGCGGTCCGTCGGGCACCCCTGGTGACCCCTTCTATCAGCTGATCCGATAGATTCCGGCTCCAGTCCATTATTTCAGTGGCATCCTGTCCCCGGCTATAGCTATCTAAGCCAAGGCTCTTGATACAAGGATCAGTATCATAAACCTGTCTCAATCCGGGAGCCATTGAGGTTCTTCGGGTCAATGGTCGGACTGGAGAGACTGGTTCGCACCCGGGAAACCGGGTAGGTCGAGGGCGAGAAGTGGTACCCGGATAAGGGGGAACACTCCCGGTGGTTGTTTGGTCATGGTTTTGGGGTCTAGGCCGACTTCCCTGACCATTTGTGGGCCTAACAGGACTATCAGTACGGGGGTACTGCCGGTTCTGATCCCTAGACCATCCAGCAGAAGGTCCTTCCACTGCTCTCCTGCCTTGGGTGGCATGCCCCCGGGTTTGATTTCCCGGAATTCTCCCTTCTCGGGTCTCTGCCTCCTGGTTATGATGAAAAATCAGGTCACCCCAATGATCATAACCATACCACCCCCCCTGTTGATCCTCATGGGTGGTGGTGTTCTTGCTCGTACCCGAAGGGGGTGGAACAGCTCCATACTGAGATGGACTATCCCCAGCGAAGGGGTTCAAGGTGTCATAACTATCGACTCCCGGCGCACTTCCCGCGGAATATGCCGTCGGATCGATGGTTACCGAAGGTCCCGTCGGAGCAGGGGGAGCAGATGTATAGTAGACATCTTTCTCTACCTGTCCTCCGGAAGGGTATCGGGTGGCGGGCTTTAGAACTCCTTGGAGTGGAGGGTTCTCCACTCCTTCCCCAGGGGTGAGGGTCACCTCTGGGTCAGGTACCTTCTGGTTACCTAGGTAGAGTTCCAACTCTACTCGTCTAGCTTCCAGTATAGATACCGCCTTCATGCCCTCTAGTTTCTTCTGATCTAACTCTTCGTTTGCTTCTAGGATAGCGGTTCTTACTGCCTCATTGTCTTCCACCTGCTGGTTGCGAGCGTCCTTGGCGGCGTGCCATTCCCTAGAGTATCTTTCTAGGTCCGCCTGATACTGTTGTTGACAGGCATAAGACTTCCGGTTAGCTTGACCTAACTCGGATAATCTTTTCTTTTCCGCTTTCAGGGTTTCCTGATTTTTCTCCATCTGGTCTTTCACCAGTTGGTTGTCACGGGTCAACTGATCCGTTCTCCACTCCATATCCTGATGGACCTGTCTACTCTCTAGGATGTACCTATTCAGAGATCAACGAAACCAATTCGTCGTGCAGAGCATCGTACTGCTTGTTCATTTCTTCCTTGTTCCGGTACTCGTTGTCCCGGTCCAAGGTGTCGTCCTGATCAAGATCAGGTTGGGTCCCGACGATGGGACCTCCTTCGGGTACGACCCGAAGGGGTTGTGGCGGTATTTCTAATACCGTCGGGTCCAGAAAGGAGCCCTTCTGGTTCGCCCTTTTCTTTCCTCCGGGGAAGAAAACGGAGTCAGTCGTGTTGAACAAGGAACGCCCAGTGTTCAACATGATTTGGCCCTGAGTGGCAATGAAGTTCGGTGTGAACCCCCTTGCTTCCTCCGGTTCCATCTGGTCCACTCGGGTGGACTCCAGTTCTCCTTCTTCCAAAGTCGCTCCTGGATTTAAAGCTCCTTCGGTTTCACGCATGAAACCCTCGAAGCTGGTCGGAACAACTGGGTTGTTCCGCTCCGGGACGTTACCGTCCCCATACTCTCCTACTCCGGCCAGGTTCACCTGACTGCTACTTCGAAACTGATCCTGGTCACGGCACCAGTGTAGTGGTTCGGAATCTCAGAAAGAGAACAAGAACGTCAGTTTCCAAGTGCGAAGTAGAAAGCGTGGTTTATTCAACGTATCCCTATTACAATTGAATCTAGTCTTAACCCGAAGGGTAAGACGAAGCAGTCCTGGTTCAATCTAGCGATTGGGGTAGGGTAATGCGGGGAGTCAGCCGGGCCTGCACTGACTGGCGACTATACGAGGAGGGGAGGTTTATATACCCCCTTTGGATGTGAAATGAACAACCCGAAGGGCATGACGTTGTACTGGAACAATCCTACATGGCTCGAGAAGGCCGTCTTCTCCATGTCGGCAGGCTTCATTCCGACCTGCCAGTACCCAGACTGTAAGTCTATGGTACAGTACCATTCATTCCCTCCTAGGGAGTCAATGGTTTCATCAATCCTCGGTAGAGGATATGAGTTCTTCTTTGTCATCCCATTCAGTTTCCTGTAGTCAATACAGAACCGTATGGTCCCATCTTTTTTTGTGACCATACAGACTGGACTGCTCCAGGGGCTGGAACTGGGTACGATAACATGATCCTTAATCATCTTATTGATCTCAGTTTCTGCTACCTCCTTCTTCTTCAGAGGTAGCCTACGGTAAGGAATTTTAAAGGGGGAACTTTCCCCCACGTCAATTCCGTGTAGGACTTTATCAGTTCGTCCTAAGGGTTCTCCGGGGAACGCGAAGGCCCTTCGGCAACGTTTTAACATTACCCGAAGGTCCCTCTGCTCCTTCGGATCTAGTTCCGAAGCATCTAGAATTAGCTTTTCTAATTCCTCTTCGATTACGGCCGTATCTGGCGGCTCTTCGGATGGCAACCCCAGAAGGCTGCTGGTGACCGCCTCCGCGAGTACCACACTGCCTACTTTAGCGCCTTTCTGGAGATATACCATATGAACACCAGGATTGGAAATGGGGACAAGGGTCCATTGGGCATTTCCCACCAACGTATCAGCAGATTCCAACCCGAGGGATTGGAGATAAGCTACGTCGGGTTCCATGACCCCGGCCCTTCCTCTTAGTTCCGAGGAAGCGCTTATTAACACATCACATGTGGTTCCCGGTGGAAGTTTCACCGTCTGTGCGACACTTGCTACACTACTGATAACTCTCAGCACACATTGTGCTTTGATATTATAGGGACTCTGTATGGACAATTCACCTGTCTTCGGGTTCAACATCATCCCGAACAGGTCGGCAAAGTCCATCCCTATAATGCCATCATCCTCGATCTCAGCAATGGTTGGGGAAAATACAAACTCCTTCCCCACCACCGAGATACACAGGAAAGTACGTCCAAACGTCCGCAATCTGCTACCGTCGGCTGTGCACGCATTTACCCTCATTTTAAGGTCATCATTTGTGCCCAGCAGAAGAGTGTAGAACCTCCGAGAGATGATGGAGTGGCTGGCTCCAGTATCTATCAGAAATTCCCCGACTCTACCCTTCACAGAAGCGGCTAAATACCACCTTTTTCCTCCATTCAATGAAGGGTTACTAGTGAACTTCTGTAAGTCACTCTCAGTACCTAGATCTAATCCACGCCCTCTTATGTATTCCAGGCAAGGGTGATCTAGGGGGAGCCTGGTTCCACAAACCATTGCACTATACTCCTCCGCATCAGCACCGGGTTTCCCCGACTCACTTCCCGAATGTATGACTGGAATGCTGATGGCCCCGGCCCCAGGGTTCCCAAGCTGCGCCTGCTTGTCCCCCATATGTCCGGGCGTCACTACTGAGTGTGAACTTACTCCCATTCCGTCAGGAGTATCATGGCATATTTCCTTCGGGATCTCTGAGTCGCCTTCCTCAGGGATCCCCTTTAATTTTCCGAGTTCTTTCCGGAGAATCGCATCACAGGTTTCTCAGCTGTGCATGAGGAGGCGTAATGCCCCTTCTCCTGACATCTGTAACATGTTACAGTACTCAGTTCGGGTTTAACCCTCCTTTCCTCCTTCTTATCAAACATCGCCATCATACGCTGCATCATGGCTTCTACCAGTCCGAGGGACTGGTCAGGCTCCGATTTCTTCGGAACATTGGGTTCTGGTGGACCCGAGGGAGGTTTGGAAGGGATTTTTGAATGGTCCCCTGGAGGTTTCTCTGGCTTTTTGCTAGAGGATGATTTGTCAAAAGGTTTCCGCCTTTTGTTATCACCGGACTTTTTGTCCCGGCGCTTCCCACTGAAGGCTACCGCCCCAATGGTCTCCTCTCCTTCGGTATCCTCACCCGAGGATCCCCCGCTGCTACTATAGTCAACTACCGCTGACGTTCGGGATTGGTTAGGCACCAATCCGGCAAGAAGAACTTTCTTCTTCTCATGACCATCTATGGCTAAAAATAGATCGGCTAGGGAGGAATCGCTTTTCCAAGCTTTTCTAGTTAGTTCCTGATGATCAGGGTCGCTCAGTCCGCTAATAAACCGGACAAAGAGAGTCTCGATGTAGTAATCGGCGTCTCTAGCCCATTCGGGTCTGGCCTGATGCAGAATCCGTTGAAGCTCTAGACCATATATCTTTGGGGACTCTTTTGGCTTCTGGGTTCTTCCCTTGAAGACCAACCAGTGATCCACGGTCACCAGGTTCCCAAAGATATATACAGCAGTACTTTCGAGCTGATCATATGTACCCGAAGGGCCATATGTACTTCTCCATTGGGAGACTGCTGACTTACCTGGCCCATCATTTAGCCAGATCACGAAGGCTCCTAACGAGTCTTCTTTAGACCACCCATTGTATTTGCAGTCATCCACAAATATTTGGTATTCATCCTTCCAGGGTCCTTTCCCTTTGTAGGATTTAGTGATCCGGGCGGTCCGTCGGGCACCCCTGGTGACCCCTTCTATCAGCTGATCCGATAGATTCCGGCTCCAGTCCATTATTTCAGTGGCATCCTGTCCCCGGCTATAGCTATCTAAGCCAAGGCTCTTGATACAAGGATCAGTATCATAAACCTGTCTCAATCCGGGAGCCATTGAGGTTCTTCGGGTCAATGGTCGGACTGGAGAGACTGGTTCGCACCCGGGAAACCGGGTAGGTCGAGGGCGAGAAGTGGTACCCGGATAAGGGGGAACACTCCCGGTGGTTGTTTGGTCATGGTTTTGGGGTCTAGGCCGACTTCCCTGACCATTTGTGGGCCTAACAGGACTATCAGTACGGGGGTACTGCCGGTTCTGATCCCTAGACCATCCAGCAGAAGGTCCTTCCACTGCTCTCCTGCCTTGGGTGGCATGCCCCCGGGTTTGATTTCCCGGAATTCTCCCTTCTCGGGTCTCTGCCTCCTGGTTATGATGAAAAATCAGGTCACCCCAATGATCATAACCATACCACCCCCCCTGTTGATCCTCATGGGTGGTGGTGTTCTTGCTCGTACCCGAAGGGGGTGGAACAGCTCCATACTGAGATGGACTATCCCCAGCGAAGGGGTTCAAGGTGTCATAACTATCGACTCCCGGCGCACTTCCCGCGGAATATGCCGTCGGATCGATGGTTACCGAAGGTCCCGTCGGAGCAGGGGGAGCAGATGTATAGTAGACATCTTTCTCTACCTGTCCTCCGGAAGGGTATCGGGTGGCGGGCTTTAGAACTCCTTGGAGTGGAGGGTTCTCCACTCCTTCCCCAGGGGTGAGGGTCACCTCTGGGTCAGGTACCTTCTGGTTACCTAGGTAGAGTTCCAACTCTACTCGTCTAGCTTCCAGTATAGATACCGCCTTCATGCCCTCTAGTTTCTTCTGATCTAACTCTTCGTTTGCTTCTAGGATAGCGGTTCTTACTGCCTCATTGTCTTCCACCTGCTGGTTGCGAGCGTCCTTGGCGGCGTGCCATTCCCTAGAGTATCTTTCTAGGTCCGCCTGATACTGTTGTTGACAGGCATAAGACTTCCGGTTAGCTTGACCTAACTCGGATAATCTTTTCTTTTCCGCTTTCAGGGTTTCCTGATTTTTCTCCATCTGGTCTTTCACCAGTTGGTTGTCACGGGTCAACTGATCCGTTCTCCACTCCATATCCTGATGGACCTGTCTACTCTCTAGGATGTACCTATTCCTTTCAGAGATCAACGAAACCAATTCGTCGTGCAGAGCATCGTACTGCTTGTTCATTTCTTCCTTGTTCCGGTACTCGTTGTCCCGGTCCAAGGTGTCGTCCTGATCAAGATCAGGTTGGGTCCCGACGATGGGACCTCCTTCGGGTACGACCCGAAGGGGTTGTGGCGGTATTTCTAATACCGTCGGGTCCAGAAAGGAGCCCTTCTGGTTCGCCCTTTTCTTTCCTCCGGGGAAGAAAACGGAGTCAGTCGTGTTGAACAAGGAACGCCCAGTGTTCAACATGATTTGGCCCTGAGTGGCAATGAAGTTCGGTGTGAACCCCCTTGCTTCCTCCGGTTCCATCTGGTCCACTCGGGTGGACTCCAGTTCTCCTTCTTCCAAAGTCGCTCCTGGATTTAAAGCTCCTTCGGTTTCACGCATGAAACCCTCGAAGCTGGTCGGAACAACTGGGTTGTTCCGCTCCGGGACGTTACCGTCCCCATACTCTCCTACTCCGGCCAGGTTCACCTGACTGCTACTTCGAAACTGATCCTGGTCACGGCACCAGTGTAGTGGTTCGGAATCTCAGAAAGAGAACAAGAACGTCAGTTTCCAAGTGCGAAGTAGAAAGCGTGGTTTATTCAACGTATCCCTATTACAATTGAATCTAGTCTTAACCCGAAGGGTAAGACGAAGCAGTCCTGGTTCAATCTAGCGATTGGGGTAGGGTAATGCGGGGAGTCAGCCGGGCCTGCACTGACTGGCGACTATACGAGGAGGGGAGGTTTATATACCCCCTTTGGATGTGAAATGAACATGGTCACGTGTCGGTTGGCTCCCGCCTGAAACGTGGTGCGCAGTACCCGAGAGAGGACAGTCGCCCCCTCTGGGATACCGCCCACACTAACGCCAGGCGGGAACAACCCGAACTTAATCCTCCTCGGTCACCTGGATATAAATGATTACCGTAGTAAACCCCTACACTGTTATGAATTAATAAGATATTTCCTGCTACTAAATAGGTATAGCATAAGTTATAAACTTGAGAAAATACATAAAAGGGTCCAAAGATTGACTCCATAGGAAAAGGCACCAGAGCTGCTATACGACCCGGCCATTTCATTTAAGTCCACACATGATAAACTATGAATTAAACATACAAAAGTCTGAAAAACTCCAATTGACGAGCGAGACCAATTATGGCAATCTGATTCCACACACGGAAAAGTAAAGGTGTCAACTGTGTATCCCACCTGCCTCTGGTAAAATAGAGAGTTAAACTGTTAATGACTCTACTTATAAGCAGGGTCAACTTGAGTTGACTATGATAGTACAGAGTCGATTTGAGTCGACACTGATCGTACAGAGTCAACTCAAGTTGACCCTTCATATAAGCAGAGTCATTAGCAGTTTGACTCTCTATTTTACCAGAGCCACGTGGGACACACATTTGACACCTTTTCTTTTTTGTGTGCAAGTGACCAAATGTTTTTCAGTCAGCAGGCAATGATTCTATAATTTTTACTGTTTGGGGTAGTTTTATTGACTACTAGGCCTACTAATTACAAGATGATCATTCCTAAAAGGTTATTGCTATGTTTAGAGAACGTTATTGTTATACTGGAATGCATATACTTTTTGAAAATTTTGTATTTGAAAATGATTTCTTCGATAGATACAGATCAACAATTCAAAAAGTGACAATCTCCATCCACTGTACATTTATTGGTAGAATAATAGATACAACCTTACAGCATACCATATAAAACCGTCATTTGGAAGAATTACTGATGATATTACTGACTCAGATCACGTCTGATTCAAGGTGTAGGCCTATTCATGACCTTGATATAAGACACCTATGTATGCCAAAGTCTACCCAGCTAACAAAAAACACGTTATTTTACGTCAAAATAACGTTTAAAACATTATATAACGTTATGCCATAGTAAGGAGCCGTAGAGAAACGTTATATAACGTTATAAACTGTTATATAACGCTTTTCTTTTGTTTACTGGGTAGTCTTCCTTCCCACTTTCTGGAAGTTGATCTAGCATTAATAAGCTAAATTACTCAATGTCAATCCGGCGTGTTAATACATAACCACAAAAATACATTTATTCACAGTTTAATCCCAAACCACCATAATAAATGAATGCCAATCGATCGATTATTATCTTGATATTGCAACTTAGCATCTATGTCCACAGTAAACCAACATGCATTAGACAACTGTCTTAAATTCTATGAAAGTACATTAAAATGTTCTGTATCTTCAACATTTAGTTTGACATTTGACACAATGATGCCCCAATGCAGTGCCAGCAAAGGAACTCTCTGGTGCATTCATGCATCAAAATGGCAAATCTTGAGCGTATAAAGTGTGTTACATGTAAAGCAGTATGCCATCCTTCAAGGGTTCATAAAAATTCAAAATTCCTGCCCTGTGACATTCTTTTTCTAAATACTTGTTGAATATTTTACAATTGAGGAAAATTATCACCATTACTATTAAAAGAGTATGTGCAACATTTCTATTCCAAATGGTTGGTTAATCAACACACACATCTGCTTAGGAAAAGCATACAAGCGATGGGCAAATAAAACCCTCTCAGACATGTACTACTAGAACCTGTACCAGTTGTTGTTGTTGATGGTGTTGTTGGTTTTGTAGTTGCTGTTGCTGTTGTTGCGGCCGTTGTCGTGGGATCTGCTACAAAATATAAACACTGCTTTGAGAATCATGATAATTTGTTTTCAATCCTCTCAATTTCAATGAAACAAATATAAACCTGATTATGACAGATATTTATGAATGTGTGAATCAACAAGGGAAAAGGGACCTCCGCAGGGGATTTTTAGTTCCAACTTTGGCCACCAGGGGTCTCCATATAGCCAACAATCTTTAAAATATCATAAAAATTGTTCTATACTACTTTTTGATGGAGAATACAATAAGCCACTTTAGAAAATTCCAACTTTAGTGAAAACCTTCCATATTTGGAATCTAAAAAGAACGTTTTTGGGCCTAAATTGGTGTTTTTGCACTTGTTGGTTGCCATGGAATCAAAATTTTCATTCTAAATTGAATTTTCAAAAAATTAATGATTACAGGCCCCTCAAAGATTTCTATGCTGAAAACGGAATGTAAATCCCATTTTAAGATTAAAAGCTGTGACCAAATGTTTGAAAAAGTTTGGATATTTGGGAATTTTCGTAATTATGCTAATTAGATAGAGATTATCTCTAAAACAAAGTAAGAAAGAGCTTATTGGCATTTGAGATTGGTCAGTGCCCACACATATTCAAGGAGCCAGTTCTTAAAAACTAGAAGTGGTACCTGCTAATGAAATATATCACTGGAAAGCAGATGAGCTCAATTTTATAATTGAGTTTAACCTTTGGAGGACCCTTTTCCCTCGACTGTCCACATGTATATAGAGAAGGTTCAACGCTTTTCTAAAGATTGCAAAAGCACTCTATATGATGTGGTATAGTATCCAATGTATCAATCAGAGATATGGACCTAGGCCAGGTATGCCATTTGTCAAGGCAGGCTTTTCATTTCGCCCCTTCTTGCTGTGCATGTAGTCATACCCAGTGGGTCCATCGTGCATTTAAAATGTTGCTGGTTGCGTTTACAATCATTGATAAGACCCCCACTGACTGGTATCTTGTCCCTGGATAACCATCACTTCCAGGGATAATCTTATACCTAGCCTACCATTTTTTGTCGTTGAGACCATTAATTAAGGGATATACTAAACTTGATTTTTAAATTGGGGTAGATTTTGTGCTTTTTGACCAAATAATACCAGTATGATACACATAGAAACAAGAGTATTATTTGATATTCATCCTTAGGTATAAGAGCAAAATGAACCTGCATCTCCCATTGTTATTGTTGCCCCTCCCCCACCTGTTGTCAAGAAATGATTACTCCCTAATAGTGAATTCATGAGGTGCTTACCTTTCACACAGTCGTAGGTAACCTCGATGTAATCTGTATATCCACCACAGATGATTCTCATATCAATCCGACCAGCTGTCATGTTAATGGGGCATCTCTCCTTGCCGTCACATGTTGCCTTAACGGTGGTACATCAAGAAAAGAACAAGTGTAAATCGCACATTTATAAAATTGTTTATAGTAATCATTATTCAGGGGGTAGCGGACTGTACTACTTGCGCGGATATCATGTAATCCGTTAAGTGATATGTAAGGGGCCAAATGTTAAAGGCTAAGACTTCTCAAACCAAATCGTAAAATCCTTTGCCAGGGTCGTTGAGTTTATATAACACCTCAGTTAAATTTAGAATCAACCAAGCACAATCCCTGAGATCCAGGCATGTCCTAGCCCTGTAGGATCGTTTTCCCTAGCAAAGTACCCCGAAAATAATGGCTCAGGCAACCAAGAAATAGGATGCTGGTTGTTCCCTTCCAGCAATTCGCTGCTCTACATAAGTTGCACTGGTGTGACCAGCAGTTAGACTATGCCAGTGGTAGTATACAATACTATTGATACCCACCAGTGTACTGACTGTCTAGACTACCACTGTGTGTCCACAGAAAACGGTATACTACCCCTGAATAGACCACATCCCATGCATTCGGTTAAAAATAAGCACTCAAATACACAAGGATTCCTTTCTGTGTATCCCTAGTAGCCTAGTTCAATGATTAATTTAAGGAGGTTATGATAGCTTTATCCTGCTTTTATAGAATGTTTCATACCAAGTCAAGCCTGATTCATGGTCCCCCTACCAATTTCACCTGACCAGGCCGGGTCAACTGGTTCAAGGTAATAGAGTTGTCCAGTTGTGCCATATATGGCTGATTGGGGATCAAACAAACGCAGTGCCCTGTGCTGGGTGCAGTCAGTATGGTTAGGAACTACATGATCCACTCTCCCCCAGTCTCAGAGATCGGCCCCTTTAAGGGGCATATGTTATTCACCAGGGCTGCATTCAGGTACCATGAAGGTTGAGGTAAGATATTTTGGCTCAGCCCCCATCTTGTGCCCCATATTGTCCACAAGCTACAAAGTGTCCACATCTCATAATGTCCACAGCCTTCCATCAAAATACAGTTTGTCCACAGCCTTCAATCACAAACCATCCACAAAGTGTCCATAAAATACACTTTGTGCACACTTAACATCACTATAATTATTATATCCCCATCCAACCATCACAAAGTGTCCGTAAATGCAGTTCATCCACATCCAACTGCAATAAAGTGACCACAAAATTCAATTTGTCCACACTGAAACATCACTAAGTGTCCAAAATCTTGCTTTGTACACACAAAGCTACCACAATGTATCTGCATAGAACAGACAGGAGGTATGAGAGTATGGTGTCATAGTATATTTGTTACAAGGAAAATGTGTTCTATGGACACTATGTGATGCTTTTGTGTGGACTAAGTGCGCTTTTGTGTATTATGTGGACATTGTGGTACAGAATGTTGTGGACAATTTGTGGTTTGCATACACTATGAGGTGGTAGGCTATAAAACAAATAGTTTTTGTGGACATTTTGTGATGTTGAGTGTGGACAAACCGTTATTTATGGATGGAAGGCTGTGGACAAACTGTATTTTGTAGACACTTTGTGATGGTAGGCTGTGGACATAATGTGATGTGGACACTTTGTAGTATGGGGCCAATACGAGGCACAACATCCCTCCTCTGTTGATGTACTCACTCTAAGCTCCAGTAAATGGTCATCAGTGTGGTCACCATCAGCAACCTTGGAACAGTCTCTTTTCGCAGGGCAACATTTGTCCTCACCCTCACAGGGACTGACTGCATACCTCACGTGTGTAGATATACTGAGAACTTCTTGAGCCGTGCATTCCATAGCAGGGTCGTCAGAGTAGGCTTCTCCATAGCACTTAGTTATTTTAAGGGCATTGCATCCATCTGCAAATATGGCATAGTAAATTTAACTTGCATACATCAAAATGTCTTGATTATAGTTCATGTGTCACAAAACTATAATATAGTTTCAACGCTCAGTATTTCTAAGTTCACTATAAACTTCATCCTCTGAGACCATAGACATTTCAAGTTCTCTGACAAACTTGTTTGAAGTTACCTGCTGCAGCCATCACTTATCTACACTAAGATCTAATTTCATTAATTCAATAGAAATGCAAAAGCCATGTTAATGCCATACATATGTATAAGTGGCACTGTATTCAGTCATGTTGAAAATGTCCCTGACTTGCTATTTCACAAGTATAATGCATTTGTTCAACTCGAATTTATCCTGTACCTACATGAAATATGTCTCAGGATATTTCTATACTTTATACATCACCACTCGCAACAGTTCAGGGCAGTTTGAAGGAATCAGTGGGTTTCGGCACGGACAAGGGCCTAGCAAATCAGAGTGAACGCAACAGGCCCAATTCGCAGGTAAAGTCTGGGAATAAAAGGGACATCAATACCAAGACTTGCTTTCTATAGACCTCTCGCTATATACAAGCTTATAAACACTGAATACAATGGGAACTTACCAGTGAGTAACAGCAGCACCAGTAGGCCTAATGCTGCAGGCACAATGTGTTTTAGCTCCATCCTGTCTGCCCTCCTGCAGTGTAGTGAGCCTCTGGACCAGGCTGGCTGGCTGCAATCAGACTTGGACCCAGTGGCACTCTTCATACTTTATCTAAGATTTAACCATTTAAAAACATCCCAGTCTTTTATCGTCATATTTAATGAAATAAATTGATAGGGTTGATACTCTCCTGACGGGTTGGCATGATGTAGTAATTAATCATGACAGCAAATGGACATGATGAAGCTATGAAGCATCATGTGGTACTTATATATATTTGGAATGTAAAAAGAACGTTCTAAGGCCTAAATGGGTGTCCTTGTTGATATGTGCTGCCATGGAAACATGATTTTCATTCCAAATGGAAAAATTAAAGATAGCCATTGATAGAATGATTCATGGGGGTTACTATGGTCAAAACAGAATAATGTTACCATTCTAGATCAAACTTTATGACCTATACAATGAAAATGTATGATATACCGTATCTCCCCGTTTATAAGCCCGGGCTTCTATTAATTTGAAATGGGACATTGACCCGGCTTATAAACGGGGCAGGCTTATATTTGAGGCAGGCTTATATTATTTTCATCTACTCTAATTTTTAGATTTAAAGAGCTACTCTAGCAGTCTGTCTAAAATTCTCAAATATATTCATCATCTTTACACATTTCTTTTGGTCATTTTTAATTCAAAGGTTTTCTTTCTCTAAATTATACTCAGCTTAAGGGGTGATGCATTAGCATCATGTACATGAAAGAAATGTGAAAATACTCCAATTAGAAGTGAAATTGTGCCTCTCTGAAGACATTTTATTGGAGTTTACTTCTTGACCAGGCTTCTATTCGGGGCCCGCCTTATACTGATTTCAAATGGGGTATTGACCCGGCTTATAAACGGGGCAGGCTTATATTCGAGGCCCGGCTTATAAACGGGGAAATATGCGACTTAGAGCTTAGGCCAAAAAAAAAAAGGTGTGTTTCAGGCAACCCGACCCTAGTTTAAAAAAAGGGCCGACCCTAGCATTTTTTTCCGATTTTGGAGAATTTTTTTTTTTTTTTTTTTGCAAAATATAAATATTTTTCGGAAATTTTAGCAATTTTTTGGTCAGGAAGAACAGATCACATGCCAATTAATTGTCCAGCCTCAGGAAATTGCTTATTAACAAGAATGTCCAATAATTTCATGATATTCCTAGTTATAGTAAGAATCGGTGAGTCGTCTTGATGACCCGCGAGTCGATACGGCAGTCCGCAACTCATTCAAGATACATCCAACATTCAAAAAAAAAAAAAAAAAAAAAAAAAAAATCCGACCTACCTACCCTAAATTTTTGGACCATGTTGCCTGAAACACACCTTTTTTTTTTGGCCTTATTGGGCTTTTTGGTAGGGTAATGCCCACACATATTCATGAGGCATTCCTCGAAAACTAGAATGGATATCTTCAAGTGTAATACATCATTGGAAAGTTTATGACATCCATTTTAAAAGATAATTTTTCTTGGTGTATCCTTTTCCCTTGCCTGTACACATTTGTTTAGGCACTCAAGGAAACATATGACTGAAAAGGCAGCAGTAGATGTCCTTAAAACTATGATTCTCCCTGTAACTGATTATGGGGACATCTGCTACATGGTTGCTAATAAAACTCATAATATTTACAAATTGCAAAATGCCATAAATAAAGCCTTAAGGACAGCCCTCTGCCATAGGAGAACAATAAATACAGAAAAACTGTTAAAGGTTGCCAAACTAAATTATATGGAGGACAGGAGAGAACAGCACCTATCCCAAAAATCCTTCAGTCAATCCCTTAATATAAACCTTATTGACAGAAGGCCGATAAGGACAAGAGCCCATGATGAGAGGTTATTGAAGGTCACCAGGCCATTAAATCATATTTACAGGAAAAGCTTAGAGTACAGACTTTCTACAAGGTGGAATTCCTCTGAGACTGAAACTAGAGCAATTCAAGAGGAAAATCAATTCAGACAATGGAATGATGATATTTCCAAAAAAAAAGTTATGGCATTCCCTGATATCCCAAGACTGCAGCGTTGAGCACCCCCCCCCCCCCCCCCGGACTAATGGTTCCCCCTTTCTACACCCCCCACAGCACATCCCACCTGAAGTGTATATAAAGTAAATATTATTTAATCATGCCCTTGCATATAGGTGTAATAAAATACACTCACATATATAGGGTATTTTATTCATATCTAGTTATATTTAACTGGATATATAAAGTACTGTAACAACCATGTAATATTCAATACTCTTATTCTACCCTTGCTATTACCTAGCTTGGGTCCTATCCCTCTCTATCTTCTTTTCTTCATAAGGTGAAATGCTATAATCATTCTAGAATACTAACCTAATCTTGGTTAATATACCATTAGAAAAAAAGAATTCTGACAAAACTTTATAAAGAAGATAGGTAAGGTATATATAGTAAGGACATGCTCCTAAATGAGCATTTCCCTGCTATCTCAACATAAATAGGGCTTAATTGCCCTTTATTAGCTATGGTCGACAACCTTTTCTCAAAACCTCAAAACAGATTCAAATGTTTCATGTCGACCAAAAGCTTCTGGTAGTGGGGGGTCAAAATTGAAAAAGTTCCAAAAATGTCAAAAATAAATGTTTTTATAAAAATCCAACTGCATAATATGAAAGGCCTACACTTGATGTACATGTATGTCGATTTTTATTTTTGCATTTGTTTTAAAAAAAATATTAGAAAGAAAATTCAATTTTGTCAATTTTTTTCATTTTACCCCAATAAAAGAGATCACAAACTCATCATTTTCATAAGTAAGGAATTACAATTTCACTGAAATTTTTTGTGGTATGTAAAGTAAAGTAGTGCGGCCCGACAATGTCGAAAGAAGCATAGTCAATCAATAATTGACCTACTCTGCAGATCATCATAAACTGAAAAGTCTTATTTTTAAGCAATCCCTGTCATGGAGGCCATTGACCGAAAATTGTGCAGATCAAATTTAAGTCAAAATTGGCTCCAATCGAATATTTAAACAACACAATTGAATATATAGACTATTTACCTGTGTGGATCAGCTTAAAATAATTGACAAAGATAGTTTTAATGACATAAATCGCCAAATAATGTCAATGCCAACCAACGGTCCCGTTTGAAAACAAACCCTCAATCCATTGCCGATGTCTATTGTTAACTGCATTCTGATTGGACGAGAGAGGCAATGACGTCATAAGACCCGTTTTCTCGGCCAATCAGAAGCCGTCTTACAGCCGAATTTGTTGTAAAATTGCCGAAACCGGAAGTGTCAACATCGCCTAAGCAACCAGTACATTCAAAATGGCGGACTTCCGGTTTTGATTTGTTGGGTTTGCAGCTTGGTTTAACACCAAAACTCTCCAATTTAACATCATAACTTGCCAATCTCATTGTTAAACAGCCGAGGTGTGTTGTTAAACTGCCGAGTTTGTTGTTAAACTGCCGAGTTTGTTGTTAAACTGCCGAGTTTGTTGTTAAACTGTCACCGGAGCTCTATTATCGCCCACCCACTTTCAACAGCAAACCAGGCTCTAAAAAGTTTTGGTTCTTGGGCCGAGTATAGACAGGGTTGCCACTGTCAGGGAAAATGTCAGGGAAAATATTTTTCGTTCCAGGTCAGGGAAATGTCAGGGAATTTCAGATTTTTTGGCAAAATGTCAGGGAAAATGATATTTTCTGAAAATGTCAGGGAAAATGATATTTTGTCAGGGAAAATCTTTAAAATTCAAAAAAAGTCACCTGTTTTCTCTGAAAAAAGCCTGTACAGGGTTGCCACTGTCAGGGAAAATGTCAGGGAAAATATTTTTCGTTCCAGGTCAGGGAAATGTCAGGGAATTTCAGATTTTTTGGCAAAATGTCAGGGAAAATGATATTTTCTAAAAATGTCAGGGAAAATGATATTTTGTCAGGGAAAATCTTTAAAATTCAAAAAAAGTCACCTGTTTTCTCTGAAAAAAGCCTGTATTTTACTATGATTTAAAGGGAGAAAGATATTTAAATCCTCAAAAAGGAGGGGGTAAAATTTTGCGCGCACGCGATACACAAAATCCCTGTTGTTAAATAATGACCACTCACTATAAAGTAGAAGATTATTTTAAAAAGTGCATATTCATAGTTGGAGGACATTTAAAAACATTGGGTTTATGTCGCGATTGTCAGGGAAATTTGATATAACGTCAGGGAAATGTCAGGGAATTCAAAACTAGCTTGTCGGTGGCAACCCTGATAGACTCGAAACTGAAAGTTTTTGTTGTTGACATTTCCCTCGGATTCCTCGGAATTTAGAAATCAGAAATATCGATGCACGGCTTGCACTAAAATCAAGCCGGACACGTACGTCTCTGTCGAAACACCTATATATATATATATATACCTCCTAGTACCGGTAGGCATATTTAGTATAGCTAAGCCTATATAACCCCCCCCCCCCCCGCCACATAGGCCTACAGGCAAAAGAAAAAGTGGCCCTCCCTTCTGAAAATTTCATTTTACCCAAATCACGATAAGCACGATAAGCCCCCCCCCCTTTAATAGGCCTAGGCCTAGGCTGGTGGAAAGATGCATGGCATGCTTGGTCGAGAGTAGGGCTATACCTATACCTACTTTAAAAAAAATAGTAGGCATATTATTTTAGTCTAGCTAGGCCTATACTACCCCCCCCCCTCCCGCCACATAGGCCTACAGGCAAAAGAAAAAGTGGCCCTCCCTTCTGAAAATTTCATTTTACCCCAGGGCAGTACCGTAATATTATGATGCAAGGGTATTGAGTATGCAGGCTGAGTAGGCCTCTGATTGTACTGGGGTAACAGTGTATCATGACTGACAGTAGGCTATGGGTAGGTCTAGCCAGTTTTGTGAAGGGAGATTTTGACCCCCCCCCCTCCCCAGTTAGAGAACCTTTTTCAATGTTTGGTAGATGAAATCCCGACCCTTTTTCATTTTTAGGAAATGCATAGGCCCTATCAGTATTATTGATCCATGTGTTATAAATGACAGGTGTTTGTTTTTTGCATCCCCCTCCAAAAAAAAAAGTTTAAAAAAAATCAAGTATATGTATGTCGACCATAGCTCCCCTGTGTTTCCCTACTCAGATCCATGTCTCATTGTCCCTTTTTCCTTTTACATGATCTCTACGTCCTTGTTATCTCCGCTCATCGGAATTGCTGGTGTTTGTACAACACTGTCTTCTAGGCCAACATTCTGCCAGGATAAATTTAAAAAAGAAAAAAAAAGGTGTAACATGCAACGAATTCACAGTGATCCCTGTTCAAGCTCTGTGCCGTGAGTGCCATCACCTGTATGCAAGCATGCAGGTAGAATTAATTCTTTACTCATGGTTCTTGGGGTGACCAAATTGCAATCAGGGTAGGCTCCCAGTTGGCAAACTTCAGTTGATTCACTGTTGATTCAATGTGTGTGGTGACATGATATCAACAGTTGATACAGGGTTGTCATTTGGTTGATATTGATGAGGTCATCAACATTGATCATTTAACAGTGATTCAACATTGATATGGCCATTGTGAATCAACAATGAATAAACATAATAAATGATGATTTACATTGACTGCTGATGCATAATTTGAGTTTCAGTATATTGTCCTGTTTTCGCATTCCTTGCAATTTATATATTTTCATTACAACGTCCACCCCCCCTCATTTCTCCAAGATTAAATGCTAATTCTAGCACCATCCAGGGTAGGGGTAGATGAATGACCTCTGATGATCACACTAAGTGGCGTTCCTATTCATTTCAATGTGACCTGGTCAGGACTGAGACTTTATCTATTATTCTTAGCAACATAACGGTGTCTTACTGAAACCATGGATGTATCCTTATCATTTAATTTCAAATGTCAACCAAATGCACACACCATAGTTGTCAATGAAAATGAATGATATTTTGATCAATTGTATACATTGATGAGAAAATAAGTGCTTACAATTAGGGAAAATAGATGTAGCATGTAAATAGAAATGCTAAGGATTAGGTTGTAGAGGGACCTAGTGGGAAAGGTGGGAAAGGCATGGTTGATTCAAGGTTGATATCCAAAAATTGCATCAATGTTGAAACAGGTGTTGGTTGACAATGTCTAAAAGATAACATTGCATCAATGTTGAAAATACATTGATCTACCCTGTAACCATACATCAACCAGTTGTCAACGTTGAATCAATGTTTTGTACCCACTGGGCTATCGCTGCGTATGTACCAGTAGGCATCTGTGACAATGAAAGAAAATCCCAACTGGCCTCAGGTTAATGCATAAATCATGCCAGACATATTACAGGGACGTGCCTATCCCCAGGACCCTTCCTAATGTATAGAAGAAGGTTTATTAGAGGTGTGTTATCTTTAGATAAGGACCCATGTCTAATGTGAGAGATACAGAGGTATGTGATCTTTAGATAAGGACCCATGTCTAATGTGGGAGATACAATGTGCACAAGACAGGATAAATTACTTTTATCACAAATGAAGATTTACGCATCTACCAATAGCTCTATTTCCTTTATGTGTAAATCTTGAGTCGGTTCACCTCATCAAGTGGGTATTCAAGAGCAGTCCTGGAGGATGCACGACAGATAGTCAGGCTAATGTAAATGTGCACAGTGAAGGACTTGGGGATGTTGAGGGTGTGAACCATGACCTCGTGTATGCCTAGCTTAAATGGAAACGACCCATTAACGCTTGATGTGTGGACCAATGTGCAACTTCCACAAGGGACAATGAAAATAGACTTATAGAGTTTTCTCACCGCCTATTATTGTATACGCCATTATATTGCATACACCCACATGTTGTACACACCAATCACATTGTATGCACCATGTTTTGTATGCATCATTCCTTTTGTATGCACCATTTATATTGCATTTCATATTGTATTGGAAGCCTTCCACAATACCGACGGACATACTGGAATTGCAACGGTGACAATATTTGTTAGTTCTTGTGGCTAAAAATTAAAGAACACTTTTGCTATCCTTTGGAATAGAAAAGTTGGGAACGTACCCGGTAGTGGTTTTCTCACTCACCCCATAGATTTGACGATTCATCTCATAGATGCGATCATCAATAGATCCGATCACTGCTGTACATGTATTGGGCAAGCAGCATTTAAATACCTGTCCAGAACGAGCAAAACACGTTATCCTAATTATTAGGGAGTCACTTTAGAGTCCTGGGGAGATTTGAAGTCACATAGAGTCACAGTGATTCTACTTCTTGTCTCTGTGCTCCATTCATATTGTACGCACCATTTATATTGTACGCACCATGTCACACATTCGTATTGTATAGTTGTGGATATCAAGACCCGTCCCAGCATGTAGAAGAGCACTCAGTAGAGGTTTGTCTCCTTCGGATAATGGCACGTGTCTTATTGTACGTGGTGTCCATATAATGTGATACAAGTAGCTATTGTCACAAAGATAAGGGCACATTTATAGATTGTCACCCATTCGGACGGGGGTGGGCACGGGTGGGTCTTTGAGTTTGAATAACACACCCTATTTGAAACAGTGACAAGTGAATGGATGGGTGCTGAAAATGGTCCAAAAACCAGTTACAAGTTCAGGTTCAGGAAAATATGTTGAGGAGACATTTTATAGGTGTCGTAGCCCTATGTCACAGCATAGATAACTTCAACAGCTGTAAAAGCGATCAAATAATTCTGTGCTTGATAGGAAGCCATAGGTATCTTTATATAGGGTTGATTCTTACCTGTACCTATCTCACCAAAGTTAAGAGGCAATTATACCCTTTAGATTTCAACATAATATGTTCTCACACCTTTTGCCGCTATAAATTCGAAAGTACATAAGAAATAGTACAATTAATTGTTAGCAGTGGTATTAAGAATAATATTGCTTCTTTACATCTTGATATTCTTTTATTAGTCAGATATGGAAATGAAGTACACTAAGCCCTTGAATGTAAGTGTCCCACTTTAGCTGAAGGTGTTAGGTAAAGTGGGACAGGCAGATTCAGGTTAAGTGGGACACTATATTAATCCCCAGAGTAGCATAACCTGATGTGCCTATATTTTGATTCATAATGAGAAAAGATATCATAGAAAATATCATTACAATACTTATTTGTGCAAAATTCTGTGGACAGATCAGGAGAAAGGGCCTTCCAACGTGAAATGTCTGTTTTAAAATTGAAGTCATAAGCTTTCAAAAGAGGTATCATAGATGGAGATATCCCTTCTAGTTTTTGAGAAATTGCTTCATGAATCGGAGATGGTGCTACCCTTGCCAAACAGCCAATAGGCTTTATCTCTTGATGTTTAAATTGTATTCCTATATCAATTATCATGATTTTACAAAATTTCACATATTACCTAACCACTATTTTATTTTTCATCATAAATCTGGATATAGAAATGATATTTACATGCTGTTTTCAGTGTAGTAATCCCTATGAATAGCTCTATTGATTGGAATTATTATTTTTCTATTTGGAAGGAAATTGTGGTTGCTGTGGCAACACATTTTAGGCAGAAAGCCTTATTTAGGCCTCATATTGGCTTCAAAACATTCCATTTACATTCCAAATATGGAAGGATTACCCCAAAATAGAATGTTTTGGAGAAAACCATAATTTTCTATGTAAAAATTCACCTTAGAGCAAATTTTGGCCAATTTTCACATAAATTTGTGGTCATTGTGATGCCCCCTAGTGGCCAAACCCCAGTACTAAAAATCCCTCCTGGATGTACCTTTCTCCTCAGCTGCCCACATTAATAATACCAAATTATTAAGTATAACAGCCAAGACTCATACATATAGGTATTTGGGTATTACCTTGGATAGTAACCTGAATTTCAAGGCACATACCAAAGGTCTCTGTAGGAATGTTAATCACAAGGTCAGGCTTCTGAGGCGTGTAAGACGAAAGCTAGCTGAGAAATCAAGTGCGAAGGTGCTAACCTGTATGATTTTACCAACCATTGATTATGGTGACACTCTCTATTGTGTGACTAATTTAAATATACTAGAAAATTTACAGTATGCTTTTAACAGGGGGCTAAAAACCACATATAATAATGAAGAATTTCATGTTGAGCCCTGTCTGAAGAAGTGTAATGTGAATAAGCTAGATGAAAGACGAACCATGCACCTAAATACTGCAGCCTTCGATATGTCTTTGATGCCTGACAATATTGATAACAGAGATATAAGAACCCGTGCTCACGATGAACGGCTTATAAAGATTATAAGACCCATAAACCCCTTTTACAGGAAAAGTTATGAATTTAGGGTCTCTTCCCTTTGGAACTCTTTTAAACAAGAAATTAGGGCTCATAAGGAAAAAGAAAAGTTCCAAAGGTGGAACAAGAAAAAGTATAAGGACATACTCCACCCCCCTGAAAACTGATACTGTGTCGGGTTTATATTGATTGTATTGGTGCCACTCACTCCCACTTATTCATCCATCCTATTGGTACAAATATGTGATATTTTTGTCTCCACAAGCTCTCATAATAGGACATAACATCGTCCTCATTGGAATAACATCTCCAATCATTGGATTAACATCTCCAATATTCATAAGTAGTACATTAGGTACACTGGCAATTAGATCAGCCAAGGCTTAATAACATCAGCCAAGGGTCTAGCTACATCCCAACACGCAAGTGTTCAGGTATGTAACCATACCCTACTATCCTTGTACACCAATGCTTCCTGTAATATATTTTTCTCTTAATTGAAACAAGGTAACGTAATAATGGCTCATAAACATCTTGAGCCTACAAAGGACGGAAGCAGAGACAAAGGATAATGAACTCTTTAGTTATATCTCTATATCATATTATATTATATATATATATATATATCTCATTCTACATGAAGACATTTAACCAACCCCATAAGGAAATTGATTGTATATATCTCATGAATAACACCTCTGACTTATATACACACTGGCTGCAGTGCACAAACAGGACCTGTAATGCAGGTTAAATAAAGGAATTACAAACAAACAAACATTGACTTTCATCAGCGATCCATTGATATTCATCATAATTTAGATAATTATCATAAGATTTCTTACCTTTAATGATTTTTAATCATATATTATGATGATAAATGGTAAAATCTGTAGCAAATTCATTTAGAATTGGTATTTGATATATAATGAGGCTAAAAGCATAGAAATCATTCACCAATACTACTTTCTTACAATTTATAGAAATTATTGCCATTATAGTTATTTATAGTGATTAATATGCCCCTGAAATGCTCCTGCACTACTACCTCATTAACAAAGAAATTTCATTTTAGACGCTTACAATTAAGAGTATGAGCTATATAATTGTGCTTAAAATTGTTTGGCACTTTGTAACAAATAAATTGAGGATAGAGATCCAGTTCAGTACCAATATGTTGTCATGTGAGATATGCAGTGCAGCCTAGCCCACAGTTAGACCCACATGCACAGTATTTTTCCAGTTTTACTCTTATACTCTGTGTACTTGATGCATTCCTTTAAAGGGCCCTACATCAATTTCCTTAATGTTTTTGATGAAGTGCATTAAAATATATATCTCCCCTTTAGAAATTGACATTTACCATTTTTGTAACATGAATTATATAGCATGGGAGTCAATTCTTTTCAATTGTCCCACTTTACATGAAGCAAGTGTCCCACTTTACCAAAAATACAAGTAAAGTGGGACGCTTCAATTTTGAAATGGTATCTCTAAGAAATCGGCTATTTAGGCTACATTAGTTAAAGTATTTCATATCTTTTTTATAATTTTGTTTAAAGGAGTAAATACTGAACCTATTTGATGTGTTTGACATTTTCTACTCTTCGTACCAAATGTCTGAATGGTACATGAAGTCAGAGTATGGCTTAGGTGTCCCACTTTACCTGAATCAACCCTAAACATGCAACTTAACCCCCTTCAGCCAGAGAACATGCTGTACGTTACCACTCGGACACAGGAACACTCATTTATATTGCAAAGTGAGATTGATTGATGGGCAATGGGTACTGGAATTAACAAGGGGAAGTTTGAGAGTGTGATTTATAATCATCAGAAATGACCCAGGGCATGAGTTTGGTATCCAAGGTTTACCATTATAACACACCTGGCGAAAGGTAAGCAATCATGCATGGCCCAGCATCAACACCTGCATGATTGTCACCGTTTAATAATGCCATATCCTCTGTCGTCATGATGTGGGATTGCCGCCTTGGCGAGTTACTCACCAGTGCTGCATTCATGCATCATGGACTTGATATACATCCCCGAAGGATGGGAATATTGCATCCTAACCAGTGCCAGAAAGTTACTCACCAGAACTGCATTGATGCATCATGCCAACTATTGAATAAACATGAGTCCTTGAGGCGTTATGCGGCCCACAAAGGGTTAACAGGATGATAGTATCTAACATATATGTGACTGGTCGTGTCTATATATGTTAAAGTAATGAGCCCGCCTGCAGAGATATTGAGCAGCTATTGAGTGGTGCCAATCTCTCACAGGTGCCACTGTGCATTTCTATAGTGGGCACTTGGTTCCACAACCCTCCATGTTCTGATCAATTTCTCCACTTCTACTTATGATAGAAGGATGATTAGATATGTTCTCGAAAGCTGTTAGTGTGGCCAATCACATGGCATAATAAACACGGAATCTACAGAGCTTGGAAAATTTATCCAAGTGCCTAACTGGGGTCTGGCCAAATACCTGGGATGTGCTGCCACCTGTTGGATTAACATGTGTTCATGACTGGAATTGTAGACATGTACTGTAGGATGCATAGCCTACACCAGGGTTACTTAGGACCAAATACATCCTACCAATGTGTCGTATCTGGAGCAAGTATAGCCTACTCGTGGGTGATTGACAGATATGATCCCAGGTTATCCAATCCTAGTGTTTTGATCCTAGTGTTTTGATCCAATTTCGATGTCAACAGAGGTTGCAATAGGTGCCCTATACATATCTATCTGAGCATTAAGCTACATATGGAATAACAGATAAGGTTTCGAGCTCTGTACCAAAAGAAGAATTCAATTTAAAAAGGAGGAGACCAGCGAAATCACTAAAACCAAATCGGCCTCATGATTATATACACTTGTGTTTAATTGCTATGCATGTACATTGTTTTCATTTGCAAACTGAGGCAAACATAATGTGAAATCATATTGGTCATCACAACATGTCTCATTTTGGTTTGTTCTTTGAATTGCATTCACAGCTAAATGGAAAGTAGACCTGCGTTTAGTTTTGATTATCAGCTCCCATGTTTGTTTCTTGAATAATATTGCATTCACAGCAAAAAGAAATATTTAACGAAACTAATTCCATTTGGAAATATGGATATGTATTTTGAATAAATTATTATAAAAAGATATGCATTGTTAGGGCTGTATCCTCAAAATGCCTTAAGCTAGAGATATATGGCTCTCCGATGGTGTATGGTATATCCCAGTAGTTGCAGTTGTTGGTAATGGATGGTTAGGCCTTGCTGCTGGTATCTCTGGACTGTCAGGGAAAAATATATGTGACATCAACCATTCTAAATTGTCACTCGCGTTAGCCTCTGTGATCCATTTTTGTGAGAGTTGATAGTCTGCTATATTTAGATGAGAGGGGTCTGTGTCAGTGGTAGCCACTTCAGACGTTATCCTTTTCCCATGTCCATTGTCAGAAAGCCTGACAGCATCAACTGACTTTGCATCCGCTGTTTCACTTTTGATACCTTCTGGTAAGGTGACAGGGTTGGTGAGGTAAACTCCATATCGATCATGCTCATTTTGATCTCCAACATCAACTTCTATTGACTCTGAGTTTGGTGTGTCCTTCTGGGCATCATCTGATGCTGGGCCAATGATGGTGAGGTAGTCAGTTGGAGAATCGGCAGTACATATTGACTCATAAGTTTGGCTTTGGGTGTTACTGTCGTTGTTGTCTACTTGGTGGTAGGGGCCATTGCCCTCTCTATCAGCTTCCTCATTTTGATATGTAGTAATATAGGTCGGATTAGAGGGAAATCCCTCATCTTCAGTTCTGTTGATAGATTGTAAACGATTTTAATAATTGTACTCCATGCAATTATATTTACGTACATGTCATATATTACAATGTATGATCTTAGTAAAACCTTTAGATAACAATGGTAGCTACCTCTACTCAATGTTTATTTCATCATGTTATAAAACCACCTTCGTGCTCCAGCATCCTGTCTAATTCAGGAAAGTCTACATGGGAATGTGGAATGTGCACTAACCTTAAACTTTTCTTGATAGAAACATTGAGACCGTCCAGCCTTCTCCACAAGATGAGCACCAGTATGATATTTGTAACTATTATCAGGACGATTCCTCCCAATATTAGTCCAGCTATTGGAACTGAGGAACAAAATAGAGAAGATCCTTGATTATTATTTGAAATACGGGTAATGATAAACAAGTGGGGCAATAATAGCCATACACATATTTTGTACAGCATGGCTTATGGTTCAGATTTTCAATTTTCTATGCTTTCCTTCATATTCCTGTTACATATTTGTAATGCTTCTTAAAATACTGTTGATGAAACCATCCATGACGGTTATTTCAATTTATTTACATCACTTTTTAATCGTATTTCTGAAATATTAAAGTTACAGAATTTAGCTACATTTGACATACTATATGCCTGAAAGGATGTTTATCATACCATGGCAAGGAATTCACTTTCATATGCTAGAAGACTTTGTCGTGGTACCATGGGTCTTTACTATGCCATTGATGATGCCATTGATGATGCCATACAAATTATAAAACAAATAAGGGGTTAAAACCAGAAAAATGCAATGCTTCATCGTACCAACATTGCAGCATCCACACGGAGAACAGGGAGTGTGTGATGTGGTGGCTGAGGTGCTGTTATCAGCTTCATTCTGATCAGTTGTTATCTCACTATCAGTTGTTGGGCTAGTTGTCATCTCACTTTTGGGGGTTGCATCACCATCTATTACAAAAATAACCAAAATGTGATATATTCTGTCTATGGTGTAACCCAACATCTAGTATGCATTAAAATACAAATATTAGTAATGGATCTGAATAATAAGCCCTCAACTAATAATTTAGTCAAAAAGAACCCATCAATCCTGAAAACTTGGTCAGATAAAGTGTTTGAGAAAAAAAAATTAAGGCATTATTAAAGGCATTACCTGTTATACAGTTGAAATTAATGATGATGTAGTTGGATCGAGAGTTTTGGCCAGTACCACAATTGACATTGTCCCTTGGATAAGCAAACATGCTACTTGGACATTCCTGTTTGCCATTGCAGTGTGTTTTGATATCCTGTAAATCTTTATCCTGATCATTCATCACAACTTTACAGTCTCCTGGTGCTGGACAACATCTGAGGACTGTTGAGCAATTGCTCACTCCATACACAGCTTCTACTATAGAAATGACTGCTGGATAGGTGCATTCAAGACGTGGCGGGTGAGCAGACTGACCAGAATAATAGTCATAAACACACTTAGTGATTGTTTCACCATTACACACACCTGAAGCACAAACACAGCAAATAACTATCATGATGCATGATCGATATGACTGGAAGGCATGCCAATCCAATGGAGCAGCCCAGATAGGCTCTTCTGTAACCACAGTCTGCAGGAGGAACCATTAATTCCGGAGAGGTAGCATCCCAGTGAACAGAAAAAAACGTTATATAGCGTTTCTGTCTGGCTCTTTATTGTGGCAAAAACGTTATATAACGTTAAAAAGCCGTAATTTTGTTACCTGGCATTTGGCAACCCCTCTCAGGAACATAATGAGCCACTACAGATGACTGACTCACCTGTCATAGGTATAACTTATTATGTTAATATTATAGGGACCGGGAAAAGCACCAGGTGGCACCATGGTGTAAAGGTCTATGAATGCTGTACAGAGGGAGTACCCCATGTACATGGGAGACACCCTCACTCTGGGTCTCAGAGAAGGAAATGCTTCTACTATATACTTTAATATAGCGGAAAACCCGATAACTGCAACCAGGACATTTACAATTTCAGAAAATCACCATTGACCTGAAAGATACATCCTTTCTTCAAAACATTTCCCACAAAAATTAGCTACTGACCACGGAAAATCAGAACACTGGTCTGTATCGTAAAACCACCTGAATTCCGCCTGAATTTGCACTGAATAAATTGCATTTTCGCAGATTCCCAATCTAGCCTTTGAAAAAAATGGAAACTCACTGAGAATCCCTTTCCTATTATTTGATTGAAATTGGTAGACATTCAGCAGCATGTGTGTAGGTTTTCATAATATTAGCATCATTTCCAAATTATTTATGGACCATTCAGTGCTCCTGCAGTATTCACTTCTGACCAGAATCGTATATGACTCTCAGTTTTCTGCGGGATTACCCTCTATGAGACCTACTATTAGTGGGATGTGGCTTTCTATTACCTATAATTGTGATTTCTATGACCCAATACATGTTTACAGATAGGCCCCAAAGTTTTATGTCCCTTGGGCTCCCCTATACCAAGATAACCTGATGTTTCCGGGACAAACCCAGGCCCAAAATCACCCTGATTTCCCACCTAGGGCCGAGGTGGGAGGATTACCCTCTATGAGACCTCTGGCCCACACTGTGAGCCTCATTTTGGGAGTTGTGTGATGTCATGTGATCCATTTGGAGGAAAAAACAGTTATGTAAGTTATCTGGCCCCTATGATTTAATAACATAATGATACTATTTAAACAGTGCAAATTGACATCAAATATTAAATCACCAAAATTCACCGCACCATAGGGGTAATTCTATATTACATGCTATTGCATTTTTTAAATTTATAGTTTTTTTGGTTAATGCACCTGAAGGCACCATGACATCTAAATGTTGGTGTCTAACTAGCTATCTATAGCTCCTTATACACTGATTTGCCACCTGCAAGCTCTAGGATAGTACCACATTGTTACATAATATGGTAAACTACAGGGGTAGACACTAACGCTGGCCCGGGAGCCAATGGCCCGTAATTTTGAGTCCGGGCCCGCAGTTTTCTTCAGAATAACCTTCCCATGGGCCCAGGTGGCCCACAGGGAATTTTGCAAAATATTTGGAAGTAACATACTTGGTGAGTATGGTCATGTAATATGTCGTTGGAAAGAGAAAAATGTGAGCAATTGAGGCAATTTGGTCTCATTTTGACATAGATAAATCAGAAATATATATGGTTTTCTCTTTGAAAAAAATTAAAATGTGGTTTCTGGCCCACAGCTATAAATACGGGCCCATAGATTTTTGGAGCTACGGGCCCGGGTGGCCCACAGCTAATAAAATTAGTGTCTACCCCTGAAACTTTACTTAGATGATTTGCCCTATTCATAGATTTTGATACATTGTACCATTATGACCATCCCTCCTCCAGGGTTCCCCAACCCTCCTCCAGGGTCCCCCAACCCTCCTCCAGGGTCCCCCATCCCTCCTCCAGGGTCGCCCACCCATCCTCCAGGGTCCCCTATCCCTCCTCCAGGGTCCTCTACCCCTCCTCCAGGGTCCCCCATCCCTCCTCCAGAGTCCCCCGCTCCTCCTCCATCTCAACCCTTCCCCTCCTGCAGGTCCCTTGCTGGCACGCCCGGGCTAGTTCTCCACGGTGAGCGGACACACATTAAGAGCGCAATCTTAACCTAAGAATTAAGATGCTCTTAATTGTCTTAAAATCAATTCTGACACTACTCCCTAGAGGGCGCCACCCATGCTCATCACATCTTAAGACTCATCTTAAACTATCTTAAAAGTATTGCTATTACTATCTAGTATGTAATGGGGGGCTCTGCCCCCTAACCCCCCTTTTTTTCCCTTTTCTTCTATTTCAATCTTATCTTAAACTATCTTAATTCTTTTTCTTCTATTTCAATCCTATCTTAAACAATCTTAATCCCATCTTAAGACTTATCTTAGACTATCTGAAAAGTACTACTGCGCGATTTTAAGATGTCTTAATTAAGATTGCACTTTTAACGTTTGTACGTGCACCTAGGAGAGCTAGCACGTATTTGCCCCTTATTCCTCCCCTATTTGTACCTCCAGGGTTCCCCATCCCTCCTCCAGGGTCCCCCATCCCTCCTCTAGTGTCCCGCATCCCCATGCATTACAAACCCACTGATGGTATCAGATGCTACCTCCAGGGTGACTCTACAAACCTTTATTTAGGCTGACCATCAATCCCAGGTCTTCCTATTTAACTTATATCCTGCTTGATCACCATCTCTGTGTCCCTCTATCTCTTCCAAATGTTCCAAACTGAGTATTGTCCATACCCATTGTGCATGTTTTAATGTTACCTGCAGGGTCTTATGCATTCCTCCAGGTATCCAAATTTTACCACATGGTCTTAATCCTTCTTCCATCATGCCACATACCTACCTACTCAAATGTAGTTTCCCACCGAAATGTGCTAAGACACCCTACATTGTGGTAGTCTGCCTGTCAGCAGAGAGCCAGTCCCAAATCACAGTTTCATATAGCAGATGCACTCCCCATATCCAACATTTCAAATCCATTTTTCTCAGCTTCTAATCGAGTTAGAAAAAAACCCAACTGATTTGGAATACCTATAACATACTGCAACAGTTACAAGGGCAGTACAAATTTTTTTAGGCTTTAATTTTTCTTTGGCCTGTCCCTAGACCATAACTATGATTATACATACACCTACACACTATAACATTTTGTAAAGACGAAAATGGCTTTTACATTGAAATCAGGGTTTTAACTAAATCATCACGTGCCAGTTAGTTGTTTTAATAAATAATCAACATTTTCCAAACATAGTACACTGAAAACCCAGGCTCATATAAAATTTAAGGCAGTCATCAATTTGAGTACCCAGGGTCTTCCCATTGACAACCTAGCCTGCTCCACAATTGGGTCAAAAGGGTGATCATATTGATGACCTGGGTCCTCACTTGTGATCACTTTAAATATCACCAGGGTACGACCCCTCGACCCAATCATAATGATCACCCAAAAGTCATCACTAGTGAGTACTCATTCTAACATAGGGTTTTCAGTGTATGCATAAATCAATTCAGTTACGCATGTAGAAGTAACGTCACATGTATACTTACCGAATGATGAGATTGCCATTATTAGGATTACGCCTATCAATAATGCTGAGTGGAAATAATTCCAATGTCCCATTTCTTGCTTGCCTTAGAATATCCTAGGAATAATTATAAACAGGTGAGTGGGTCACCTGTAGTGCCTCACTATGTTCCTGAGAGGGTTGCCACAAAGTGCCCCTCCCGGATTAACGGTTCCTCCTGCAGGTGGTACATGTATAACCCCGGTATACCCCCCCCCTCCTCCAGACTCACTACACTCAGTATTATGATATGCACTGTCTATCATCAAAGAGCAAATACTACTAAGAGACCACACGTTATGTTATTATTCATAAGCATTATCCCTCAGCAGTCAAATTGCTCCAAAAAAAGGGTGAAAATAGGGCCTATTGTCGGGAGTCTGACTCCAAAACCTTAATTATTTGGTATAGTTTGATATTGTTGGAGTAATTATCAAGAAAAAGTGTTTTCCCCGTGGTATTGATCACTGGTGTATGGAATATGTAAATTGACAGTTTCGCCAAATTAAATCTAGATATTGAAGAAAAAAAAAGATTAAGAAAAAACCCTCATATTCCAGCCATTAGAATGCCGGTTGATCTGTGATTGAGTAAATAGCCTTTGAGTGGGCTATTTAGGCTGTGCTATCCATCCAACAAGGGGCCAGAAAATCGACCAGTGGACTCTTTTATCATTCTCTGCTCTTTGCTGCAATGATACTGTTGAGTGAACCTCTATCTGCAGCTCTATCTTCACAGGGAAGTCTCATGTCACATACGTCACATACCCCTGAATCAGATAGGAATTCATCACGATAGGGGATAAACAGTCCATCATGATAAAGGTATTGCGTTGGGGAAAACCAGTTTCGCAGGAGTAGCCAAATACTTTCAGAGTTGGAGGGTTCATATACACATAATATAGTATGTGTACTAACACATTTCAGAAAGCATGCAGTGCTCAGGGCTCGACAAATCTCGGTGCCAAGTGCTCGTTTCACACACAGTTTCTACTGGTCAAATATATTGTTATTGCTACAACATCGGGAGCTTATAGTTAAATAAAAGGCGCAAGATGCAAGTTGCTATTCTTTTTATAGCAACTATTTTAATATAACAAGCATGGGCAAATCAGATTAATTTTGCTTGTTCAATTCAGGTCACATGCCAAGCACTGTAAAAGTGCACTTTTTTTTTTGTTTAACCAAGTTTTGACTTATAAATATAAACCAACGTAAATTACATGAATTACCTGTAGTACCCTACATAGTAACACCATTCCTCCCTTGGGGAGACAAATATAAGCTCGAGGAGCTGATTTTTTTCAACTTCCAACATTAACACAAACTATATTTCATATGAAAGTAGGATACATGTTATTCTTTTACCACTGTACCGGCTGCGAAAAAAAGAGTCCTGTGCGACCAACATTATGAGTGGAAGACCAAGCCTTTAATACCTTAATAAAGTGCTATGATACTCATAGTAAAAAAAAAAAAAAAAATCATTTTCATGATATTCGACAAACTTGTGTCTTGTTGTAGTACAGGTTTCCTCAATGGCAATACTTCTCGAGTTACAAGATGTGGAGAAATATATGACATTTAAAGTAATATGTAATATATGTGACACGATCTGCGAAAAAAAGGCCCTTAGTGCAGGGTGCAAACTTAGGGCAAAATTCTCCGGAGCTCCTGAGGTTGATTATAATCATACCTACCCCCCGCCCCCCCCCCCCCCCCCTAAAGTGGACCCAAAGAATTCAATGGTTCTATTGGTTTGTTGCTAATACAGACAGTTGCCTAGTTACAGCTATTCTAATTGTTTATCTGCCTAGCAACACACATTTCCATGGTACTGAGGTTGATTATAATCATACCTATCCCCCTATATTGGACCCAAGGAAATCAATGGTTCTATTGGTTTGTTGTTTATACATCTGGTTACCTCTCAGATCTAGAGATTCCACTACACATCTAGAAAGCCTTGGACCTCTTCAATATGTAAATCTTTATGCAAGTAAATTCATTGCTGCCCTGTTGATCTTTAATAAAAAAAATCTGTTTGCATTTATAACAAGGAATTGCTGTGTTGTCATTAATAACCTCTATGTTATCAAGTAAACAAACCCCTTTCCTTAATAATGTGAAAAGAAATTCCCAAATACACCTCCAAATGCCTAATGCGTTCCGGAATACAGACCTGCAAAAATATTAAATCCAGTATCTTCTCAAACAAGTGAAGGCTAGTAAAGAGATCACTTGTGATCTCTTTGCACCCTCACTTGTAATATGATACAATATACCTGCCTACTATCAATAATTATGGGGCCAGCCCACTCAACAAAAAACGTTCATCAACGTGTTCAAACGTTTTCACAGGGTTTACAGGAGAACGTTTGCATAAAAACGTTAGTTAGCGTTTTTATTTAGTTCTTAATGTAAACGTTTCTATCTAGAATGTTATCTAACCTTTCTAGAAAGTTTAAAGAGAGACATTTGTTTCCACAACGCTGTTAAACATTTCTATATGGTTTGGAAAAAACATTGATTTCCACAATGTTATTGAACATTTTTCTATGGTTCAGATGGAAACGTTTTATCCAGAACGTTCAGGGCTGGGCAGGTGTCGCAATGTCGCAAAAAATATGCGACAGGGGTCTTGGAAAATGCGACAGGGACATCAGGGAAAGTCTGGGCTTTCTAAAACTGAAAGAATTTTGTAAATATTCCAATTAGAACCAACGTTAGGACTATTTCAATAGATTTCACCCACAGTGGAATATCCCCTTAAAACCCTTTAAGGGCCGCTGCTGCCTCTGGGCAGCATCTAAAATACCCTTGAAAAACCGCTGCTGCCATAGGGCAGCAAAATTGATACCCTATGGCATCAATACCACTAAATTACAGCTCCTGTTATTAAACAAAGAATAAGAGTTTTTGAATCAATCCAAAAATATTCAACATTAATACTACATCCCCTTGTCAAAAAGGTGTAAATTCTGTCTCCAATATGAGTTATTTCACTCCTTAGCCACTATCCCAGGGAGAACATACTTGCAAAGTTGCATATTCCCATGGTATTCCGCATTAGCAAGATGATCACTGTAGAGCGCCATGTTGGCTGGTTCCAGTGCACTTTCCTCTGCAAACTATAACAGCCAGCTCATTAGCTGAAGCTGGTTCCTGTCATGTCCAAAATATTGAGCTTTAGGGGTCAGAACCTTTTCAATAAGTTGTAGTGGAATAACACCTATGCCAGTTGTCCGGAATGGGGGAGTGGTTAGGACACTGGCCTATCAATGCAAGGGTCCTGATCTCAAACCCATGCCATGGCTGGTTGGTTAAATAACCAGTACATATATACTATTTTGACTAACCAAAAGCACATATATGTGCTTTTGGTTAGTCAAAATAGTATACAATTCTGTGGTAAATATCATTTACACACTATACAAGCATTTATAGTGCATCTAAAATGGTTTTGTATTGTTGCATAAACAGTAACGTATTTTTGGTTGGACTGACTAGGGAAAAAAACTTTGAAACGCTCAATTAACCATCTAGCCTTGGATTGGATTCGAAGTCAGGACCCTTGCATTGATAGGCCAGTGTCTAAACCACTGCCCCAATCCGGACAGCTGACATAAGTAATGTTTGGTAAGTACCTATTAAAAAAGTCTATGACCCCTATAAATTCCAATTTTAGACAAACCAGGAACCAGCTTCAGCTAAAGGTATCACAAGGCAGGATTACTGCAACTCGCTAATGCGGAATAGGGCCGGTGGTTAAGTCCCAAATGACATGTTTCAAGGCCAGCAGGGAAAGGGTTAAACCCCTCAGCATATCAGTTGATTGATTGATCATTATTGGCCAACAGTTCATGTAGTTACAAGCCTTTCACATTAGCCTTTAACATTTCACATACACCCATCTAGCAAAATGTGCCCAAATTCTTTGGAGCAATATGCTCAGAAACTATTATATATGCCAATCAAAAATAGAATTTTCTCAAATTTCTTGGAACATTGTCTCATGATCCCCTCAAAAATATACCAATCTCCAGACCTAATTACAAATTTCTCCTGGAACAATATGCCCCCAAAACACCACAAAATGCACCAATCTAAAGGTAGATTTTGAAAATGTTCCTGGAGCAATGTGAAAAATGATCAGAATACATCAAAGTTAACTAATACTAGTAGGTGACAATTTTAAATTTTTCTAGAAGAACATGCTCTCCAAACCATCATGTACACCATCTATGTAAAATTGCTCACCCAAATTTTGGGTGAGCAATATGCTCCCGAACCCCTCAGAATATATCATTCTAAAAATAGAAATCCAAAGTTTCCTGGGGCGATATGCCCCCAAAAATTCATCGAAAGCACCAATCCAAAAGTAGAATTTCAAAATTTTCCTAGAGCTATGTGCCACTAAATTCTCAGAATGCACCATTCTAAAGTTATTTTCCGGGAGCAATGCATGTGCCCAAAACAAAATGCACAAATCTAAAGGTAGAATTTAGAGAATTCCTATTAACAATGTGCCCTATACCCCTCAGAGCACACCAAACTTAAGACAGACATATTGATATTTTCCTTTATCTCACACCCAAAATTCACAAGGAGATATGGTTTGGCGGGGGGGGGGGTTCGCCACACACACACATCTAGTTGATGTGCGCCCATCTGAAATGCTTTGCTCCAAAGATGCTCCAGCATATCACAACATGCCCAGCCCTGACGTTATTAAACATTTCTACATGGTTTAGACAGAACCTTTTTTTAATCCAAAATGTTATCAAACAATGATATATGGTTTGACAAAAACGTTAGTATAAAAACGTTATATTGACGTTAATAAACGTTATTTCAACTCTATTATCTGCTACCAGGAGGCAGCACTATCTCTCTAATGGATCTATCTAGGTACAAACCACATTCTCCTTGTTAAAACATATCAGAGTTATCATTATACTAACTTGTTTCAATTTCTATAGCTTTAGTTTTTCATATGGAATTTGTATTGTAAAAAATTGCATCCTTCCGATGCATTAATATACTATATAGGCATGATATTGAAGTGAATACCCATTCCCTGGGAATAGGAGTTACATAAAGCCAACAGTTTCTTTATGATATGCATGTTGAAAGAGCAAGTTCTCTTAATCAAACAGACTCTCATTTATGTTGATGAGATATCTATAGAGGTGACAGTGCTTTACACTTATATAACCCATGCCGACCATCTCCACCACAGCTCAGTGTACGCCTGTGGTGCTATAGGTCTAGGAGAAAGTAGAGAATATGAACAAAATAATGAATTTAAATCTCCCTCAATAAAGGTATCAACATACTGTACGTATATGCCTACTGGTATGTCGAATTAACAGCTAGGATGGACACTTTTATGGTTAGGAAAAAACGTTATTTTTACGAAAAAAGATGCTATTTTGACCTCTAAAAAACGTTATTTATCCTAGGAATATAGTTACACTTACAAACGTTTTTTAAGTACATTAATTTACGTTATTTGGAGTCAACGTTTTTACGTAAATAAAAGGTTTTATTCAAACGTTTAAAAAAATCTTAGACAACGTTTATTCAGGGACAAAATAAAGTTTTTTTGTTGAGTGGGAGGTTAATGTATACTTGAGTATACCTGGGGCAATGAGGCCATCTAGTGTTAAACGATTTTGGGCACACATCACTTATTAAAGGGACTCGCTACTTGTCGCAGGATTACTGATGTTCTATTGACTTTTGCATATAACTCAGGATTATGTTAGTTTGATTTATTATCTAATAGAAAATAAAAAGAAATTGCCATGTCATGGTACTAACTTTCATGATACGGCCATTTGAGCAAAGGAGTACCTTAACTATAGAAATGAATAGGAAATCAGCATTTTCACATTATCTGTCACGGATAATCCCCTAGCTTCTTCTATTGATATTGCAACCAAACCTTGGGAATGTATAATGGACATCTATACAAACATTTTAGGACCAATAAAACAGGGGGTCACGGATACAATGAGAAAGGTATGAATTTTGGAAAAATATTTCTTTTGCCTTAACTATAGGATCCTAAGGGTGTCCTAGCAGTGAATTTATGTGAACAAGGGAGGTATACTGTCAAAATAGCAAATACAAATAGTTGATTTAGGGAAAGTGGTCTATGTAGGAATATGAATACAGCTGAAAGAATACTTTTCATGAGATCGATTTTTGCCGCCAGGTGGCTTCTGTGTAGGAACCAGCAATTCCCCTTAAGTGCTTATCAAGCCCTGCATATTCTCTGTATGTCTTAGTAAGCGTCTAATAATGCCTCTTGAGCTGGGCTGTGCCCACTGGGATATCCACTTCCACCCACCAGCCAAGCATGTAGACTCGGGCTCCAGTTCCATTTCTGGCCACAATGGCTATAAAAGGGTCAAAAGGGACTGGGGAAACTGCTATATTTAGATCGTGACATCTTGCCAGGCAGTACACATGGATTGGTGTACAGGATTTGATTGATCAACTCCGTAAGACATGTTTGTCAAACTACTTCTTTTTATATGAGTTTGCCAAGACTCTACTATCATAGGGTGTTATGTAGTAAGGCAGGGCAGTATGTAGTGAGGGAGGGTGGTGTGTAGTGACGGAGTGTGGCAGTGTCCCTGACGATGAGATAAATCAATCAAGAACAAAGTACAGATGTATCTGTTAGATTTTGTTTTTTGTTTCACTTCTTTTGCATGATACTTGTGTCGTGAGGGAGGGTGGTGTGTAGAGAGGGAGGGTGGTGTGTAGTGAGGAGGGTGGTGTGTAGAGAGGGAGGGTGGTGTGTAGTGAGGGAGAGTGGTGTCTGGTGAGGGAGGGTGTTGTGTAGTGAGGGAGGGTGGTGTGTAGAGAGGGAGGGTGGTGTGTAGTGAGGAGGGTGGTGTGTAGAGAGGGAGGGTGGTGTGTAGTGAGGAGGGTGGTGTGTAGTGAGGGAGGGTGGTGTGTAGTGAGGGAGGGTGGTGTGTCGTGAGGGAGGGTGGTGTGTCGTGAGGGAGGGTGGTGTGTAGTGAGGGAGGGTGGTGTGTAGTGAGGGAGGGTGGTGTGTAGTGAGGGAGGGTGGTGTGTCGTGAGGGAGGGTGGTGTGTCGTGAGGGAGGGTGGTGTGTCGTGAGGGAGGGTGGTGTGTAGTGAGGGAGGGTGGTGTGTGGTGAGGGAGGGTGGTGTGTGGTGAGGGAGGGTGGTGTGTAGTGAGGGAGGGTGGTGTGTAGTGAGGGAGGGTGGTGTGTAGTGAGGGAGGGTGGTGTGTGGTGAGGGAGGGTGGTGTGTAGTGAGGGAGGGTGGTGTGTAGTGAGGGAGGGTGGTGTGTCGTGAGGAAGGGTGGTGTGTAGTGAGGGAGGGTGGTGTGTAGTGAGGGAGAGTGGTGTGTAGTGAGGGAGGGTGGTGTGTAGTGAGGGAGGGTGGTGTGTAGTGAGGGAGGGTGGTGTGTCGTGAGGGAGGGTGGTGTGTCGTGAGGGAGGGTGGTGTGTAGTGAGGGAGGGTGGTGTGTCGTGAGGGAGGGTGGTGTGTCGTGAGGGAGGGTGGTGTGTCGTGAGGGAGGGTGGTGTGTCGTGAGGGAGGGTGGTGTGTAGTGAGGGAGGTGGTGTGTAGTGAGGGAGGGTGGTGTGTAGTGAGGGAGGGTGGTGTGTAGTGAGGGAGGGTGGTGTGTCGTGAGGGAGGGTGGTGTGTCGTGAGGGAGGGTGGTGTGTCGTGAGGGAGGGTGGTGTGTCGTGAGGGAGGGTGGTGTGTAGTGAGGGAGGGTGGTGTGTAGTGAGGAGGGTGGTGTGTAGTGAGGGAGGGTGGTGTGTCGTGAGGGAGGGTGGTGTGTCATGAGGGAGGGTGGTGTGTAGTGAGGGAGGGCGGTGTGTAGTGAGGAGGGTGGTGTGTAGTGAGGGGGGGTGGTGTGTAGTGAGGGAGGGTGGTGTGTAGTGAGGGAGGGTGGTGTGTAGTGAGGGAGGGTGGTGTGTCGTGAGGGAGGGTGGTGTGTCGTGAGGAAGGGTGGTGTGTAGTGAGGAGGGTGGTGTGTAGTGAGGGAGGGTGGTGTGTAGTGAGGGAGGGTGGTGTGTAGTGAGGGAGGGTGGTGTGTAGTGAGGGAGGGTGGTGTGTCGTGAGGGAGGGTGGTGTGTCGTGAGGGAGGGTGGTGTGTCGTGAGGAGGGTGGTGTGTAGTGAGGGGGGGTGGTGTGTAGTGAGGGAGGGTGGTGTGTAGTGAGGGGGGGTGGTGTGTGGTGAGGGAGGGTGGTGTGTCGTGAGGGAGGGTGGTGTGTAGTGAGGGAGGGTGGTGTGTAGTGCGGAAGGGTGGCACGTAGTGAGGGAGGGTGGCAGCGTCCCTAATGATGAGATAATGCTGTGAAAGTTTAAAAATCGAACGTGTGACTGCATCACAAATGACTCAGGTTCGGGGGGAAATGTAGTATCATCATATAGGAGTATACATATAATAATATTGTTCATCCCCAAATCCCAAGCTAATGTCCCAACCCCATGTCCCAACCCCCGAGTCTCACCGCCGAGTCCCACCCCCGAGTCTCACCCCCGAGTCCCAACCCCGAGTCCCAACCCCGAGTCCCAACCCCGAGTCCCAACCCCGAGTCCCAACCCCGAGTCCCAACCCCGAGTCCCAACCCCGAGTCCCAACCCGAGTCCCAACCCCTAGTCCCACCCCCGAGTTCCACCCCTGAGTCCCACCCCCGAGTCCCACCCCCGAGTCCCAACCCCGAGTCCCTTCCCCTTCCCCTTCCCCCGTTAACTAGACTCAGGGTCAGGTAGAGGTGTGAAGGGAAATGTATCATTTATCATAGTAAGAAAGAGAAAGGGTGCACTCTTGTATTAATGGGATTCTTAAAGATGTGACCTTTGACCTTGATTTTGACCTTTTTCCGACCTAGATATCATCCTACACATAACAGAAATGAATTCAGCACCTTTGGTTTACCCATGTCCACTATCCATATCCATCCATTGCTCCCCCTATTATATCCTGGCTGGACTGTTTCGGATAGCATACCCAAATTGTGCGTCACAAGTCAGGAACTCACAACTACCTATAGGCCTGCACCACACAACCTATAGGTCGCATGACGCAGGTGCCCTAAGAAAGCCACACCGAGTGAGGCAAGCCGCGCAAAAAAAGGGTATACTCAAAAAAAATGTGGACATTGACTTTTTTTGGGGGGGGGTACTTAGGCCCAAATTCAAATTTTCATGTTCCCCCATCTTGGCTATCTATGTCTTTTGTCCTCTCACGTCTATGTCAGACACACACTGAATAAAAAGCTCCCATGTCCATATTGTAAGTAACAGCGAATAGTGCTTAGTAGGGTCTGAGCTATATGGTACTACAGGGTTGTCTGTTTTTGTTCTCAAAATATTTGTCATGTATTGAACAACACTGGACAGGAACATATATATTAAATTACCATTAAATTACCATACCGGTATCTAACATACTGCAGCGTATGTTGGGCCTAGTATATGATATAGGATGGCATCTGCTTTGGGAAATAGTGTAGTACCTCCCTGTGTTAAATTACCATTGGCTCCAGTCAAAGCTTGCTGAAAAAAAGTGTCTCACCCCAGGTTGGTCGGCTGCCGAGATCTGTCCCATTGACTTAGCACTGAGCTGTTCAATATGTAATCGTTCAATGTCAAGGGTTATCTACAGGCTCCCATAGGGCTCTATGCTGAAGCAAATTACCACCATTTTAGACACAAAATTAAAATCATGCTTTTCAGGGGGAAGCGTTTGAAAATGGATTAAAGCGCGATTACATAGGAAGGACAACATTGTACCGCATCTAATGACACAAAATTGAGAGAAAAAGCTCCAATTTTGAAGGAATGACAGCTGTTTTAAATTTTAGGCTGAGAGACCCCCTGCTACCCGTCGCACAAGACTCAGAGTAAACCTGAGTCAATGAATTCAAGAACCAAGTACAGATGTATCTGTTAGATTTTGTTTATTTTCTTCTGTATGATACTTACAACTTACACTGTTATATACACTATTCCACATCAGACACTTCTGGCACTATGCGTCTGTGTCCTTCCTTGTAAGTCTGGAGTCTCTGCTGAACTACCTGATCAGATAGTTACATATACACACTGCTGTGTCCCATCAAACTCATCTTTCTGCCTGCTGTCTCATTTACCAATAACCCATCCTATCATCAGCCATTTATACTGTTATTTAGCTTATAGAGGATGACATAATGCTAAAGGGTTTAACATGCTCATTTGTCGGCACAAGGCACAAAGGCAGTGCGAGCACGTAACTCCTCAGTGATGAATTAGTGCATCATGCCATCTCCCCGAGAGTGTATGATTCCCATAGGGTTGGAACGATACATGAACACAGCACAAGCGAGTTACTTGCCAGTGCTGCATTTGTGCATCATGCTGACAAATGGCGCTGTGCAATAAAGCACTATTCTGATTAACTCTCTGGTAGTAACCTGATCAGAAATCAATATGACTTCAGGTACATGATTAGTTCTAAGTGTTATGTGACATGAACTACCCTAATACTAAAACCGGTGTGGATTGAGACTAGATTTTCTTTAACTGAAGAGCGTTGATATGAAAAAAGTAAGTGTCATCTTGATATTCGCACCGCATCCCCGGACCGCATCCCTCCCTTCGGTTTCCTAGTGGCAAGTAGGACAGTGAGCACTGCAGGTGAGCAACTTAATATACACAGCTTGTTCACTAAATTAACCTCATTAATCAACTCATAGTTATCAAATGCAAGAATCAACTGAAATGATAATGACCATGAAACTAGGTGATTTACAAGCATAATCATCCAATGTGAATGTGAGCATGGTAAGACAATAATACTCATTGTCATTTGTCTCGTGCCGTACGGTCTGCGAAATATATTTTTACTACTGTACAAATTAAAACTAACGCAGTATGACATAAAACCTTATTTCTGCAGTTTTGACTGTAAGGTTTCTTACATTGTAAACCAATTTTACAAACAGGAGAACCTGCAGAATACTAGCTGGTAGCTGGGTCATCTGTAACCACTAAAAATGAACATATATCAGGGCTGTGAAATGCAGAAAACCATAGACCCCAAAGAGCATTATACGTTCGTCTGCAGAGCGTTAAAATCAAAACATTTCAGTCAAGAAAGCTTACAGCTAAGTTTAGAACTGCATGATATCCCCCTATTTTAAAAAAGACATAAAAATTATTAGAATTTTTAGAGTAAACCCCTTAGAAATGGCTGTATTCTTCTCAATGGACCATAGGGATTGTGCTCTGGGAAACAGAAATCTGCAGATCCACAATAATTTCACAGCCCTAATAATGCATTACACTGATGACAAATCTTTGACACGTCGAATTGCCCTGCAGGATCTAAAACTTATACATACATCATATAGCCTACATCATGGAATGTGTGTCACGGTAAAACCCTTTAATGGCATAATGCACAAACGCAGCGCTTAAGGATATCTCACCGACCCTTCGGGGTTGATACACTACCGAAGGATCGGCATGATGCACCAACACACTGCGTTGGTGTATCATGATTACATATGAGCATGAAGCTTTGCAGTACCATACCCTAAAAGGATTAACCTCGTGCCATATAGCAGCCAAACAAATATTTGGCTAGTTATCACAGTAAAGTGTCAGTTAAAAACACTTTCTCCAATCAATCTCCAACTTTCACAGCCCAACACTTGTTCCGTCTATCCTATTTACAGCTATACACTAGGGCTTAGAAATATGGGTTGCTTGCTACAGTACATGAACTAAACTATTAACATTTGTATACACAGCATCTGGGACTCAAAGAGGCAAGAACACAAATGTCACTACAAAGGCACCTGCTAACTGAGGCACCTTGGACAACACATGGAAATGACATGGCTATGTATTGTGCATCATATGATACCATTCACTCTCCAGTATACACTACAACCACAGACATGAACAAGTACAACAAATCGATGCTCGAAGTCACCAATCAACCATGCATACACACAACTAAGTTTGTACTTTTTACACAAAGAGATGATGTGTGGTGTTGGTCATTGAAGCCATTGGCCCCCTCATGAAGTCTCATACATACTTGACTAAACTGGAGATGAAGAAAGTTGTGTGGTGCTTGATAAATGATGTCATTTTTCTGTAATTTGAGTGCTAGTCATACTGAAATACTTTAACCCTTCAAGAACAGCATGGTGCTTCAATGCTTTGTGTTCAATATTGCCTGACTTATTCACTGATGCAGTGCCAGCGAATAGCTTGCCAGTGCTGCATTTGTGCATCATGTAAACAAAGGGGCATAGTTCACTGAAGCACAATGCTGGCCTTAAAGGGTTAAGCTATGTAGCATAATTGAGAAATGTGAAGAAATCTTGAACTTACATAACTCCCATGGTCATGTGCTCTAAGCTTGTGTTTTGACCTTATTGAAATAGTATTCTCCTAAAATACATAATTATGCACTTTGTGTGTGAGAGGATGTATCACTGTAACAAATATTTAATAAGGTTTACTGAGGTTTCGATTTAGAATATCAAATAGGATGACAGGTTTTGATATCTATCTATCTATATATATGTAGCTTGGCATTGTGCAATGATAACATAATTTACAATAGAGAAACAAGGGAGGCTAGGTGAACAAAGAGCTATGCGGTCTGGACGGAACGTACATGACATTCACACCCAAGAAGGCCCGCCTGACTAAGTGTATCACAATCTCCGTCGCTACCGATCATGGTGATAAAATGTTAAACAAAACATTGTTCTTTCGTTCTGAAATCCTTAACAACATACATTTCTCACAGATAGTGAAAGACATTGCTTGCATCTAGCACCAAGTCCATGGAAATGGATGACATCTCCACCACAGACCTTCCTATGCCTTACTGCTTATCAAAAACCTCCAAACATGTTAAAACTCATGTAATCTGGAGAAATGCTATTACAGTCTCTAGTATATCAGACCATGTGGAGTTGTTCATTACATTGTGTTTTGACTGCTCAATTATGTGCTATACCAGCAATTGACCTATATCTGGAAAAGATCACTCTTTATATTTATTAATGCATTAGACTTGCCTGGACCTTTCTTGCTACAAGGCACATCATTTACACAATGATAACTTAAGAACTGTAGTGTGAATGTTTAAAATGGCAACCTTTTCTGGATATACCAGGTGCATGTTGGTCACATAACCCAGTGAAGAGGTATAAATAGTTTAAATCCTTAATTCTTATGTATTCAAAATTATTATCACACCTGTTGCAGTGAAGCATATTTGATGAAAGCACCTCTTAACTCAAATTTAATATTGCCATCAAAAGATAGAAACACATTAAACACTCATCCCATTACCAAACCCCTTTTTTTTGCCACTACTTCTGCCAAACTTTTCTAATTATAAGTTTTATTTCAATATGTCTGAGGAAAATTGTCTTTTTATGTACTATGTCTGACAAATCCAGAATGATTAGCACTTCTATACAAGTATGTTTAGAGTTATTACTGTATGATATTGTGTAACGATTGGCAGTATACAAATTACTTTAAGCACTTTGGCCACTGGCTAAGATTTAACATGGATTTAGAACCCTGACATTGACACTGGCGTCACACCTGCACTCTCTCTTATCACTAGTTGTATGTAACTCAGGCTTAAATGTAATGCTCTATACTGAGAAAACATATCTTAATTGTTTCATCACTACTAAATCACACACATTGATATTGTTTGTATTGATATAATCAATAGGACTATTTTTCTCATATCACATGTGTGACCTCTCACTTGTGTTCTGTAATACCTCCTGGTTCACTGACCAGCACATCTATCACTCTTTATATTCTTTCATTAGTCAACACTTGCATTGTTGTTATGGTTATTGTACTGTTGCTAGGCAACCTTTTTCTACAATGAGTCTGTACAACTATATTACATTCATCCTGATTCCTCCCCCATCTCATCATATCACTGAGGATCACTCATCTTTGATATGCAAACTACTGCCATTGGCAGACACGTTTAAAGTGTTTTGCCGATCTCGTCGGAAGAACGTCTCAAAGCGGTTATAGATCTCAGTCCGTATTGTTGCAGTGAACTTTTTCACAAGACATAGTGCTGTGGCAACCGCAAAGACAAGGTTGTAGAAGAGGATAATGTAAAAGTTTCCGAGCCACTCCATGCTCCCGAAGTTTCCTATTAGGTCGAAGTTTGTTATACCTGTCGAAGAAAGGCAAAACACCACAATTAATTTTAATTGCATTTGACAGTAATCCCCATAGTTTACACATTCCATTGTCGACCTAATCAGGGTAAAGTGGCTTAAGATTTAAAGATGGATTTTTAGCATTATTTTATTAGTTGTTACTGCAATATCTTTTCTCAGAAGATAGGACTTTTGGACATTTCTACCATTTTTTAAGATAACTCATTATATAAATATAATAAGTTAGTCAGATAAATTTCTACCAATAAATTTGTCAGAAAGAGGTGTGTGAGCTGATATAGTATGTGTGTTTGAGATGTTGAATCAAGGACTTACCTAGTGTGCGTGATAAGACAGGCAGGGCACTGCTCATAATGAGGATAACGGCACCTATGCCGATGATTGTCGTCATTGGAGTGTCATGAAGCACAGGCATGAGCCGGTGGAAGAAGGGTAGAGAGAAGAAGCCGACGACAGACGCAGACATAAGGTAACTGGGCGATGGTTAAGGACTAGACACTTTAAAGTTTTCATAAACATCTCATGCATTATATGTCACATCTTGGAAGGATATGATTTGTAATTTTTTTCTTAATTCTTTATTTTTCAATGTTACTGTAGACAACTACAACAGTGAGTCAGTTGTACTACTTGTTAAAACGATCCACACTTAAATATTACAACCGTGTCTATTTGTAAAACACATAATTAATTCTTTATTTTTCAATGTTACTTTAGACAACTACAACAGTGAGTCAGCTGTATTACTTGTTAAAACGATCCGCACTAAAAATGTTACAACCGTGTCTATTTGTAAAACACATAATTATGACATGGATATGATCAACTCAAGAGGTAACAAGTTGAAAAAACCCACTTTGTACCAATATCTGTAATATATGTCACTCAGAGTAACCATGTAAAAAGGATACAATATAAGTATCACTTCGACTACTGCCCCGATTGGTCCTAGAGTGGAGAGGGATGAGATCCCTAGTACAATCTCCTGCAATACAATAAACAGTTTTATTGGTTTCTGTAAATTTGACTTGAGCTATATTGAATTAGGAATTATCAATAATCAAGACCCTTTCTTTTGAATGGCATGTGGATCATGAAATTCAGTTACAGGACCAATTGTTGAAAATCAATGCATTTTATTTGCCTAAAAATGGGCACCATTGTTAAAAGTTTGCCCATCTGAATTCAATATCATAGTCTCTCTTTTCTTCTCTACGTCTACATACTGCTCAGACAAGCCATGAAGAAATTTTCTTTTATCAAGGATGGTAGAAATAATGGTTTTCTTACCTTTGCGCCTTTTGGCAGAGCTTTCAGCCCTATCAACAGTCCAATGCTGTTCTGTATGACCATTAGTACACAGATGGTCTGAAATGTGACACATTTCACCATTAATATCAACTTCACACAAAGTTCTATACATGTACAATGTACTATGTAACTGACATCAGAAGAGAAGCACTGCCAGAAGCTGATACTTCGCAACCTTTATGTCCAAATTTGTTAATAAACTGAAGTTGTGGGTAGTGTATTTAACTACCGGTAGGCACTTTTTTAGTGTCAGTGTACAAAATAAGGAGTTAAAAGTACAGTGGTCTGGCTGACTAAAATACACCTTGTATACTATATTTGTATCGTGTCATGAAGGAAACTGCAGTTTAATGTTGGTATTCAAACCGCAATGGGTTGACCAGTCTTGACTTTGCTTTCAAGCGCATCCCTTTGGAAATAAATTAGCACTCACCGTTAAAGCTAAAAGTAGTAGCATTACCACTGGGTAGCCAAGGTTTCTTCTTAAAGAAGATACTTGACGTCTTTTTTCTGAAATAGAAATTATCTTAATTATTTTTTTATCAAAAGTGACATGCAAGAGTGTTCAAATCAATCACTACATGTATATCATATGAAAGGTTATGCCATTTACAAATCATTTCCATAAGCCAAGAAACTTCAAAATGTCAATTTCATGCTGAACTCACCAAGCGCTTGCCTATCGTGTTGAACCTCCCCCAGCTTGTCACGTAACTCCCGTAAACTACTGTGTCCATTGGACAGTAGTGTGCGCCCGTTGGCATGGTGAATACGTCGCCGTAACGTCTCCTCTTCAAAACGCACCGTATTTAGCTCTTCATCTAAATCACGAAGAAACTAAGGAAAAGAAAGAGATTAGACAAGAATAACATTGCATGGTCGATTAAAAAGGGTGTTTGTTGCCTTGTGCCTTAGCATAATGATTGATGAATACTGCAATTGTCGTAGTTGGTGGATAAAGGCGCGACTGCCAATGTTGCTCTCTGGTTGGAACAGGGGTCTTTTGTTTAAATATATTTATGAAATATTTAAAGAAAATTCCCAAAACCCTAGTACATGTGTATAACGGTTAACCTGCAACTATACTGTGGGTCAATCTAATAACCCGCTGTGGCTATTTGTTTTTTTGCACATTACCTGCCGGTTATACGCGAAAGTTTATGGTAGGTCAGCAATCTGGCCTTGCAGAATTTGTCTTAGTCAAGTTCAACCACACCCCCACCTTACTTGAATCCCCTCATCAATAGGTAATGAGTAGACAACCCCACAATGACTACTCACCTTTGGCTTGACGACTAATTCCCCCATCACAGTAAACAGGCGCCCGAAACCCACAGGGGTGCAGACTGAAAGGATCAACAGTGTGTAGGTTAACACAGGTGCTATCATTTACTTATCACAGTAAAATACTTGATTTTCATTAACTGAACTGAATTTTAATTATTGATGTACAATAAATGTTTCCACTTTTATGAATGGGAAACATTCATGCCCTCAGGTCGACTTTTCACGGGTTGTGTTTATATAAAATTCTCCCAGTAATGTTCCCCATGGCCTGGGATAGGGTATCTGGTAGATGACTTGATAGCTTAGACTGACTCAGGTGATCATTGGGTTTTACGATGAAAAATAGCGACACTTACTGAGTAGCATGACGACCCCCAGCAGAGATATACAGGAGTAGATATATGGCAAGTGGTGGCTCCACACGTCTGTAAAGGAAATGCAAAGAGGTCAATAGGTGTACTTTAGGACCACATTGTAAAAATATGCTCAAATACGTATATGTAAACTATATTACAGTTTTATATATCATAACTAATTTTGTGTATGATGTACTATAGTATGTTTACATTCAGTATTGGCTCTTTTGCAATTGACAGAATGGACCATGCATGCAAACAGACCCAAAAGCACTTGTATTTTGATATTATGGAACCTTGCCAACTCCACAGAACTTGTTAGAATATATAACTTTATAACTAATCATCTTAGCTCTAGGAAGGTTATCAAACGGGAGGAGTTAAAGGGTTGCCAACCATATATTAACCATGATGAAATGCAACATGGAACTTCCTAGTAGTCTGATTAGGGGGACTAGGTAGGCACTAGCACTCTGCTATATGAACCCTTTTCACCGGGACAAAAATAGCACCCTCTAAACAAGGCTAGAACCAGGGCATTTTTGATTAGGGCCCTCTGAACCAGTTCATAACAGCCTTAGTAAATTGTATGTTATTCTTGATATCACTAGTGGAAATCCCCTGGAGGCCCATGCTGAAAATGTTCTTGGGGGTGTGGGCTAGTAATTATTCAGATGCTGCCCACTGTAAGCACCAACTTGGTCAAACAAACCGAGGAATGGGATATGTGAAACTGGGAGTAACTTGAACTTAAGTCTATACGTTGTCATTGTTGAGACTGCTTACTGGAAATGAGCCCGAGAGGCTGCACCTTACCAAAGAAGACCTGCCGACTCGACGCGTCGGCGTCAAAGATGGCCGAGAACACCCAGGCCAAGCCACACACGGTGACGGTTATAAGGAACAGGACAACCGCCGTCTCATACACGCGCGGCATGATGCCCTGGAACACAAAGAGCGGAAATACATGCACAACAACATTTAGGAAGTTTCGTTTTATAAATATGTACACACCCTAAAAACTGTTTTAAAATGTCTCAAAAATCCTTCTAGCAGGGATGTCAAGTTAACCCACGCCAATCGTATTTGTTACTATTGTTGGACCCCAAAATCGTAACCATCGTAACAAAAATCGTAAAAATATTATGTCCTTTAGAATGCTTTTACACATAGGTTTGTGCTTTAGGATTCATTATCAGACCAGGATCTAGGTGTATGAATTGTTTTCATGGTTTACTTTAATCAGGATTAGCATTAATTCCAATACATAATCTGCATCTCGCGCAAAACTAGTACATTGAGTGATTGACTTTGGTTCTGGTTCTTGTATAACCCATAGGTTAGTTCATGGAAGTTTACGGCAGATGCCATAGAGTTCACTGCTTCAAGCTTACCTTTTTAGAGCCTGGGAATCCCTCGGACTCGGTGAAGAGGTAGGCAAAGGGCATGAGGATGAAGAGGCACAGGTTGGAAGCCAGGAAGATGAGGCTCCATAACCCTGAAATCAACAGTGAAAATTTAGTATGATAATTTTATTGAACATATTTTGGAGTATTTAGACTGCAATATGCTTCTATTAAGTGCCTGCTAAGGCTTTTGCGCAGGATTTTCATGTTTTTCTATGACCAATATAACTTTTAATGGGTTTAGTGTAATTTAGGTATATTTGCTGACATAGGCATACCTTTACTCCTTGAACATGTCAGGCTACATTCCCACAGACACATCTAGTTATATCTACTAGGTTAGAGAACAGAATAGCCCAGTCTACAGGGGCACTGATCCACACACACACATACTATGTTAACGCCTGGTTACACACATCAGAGGCATAGGCAGTGCATGTGAGATATGGTGTAGGAGGGTACAGGGGGGGTATTCTACAGCTGGCATGTTCATAGCATGACCCCTTTATCATAGAGATCACTACAGGTGTATGAGTGCACAGTGTACATGGAATGGGTTACAACCCTGATTATCACATGTTCTTCTTCTATAGTTTTTATATTCGTAGGTTCTTCAGTTTTGACATTTCTATCGCTCTCCCATTACTGGTAATTTCATCTTTTTATATGCTTCTGTACACATTAAGCATTATCTTTAACTAGCTACTGTATATGAGATTAGACGTGACTTACTTAAATAGTATGGGAGAGGTGTTACAATGTGTGAGAGTGGAGTTGACCTAGGTAAAGTCTGACCTATTTACTGTCTTTGAGACAACAGTTGAGGGAGTATGTCTTGGGGTACATATTTGACCTACTTTTTTTTCAAACATTTATCTAGATTTCTGAGTTACTATTTATTTCCCAGTACATCAAGATATTGATCGCACTTGTGCTAAGGGTGCACTCCCGTATAAGTATATCAATATCCCGTGTATAAACAAAACATATTTGTCATGTTAAATAAAATAACTCAGTTAAAGAAAGGTCCCCCTCCTCCCACACAAATTAGGTGTGTGGAGGATCTTGGGGGACCCTTTCCTTCGCAGGAAGGTAACATCCATTAAAGGGGTATTCTTACCACATTGTAGACTAGAACAGTACTAGAATCATGACTGGGATACGCTTGGTGATTTTGCCAGTCCTGTTTAGACCATGACCATTGATATTCACATAGGAATATTTATAAACTTGAGAATAACTTTCATATACACAATAGGTTTGTTATTTATATATATTTTATATATAGAATAACTGGTACCTCTCAATCCAACCATGTATTTCTGTCATTCTTAAAGTTAGCATGTGTGGGTACTTACACTACTAATAATGTGTGAGCGTGGAGTTGACCTAATTACAATGTGTTAGAGTGGAGCAGCTCTACTTACCGTGTATGAGGGAGGAGTTGACCCACTTGAGGTAGTATGTCTTGGGGTACATTGTGAGCAGCTCATTGGCAAAAATGGAGATGGGGAGGAGGAGCACGGCCCCGCCGGACACGGCCAGCGTGAACGTGCAGATCCACAACCTGGCAACAAATACATGTCTGTTAACTAACTTCAGCAGTGGCACATCTATTTTTCTTGTATATTAAGGGCACAATTGGCATACAAGTGGATTCAAAACATTAAAATATAGGAGTGAAGGCGCTAATTAAATATTCACCACTCTTACATTTGATTCATCACCGGGTAATGGGGAAATCCTTTTCTTGCTTAGATGAGTTTTTTTCTTTCTCTTTTCTTTTTTCCCTTGCAAGACAGGTGTACATTCTTAGCGCTGTCAAAAAATATCCTATATGATTCGAGTATTGGGGAAATCCTTTTATGATTTAATAGGTTAGTATTGCAGTACTCACGAAACTCGGTAGACGAAAGCGTCATCTGTGTCCACTGTAATACAAGACAATTACATTTTTTTAAGTTACTTTCTTTGAATTGATATATTAACCTGTATTTCATCAAGGACCAAACACGTCAAATATATGGTTGGGGTAAAAATCGAACGTGTGACTGCATCACAAATGACTCAGGTTCGGGGGGAAATGTAGTTTCATCATATAGGAGTATACATATAATAATATTGTTCATCCCCAAATCCCAAGCTAATGTCCCAACCCCATGTCCCGACCCCCGAGTCTCACCCCCGAGTCCCACCCCCGAGTCCCAACCCCGAGTCCCTCCCCCGAGTCCCAACCCCGAGTCCCAACCCCGAGTCCCAACCCCTAGTCCCACCCCGAGTTCCACCCCTGAGTCCCAACCCCGAGTCCCACCCCCGAGTCTCACCCCCGAGTCCCAACCCCGAGTCCCTTCCCCTTCCCCTTCCCCCGTTAACTAGACTCAGGGTCAGGTAGAGGTGTGAAGGGAAATGTATCATTTATCATACATGTAGTAAGAAAGAGAAAGGGTGCACTCTTGTATTAATGGGATTCTTAAAGATGTGACCTTTGACCTTGATTTTGACCTTTTTCCGACCTAGATATCATCCTACACATAACAGAAATGAATTCAGCACCTTTGGTTTACCCTAGTCCACTATCCATATCCATCCATTGCTCCCCCTATTATATCCTGGCTGGACTGTTTCGGATAGCATACCCAAATTGTGCGTCACAAGTCAGGAACTCACAACTACCTATAGGCCTGCACCACACAACCTATAGGTCGCATGACGCAGGTGCCCTAAGAAAGCCACACCGAGTGAGGCAAGCCGCGCAAAAGAAGGGTATACTCAAAAAAATGTGGACATTGACTTTCTCTTGGGGGGGTACTTAGGCCCAAATTCAAATTTTCATGTTCCCCGATCTTGGCTATCTATGTCTTTTGTCCTCTCACGTCTATGTCAGACACACACTGAATAAAAAGCTCCCATGTCCATATTGTAAGTAACAGCGAATAGTGCTTAGTAGGGTCTGAGCTATATCCTACTACAGGGTTGTCTGTTTTTGTTCTCAAAATATTTGTCATGTATTGAACAACACTGGACAGCAACATATATATCAAATTACCATTAAATTACCATACCGGTATCTAACATACTGCAGCGTATGTTGGGCCTAGTATATGATATAGGATGGCATCTCCTTTGGGAAGTAGTGTAGTACTTCCCTGTGTTAAATTACCATTGGATCCAGTCAAAGCTTGCTGAAAAAAAGTGTCTCACCCCGGTTTGGTCGGCTGCCGAGATCTGTCCCATTGACTTAGCACTGAGCCCGTTCAATATGTAACTGTTAAATGTCAAGGGTTATCTACAGGCTCCCATAGGGCTCTATGCTGAAGCAAATTACCACCATTTTAGACACAAAATTAAAATCATGCTTTTCAGGGGGAAGCGTTTGAAAATGGATTAAAGCGCGATTACATAGGAAGGACAACATTGTACCGCATCTAATGACACAAAATTGAGAGAAAAAGCTCCAATTTTGAAGGAATGACAGCTGTTTTAAATTTTAGGCTGAGAGACCCCCTGCTACCCGTCGCACAAGAGTAAACCTGAGTCAATAAGGATATCTTACAAACAGAATAATTTTAAGAAGGTTTTCCGAAGTCCTTCTGGTATACGTCTTAAGTAGTAATTGCTGTATTGAATCAAATATAGCTTTATAAAAAGATAAAGACCTCCAGGAAGTTCATATGATCATTTGAGGGACAAGGAACCCAAAGTTTTGATTAGTTTTACAGTCAGATGGCTCTAAAAAGGAAAAGGTGTACATTGAAAGAAAGAGTTTGTATAAGCTCCATTCAGCACTGGGTTAGGATGTAAATCATGCAATGAAAATGGTTAATTCCTTATGAATAGTGTTTTTGAGTTCATGCGTTTTGAAATATTTTGAAGAAACAGCCGTTGATTAAATATGGAATTCTCATCCATAAAACTAAGAAATCCTTACAATGTGAAAGCTGAATTTCTGCATTATTAATCAAATAAGTTTTCACTAAAATGTATTAGTTATAGTGCAGTCCTGAATAGCCAGAAGTGTGTGTCATGGTAAGAATTAAAGATATTAAAACACACATGAGCATATTGTGAATTATAAAGATCAGTATGACATGCAGCTTTGTAACTCTATGTTGGTTAAAATACACACATCACACATGACAATAGAGATGAGTCAGTCAGCCACTGCCGATAAGTAACAATTGAACCCACGCCCGGGACCACAGCCAGAGTCTGCCACCAGTCGTTTCTGGATAAATCATCTGTCGGTAAATTAAGTTCTATACCAACCTGTGCCATCAAACAAAGGAATAATTCTACACCATTGTTTATGATGTGGGCTACCTGTTCCCTTATAAGATTATTTTTGTTAGGAAATTACTATGGACCCACATATCCTTCACTCATACCGAATTTAACACTTTCACCTCCTGTATTCAGAGATGCCACTTCCTGGTTAACAAATGGAGTAGTGGGGAAATTTATATAGGGATTAAATAAATGTAAAACGGAAATCCCAGGTAAATTTTAATGAAAGTAGGAAAAATGGCATCTCTGAAATAAAAGTCATTGGTTTAAAAATGGCCTCCCTAGAAGGATATTGCTTTTAAAAAAAAGTTCTCACCATAGTGTACTTGTTCATAATTCTGAAATATAACTGTAGGGGAGGCGGGTAAGACGACAAGCTCCTACAAAGTTCTATGTTCATGCTACAGTAGTGTATATAGGCTGACAGACAGTGTAGGCCTACCATACTTTGAATTTTTACCGATATATTACTTCATGACTCTATTTCCATGAGTGCGGCAAAAGCTAAAATTATAATATGCACCGTCAAAACCTGGCATACCTCCATGACTATTAGTTGAGCAGGGGTGTGGTGCAATACAATACAAAACCGTGGTTCAGTGGGATGCCATAAGGATACCATACACATGGAAATAGTTCACTGCTATTGAGTCTGCCACAACAGCCCACAGGTGATGCTGCCGATGGAGTTTCCAAAAGATTAACCCCAAAAATAGTACCTATCATTTAGCCATATTGAAAGGTTATACAGAAAAGTGTTTTTCTTTTTCTTTTCCTACCACCCTGGTAAAAACTATATTTTAGCATGAACATAGATTCATCTAAGGGAATCATTAAACAAAGGTGTTTGGAGCAGTGTAAGCCAGAGGTTGGACAACAGTATAATACTGAAAACTGCACAAAAACAAAAAGCAAGACATTGGGAATTGAAACAATTCACATGCATAAAACAGTGGTATTTTGTAGCAAACTAGAAATGAGAAAATACACTTTAATGAATTTCAGTATGTTTCAAATCAGAATGAAATAGCTCTAAAAGTCCCGAAACGTTGCATTTATAAAGATCAATTGTACACAGAAAAATCATGCCTCTTCAATAAAATCTCAAACTGACTCTACTTGTTTGGTTTTGTGTGATAAAAATGACTCATCAAATTTTAAAATTATCAATAAATAGCTCCTTACCTGAGAGGCAGTCCTCCTGTTCTTTTCTCCGTCTAAACGCGCAGATTGTGGCGTAGGACGACACGTAGAGCGTGACGAACAGCAGCAACCAGATCTGGGCGAGAAAGACGGAACATGTTATGCTAGTGTCTACTCTGACTTAGATATATTTGTTTTATAAAATATGTATTCAATGTTATAAGTGTATACATACTATAAATGCACATCCCTCACTCTGGCTAACTTTGAGATCTCCCTTTTTATTGGTATTATGCATGAATGCAACACCGTTATGTAACTAGTTACCGTAAAAACCTTGCGTATAAGCCTAACTCGCATATTAGCCACACCCCAATTTTGACAAATCATATTTAGCCGTAGAGGGGGTTTGATTTTGGCAACTTTCGCACTGTAGTATACATCTAAAACTCTTGTATAAGCCGCGCTCTGGGCACTGGCGATCTGACTTCCGTACTAGCCGAGGTCTATACGCGAGCTTTTACGGCAATGCTGCATTCATGAACCATGCTAACTCTATGGGTTTATATCCTCCTGAGGGACGCAGCAGTGCAGCACAGCACTATGTTGCTGCATAATGAGTCAGTTTATTGGGAACCCATATCGCCACACTGAAGGATAACGATGGATGTTTCATTTGTCTCAAGCTTACAGTACTCCTCAGTGTCATTGTATGCAAGTAAACAAGACAAACCAGTTTGAGGTTATTAATTACTAATTTAAGAGCAGCAAGTCAACATAGTGCCCTACATTAGTGTGGTGTTATTTATGTTGAGGCCAAAAAGAAAGGTTGTTTCAGGTAACATGGGAGGAAAATGTATGGTCGGTAGGTCGGACTTTTTTTTAACATGAATGTAGAGATCTACTCGCCAGCCTCTCCGCATAAATTGACCCAAAAAAGGGTAAAAATACGAAAATGTCTTCAAAATTGCATAAAAAAACGTACGGTCGGCTCTATTTTGACATGGTCGGTCGGGTGACCTGAAACAAACCTTTCTTTTTTTGGCCTAATGAGAGGACTATATTCCTCCAAGCTGTAACGGGTCACCCTGTGCAGATCAACATAGTCTTGTGTGCACAAGAATATGTCTTTGTTTGGGACGCTTGTTGGCAAGAACCTTTTTCGGACAGGGGTCAATATATGGCCAGCTTGAACATATAAACTTATATACTGGCCATTTCTCTTTGATGTAGGCTATTTCAAAAGTTAAACATGCTATGAAAATATTCTATAGGGCCAAATGTCACGATATGGGGCCATCTTGGCTATACTGCACAATTACGATTAGCGCTGGGCCCTGGTGCCCCGAGATCTTTCAGATGCAAACCCAGGTTTTGGTTGACAACCAAAAAGTGTGGTTCCTGCATTGATCCATTGAAAATTTAAGGGTTGCATAGCGTTCCAAATAATAGACTATGCATAATGCAGCACCGTTGAGTCGCTCGCTGCTGATACATTTATGCATCATGTCCCACTACTGCAATGCTGGCGAGTTACTCGCCGGGGCTGGAGCATCATAATGATACATGAACATGCAGTAGTGAAGCATCCTGCTGTCCTTGAAGGGTTAACCCCTATACTACTGATAACTATACAAAGTGAGTGTTTACAGACATGACCAGGCACCACGCCACACTCTGGCACGTGCCCAGGCTGCCCAGAGGCACCAGGACGAGGTATTGGCACACAACCAACTCTACTGAGGGCAGTCAACGCTATCCCTCAGCATCATACAACTCTACCACGATCACCTAGTATAACTTCATACTCAGAATATACTTAACTAAACGTGCTAGAGAAAGTTGTAAGCTCTATAACTAATGTATTAGTATTTAAACCTATAACTTACAAGGGCAACATATTAATTAGCATTTAGCCCTTTAAGGAAACTGTCGACTAATATATAAGGGCAGCATAATAATCAGTACCCTTTAATGACTCTATGCTGTTTCGCGTCATGATGCACAAATGGAGCGCTGGTGAGCGACTCGCCCATGCTGCATTGGTACATCATACAATAGATAAGCCTCCTGAAGGGTTAGCATGATGCACCAATAATCCCCGGTGCTGGATTGCTGTATCATGACGACAACTGGACATGACGCCTTGCAGCATCAAGCTGTCCTTAAAGGATTAAGATAGTGGTCAGTTTTTAGAGGTTGGAAGGCCATGTCAGTACACTGTGTGAGTGAAGAGAAGAGGCCAAGACCCTCATATCCTCCAGCTCATGCTACATGCCTAGGGCCCTTAAGGAACCAGATTAATCATTTTAGCATGGCATGTTACCCCAAGGTTTTGTGTTCATTTGTCATCATGATGCGCAAATGCAGCCCCGGCGAGTAGCACTGCATTTGTGCATCATGCAAACGACTATTCGGGATTGTATCAAGTGAATGCAGCCATGGCAAGTTACTTCCCAGAAACTATTTCATGCATGATGACGACAAATTACCGAGCACATAAAGGAAACAGTATGCAGCACTTACTATAAAACACCTAAAGGAGGTCCTCTACAGTTGATTCCTGTACATGCCTTTTGATCATTATTTACTATTTTTTTAGACCCTGTCATCATATCCTTTCATTACTAACTCGTACAGTTACTACCGGTACTTATTATTGACCCCCTTACATGCTGTGATGGCATGGATTTATACAGGTGACGATGGCATAATCCTCCTGCTGAATGTAACACGGCATGCACTGATACACACGGGGTATGCATGATGATACAGCGGCCTGTACAGTGCTACATAGTCACATCATATATGACTGACGGCATCTTATGTGCTGGGGTTCTGTAATATTAGAGTTAATTATATGTGCTGTTTTGTAGCCAAATAGGGGCGACCCAGTTCTTTATCTATCGTAATTATCATCACCATCATCATCGCCATTAGTATTTTTATTTTAATTCTATTTTCTCTTTCTTTTTTACATTTTCGAATTTGTTTGTAATTTTTTAATATAATTTTTGTCGTAATCGGAAAAATAGGTCCTGTGTTTAGCACGGATATATATGCTTATTAGATATTCCCCTTCATTGATTGCACTTTAGCCTTCAGGTAAAAGTAGGGATATAACCATAGCAACGTAGTAGGCCAGAGCTTGTAATAGCCTCATTTTATTGCCTAGAGTCAAGGTGGGGGAAAGATTGCGCCGAGTCAAGGTGAAAGCTAGCGAGCACATCACTCGTCACCTTAGATCACTTCAGCCTCTACCATAGTTGGGACTTTTCTTAGTTTTTTTGTGTGTGTTCGTTCTCCTTCCTCCTATTATTTTTATGGTTGGGTCAGGGGGCGCGCGTGATTCTCAGCAGGTTTAGAAACAAATATGATAGGATTAGTTTTTGAAATTACAATGTATACTGTTTTTACTGTAGGGGTGTGAGACAAAGCTGTCCAGTGGGACAGCAAAATAATGCAGTAGTTCAAAGTTGTGAAAATATAGTTTATTTCTAGGGGACTCTCTAGCTTGTTACGTTAGTTACATCATAAGCAATACCTATCACCCCTCTGGTCCCCCTCAATCCCCTGTAACCCCCTTAGCGTCCTTAACATGGCTGTAGTATGCCGCATCCCCCAGCCCCTGAGCCGGTCTATCACATAACCTACACGGCCGGGGGGAGGCAGCTGAGTGAGCGGCAAGAAGCCTGGTTACCCACCCCGTGCTTACACAAGTGGGCGGGGGTTTACGTTGGACGCTATCTTGTTGTATCTCTACATACACTATCATACAACTGTCTGCACCTAGCTGTTAGACTAACCTATGGGAGCGAGCATTTGCTAAAAACAGTGGACTTTTTTTCTCCTTGTTTTTTTTGTTTTTTTTGGGGGGTCGGGGGGTTGGTTGGTTGGATCCCTCGAGGGGGTTGATCACTACAAGCTAGACCTCTCCAAAAAAAATGTCACCGGTGTAATAGGAGTCGCCAGGGAAAAAATCGCAAAAATCTTATCCTTTGCTTATACATGCAGTAGAGGTACTCGCTCGAAGTACTTTGGCATTCATTCTTCGAGCTGGAAATTACATCACCCGTACATACACTGGCCCTCGGTGCATTTAGCTTTTGACAGGACAAAGCTACATCTTACTTAATTGCCTCTGCTCACCTCGCAAAACAACAATAAAACTAGAAATAGCTTCCTAAGTTTGAAGACTTGAGCTGACAAAGACAGACCCTTGAGGGGAAGGCTACACCAACTTACCTGAATATCTGAACCAATATTCAAGAACGTCTGCTTCTTTCAGGTGCTATAGCCAATCAGATACTATCACTAATTATCAAATATAACATTTGATTCACCATGAGGCTTAATAACGCAAAGGCTGTTTATTATAGTAGATCTCTGTACTGTTAGTAAGGCTGACAAATCATGGTTATACGTGTAGTAGGTCTATTGAGCTGCCCTGCCTTTAAACGGTCTGAGCTGTTGGTACGACTGGCAAAGGCTACCTCTAGTGAATCAGAGCTGTTACTGAAGCTGAAAAAGGCTGCCTATTGTAGATATCTGAGCTGTTGCTGAGGCTGACAAAGGCCACATATTGTATACATCTGAGCTGTTGATGAGACTGACAAAGGCTGCCTATAGTAGATATCTCTGAGCTGTTGCTGAGGCTGACAAAGGTTGCCTATTGTAGATATCTGAGCTGTTGGTGAGGCTACCAAAGGCTGCCTACAACAATCCGGGGGCTTGGGGAAATGTTCAGGGCATGAGTTTGTTCCATCCCAGATAGAGGCATTGAATTCAAATAGAGAAGACAATATAAATCAGAATTCATTTCATGACTTATTTTCAAAAGTATGATTCATTCTTTATTGTCTAAATACTATATTTTTTATTTACTGAGATTGATGCTAACAACCATGAGATTGACACTTGCAGCATGAAATTAGCTCTCATAGTACTCCCTTACCCCCTCCCACTGCACTTCTGTACCTGGCATATTTGCACCTAATGCACACCACATGTTGGTACAAGCGACACTCCCCTCAGCGCTGGTCCCGGCGACCCCAAGTAGGACTAAGTGTGGGTGTGGTAGGTACCAGCGGCAACAAGTGGTTAGCAGGGACAGATGTATGGGAAGACACTGTAGTAATGTATAGTCTAACCTAACCCCAGGTTATTGCTAGTTGGTATTACTGGGCATTCTTTAGGCTTACCCTATTTTTCTGGTCCTACCCTAAAGTGTTTGGGGAACATTTTGGGAAAAAATTATGTAAATGTCCCAAATGGTGTATTACCGGTAATCATGACTGTAGTTGTTGTTTTTTCATTAATAAAACAACACGTAATTCAATAGAATTGACCTATCAAAATACCTTTATGTTTTATTCTATTTCATATCCATCCAAAATGAACCAATTAATTCAACTTTTTAACTTTTACACCTAAATGACCAGACAGATTCAAGCAAATCAAGGGGATTAATAATTAGAGGTATGGACCAAGTATTCTATTAAAACATTTTTTATTGAGCATTGAGTCGTGTTTGGGTGTGATGGCGCACCATACTGGAGTTATACAGCTGTACCCTGAAGACGTTCTCTAACCGGGTCAGTGGGTGAGGGCCTGCGGTGGGTGTGTACTGGGAGGGCTGACAAGGGGAGTAGGGCTTTGTTAGGAGGCGACACTTTTTATGTTCACTTTTATGTTGATGCTGTGGGAATTTCATGTTCAAGTCTTAATCTAGTGACACCTGACATAGAATTACAAAAGACCCTTTTTTTTTTTAATCACATAGCCCTTTTAGGTTAGAATACACCTTTAATCCAATATCATTTGTATTGGCATGATACATGAATGCAATACCATTCTTGCATCATGCTGACCAGACCTGACGGTTCATTCACTCTGGAATGGTCAGCATGATGCACCAATGCATGCCGTTAAGCAACCCGCTGGCACTGCGTTGGCACATCATGATCACAAGCAAACATAAAGACTTGAGGCATCAGGCCATATGTAAAGGAATCTCAGTGGTGTATAAAGGAGATAGCTGTATCAATTAACTTTAGGGTGAAAAACTCTACAAATGTCGGTTATTGACTAAGCCTACACTGTAGTCTACAGTCTAGATTCTAGAAGCTGTGACCCAATGTAAACATGTAAACCATGTGATCTGGTGTGTCAACAACTTCCAGATTTACCTGTACCAGGCAGTGGTGACGTAATGCCTCTAAACTAAGTGTGTACATAACGGGTAATGAGTCCTACATTTAACCATGAGTATAAATAGCGAGTGATTACTTGTTCTATCCTCTTATTAAGGACACGTCAGTAAACAGTAGCTCTTCACCTCAGGTCCCCACACTCGGTTTAAGACTGTTGGTCTAAGGATTTACCAAAACCTTCAGTATGTTGACTTTAATGTTACCATGTTGTCATTTGTTGTCCATGGATCCACCTGGCTTCATTTTCCTGGTGATGTTCTTCTCTATCATGTTTCCATATTTGCTTATTATTTATATATTATGGACATGTTATACAACATTCGGTTATTGGTACCCGGTACCGGAGTGTACAAGAATACATTTTTTGATGGTGTTAACCTCCAGAAACCAAATGATTCCACATTTTGTATATTATAGGTCATGTCGTACTTTACTTTTTAGTATGGTAGGGACTTAGGGTCACAGGAATCTATCGTCATAGGACTCAATGTTAGCCTAATACTGAGTCCTAATGATTAGGAGCCTACCATGGCAAAATTAAAAGCTTCTTAATTGATAGGGGTCTATTCAGTTGATTTTTAGTATCCTAGTGTAGGCCTCATATTTAAGTCTATAAAATACATGTGTATTATTGGACTTCAGTAAAGACTAAAGTATTGCTAATTCTGATGGTGGGGCTGGTAAGACCACATAATGTTAATAAGATAGTTGCTGGCCATGGCATGTGTACAGACTACTACAGTCTATTTGTTTGTACAAAGTAGATTAGACGGCAATATTGTGCATACCTAGTATTAAGTTATGTTTGGTGCCCTTATATTATTATTGTGGGCATATTGTAACTAATGTATATATATCTATCCATGACCCATGACCATGGTCCATGTATCTCATGTAGGCCTAGGCCCTACCTCTCGCACTGTCGCAGGTTTAGAGAAATAGAATCATTGTCATTGTCAAAATTGGCTAATATAGGTGTACCCTAGGGTCTAGCCTAGGGCTAGGCTAGGACTGTCTATATCTAGACAATATACAATTTATAGCCACGTAGGCGGGGCCAAGCACTTCAGAAGTTCAGTGACTTCTTTGTTAAACATTGCAGATTTCTATTTCTAGAGAGCCCTACCGTACGCCTACTCCCCCCACTCACTCACAATTGACACACACTGACAAAGACACAATCTGTCTGAATGAAATTTCAAATCGAGACTGACAGGGTCTGTAATTAGATGTGATTCCTCATGATTCCCATGGTTAAATGAATCCCGTGTTTTCAAGTAGGCTTAAATCGGAGAGGCTGGACCAAAACCAGCGGGGTGTAACGGTATGAAAGTGGAGTCTCTGGAGACAGTGGCAGTCCCCATTCAGTGGAACGGAAAACATAAACAATAAAACTGGTTTGAACAATCCAGAATCCTACTCACGATACATTCCCGAACATAATTGTGAAAAACTTGTTCCCGTATGTCCACATCGTCTAGTTCTTCCTCCATCATGGTTAGGGTGTCTTGGGTTTAATCCATCATAGACAAAAAGGAGGGAATTTAAGAACTGTCTACCGTGTGAACCTCAGCATCTTTTCGCCATATCTGAAGCTCTATCCCAAGCTGGCGTCACTCTGCGTGATTTCCTATGGACGGACGCTCATCGGAGATTGAGATGAGGAATAAGGTAGATGCGCGACGTCCAAATGCTGAACAGTACAAAGTTGCTTGAAATCGTTATATTTAATTTCATAACAGCCTATATGTGTCAAATATGCATGTCGTGAGTCTTAATTATGAAATTAAAATAGCAGAAACATGTCGATATAAATTGTGTCATAGACTATGTTTGTCTGTTCTAATATTAATTATAGTTGTCATGTTTGTTAACGACAGGTGGCAGCACCGCATAGGGTTCCCGCCCCTCTCTCTTTCTCTTGAGGTTTCTACATTTGTTCATATTTCCTGTAGATCTAGTCTGTTCGTGTCAGACTATAAACAGCAGCTAGGCTATCCAAATCGGACCTTATTCAAGTTATTGGGGTGTGTGGTGGGGCAGGGCCAGTCAGGTAGGCCTACTAGTCTAAGGGAGCGTTCATTATCTATGCCAGGGGGTGGGGGCCGGGGGTGGGTGCAAATCAGGGGGGCATTTTTTAGGGGTATTCGGAGGGGGGGGGGTGTCTTTTTTTCCAAACCTATTCTGAGGGGGGGGGGGGCATTTTTTATTAGGGGTATTTATTTGGGAGGGGGTATTTTTTGACACAACGTGACACAAATTTCACGACACATGTCGCAAATTGGTGTCATAAAGACAGCCAAACTTTGCCAAATATCTTGCCTACCTATTGACACTTTGAATGATTCACTACTTTCCTTTTCCTAAAATAACAATACCTGGGGAAAGAACATTGGTTCAACACGAGAATAGGAGTAGGGTAAGTAGGGGTAAAAGGCCCAGCTAGCGGGGCAAAAGGCCCACTTACTCACCCTGCTTCTGAAAAAAACTAAATCCGTAATTTTGACAGTTGGGACAAATGGTGCATTATAGATGACCTCTCTGACAGATTGTGAGTGGAATCAGATGAGAAATCTGGCCAACATTTTGAAAAAATGAAAAATATTATTTTAAAATAAATTCTTGTTAATTTTTTTGACTTTTTGATTTTTTTCGAATGTAGTTCATTAAATGTTTCGTGCAAAATCTGTTGGATAATACATTAGGCATTTTGAACATTAAGTAAAATTAATTTATAGAATTGTGCAGTACCGTACTATGTGATAATCTGTTTAGTGGCATTCCAAGATCAAGATTTGGTTTGGGTGTAAGATGCCCATAATATATGGGCAGTCGGATAGTGTATTAAAGTATAATTTAAGCATAAATGAAATATAAAAGTGAATACTAGTTGCAGATCAGTCCTGTGACCTTCGAAGAAAATGTGTAGCCTCATGTAAAAGGTCTATTTAGATTTTGGGGTAAAAGGCCCATGGGCCTCTTATCCCTCGTGTGGGCCTTTTACCCCAGTAGGGGGTGGGGGCTACAATTTTTCTGGGAGTCAGCTTCCCAGTGATCGGAAAGTTGCCAAAAAAAGAGGCCCAGGTCACAAGGTCGCAAATATTTGCCCTTTGCAGCCAAATTGGTGGGCCTTTTACCCTTACAATAGTCATTGAAATTATTTTCCAGGGTTGAAAATGGCCAAGGTCACAAGGTTGCAAATATTTGCCCTTTGCAGTCGACTTTGTGGGCCTTTTAGCCCTGGGTGGGGGTAAAAGTCCCACTTTCAAAAAGAAATTTCAGGCAAGTTTTTCCCTCATTTCTTGCAGGGTAAGGCTGACAAATCATTGCACAAATAGCCATTTTGAACCCTTTTATAAGTTGAAATAAAAAATATTCAGAAAATGTGAAAATTTTCCCTTATATTTACCCATAGGTGAATTAGTGGGCCTTTTATCCCCTACAGAATGTAGGGGGTCTAAACAGCAAAGCTATCAGTGTGTACCTAGATCAATGCCATTGTGGTGCCGAAATATGACAGTACGGTATCTGAAATAATTTGGGTTAATTGGACTTAAGCCTCACCCTATCACATTTTGGAGTCCATACGCTAGGGTGAACTTGCCTATCCATGTCTAGATTCTGCCTTTTTCCCAATAAAGGAGCACATGCACAGTGTAACATATGTTCTCCCATGCACCTCTCACCAGATGGCAGCACATGTTACACACAGTATGCAAGGTGCAGATCTACCTCATAATATTGATGCATTGTAGCAATAGCATGTGCACTTTGCATTGCCTCCGCTAGGGTCCCTTACCTGCCATAATAGGATGGATCAACGCGGTTGAATCCAAGTATAAATAAGCGAGTGGGCGTGGCCGTGGTTCCTGAGCAGCTCACCAGAGGGCGCCCCAGACTGACCTGTTTTATGAGCAGCTTCCTGATTGGCTGTGAGTGGCTCAATAACAATGCGTCTGATTGGCTGCAGCTCGGGGGCCATGGTTACTTCTTCTTGTTGGGCCTATACTATAAATGGGCAGTTTCATGGTTTCATGGCCAGTGGCCTTTGAATCTCCAGACCGTTCACACCTGTTCACTAATTTTAAATTTTGGCAGTTAAATTTGAATTTAATTAATTTAAATTCAACATGGTTCGGGGAAGAAGGAACAGGAGGAGTAGCTCACCTACGGCTACGCCTCAAGATACGCCTCAAACTGAGGTGACCACTACAACTACTTCGAGCAGTGAAAATGGGGCAGTCGGTGGGCAGCAGCCCATTGAATCACATGCTACGGTGATTGCCCCAGTAGTATCTGTTGACCAGACGTTGGAGGATAGATTGGATTCTCAAGATGCTCGTCTGGGTCGCATGGAGGCGACCCTCCAGAGGTTAGCCGACTCAGGAGGTTCCAGTAGAAGACGCCAGTCGGCGCCTCGGAGGAAACCAAGGAGATCTAGGTCAACTCGCTCGGTTTCTAGGACACAGCGACCCAATTCTCAAGCAAGGCCGACAAGTCGTCCCAAGAAAGCAGCGAGGTCGCCGTCTTCATCATCTGTGTCATCCATGTCAGACTACTCTAGGTCTCCAAGTCCAAAAAGAAGTAAGCCTTACTCACAAACCAATTTTCTGTCTCATAAGGAGAAGTGTGATTCATTTGATAAGCTAATGCTAGTAAATATCAGAACAGTAAACAAAGTGATCCATCTGGGCGAGGACGCACAGCCCATTTTGGACCACATGGAGATGTTGTGTGTAAAGGCAGCGACCAAGATTTATTTGGTTAGGGCTTTGATTGATTATGATAGGGCTATCCGCGACCGAGCAAATGTAAAAGGGCTCGGGGCCTTCAAAAATGTGGAAAATTCTGATATGCTAGCATTCTTTAGCTATGACAACACAGTTTCAGCAGTTTCGGCCAAATCCAAACCAAAAAGTTCTGGTAAACAAGATAGTGTCAGGTCTTGCTTTGCTTTCAACAAAGCAAGTGGTTGTGCTTCCCAAAACTGCAGATACAAACACACTTGCATGTTTTGCAGGTCATCTGCACATGGATGTTTTGACTGTAAACAAGAGGGGAAAATGCCCAGTAATCCTAAGTAGGATGGTACCGGAGATCTAATTAGTTTGCCCTCTGTTAAGATCGCCAGGGGTGACCTAGATATAGCTTTCTCCAAAGTCGACTCAAAAACTGATAATTTTGAGTTTCAAGAATTTTTGGCACAAGATAGTTCAAAAAATGATTTTCTTGAGAATGAAAATTTTTTAGGTCGCTTGTCACCTGAGAGTTTTTCTGCGTATAAGTGTTTTTTGACTCAAGATACCACAGCTAATAATTTATCTGTAAATTTTGACTTTCAAAATTCTCCAGGTAATTTACCTGGATTTTCCTCAGACTGTAATTTTTCTGAGACTTTTGGCGATCAATCTGGAAATTCTAAATTGATTTTTCAAGTTGAAGGGTCCTCAGGGACTCCTATTGTAGATGTGTATGATAAATGCTTGGAGGGGAAATGTAACTGTACTCACTTGATTGGTGGTAGGAGTACTAGTTTGATGCCCTGTCGGTTTGCACATTTTTTGTCGGGCCCAACAAATGTTTTAGCCCATGACCCTGAGGGGGCCCAATTTATTTGGGAAGGTGTAGTTAATGGTTTCAAAATTATTGATGATAATTGTGAAACTAGTTATAATTGCAGAAATTATAAGTCTATTCTTGAGAACGATTTTTATCTTGAGATGTGTGACTTAGTAGAGGCTGAGACCCAGGCAGGGTTAGTAACTCAAGTTCAATACCGTCCCACATGTATTCATGCATTAGGGGGAGTTGAAAAGTCTAATGGGAAATTGAGGCCTATAACTGACTGTAGCATGCCGGTAGGTTTGGCTATTAATAATTTTATGCACCAAACTTATAAGCCTTTTTCTTATAAGTCTGTAACTACAGCTGTAGAATTACTAGATGAAGGGGATTATATGTGCTTAATTGATTTAAAATCAGCATATAGAACAGTAAATGTTTTTGCCCCTCATTGTACCTATCAGGGATTCAAATGGAACAGTGGTAGAGGTTATAAAAATTATGAAAATAATCGTCTTTCATTCGGGTTAAGGTGTGCTCCATACATTTTTAACCAACTGTCGGATTTTTTAGTCTTGGTCGCTAAAAGCTATGGTGTCGGCAAGGTGGTAAATTATCTTGACGACTTCCTAATAATTTCAGATACTAAAGAAGAGTGCCTTCGTCAAAGAGACATTATGATTGAAGTTATGGAGTTTTTAGGCTTTAATGTTGCTTTTAATAAAGTAACCTTACCTTGTACTACCACTGTGTTCCTGGGTATATCTATTGATTCAATTAATATGGTTCTAACCCTGCCTGAGGAGAAGCTCCTCAAATTGAACTTAGCTCTGGATGAATGTCAAGGTAAGACTCATGCCACCAAAAAACAATTGCAAAGCATTGGTGGACTTATGAGTTTCTGCTCATCTGTAGTGAGGGGTGGAAGAACTTTTAGTAGGCGCCTTTTTGACCTGTGTGCCAGAGCAAAAGATAAAGGTTCTATTTATTTATGTGAAGAGACTAGGAAAGACTTACAGTGGTGGAAACGCTTCTGCAGGTATTTTAATTGTAATTCTTTAATTCCGAAAGATATGACAGAGTGTCCAATTGTTTCTGATGCTTCAACTAAAGGTTTCGGGGCCTGGTCGGGTACAGACTTCATATATGGTATTTGGGAGAAAGAATTTTTCCCTGCTACTGGGTGCAATCATAGAGTTCTTCCACCTTTGTTAGACAGACTTGACGTTCATGAGGGCAATATAAATGTGTATGAGTTGTGGCCAGTAGTGCTTGGTTTGAAGCGCTGGGGCGAAAAATATGCAAACTCTAAAATACATTTCATTACCGACAACATGCAGGTCCTAGCTAACCTTAATTCTGGTAGGAGCAAGAATCATCTCAGTATGGAATGGCTCAGAGAGATATTCTGGCTATGTTTCATATATAATATAGACATTTTCGCTACTTATATTAAATCTGAAGATAATATATTAGCTGACCAGTTATCCAGACTCCCTTATAAGGGTTATATGTCGTTGTGTAATGATACTTTGGCTTTGAATAACATGTGCTGTGTGTATTTGCAGGAAACCTTTTAACCAAATTGATGGACCAGCAGCAGACCCTATTGGAAGCTAGCTTATCTGATTCAACTAAGTTGACGAGAGCAGCTCAATTGAGAAGGTATAAGAAATTCTGTACCCTTTTTAATTTTATAGAGTTCCCATGCTCTTCAAAACAAGCTAGACTATATGCTACATATTTATCGTCCAGGGTTAAACCTGTGTCTGTAAGGAATTATTTGTCTGCTGTTTGGTACCAATGTAAACTCTTGGGTTATCAGGATTTCTCTGTATGTTTTTTGGTAAAACAGTTATTAAATGGTATTGAAAGGACTTTTATGTCCTTAAGTAACCCTTCCAGATATCCCCTTTCAGTCATTGAGTTGTTGGCTATTTTTAAATTATTAAATCTGCATAATCCTGATGATAGGTCATTCTGGCTTGCAGTGTTGCTGTGCTTCAGGGGCCTTCTGCGCAAATGTCATGTGACGAGTTCAAGACATTTGTTGACATGTGGGGACATATCTGTGTCTTCAAGTCATGTGTCAGTGACAATTAGGTCGTCTAAGACTGACCAATTTGGCAAGAAACCTTTCAAAATTTACTTGCATCACATTCCGGGTTCCCCTTTGTGTGTAAAGTCTCTTTTGTTAAAGGCCACAAAAAGGTCATACAAGAATTCTAAATTATTACATTTGGAATATAATGCCTTCAACTCTAGACTTAAAGGTTTATCTAAGAAAATTGGGTTACCGGTAGACAGGATTAGCACCCATTCGCTAAGACATGGGGGTGCTTCATTGTTGAAATCTTTAGGTGTCCCAGTTACTTCCATTATGACTGTGGGTAACTGGAAATCTAGTGCTGTTTATAATTACTTGCATAATACTAGGAAGGATTTGTTGTTAATTGATTATCTTCCTGTGAAATATTACTCGTCTTTAATGTAATTTCATTACATTGTGGTTGGTGTGTTTTTGGCCTGGTAATATCTGATACTTGACACCAAACCCACTGACTTCTCAATTTGTTCACATGTATATACTCATAGTAATTATATACTCAGAATAATTATATTAATATATAATATATTGTTACTATTACTCAGAATGAATTATTAATATATAATATATTGTTATTACAATATCAACAGATTATTAAATTGTTGTAATCTATATACCTCCGCTTGGGTAGAAACAAGAATCCTTTTTAGGCTGATTAATATATCCGTCAAGTTAACGTACGTGTATGACATTTTTCTAGTTACCGGTAGTAACTATGGTAACTCGTTTATATTTGTCTAATATAATTCAAAGCCCACAGCAACTATTTATAGGATGGATCAACGCGGTTGAATCCAAGTATAAATAAGCGAGTGGGCGTGGCCGTGGTTCCTGAGCAGCTCACCAGAGGGCGCCCCAGACTGACCTGTTTTATGAGCAGCTTCCTGATTGGCTGTGAGTGGCTCAATAACAATGCGTCTGATTGGCTGCAGCTCGGGGGCCATGGTTACTTCTTCTTGTTGGGCCTATACTATAAATGGGCAGTTTCATGGTTTCATGGCCAGTGGCCTTTGAATCTCCAGACCGTTCACACCTGTTCACTAATTTTAAATTTTATTTTTAATCTTAAGATTAGAATACAGGTGCTGTTGTAAAACGCTATTATTATATAAAAATAGGTTTTTGTGGGAATTTTTTACCCAATGGTATCGTTATTGCGTAATAAAATAGGCTATATTGGCCTGGTAATATCTGATACTTGACACCAAACCCACTGACTTCTCAATTTGTTCACATGTATATACTCATAGTAATTATATACTCAGAATAATTATATTAATATATAATATATTGTTACTATTACTCAGAATGAATTATTAATATATAATATATTGTTATTACAATATCAACAGATTATTAAATTGTTGTAATCTATATACCTCCGCTTGGGTAGAAACAAGAATCCTTTTTAGGCTGATTAATATATCCGTCAAGTTAACGTACGTGTATGACATTTTTCTAGTTACCGGTAGTAACTATGGTAACTCGTTTATATTTGTCTAATATAATTCAAAGCCCACAGCAACTATTTATAAACAAGATTATACAGAATACTGGTATGATGTACATAATTATTTTGTTGAAATGAATCACAGACGTAATACAATCATTCACATTAAATAGTGGAATAAAATTCAAGGTAATGCTTGTGATAAGATGAGGGGATGCATTGTGGTTGTATCTTTGGGTTCAACATAAATCAGGCACTCAATTATTATTGCTACTCATTGCTCCTTGGCCTCATCAATTTTTACAGCTCTATATTTGGTCCTGGTCAAGTTGCTTCCGATGCTCTGAAGGGTTATCAGTGAGTTATTCATCACTATTTTAAAGCTGTACTTTTTTGGAGTCAATGCATTCCCAAGGCTTGGTCATACTGACAGCCATAAGTTAATTATAGAGCCACCTGACGGTATCCAAACAGGCACTGCTGGGAAAACATCATTAGCATGATATTCCCCCTACAGTGTAACTTACCGTAAAACCTTACGCATAGGCCACGGCAAGAATATAATATTATGCAAGTCAGATTGCCACTGCAAGAATAATTATATGCAAGTCAGATTGCCACTGCAGCTTATAAGATCAGGACAAAGTCCAGATGTTTCACATGGGTTTCACACAGGTTTTTATAGATTATACTAGAATACTAAATTAACAATTTAGGCTTAAAGTATTTGTCAAAGTTGGGGATCCGGCTTAAATGCATGCAATAATCCTTCTTTTACTGATAGGTCAACAATTGATAGGGTCTTCTACCACAAAGAATGACAATTGCTACTGCCCACACAGAGTGGAGGGTCCTTACCCTAGAACTTTGAAGGCAGGTACCTTATGGCAGCTGCTTATGATCAGCAGTGACCCATCCACAGCTAGTGAAATTAGAAGACTTTAACAGTTGGTGAAGTATAAAGGCACATCAAATAGTGAAATGCCTGCATGGCTGGCCTTTCCTCAAAAGAAGGTTATTAACTATGGTGCACGTTACATCCATGCATACCATTGATGACTTAAGGTGGTGTGGTGAATGAAAAAAGCAATACAGAGTCATCACATACGCGGTGGGTCGCTACCCTTGATGTTTGATGAAGGGCTACTGTGAACATTATAATAGTGGCGAACCTTAGGAATTTTTTGAAAATCTAGAGGTCAATCGGGCCATTTTAATGTATCCTGGTAAATATAACTTGCAGTTAAATGAACAAGATCACTATTTAAACCTAGTTTGGTTTTCCATAGGCTATGATCAGTAAGAAATAGGGAGCTCAGGGTGAGAATTTGAAGTTGAACAAAGATTCACAGGGGAATGTGTCACATAACAGCACAGATCAATTACAATCGCTTAAGGTGGATCGCTACCCTTTGATTTTTTCAAATTCTGAAATCTATCAGAATGGGCTAATATTGCATAGCCAGATACATACATCTCCTAAACTGTGTTAAAGATTTAGATCCATATATTTAATTCAGTCATTTTTGGCATTATTTTTCATTTTCGAAGGGCCAAAACCCTAAAAATATGCCCGGGACCCCCTATCAAAATTACTTTTATATGTTAGCAAATGATCTGAACTATTTTCTGAGAGAGTTTAAAAGAATTCTGTTAATACTAAGTACTATTTTTAGCCACTAAGGCTACAAATAATGACGATTTCTTTGTACTCTTTCCCAAAACCTCATATTTATACCCAGAAAGCCATGGCATAAAATTGTCAAATCATTTTTACAGTAACATATGTACAAACAAATGATCTATGCTATCAGGATAGAAGGCAAGAACTGTAATTGATATGGGTAACATTGTTTATTCGCATGTGCAAACAGACCACCTGGGTCAAAGATTAGTACCGGTAAGCATTAACTCATGGTACATATCATACATTAAAGCATGCACTGTTGAGCATGTATATAAATTATGAATTGTGAATATAGGATATCAACAAGGGCTGTCGACCCAATATTGTACCCGAAAAACATCTAATGATCGGTCTTCAATAAAAGATACTTGAACTTGAACTTGAACTCGAGTAAAGGGGAACTTATAGGTGTTTCACATGTGATGTTTTACATTTCTGATTTTTCTAATTTTCAGAAAAAAAATTAAATACTTAAATTTTTCAAAATTCTATATTTCAAAAAGTAATTCGGGACCCCCTATTTTGCTTTGCATTTTCAGATTTTATATAATTTAAACTGTCTGTAAAAAAAATTTGGTGAGGTTCTGTTAACTTTCAGTGACTTTGACCCAATCTTTGTTTTAAGTTGGGCCATTTCATGGTACTTCTACCAACCAGTATTAGCAGGACTTGTATAGGTGGGGACCAAAAGAATTACACCCAATGTGCTATGGAACCAGGAATATGTGCGCTCTCCACATGGGGGGAGGGGTGTGCAAAAATATTCACCATATTGTTATGCCCTATAACCACTCCCTCAAATAATAGTTAAGCACATGCTATAATTGGTTATTGGGCTCCTAGGGGTTAGGCCATGGGCGCGGCCATGTCCAACCCCCGGTGCTTCCTTTGGTTGCCTCTAGATGGGGCCTAAGTCAGGATAGTGATTGCTTCAGTCTGTGTTACCCTGAAGACATGTGAATAGCATTGGCCCTCAGTACCCAGCAAATTAGTTCCAGATTGTTTCATCCTGTTTTACCCCTGGAACTGTGTGCTCATTTCGTGCATTTTGTGTCACATCTATACCATATAACTTACTCCCACAACTTGACACTGTGTTCCATGGAACAGATTTTTGAAAAGCGTAATCACACAAAATGACAAAATATATAATGCCCTAGACCTAAATGTTTGGTCATGTATTTTTAGTTTTATCATGGATTGCTGTAATATAGGAAATACTGCAACACTTCTTACAACCAGCAATAACTGACAGCGGTTGTCACAGCACACTATTGGTGTGTGTACTGCTGGTTTGTACAAACTCACTCAATCAGGTTCCTAGCATTTCAACATTAACATAGGGCTGATGAGTATATGTACCTAGTCTATAATGACCATCAACATAAGCATTCACATACATTGCAGAAGATAGCCAGGCTCTTATCCAAATGTGATGACCAGTGAAAGGGTGTCTATCACCTGTACCTCTTTATGCTACTTTAATTAAAATGACATGGCATGTATTTCTATACCTTATAAAATCTTAATAGAAGGACAGGTACATTGTCTGATTCACAATACAGTGGGACCGTGTTTAGATACGTATATCTAAAGATAATCATTCTCTTAAATCAGGAAAAGGAGTACAATCAACTTTAATGACACCTGGTGTAACAAATGGTGTCTATCGGTTTTCCCTCTTGTTGCCACTTTAATCAAAATCATATAGCATGTATTTCGATATCTTAGGAAACTTCATAGAATTAGAGGTGTATGGTCAGGTCTTAGATACATTGAAAACATATTTTTTATGGTTATACACAATGACAATGATTCCATTTTACCCAGGAGAATATCAAGAAACAATAAAGATAGCACCTGTTGTCAAAACCCTGCGCTATCTCAACCTGACAAAGTGATAATGGTTATGTTTGAAGATTTGTGAGTGTGTGCCAGAAGGGAAACTAGGTGACGCTGCATCACAAAAATACCTGCAATTTGTAAACTGTCAGAGTGCCAACATAATCTATGCCATAACATGCAAACATTGCGGCATACAATATGTTGGACAAACCTTGGAACGACTAATGGATCATTTCCAAGGTCACAGCGGGGACATAGACAACAACAGAGACAAACCTGTTGGTCGTCATTTCAACAGCTGTCCCCCTCCTCCAGCAGCACCATCCCGATGGAAGGGATTTGATATAACCGTTCTCAGCTTTATCAAGAACCCGCCGAGATCCCCGACTGGTATTTTAGAACTCAACCTGGAGGAAAGAAGGTGGGTGCACCGCCTCTGCAGCATCACACCAAATGGCTTAAACCTACTAGATTAATCTACACTCAGGTTCTAGACCCCCAATAATCCGTTAAATCACAAGATCAGAACCCTAGGGGGTCCTACAGACCTGAGTCAGGAAGCTACATGAGATTTTCCTTATGTTGACAATGTCCGACCGCCAGGCCCTATGCTCTATTCATGACACACGGGACCAAAATTTAATTTTTAGCCCCAACCCATATTACCTAAGATATATGGACACCATTCAGGCATAATTCCACTAGCTTGACAGTGCCATGAATTAACTTGTACCTATTTCAAGTCACACTTATAAATACAAGGAACTATCAATATTGACCAAATTTTCCGAATTGGGCTATTCCATTTACTTTAGAATTTATATCTAAAAATACAACTTTGGATCAATATTAATTATTATTGAAATAATTTTATGAATATGTTAGAATCTACTTTACTAACATTTTCCTAATTTTTTATTTGTTCAACTAAACATCCCACCATAAGAAATAATTTGATAAGGAACTAATCAAACTCATTATTCCTAAACAATTCACACCTGATGAGACATTCAAGTCGAAACCACTATAATTGTACCTTTTTAGTGACACAACTATGTGCCACACCAATGCCCCAAACTATTTTTGAGGGGCCCAACTCATCTCACTTTCCTCCTAAGTGCTAAACATCTGCCCTAAGACAGTCTCCTGTATATGGACATTAACCAACACTCAGCTGTGAGAGTGTGTCCCTTTGCATTCAGGAAGTGAGGTCATAGACTAATTCCCTGCCCTCTGATTGGTCAGAGCTGCCAGGTAACCATGGTACACATCAGCATAGAGAGCCTTTTCAACAGGCATTCAGTGGTTGTGAAAAGAAGAGGACAGTAACATAACCCGTTTCTCCTTAATTACACTGATAGTAAAACCTATAGTCAGTACTGACTATACCATCATATTTTGACCCCCGTAGTCAGGGGACTATACAACTTAGTCACATATTAGTCATAAAGATAGTCAGTAGTGACTATATGTGGATCACACAAATTGATGATGTCACAGGAATGTGTGCACAGGAAACAGTTAGGATTCAAATTTGAATGGTCCATGGACTTCAGGTAGGCACATCCTCTCCTAAACCACTGTTCTATGGATATCCCTGCTTGTTATATGTTATGTTACAGTTGACTATGACAACTTAAGATGTTATAGGGTGCATGAGTTCTCATGTTTGATAGAGTTATCATGGTATTTTGTTCCCATTTTGAAAACATAGAAATACATGAACAGTGTATGTCTAGACTGACAGAGCACGATATGCCTACACAGGAGCCTGTCACCTCCTCTGCCTTATCCTAGCCCGTTCCCTGGCCTGTCTTATCCTAGCTTGTCCCCTGGCCTGCCTTATCCTAGCTTGTCCCCTGGCCTGCCTTATCCTAGCCTGTCACCTGCCCTGCCTTTTCCTAGCCTGTCCCCTGCCCTGCCTCATCCTAGCCTGTCCATGCCCTATCCTAGCATGTCCCCTGCCCTGCCTTATCCTAGCCTGTCCCTGCCCTGCTTTATCCTGGCCTGTCACCTGGCCTGCCTTATCCTAGCTTGTCCCCTGGCCTGCCTTATCCTTGCCGGTCACCTGCTCTGCCTTATCCTAGCCTGTCCCTTGCCTTATCCTAGCCTGTCACCCGCCCTGCCTTATCCTAGCCTGTCCCCTGCCCTGCCTCCTCCTAGCCTGTCTCTGCCCTGCCCTGCCCTATCCTACTAGCCTGTCCCCTCCCCTGCCTTGCCTTATCCTAGCCTGTTCCTTGCCTTGCCTTATCTTAGCTTGTCTCCTGGCCTGCCTTATCCTAGCTTGTCCCCTGGCCTGCCTTATCCTAGCCTGGCCCCTGCCTTGCCTTATCTTAGCTTGTCTCCTGGCCTGCCTTATCCTAGCCTGTCACCTGCTCTGCCTTATCCTAGCTTATCCCCTGCCCTGCCTTATCCTAGCTTGTCCCTGCCTTGCCTTATCCTAGCCTGTCCCCTGCACTGCCTTATCCTAGCCTGTCTCTTGCCTGCTTTATCCTAGCCTGTCCCCTGGCCTGCCTTATCCTGGCCTGTCATATGCTCTGCCTTATCCTAGCCTGTCCCCTCCCTTGCCTTATCCTAGCCTGTCCCTTGCCTTGCCTTATCTTAGCTTGTCTCCTGGCCTGCCTCATCCTAGCCTGTCCCCTGCACTGCCTTTACCTAGCCTGTCTCTGCCCTGCTTTATCCTAGCCTCTCCCCTGCCCTGCCTTATCTTAGCCTGTCCCTTGCCCTGCCTCATCCTTGCCTGTCCCCTGCCCTACATCATCCTAGCCTGTCCCTGCCCTGCCTTATCCTAGCCTGTCCCCTGCCCTGCTTTATCCTAGCCATGTCTACCCTGCTGAACCTTGACATGCCTTCAGTACTTAAGTTTCCCTTATTTCTCATGATTGACTATATCTATTAGTCATAGTGACTACTTTAGACCATGAAACCATTAAATTCATAGTCACTTGACTATATAGCCCAAATCAGCCGATTTAATGGCTGACTATAGGTTGACTGTATGACTAACTTACTATAGACATAGGTGACTAACTTGGTGTAGTCGTTTTTGCTACATTCATGTGACTATAGAAATGTAGTCCGTAGTGACTAACATTTCAAGGTCCATTATTATCAGTGTACGTTTAGAAAATGTGCTTATGGTCACATTGTTCAAAGTCAAGCACACATACATAATCTAAATGCCCCCGCTCTTGGTCTGTAGTGGCTATTACAGGTCGGTCATAGGGACATTGGTCAGGCTATTCAAGAATGCAAAACAACATAATATTATGACCAATGCATTACTCAAAGGGACTTAGCCTAAAATGGAAAAACTAAGGTGAGTTGGTAGGTACTGACCAGCCTGAGGGTCTAGGGAGCCAAACGAATATGTATCAGTGCAGTAATTGCAGAAAACCCCTTATATGCCCCGTATTTAATATACAGTATCTTCCATTGGACCCCACCCACCCACTTCCAGCATGGCTGACATTTATTGTGACTCTATGGTCACACCTATCAAATTTTTACTTCTCTCAAGCGAAAAAAACACACACCAATGTGACATTGTTTCTTTTGTTGCTTGAGAGAGGTCATATTTTTGTTGATATTTTCCACACAAATACGAGGTCCTAAGGACTGTGTTTTTGGATAGTATTCAGTGGCGTAGGAAAAGGGGGGGGGCCAGGGCCCCCCCCCCCCCCCCAATCACAGAGGAGGGGGGGCCTGAATAATTATGTTTGGGCCCCTCCAAATTTGTCAGGACCCTTAGACCATTGTACAGTCCACTGCTCTGGCTATCGGCTGGAGCTGGGGACCATTACAGAGTAATGTCTGTACAACCCCTGATTGGCCGCAAATTTTGGCGCCATTATGACGTCACATAAGAAACGTATGGCGCGCGGTGCACCCTGGGTAAACTAAGACCGTAAACTTTCCCCGGGCTGTAATGGGCCCTCGCTCCAGTCAGATATTGAGAGGGCCCGCTCCTATGGGCTATCAGGACCCTATACTATAATATACATAATTCCCAAATCTTTCCTCTCCCACATAGAAAAAAGTGGGTACAGGGGTCTGGGCCCCAAATCAGAATTAAAGGCGGCTCAAATACTACTTTTCTATATAATTCCTATATAACACGTGTATGCGCCATCATGCATGACATGCATAAAAGCCAACGCCTGGCTGGGGTGGGCCCCCATGGGCCCCCGCAAAGAAGATTTGCTTCTACGCCTTTGGTATTAGCCCGTTAATAGCATTGTAATTTAATGTGCTACATAAGCCCTTTGTCGTCATGATGTATGCATATGGCACCGTGAGTAGCTTGACAGTGCTGCACACATGCCAACCCTGCAGGATTAATTCACTCACGGAAGGATCGGCATGGTGCATGCCTCTGACGAGTACACTCGTGGATACTCATGCATCATGACCATCATGACCACGTTGAGGTCAGAGCCCGGGGTCAGAGCTAATTAAATCACTATATATATGCGGCCCTGAAAGGGTTATGCAAGACTTATGGTTCAGTAATATTCCAGGCATTGTCGAGTTCACTTTGTGTGTACAAAATTAGCCAGCTAACAGAAGGGAGAAATCAAACAGGATGTAAATTCAAATGAAATTATCATAGCCAGCGACATATAGATACCCCATATCATAGCGTATTGCCATCTTTTCTAATATTGAAATTAATATTTAGCACACCACGTGCACAGTGTATTATGAATAATTGAATGTATGTGATGTAATGAACTTTATTTGTCTCATGAATGAATTGTATAACAGTTAGCGTATTCATATGAAGTAAAACTGTTTTAAAAATCCTTCCAGCCCGTCTCCAAATAATCAATCTTTTTTATGAGTTCATATGGGTATAGTGTCTGTACTTACACAACAGTGTCTAGGGGCACTATAGTGATAATATTTTTATGGACTGCTAAGAAGGACATTTAGGCCACTCAAAAAAAAAAAAATGTTTCTCATCACCGAGCAATGCAAAATATGACGAGGGCGTTTTTTTAAAATTTTTTTTTTTTTTTTACTCGGGGCAATTTACATAGGGAGATTTGGACATTTCGCGATCAATTTTCAAATTTTAGTAATTTGGAGTTTATTGATCAGCAAAAGTTGTAAGCATGCAAGTTACATCTAGCTAATTGCATTGCTGACAGCATAAGCTTTAATTTGATACCAAATTTGCCAATATTTTGGCAATTTTAACATATTTTTCATCGAAAATGAAAAAAAAAAAAAAAAAGTTTTCCCCAAATCATGATTTTTATGATGCGCGCGGTGATGAGAAACAACTCTTTTTTTTTTGAGTGGCCTTATATGAATCTATGTGTCATACATTCAGGATATAAAGCTATGCTACTAGGCCCCGGTAGGCCTACTAGGTGGGAGTACTCAGTAGGCCATATTGTCATGTTTGGTCCATCCACACGCATTGTGTTCTTTGAACTTGAAGAAAACCTAGTAGCCGTTCTGGTTCATGCTGGTTTGAACTGGTCAGGTGAAGGCGGAGGTGGGGAGACAGAGGGGGCGGGAACATTTAGTTAGCACTGAAAACACGAGATGGCGCACAATAAGCAGCGTCCCGCTAGATGGCAGTGCGGGCATTTTTTTCTCCAAGCAGATTCTGCGGTACTCTCGGCAGCCAATCACCGTCAAGGACTATGCTCGGAGACTCGGTTTTTCCATGACGTCATCGATGCTTCCAGCGGAGAGTTTCCAGATGGGAAAAAAAACTCAGGACGTGAGCAGACACAGTCGACTAAATCTTCATTTACAACCAGAAACCCACACTAGTCACAACTGACAGTCAGTCAACATGAGGATCACAAGATGTTGCCTCAAGCGGGCAGCGCAAGTTATAGATTATTATTCACAATACCATCCATCGGTGCTATCCATCCAACAGTTCATCGATTTCGGTGAGTGCCGCTTTCGGCTTTTCTCAGCTTCCCTCATCTTTGTTGATATTGTCCTCGCGTGGAAAATTTTACCCGTGTTACGGGCGCTTGCGGTTTGGTCGTGGACAGCATCACGTACTATTTACATTGTTTGCATTGTAGGGTATTGAGCATTTTCAGTCTAGAATACGGATGCATATCTCCATATGAAGCTGACAGAAAAGTGGGATGGGCTTGGGTTCGACCTGAACAAGGCCATGCAGTCCGTGTTTGGGGTTGGTTTGTTGTCGGGAGGGAAGCGAAGGACAGGCCGACAGCCACCTGTCAGTGTCACCACCCCAATCGCAACCACTCTCCCTCCTTCACCCCACATACAACTTCCAGTGTATGTTTGCTTTTACAGTTGGGTCACTTCTAGATTTCTACAGTTTCACTTCAATGATTCAATTTCATTTTGTTCGTCAGAATATATTCAGAGATAAAAACTCGATTTAAAAATAGAAAAGAAAAAAAAGGTTTAATATAGCCTATAGCCCATATTACTAGTAAAGTATAGGCTATAGGGGTTATACTTATAAGTTATATGGCTCTTTCATTGTCTGGGTGCGGGTTAAACGTGGAAATTTATCCTTTTATGGTAGTACTACTGGGGCTAGGCCCGGCCCTGGCAAAGTTCAAAAGGAGCAGCATTAAGCTACATCAAGCTCAGCTTAATGCAGATTACAGAGACAAATTACGGTAAGAGTCAACACTGGCAACAGATACAATTCATGACAACTGTCACATTGCTGTAATATCATAACTATTAAGGCTATTTATCAATACACTTTTTGTACATCTATTTCAGCTGATTCTATGCATTCTCTACTCTACCCTAGTTAGTATGCCAGAAGTATGTCATGGTATACAGTAGTCACTGCAAGCAAATGCTAAATTAATGCAAGGTGTGATGCCAATGATTTTATTTCAGGTCTCATCCTTGTACTATTCCTATGCTATGGTGCTGAGCTACCTGTCCAATGTCAAAGACTGAAAGGCATGTCCAAAGAGTTATGCATCTGGCAGTGAATAAACATATAGGTGGCTTTTATCAACTAGCTATAGGACAGGTCCTTGCATCACCCAGCCCTCTTTCCTTCTGCCCCAGTTAACCATACCCCCTCCCCCGCCCCGCACATATATGCCCTAAGCTAAGGCTAAGGCTAAGCACATTGGTAGTACTGAATGTGCATAGGGTATGTCGGTATAATAGTCGAATTGTACTATAGTGGGAAAGCCATTTGTATGTGTAAATAGTGTAAAGAGACACCGGGCATTCTATTAGGTGAGATGAGTGAGTAAAATCAGGTTGAATCGTACCCCATCCCAACAAATACCCTTTTTAAAGAAGATGAGGGATACAAGTAGACAGGCAAGTGTAAAAAGGGTAGGGGAGGACAGATCTAAATCCATTCACTGTGTCGGAGTCTCCTAAGTCCTTGCATTCACACGTTGCTAAATAGCAATCCTCCCCTTATCCCGTCCTCTGTTGTGATATCTGATACGGCTCACAACACATGGGGGTGCACATGAGGTCTATCTGCGTATATAGGCAGCTAGGAGGTTAGAGAAGATAGCCCAGGCAGGAGATAACACGAGATAACACATATATGGTCCTGTATGTTCGACAATTTTGACCACTGTTATTAACACATTTATAGGTCCATCACTGATGAGTTGGGCTTCTTCTTTGAAACTATACATATTGATAAGGGCTTCACCCTAGATACCCCTGCTGTACTAAGGTTACACGGTCCTCTGATTGGTCAAAGTTAACCCTATAAGGACAGCATGAGACTTTTATGTACTATGTCTTTGTCAGCATGACGCATGCATGCGGCCCTGGCCAGTAACTGACTAGCTAAGGACTGGCTAGTAATTCATGAATGCATCATGCCAATGATCTGTCGACGAGTGCATCATCCTGACAAATGTCAACATACCGTTCCTAAAGGGTTAACATGCATGTCCTGTGTCACGTAAAGGTATGGGTTCAACTCCGGGTAAATTGTATTGTATGGCAGCAATCTTGGTCCATTGCCAACGTATCTATATGTTATCTCTGATAAAAGCACGCCAAAGTTAATATACCTGTATGACAGAGATGAGATATATCTCCTACATTATACTACCATAGCATGTGTCACATCATATCTTTGTCTATCGTGATCTGTGATGTACTAGAATATCGAAACTACATGCATTATTTATTGATATATCTGGGTCTATTGAATGTGATCGTTATGTCATTGTGTTCAAATTGAACTAGATAACTGGTTGAATTAGAGGATGCATGTATACAATACATGTAAACCCTTATGTTATATATCATGGGAACCCCCTACTGTGGTCATCACAGGCATACACACATGCCTTTACATGTATATATAATTAATGGGTTAGAATAAGGAAACTAGGGTTCTAGTTTCGTTATTCTATATGATATATTCGGACATTAGATCATTGTGTTCAAATTGAACTAGATAACTCATTTTGTAGGGCGCACTTTGGCAATTTGCACAAAGTGCTGTCTGCGTTGTGAGATTTTAGTGACGTTTTTTCTCATAGATTGAAATTAATTGTTTTGTATTTTCAACAGATAGGTGGGTTTAATTTAGTCAGCATTTTGGGTACCCATGTATAGTCACATGGTAAATACGGGAGTGGTCACGGTTCAGGCCGGTGGTCTGTGTGAATGTGAAAAAGACATCTGTGGGAATGTGTGGTTGGGATCTTTCCCCACACTCTTAGAGCGATTCCACTACTTTTTGCAGATTTCCTATTGGACATAGATAATACGTCCAGTCATGTGGTGGGGTGGGTAGGGCTGGGGCCCAGTACTGGTCAGGGTCAGTGTCCCCAAACCAGGTTAGAAAGCCAATATGGCGGACGTGAGGCCTGTCATGATGCCCCCCCCCCCCCCCCACCACCCCGATACACACCCACATACAGATTAAATTATAGAGCATAACGTAGAACAAAGGTCCACGGTGCGCTGAGCACCATTAACACACATTATTAAAGGTTACATATAGCAGTGGGGACCAGTGTAGCTGACACCTTTTAGTGGGGGGGGCAACTGTATTTCCGTGGGAATTTCGTGGTTATGGTAGTTTCGCAACTGATATGTATGGTTTGAAAGGTGCTTAAAAAGATAGGATACCGCTCCATTTTTTATTTCTGCTATTTCAGCTATTTTTAGGTCATTTAGGTTAATTAGTGTAATTACTGCTTAATGAGGCTCTGTCTCTCTAGGAAATAGAGCTATCCATTTTCCAACAACACCTACCCCCCCCCAAAATCAAGTATAGGGAATCTTCTGGTCATGTTGGTTTTTCTGTATTGTTGATGGTTGCCTAGCAACAGGCATATTTTGCTATATATCTGTAGTAAAAGTGCCAAATACAGTGTCATTACATAGAGATGTTATGAAGATCAACTTGCAATATTCTAAGGAAGACATGCCATACAATATACATCTAGATATGTATTGGCCCATAGCTTACCTAGCAATGGGGATATTTTGCTATTTGTGCATAGCAACAGCACCTCTAGTAACTGTATCCATACAGATTGAAGTTATACATGGCACCTTGTTCATTCTAGACTAAGGTGGTAATTGCATGAACTCTACAAAGTATTAGGCGATATATTACATAGCAGCCATCATCCAAGTCTCTACACTGATCATATCTAGGCTCCAGAACTTAGTCAGTATTGGCTAACTAATCAGTCAATAGTAGCTAACCTAGTTAGACATTTTCTGGCTCCCTATACGGCCAACATCAGTTAGTGAACTAGTCCTTCTGTCATGGTGGTCAGTACTGACCAAATTTTGGAAAGTACAGACTGTTTTCTCTTTGTTTTTATGTAAAATCCTCCCTTTAATGTGGCCTCCCCTCTTATGAGGCCACTTTTGGAAAGTCCACATTAGAGGGAGCTGACTTTTTTTTTATCATTTGTTTTTGTGCACCATGTTAACATATAAGTCATTGCTAGCTTCTACATAAAGGACAGTTTATGAAGATTAACCTGCAATATTCTAAGGTAGACATACCATACAATGTGCATCTAGATATGTATTGGCCCATAGCTTGCCTAGCAATGGGCATATTTTGCTATGTGTGCATAGCAACAGCACCACTAATAACTGTATCCATATGGATTGTTATACATGGCATCTTGTTCATTCTACACTAAGGTGGTAATTGCATGAACTCTACAAAGTATTAGCCGAGATATTACATAGCAGCCATCATCCAAGTCTGTACACTGATAGTAATTAGGCTCGAGAACTTCATCAGTACTGGCTAACCATTATAGTCAATAGTAGCTAACATAGTTAGTCATTAAGATACTCCAAGGAAAAAGACAACTTTAAAATTAATGCCATAAGCTTTCAAGTGATATATTACACTTGAAGATATCAATTCTAGTTTTTGAAGAATGGCTTTATGAATATGTGTAGGCATTGCCCTATCAGAAATCCCAATAAGCCTTAAGTGTCATATTTCATCAGATATCCCTATCTAATTAGCATAGTTATGATGAGAAGAAATATATATCATACATTTTCATTCGTTAGGTAACAGAATTCGATCTATGAATGGTAAGGCTGTGTCTCACGACAATGTTTTTGTCTCTGACCGGGTGCCGTCTCTGACCAGGTGCCGTCTCTGACCGGGTGCCGTCTCTGATCGGGTGCCGTCTCTGACCGGGTGCCGTCTCTGACCGGCTTGGCTTGATAAGGTCAAAATTCTAGCAGCAGGAGGCTAATTATAATTATAACTATGATTATATAACAACCACCATAACGTTTTTCCAAATCCTTATATATATGAGTATAATTCTTTTTAAAACACCTTTTTCTGACACCTGGTCAGAGACGGCAGCCGGTCAGAGACGGCAGCCGGTCAGAGACGGCACCCGATCAGAGACAAAAACATTGTCCCAAGGTCGTGAGACACAGCCGTAATATTATTCTGTTTTGACCACAGTAACCTCCATGAATCATTCTATCAATGGATATCTTTAATTTTTCTATTTGGAATGAAAACCATGTTTCCATGGCACATTATCAACATGGACACCCATTTTGGCCTTAAAACGTTCTTTTTTACATTCCAAATATAGAGGCTTTTCACTGGAAATGGAATATTTTTGTATTCCTATCATATTCTACAAAAAGAAAGTACCCTAGAACAATTTTAAGCCTATTTTGTCCAGGCCATAGTGGTGCCGCTGGTGGCACGGAACTAATCCCACACGGTGTATCCTTTCTGCTTGGCTACTCACTTATATTTTCTGTGTACTCCAGGCCTGGGGAATACTTACTATAATAGTGACTATAATAGTTAGCCAGTACTGACTTAGTTCTGAAGCCTAATTATTATCAGTGTAGGGACTTGGATGATGGCTGCTATGTAATATCCCGGCTAATACTTTGTAGAGTTCATGCAATTACCACCTTAGTGTAGAATGAACAAGATGCCATGTATAACTTCAATCCATATGGATACAGTTACTAGTGGTGCTGTTGCTATGCACACATAGCAAAATATGCCCATTGCTAGGTAAGCTGTGGGCAAATACATATCTAGATGCATATTTATGGTATGTCTACCTTAGAATATTGCAAGTTGATCTTCATAACATCTCTATGTAATGACACTGTATTTGGCACTTTTACTACAGATATATAGCAAAATATGCCTGTTGCTAGGCAACCATCAACAATACAGGAAAACCAACATGACCAGAAGATTCCCTATACTTGATTTTGGGGGGGTAGATGTTGTTGGAAAATTGATAGCTCTATTTCCTAGAGAGACAGAGCCTCATTAAGCTATAATTACACCAATTAACCTAAATGGCCTAAAAGTAGCCCAAATGGTTAAAATAAAAAATGGAGCGGTATCCTATCTTTTTCAGTACCTTTTCATCTATAGATTCCATTAAAAAAAGTATCATAACCATGAAAATCCCATGGGACCTAGTAAATGTAACAATTGCTCCCGCACTATTTCTATGTGACCATTCTGACAGCCGCCCTATATATTGACATTGTGTATATGGGAAGGGCAATGGTAGAGTGAAGAGCAGGGACTCTGAGGATGGGGCCTGTGAAGGGAAAGGCCTGTATGGAGGGATTTGAATACAATATGATGTGTACCACTATACTAAAGTGTCCAAAATCAAACCCCAGGTGCGGGTTATAGCATTTCCACAACATTTAACTGCGAGGTGCGGGTTATACAGGTTTTATAGTACATCTAGTACATGTACCTCTAGGGCAGAATAGACACGATTTGAGGAGACTGCCAGGATCAGGTGTCTAATTGTCCGATTGTGACGTCCCTACCCCGGCAGTGTTGGTGCCTTGTGGCTGCTACATGAGAAGTGCATCAGGAGCCTGATAAGCCTGCCAAGTTACACCTCAAACACCTGGTACACAGACAGGTAGGGTGGTTAAGTACAGACTAGTGTAGGGTGGGCAGGGACACACTCAGGAAGTTAAATGGCATGTATAGCATTTACTGAACCTGTTTCTATCTCAGTCCATTTACTGTTCCATTCTCGCTCACCCACTTGCTCACTCGCTCACTCGGTCACTCATTCAATTGCTCACTCACTTCCTTGCTCCCTTGCTCGCTCGCTCAATCACTCACCCACTTACTCACTCGCTCACACACTCAATTGTCCGCTCCCTCAATTGCTCGCTCCCTCAATTGCTTGCTTGCTCTCTTCATCACCCGCTCCAGCTCGTGTGCATTGTTTTTTCATTATACCAGCGCCTCCCCCCTTGCCTCGGCTGCCCTTTCACCTCAATCCTCTTTGTTTCTGAATATTTAAAAGTAATATAGATTGCTATGAAACCAAGCCACCTCACCAGTAAACACATCCATAATCCCCCCATCATGATTTATCTGCTCTTTTGAAGAATTTTTAAATAGACCTAATTCATGGGAGCCAGTTTTAAGTCTAGAAATAGACGCTCAAAATGCGTAAAGGGCAAGACAGAAAGTGGTCGTTGTCTATTTCAATCACAGTTTTCTGGCATTTGCCGTAAAAAGAAAAGATCCGGTAGGCGTTGATTAACGCTTTAAGGATAGCGAGATTGAAATTGATGTTTGTACAAGATTTTGATGACAATGGTACATCATGCCAACCCTTTAGGAGTGTATCAATCCCATAAGCTCTGACATCATGATGCATGATTAGAGTTAATTGTCAATGCTGCATTCATGTTTCATCGCGACAAAGGGGCAAAGTGCATTTAAGCGCGATGCTGGGCTTAGTGAGTTAAGCGAGACCTCAGAGCCGCTCTGTGGGCCGAGTGACGACTTTATTCGAGATTATTCTTAAAGATCACTCGGGGTTTTGTTACAGCCTTTATCAATTCATGCCTGCTAAATTTACAATAGTGCTGCAGATGAATACATGTGTATGCCTGTATATTGGATCCTACAATATCTTTGTATTGTACCAGCCATGTTGGATCATCGGCAAAGTTTGTTTCAGCAGAATTTGTATAACCATTTCCAGAGTATGTCAATATGCTAATATTTTCTGCCAAATAACAGGACTGATATCAGAGAAGAAAATTATATCAGTTAGAAATCAGTTAGAAACTGTAGACCCCAGAAAAGTCAACCTTTCTATGGACAGGGGGCATACCTAATTCTCATACATGTAGCTTGTTAGTGTCCTTTGCTATAGCTATAAGATTCATGAGGATATCAGTGTAGAGGCACATGACTATTGTTAGAGTGTAAGACTCTGGCGTTTACATAATACCAGCATCTGTGGTGCTCCCAGCATTGTATGTAGATAAACATCTAATAATCAATTTTAACCCCAACCACAGGTCCCTACCTAGCACCCTGCCCCCAACGACCTCATCAGCCATCGTGAAACCAACACCTGCTGCTACAAGCTTTAGCCCTCTAAGGGCAGTGTAGTGCATTAATGTGCTATGCCCTTTGCACTAACGAATGTATGAATACAGCCTTCGAGAGCGTATCACCCCGGCGTATCACGCTCGTAGGGTTAACATGATGGTAAATGCAGTACTGGTGAGTCACTCGCCAGGCCTGCATTCATGTATCATGATGATAAAAATATTGCAATACTTTAAAGTATTATGCCATCCTAAAAGGTGTATCTGTCTATACCGCCATATAGGGAAGGTTACATATACAGGTATGCAACGTCATAGTGTGGGCAAACAAAGCCTACACGTGCTTAGGTAACCTCACCATGATATCCACACACAAGGATACTTGTGGGTCCAGATGGGTCAAAAGTGACCTGGCGACCTGGGCTGTTTTCCAGGCGACCTGGTGCAATGATTTAAGTGACCAGGCGACTTTTGGAAACATTTGGCTATAGTAAAAGATGGTCTAAAAAAGCGACTTTGCGACCTGTACCCCTTAATTTCGACGACTTTCCGACCTGAGGGGGGGACCCCTCTGCACCCCCATACTTACTGTAAAGTTTATCTCTAATTGCCTTTGGGTTGTATCTATATGCAGATTCCGCTACATAACACATGTGTCATATGTATATGAGAGCATCTGCCTCCTTTAGGACACATTTAGCTAGTTATATATGACAAAACTGGCTGATTCATGGTGCATATAACTGGGGGTCACAGTCCAGTGGTTTGCTTGCCCACTGCACCTCCCATATAAATAGAAACAATCAAGTATATATAACCTTCCCTATTGGCTCATATGTTAAGCGGTTTACATTTGGTCCCAGACTCTCTCATTAGCAGTCGAGGGCAGATCCAAATTTGCACAAGAGTTCACTGTTCGAGGTGGTACTACATGTACTACCAAACAAAACTAGTGCACTAATGTTAGCATTGGGCCATATTGGCTCTATTCTCGTGAGGTTTAGGCAGTACGATTCTTTTAACACACATGGTACATGTACTTCACTGCATAATTTGCGAGACACCTACGGCAGACGATGGAGCCAAACTCACGTGAGAGATTCACCAGATGAAGGCATGGTAGCACCTGTCACGTTCTGTCACTAAAGGAAAGGTCAATAGTCAGTAACATAAGCTTTGTTTGCCGACGTCTGGCACGTGCTATTGATTGGCACTGACAGGAATTATTCTGTAGAATAGATGCATGTGGCCTGTAGCTGCATGGGGGAAACATGTTTGTCTTCCTCAAAGCTCTCTCTCTCCAGTCAAGGTTATCAGGAACATTCCGGTAGTGATTGCTACACTACAGGTGATAACTTATGATAAATGGTGCCAATTAAAAGTATGCTACAATTCAGCTCACCCATCCTTGCTTAATTGAGATTTTGTATGTATAATGTCTGAGTATATTTTGAAAGTATTATTTAATCTGAAGTAGAGGACAGTGATAGGACTGGAAACATTGCCACATAACTTCAATGTGAAAAGTAAAAACAATTCAGATATTCTGAAACACCTTTTTGTATGGCTTTATAGAACTGTAGTTCCATTCCAGTTAATCATAACCAGATAGCAGCAAAGATACATAGACAAAGGTGCACGAGTTTTTGGTCTGTTGCAGGGTTATTTCACGAGTTGACCCTCGGGCCGTATTTCACGAGGCCGCAGGCCGAGTGAAATGCGGCCCGAGGGTCAACAAGTGAAATAACCCTGCAACAGACCAAAATCGAGTGTGCCTTTGTGTTTATTTTTTACATTTTTCGATTCAAATTAAATTTTTAGGGCCTCTAGGGGGGGGGTGAAGGGCTTAAACTACATTTTTCTACATCGTTCAAATGTAAACAAACCGCCATTTTGATGACGTCACAAGGCCGTGAAATACGGACATGGGTTATTTCACGGGGTGTGTGAAATACGGCGCTCTTTGGTTAAATCAATGGCACTGCAGTATTTCATAAAAAAATAAATAGCCAGATAACAACAAACAATAAAGCCTACTTTTACTCCTATATTCTACTATGTATCATGTTAACCCTTTAAGAGCAACATGATGCTTCAAGGCCTCTATTTGTCGTCTCGATGCACAAAAAAGAAGCCAGCGAGTACATGTACATCATTTGTATTGTGTTAGTGCATAATGACAGCAACCTCATGGTGTCGGCATGATGCATTCATGCAGCACGGGCGAGGTTCTTGGCACTGCTGCATTCCTGCATCAAGCTGACAACAGGTTTCTCAAAGGGTTACAAAAAATGCCCCAATGTTCTTGGTGATGTTTATCATTGAGTTTGACCATACAGAGTACCATAGTATGATATTCCATCCAATATCACCTATTCCCTATAATCCCCAATAGTTCAGATAATTAGGCTTAATACTGTGTGGACGGCTTAGGCAATATAAGCTAGTTTAGCTGACAATACGATCACCATTATATAACTCTGATTAGGTCAAGAGTGTCGATAGGGCATGTTTCATGCCACAATGAGGGTGTATTATGATCATATCGACCAGCATTATAACAGCCATGTCAGCACATTTAATATGGACATTTGTGAGAAAGGATGCCCCGCGCGAGGTTGTGGGATCATCCTTTTTGCCTGGCTGGTCATATATGTAGATGAGAGAGGATGGAAAGGCTGTTTGAAAGGTAATAGGGGATACATTGTGCTCAGTTTGACGATGGCTGATAATAGTAGCATTACTATATACCCATGTCGACATTCATATATAGGCCACAATTGGATAATGCCATCACATCGCTCAGCCTAGTGGGAGGCAGTGATAAAGCTGGTAGAGTTGTCAATGGAATAATTTTAAATACCATGACATCTGGTGCACAGAGATATGTGTGCCCATATGTATGCTATAGTGATACTCTTTATGCATGGTAATAATGCGTCTTATTAAACAATGCAAGGCCATACTATTAAAGGGAGACGAGTGGATGAATTCCGTCTCTAGCGCAGATGTCACACAGTTGCGGTATATAGACTTCTATTGATGCAACCTCGAAACTTTTCTCTAGAGCCTGAAACCCTTGAAAATTTGGAAAAAATAATCCTGGCTATCAACATTCACAAATCTTCAGCAGTGCCCAATATTAAGTCAATGGTGTTAAAAGACGCTTTCAAGATTCTTCCAAAACAATTTCTTCACATACTAAACCGTTCAATCATTAGTAACAAAATCCCTGATAAGTGGAAAATAGCTACTGTTATTCCCCTTCAAAAAGATGGCAATACGCAAGATGTTAATAACTTAAGACCCATATCTACCCTTCCCCTTCCAGGTAAAATTTTAGAAAGAATTATCCACAACCAGACTACTAACTACTTAAATGCCAATAATATTATAACTGAACATCAATCCGGCTTCAGACAAAATCACTCCACCATTCAAGCAAAAGCAGCCTTCACAGACGATATATACAAAGCCATCAACAACAAGAATATTACACACACAGTGTTTATAGATTTTTCCAAAGCATTCGATACAATAAATCACACAATTTTAATTAAAAAACTTAGTTCATTAGGCTTTTCAAATAACGCTACTTTCTGGTTTAAAAATTATCTAACAAATAGGAAACAACATATCATTGCTAACAACCAGATTTCTGATACTAAAGATATTGTCTGTGGAGTCCCCCAGGGTTCTATCCTTGGCCCCCTCTTGTTTCTTCTCTATATAAATGACCTAGAAAATTGCCTTAAATATACCAAATATAAATTATATGCTGATGACACAGTCCTGTACATTTCAACCCCCCTTGAAATTGATGCCTCTCCAATGCTAAATGCTGACCTTAAAAACCTATCAACCTGGTGTATAGAAAATAAATTAACAATTAATGCTAAGAAGACTAAGTACATGCCAATAGCCTCTTCCCCAAAAAAATTGAAACGTTTAAAGGCCCACAATCTAATTTTAGGTAATACACCTCTTCTTAGGACAAATGAATTCAAATATCTGGGTATCACAATAGATAGCTGTCTAAATTTCAATAAGCATGTGGAAATTACTCGTAAATCAACTGTTTACAAGATATATCTATTGAATAGGATTAGATTCAATACTGATGAGGCAGCAAGTCTTGACATATACAAATCTATGATTCTTCCCCACTTCACATATGGAGATGTTATTTATTCTGCTACTAACCAGGGCAATCTAGATAAGCTTCAAAGGGTTCAAAACAGAGGTCTGAGGGTCTGCATAAAGCCAGAGAATAGAATGTCAACTGATAATCTACATAGTACAGCCAAGGTTAATAAGCTCAGTGATTTGCGTTGGGCCTCCCTGCTCAGTCTCGCCTTCAAGCGCACAGGTATAAAGAAGTATGTTGATCAGCGTAATATCAGAACCAGAGCACATGATTTTCCAGTCCTTAAAACAGTAAACAATATAAAAATTAAGTATGAGAAGTCTGTTGAATACAGAACGTATAAGCTATGGTCGGATACACCTAGGGATGTAAAAGGTGTTTTGACTTACCCCCATCTCAAGTCTCATATTCACAAGGTACTTAAGAATAAACTGGCTTAAGTACCCTTCCCCAGTATTGTCAGGGTTGCCTAATATTTGTCTTTTGAAACATATGTCTATATTTACTATATATTCAAATGTTATAATAATTGCTTATATTGAGTTTGTTACACAAATCCTCTTCTAATTTTAAGGACTTAGTTTACTCTATGTCAATTAGACAAACTAACATAGGGTAACTATCTAACACATGCATATTGATAATACCCAAGTATTATCCTAAGCTTATGTATTATTGAGTCATTTATTATTCTCAGACCGAAAAGGCTGGTATTTCCTTATACAGGCCCGCTGAAAGGCAATGCCTATTAATGCCAGGATAAATAAACAATTAAAAAAAAACTTTAGTGTAAATATTTTTCTCATAGCACAAAAAGACACCATGCAGTTTGAGATAGATTTATGCACTCATACTAGTACTACTTATAAAATTATAAACTATTACTCCTGTATAGTGAAGGAAAAAGAAAAATAGATAAGCCCATCCACGAACCTGGCTTAGATCTATGAGCCAAAATTAGCTTAATGTCCCCCAAAATACTTCTCAGACTGAGAGGGATTTTATGCCAGTAGAATTTCCTGGACGGGGGTTGGTCGCCTCTGATTAACACAAAAGCAAAGAACCTTCAAAAGCAAACACTTAAGATAGCAAATACCTCCAAAAACAAACACTTTAGCTACACGCAGATGTTTGTAGGAGTATATATACAAATAGATTATAACTGTATACATGGAAGGGAGGTGCCCCTGTCCATGTCCTTGACATAGTGTGGAAAGAAGTCAGTGGGGGAGGGGAGGCGTTTTTCTAACTTCAGTTGTTTTTAGTACACAGCACCCTCAGTGCAGAAAGGGAAGATAGGCAGTGGTCATTGTCTCACAGTGGGTCCCCGACACTGGAGAGGGGTCCAGATCTTTCAGACTATGCTGGCTAAATAGGAAATTTCCCCCTTTTCCCAGGTACATGTACATTGTACATAACAATGGCATGTATTCAATTAGTTTTTGGACCTTCTTCTCACTACTTCTCAGTCAGATGTTGACTAGTACCAGGGTGAGTTGTTTTCGCATACAGACCAATGTTGGGTGAACGCCCAGTAGGTAGAGGCAACGTCCTTCAGAAAAGGCTTCTTTACAATATCTCAGCCCGCATTCTACAGGTATACAGACAGGCACCCCCGTCCGCCCCTCTGTCCCTCCCACCCCCTCCCACTCACCCACCCGCCCGCCCGCCCGCCCGCCCGCACTCTCATCTCTTCTCTCCCTTCCCCACCTCTCTCATCCCAGCTCAGCTGACTACTGACTCCCTACCAGTCTCACACATAGCAACCTCATGCTCCTGCCATCAGTCTGGTCAATAGTGCTGTTTTTCTACCCAGACCACTTTGTCAGGGGAAAGGATTGGGATGAAAATGCCCCTCCTGCACCTTCTCAACTTTAAAGTTCAAGTTCAAAAGTACAATCAGCAATGCTGTTGATTTAGCTAATATTCTAAGCGCCAGGGTTTGAATAAGCGCCTGTCTTGTATAAGTGTCAGGAGAAATGATCCCTCCAAATCTATAAGCGCTGGATTAGTCATCCTCCAAGCAGATAGGGTAGTCACTGCACTGGTGCTTGGTGAGAAGTTGTGGATGTGTGAGCTGCTCTGTGCCAGACTATCCCCATGCTACGGCGGCTGCTGACAGAGACTCCCCCACCCATCCACCAGTCAGCTGACTCCCTCCCAGACCCATGTAGTGTGGTAGCCAAGGAGGGTGGAAAAGAAGAAATGGCATAAGTAGGTCAAGGTGACCTATATAGGGTCAGGTGACCTAGATATGGGTGTTTTTTGGAGCAGCTCAGTGAGAGCAGTAGCTACTCAGTAGCCTATACTGGCAGAGTGCTGTTTCCCGGGGCGGGATAGCTTTATTTATTTAATGGTATGACCAGGCCCGTAGCTAATAAAAAACACATATATATATGAATTAGATATAGACGTTCGCTAGTACATTATTGGCTTTGGTACAAATGCAGTTTTTATTAAGTTCACTGTACAGAAGTCTTAACGACCCTGGCCTAATGACTACTCCTTTAAATTATTGATACCATAATAAATCCTGTACCTGTGTATTAAAAATGTAAAAGAATCTGCTGCTGAGATGAGTAGAAAGGTAGGCGCTGCTCTGCATCAGGAATTGATGAGTTGGTGGTCGTGTTCACCAAGTCAGGCGATTCTCCTGCTACCGTAAAGTCCACAAAACCAGTGCAGGGTTATAGGGTTAGCCTGAACTGGGCTAAAGCCTACGTGCGGGTTATGACATGAAGGACCTCACAACTTGGGTATATCGTATACCCTCACATAACTGAAGGTTAAGTCAAATACCCTACACCTGTACAGGGGTATGCCACATAACCACTGCCCACTGATCATTGACTTGGTGTTATCACACCTCGTCTTGACCCTGTGGGGCAGTGGCTATATAGCATAACCCTGTACAGGTGTAGGGTATCTAATACTTATACGATATATAAGTGTGGGTTATGTAGTAGATACCCTACGAGTAACGAGGGTATCTGACTTAACTTTCGGTTTAATATGTGAAAATAACCAAGGTGTGAAGTCCTTTGTCTTAGCCGTCCACCGTGGGTTAAATGAGACATGCAGCTGTAAAATACAGGAGACTTTACGGTTCCAAGATACGCCTCTCCCCTACCGACCAGTAACACCGACCAGTAAACATGTCTCTACCTCCCTACCTCACTGCCATCACCCCTCCCTCCACCTCTGGGCCTGGTGTCAGGGCATTGACCCAGCCGTGTGCTACATAACATATCCGCAGTTAGATTACCACTCGTGAAACGCATAAACAGGGCTATAGCTCCACACATTCTTTATTTTTTAAAGTGAAGTTACAACAAGAGCTCTCGATGTGTTATCTGATCTTCTATCACCCCTCCCCCCGGTCTTTTTCACCCTGCCCTGTCCCTCTCAATCTCTTACCGTGCCTAGGTGGTATGGGATGTAAAAGAACGCTTGCTGTGGTAAATAAGTTGGAGTGGGATTTCTGTATTCAGTTCATTCCATAAATTCAATCAATCCATATAATTTCACCCTTTGATAGGCTTCTGGCATACCTGGCATACCATCACTTGTGAAAAGCTGAAATAACCTAGTGGTGGTCTCTATTTCCTATCATGACCTGATGTTAAACTATTGGAATAATCAACCAATTACCCTAGGGATGTCATCGATACCCCCAGAATCGATACACCGACATTTCTATAATGCCGATTATCGCATCGACAAAACCTTTATATCGATACACCTTTCAATTTATAGATAGCCCCGGAATCTACCTTTCTAAAAATGTAAAATTTGTGTAAATATTCCATCTGGAACTACCTTATATTTCAGCATAAAAATTGTGCAATTTGTAGACCAATAATATTGAGGGAAATGGTCTTCAAATCGTGCTCAAAGTGTTACCAAATCTCTATCCTTAAATATTCCAGTATGAGGATGGATGAAAAATTGATTAAAATACCCTTATTTGAAGCAGATATAATTATTGTTGTGGTATCAAAATAAATCGATATAATCGAGAAATCGAGACCAAAATAGTGATAATCGAAATCGAAATAAATTGGATACCAATGACATCCCTAAATTACCCTATTATAATTATCCGCATCTTCCCCTCTTCCCTTCCATATACATGTATCACTCCCTGCCTGCCTACCAGCCTGTCTGCCTGCCTGCCGGCCTCCTTTCTCTTGACTCTCTATCCTTTGGGAAGGTATCTAGAGTATGTGGCGCAATTCCTCAATGTTTTGAACATCTACCTTATTTACAAACTAGTAACAAACAGACCAAGACAGACCAGTTTGGAAATATATCATTTTTAGACCCACTACAAATAGACCATACACCTATATATAGCGTTTGCTGCTGTGGCATCCAATAGATACACCTAGTATACATATTATGTACAACACTCCGTCTGGACAGATTTCCCAGAAAGCAGTTCAGGCGTAACTTGTTTTATGTAGCTAGACCGTAGGTGGTATATACAGTGTATGTAATATTTATAAGCCAGTGTATCTTATCTCCTCCAACGGAATGAGAGCCTGGGATGATGCAATCGTAAGGCGACACCTTCCTACCTTTATTGCGAAACCTCCCCTATAGCTGGACCTTTACTGTGACATCTCCCCTATAGCTGGACCTTTCCCATGACACCTCCCCTATATTTAGACCTTTACTATGACATCCTGTCTATAGCTGGACCTTTACTGTGACATCCCCCTATACAGGACTAGCACATCATGCTATGGCGGCCGCTATCTTAACTTATTGTGGTTAGGCCCCCGACTCCAGAGCAGTGTATTGTGGGTGAATTCCCCGGGTGAATTCCTTATCAATCACTTTGTTCCAGGTATGAGCGAATGGGATTGGGTTGATAATTAGATTAGCTCTCGACTACCTGAGATGCCAGGATGTGCTAGTTCTGTGTAGCTGGACCTTTATCATGAAACCTCCCCTTTAGCTGGACCTTTACCATGACACCTCCCCTATAGCTGGACCTTATGTGACATCCCCCTATAGCCACACCTTTACCATGTCTGCTCTATATATATAGCCGGACCTTTACCCTATCAGAGAGGTACTCCCTCTAGCCTCACCTTTATTCACACATATTAGCACCCCTAGCATCATAACAGTGTGTAAGAAGATCCCCAGGTGTACGCCCATCTACAGAATCTACACATAGATGAGCTGTCTTTATAAGCAGGAGACCGTAGCCCGACAATGGACCCAGCCCCCTCCCCCTTCTAAGATTATAGCATTTCAGAACATCTAGAGCAGAACACCATACACTGGGTGACCTCAACTATTAAGCATAGCTTTTCGATGGGCCCAGCTCTTAAGGATCGCAATATTCTCAGAAGCTGAGGTTATGGGCTGTTACCAGTAATCAGACTTTAAAAAGAAGTGCTAAGAGAAAATGGCTTGCCTTATATAGGAAACATACAGTATTATGTTGTGTCTGCTGAAAGGAGTATTTTGAGATGTAGTTATGCCACACAGCTTTAGAAATTCCTACTTCATCCTCTCCTCCCAGACCTCCTAGACCTCTCCACCTCCCCAGACCTCCTCACCTCCCCAATCGCTCTGCATGCAGACTTGGCTGGCCCTGCGCCCTGTTATTGTGAAGGTTGTACGTGTAAAAAGGGGAAAAACCAGAACCATGCTAGGTGTATGCTGATTGGAGGTCCTCATTGCAGCCAGTGTACTGTCTGCACCTAAGTGCAGGCCTCAAGGTGGGGGTACGGGAGGTGAATGGTTAAAACCATATTAAGATTCTGACTATTTGGCAAGGACACTGGTTCCATTTATGATGTTTTCATTCGAGGAAGAAGATATCGCCAAATACCTCCCACAAATGTTCCAGTAATTAATATTGGTATGAATGAAGAGATAAAATGACTTCTTTTTGTTTTCCCCATCACTAGCTTGGGGATCTAGTACATTTGTATAATGAAGGACTATCTGCTAGTACTAGTAGAACTTAGTGCTACTCTTTTAATAGTGCACTATGCAAAAAAGAAGTAATAGATACTAAGTTGTGGGTTCTGTAGTTGATAGTTGAGAAGCTGGGGGTAATTGGCTGTGCGTAGGAGGTAGTAAAGTACCGGTAGTTAAAAGTATGACCTCCAAGGTACTTGAAAAAGGAAAATAGTAAAAAAGATATAATATGCTCTGAGTGTAATAGAGTGGAGAGTTGTACCAAGTACACAGAGTGCGCAGACAGAGCAAGGCGTGCCTCTAGTTCTAACAAGTCTAACACTCACTCTGAGCGGAAGCTGGGGAGAAGGATGAAATGAAGATTTATGAATTAATCCTCTGTGAATTATACCAGCAGTTATGTTAACAGTCCTTAATATAAGCAGCAAAAATTGTGCAGTAAATGGGATGTTAAATGAAATTGATGAATAGAAAATGTTGCTTTGTGGCAACAAGCTTCCCTTGACAGGTTAAACTAAACTAAATTCAACTAAACTTTAACCTGAATATTAATTCCACAGATGACCCTCACACCGCATGCTCCCTGCATATGAACTATTCAGGAATTACTATACACAAATGTTTGCTTTCCATGTCGCCTTTACATGAGCTTGGTGCCAGTGGAAGTAGAAATAAAAGTTCCCCATTGAGTGTCTTCCAGTTTTTTCCCGCTGACTTCCTCAGCGATGGGTTATAGTGGTTAGGCGTTCATCTTGCATACCATAGGTCAACGGTTCATTCCCTGGCCAGGCTTCCTCAGAGCACATACCGGAAGCTTTAGAAATAAATGTAATCTATTGGCAGTCTGCCATGTACCAGGCACTGATACTCGGAGTAGGTGCTATCAACAATTAGAAGTAACTTCAGGACCTTGTCTATGAGTTAAAATAAAAGTAGGCTCAAGTCAAAGGAAGCGGAGGAGCTAAGGAAGTATTATGAGATGAAAGACTAAGACTACATTGAACCCCGAAGTAGTGGAAATAAAATTGACAAGCTATTCATAAAACTTAGTAACATCTTGGCCGATATTGAAATGCTCCCTGTGTTATGTGATAAAATTGTGCCAATAAAAATCTAAACTCAAGCGCAGCGGAAGGTCACGTTATAAAATTACGGAATAATCATTTTTAAAGTGAAACTAAATTGAATTACACATTGAAAAGTTTACATGATCACCGTACAATGAGAATGGAACTATACACTGCAAAAATAAAAAGAAAGGGAAAAAAAAGAAGAAAAGGAACTATACACGGAACGTACAGTTAACCCTCTATCGGTCATAAAAAGAAGTGCATGATGCCTCAAGGTTCATGTTCATTTGTCGCCATGATGCACCAATGCAGCGCCGGCAAATAACACATTGTTGGCATTATGGCACAGTCAGTCCTGATGAAGTCAGCATGATGCATGAATGCACGAATGCATCATTCTTGCATCGTTAGCGACACAATCATGCCTTGAACTTAAAGGGTTAATAAATGACGTAGAACTACGTATATCTCTGTTTCGTTGGTACAAAGACCGTTGATCTAGACAATGCAGCCCGCACAGAGCTCATGGGGGCCGAGTGTTGAAGCTCTCATCTCGAGCTTTACACCATGGTATGTGGGTGTCCATTATCTATGTGAGTTATTGACTCGGTATCTGCATGTAGAAAACGCCAAAACAGCTGAAAACCCATGTTGTCACCAAAACGATACAATCTTAAATTTTAAGCCATTTTTAAAAGTCTATTAAAGCGGGGGGGGGGGGGGGGCAGTGGCAAAAAACAGATTGCATTCATACCAGCCTGGAAGTACTATATAAGTACATGTATATGAACACCTAGGTTATCAATTGTCGCTTGTACACAGTTATCTCATGATATCGGACGATTAAAGCAAATCATTCAGGTTTTATATCATGAGGTTACCAGCACTGTTGTTGTGACCAACATCATTAAAGACCAGCCAATCAAACCTACATTTACTTTTAATACGCTCTCCCTTGCTCAGATATATATGCCATCCAATAAAAATCAGAACATCATATGAAACCATTTAAAGCCATTTTTTCCCTTTTGCTATGTTTTCAGGTTCAGAAAAGGCATGTGAGCGAACGTCGTACATCTTTCTACGTAAGGAGCTCCTCGTGCGGTTAGCCAACATCATGAAGGAGATCAACTTGCTGCCAGACCAGCTACTCTCCATGCCCTCTGTGCAGCTGGTGGAAGGCTGGTAAGTTACAAACCTGACACTGACATGCCCCCAGACTATGCCCTCCGTGCAGCCGATAGAAGGCTGGTAAGTTACAAACCTGACACCAACCTGCCCCCAGACCATGCCCGCCGTGCAGCATTTAAAAAAAAGGCTGTGTGCGCTAATTACATTGTATTATGATTTGACTTTTCCCTATAAATAAATTATCACAAGTTTCAGTTTCTGAATTGTTTCCTTTTATTTTCCAGGTACCAACAAAGTTTTGAGGAGATTCAACAATTTGAGAAGTCGAGCACGGACGATCCCGCCACATTTAACATGTAAGTAAATCATTATAATAATAACTAACAAAAAAATAAAATACCTGTCCATGTGTGTTGCGACGTTATCTAGTCAGAGTCTAGATTTTGACATGACATACAATGATGCAAGTTCTTATCATCACAACCTAGTCTCGCCAGATAGAATAAGTATGGATCTCTTTACCTTTGCACCGGGACCAAAATCCACGCATATTGACAAACTTTTTTTTATTGAAGTTGACACATGACCAATAATTTGGTCGTTAAGGACTCTCATTGGGGGACTTTAGTCACTCGGCCATAATCAGACGCCCTCTATAGTGACCTTTATCGATTTCCTAAAATAGCTATTTGAGAAAAAATTGTTTAAGCACGTAAAGCGTTGAATCGCACGTAACCAAATTATTGCAGAATTTGCTGACGAAGTATTTTTAGTCTGGAAAATTGACAAAAGGCATAGATAGAGAGTGCTCATCATTTTGAGTATGGTACCCAAGTACACCCCAAAAACCCAATATATACAGCATCCTGCTCGTTCACGTGCATTATCGTGTAGTGTAGTGTTAACTGGGATGTAACACTCACATGCCGCCAGATATTGAGTCATATCTCAGAACACGCAATACTAATAACTGATATGATGGTCGCCGGGGATGGTCGCCAAGGTTATGTAATACTATCAATAAAAACAAGGCAGATACTGGTGTGGAGCGTAACGCTTTGTAGTGCATATTCCGCCCGTGGAATCATCTGGATGCTATGGTACACATTGTAGTTGGGGCAATTTAGTGATTTAATGTAAATTCTCACATATAACCTGCATCTAGATTGGAACTGGTTAAAACAGTTTCAAGAAAAGCCCTAGTAAAATACAACTTGTTGTTAGCCCATTGTTTAGGGACGGCCTTGTATATATACACGTATATCAGAGTACTATCAGTGTATCATACTCCACCTTATCTCTGTGAGTGGACAGGTGGGGGATGGACCTTATACACCCTCCATGTTTATCAACATACCGGTAGTATTAACCCTTTAAGGGCCGCATAGTGCCTTTATTCATTATGTCATTGGTATCCATGATGCTTGAATGCAGCCCTCACAGTGGCGGTGGCGAGTGACTCGCCACGGCTGCTTTCAAGCCTCATACCGATCCTACTGAGTTGATAACACTTCCAAAGGGTCAGCATGATGTATGAATGCAGCCCTGGTGAGTAGACTGACCAGGGCTGTATTCATGCCTCATAAGGACAAAGACCATAGCACCTTAAATCACTATGCCGCCCTTAATAGGTTAGTACTGTGGCGATACAATCACACGTTGAGTAGCATAGACTTTGAGCACTGATGGACATTACTCGTCCTCTCACAGATAGGAACATCAGGAGGTCTCATCAGGTGTGGCTAATAATGGCGAGAAAAAGTAAAGGTGCAAAATCTGTGTATATGACTTTCCATTTGGTTCCCAATATTTCAATTATGTTTGGCTAATGAAAAATATAGTGTTTAATATTCACATCTCTTCAAGAAAAAATGCATTGGATTAAAAGAAAAATTGTGGTGGAGAGAGTGTGGCAGGACACACCTCCCGCTACCCATGAGATACGCACAATCTGCGATAACTCCGAGCTTTGGTCCCCACAGCCCTATTATCCCCTGTCTATGTTGATGTCGGTAGTCAAGCGTGCTATGTAATATGTCAACTAAGTTTCCAAGAAGGGGACCCCCAAATGTCACACTGACAGGAAAAGAAGCAGGAACTGACTGATTTTCAGTTTCTGTACAAAGGGGACATTCTCTGTAATGTCATCCTTACATCAGCTGTGTTCTATATCAGTTTATAAATATAGATGGACCCTTAACCCTTTAAGGACAGCATGATGCCTCAAGGCCTTCTGTTCATTAGTTGTCATGGTACCGGCGAGTGCGCAACTGTGTAATCAAAATGTTATCTCATGGTTTTAATGATTTCCTCGCTCATCTGTACATAAATCATCCTTATAAATAGCTCTTCAATATCCTCAGTCCGTGCTTTGTTTGTTCACGGCCAAACAAACCAGGATGACAGGCCATGTACGTCAGCCAACCACATTGCCGACTCCAACCAACAAGATCCAAGGCATGCAGGATTCAAGCCCCAGACAGGATTAGTAGAACAAGAAGAACATCGAACAGAGAACAGAACTGCCCTTAACCCTAGGACACTCACATGACAAACGCCTGTGACTGATGTGGAACACTGGACATCCCTGATGTAGAACGCTGGACATGTCAAACCGATAACCTATGTAGAGCATCAGACAATCCTGAAAGTAGAGGACAGAAATCTGTTACATACATGTCTCACTGTACAAATCTTTCAATTGTTGGATAGACCAATTCATCTTCGTTGGACTGAGCACGTGTACTGAACCTGGTGAAGAAAATTATTTAAAAGAAAAACATCCCCCTAGAAAGGCGATGAAATTAAAAAAAAACAAAAAAAAAACAAAAAAAAAACAAGGAAGTGCATCATGCCGACCCTTCAAGAGTGTATTAAATGGTATGATGCATGTATTCATGCATCATCATGAAAATCAGATCCCAGGTGCGGTTAAAAGGATTTTCCCAAGTGCGGCTTATACGCCAGTTAGGCTTATTATACATGAGACTGTATGGTAGTATGACCTTAGGGAGTGGTCATTTTTTAACAACAGGGGGGGGGGGGGGGTTGGTGGATTTGGTTCAGACCCGCTCGCACCAAAATCCACCAACCCCCCCCCCCTGTTGTTAAAAAATGACCACTCCCTTACACAGTTACAGCCGGGAAGTCCCCAATACAGATAACACCAATCTGATGATCTCATCAATATAAGATACTGTACCAACCTGAGGTGAAGTTTGTGGGGCGTGGGGGGGGGGGGGGTTGCCTGGTATAAACTTATTGTTGGTAAACTTCAGTTTGATAACAAGGTCAGGTTCACCTATACAAGGCGTCTTATCGTCGCTGGTTGTAGGAGATAAAGCTTTTATTGCCACCTTGGGTCACAAAGTCCAGGTCACATATACACAAAGACATTGATCAATGAGCAAGTATGAAGAAGAATAAAGAAGTACATGACTGTACTTCCTATAGTTAGAGTCGTTAGGTGGCAGCACTGAACAGTGGTGGCGAATATTAAGGTTTACATAGCCTTTCAAAGTTGCATGGTTACCAAAAAATGGTGATTTTAAGGAGAAATTGAAGAAAATTACCATTTTTGGGAACCATGCAACTTTGAACAGCTCTGTAGAGCTTAATAATGGAATATCAATAAAAGAAGAAAACCGCCCTCAGCAAGCACACCCAAAAACCCAATGATATTTTAAATTATTAATATTAAAGCATATTTCTATACAATAGTCCCATCCTACTGAAATTGAGCTAAAAAAGAAGGTTCCATAAACATTCCACAGCCATAGCAACACCAAATATTTGAAGAAATTTGATGCAGACATTTTCTATGGTCATGACCATATATAACTTGTCAAGTTTTAACACAGTTCTATTGAAATATACATAATTAACTGTTCTCCTGGATCTAGCCTATTATTAACACAAGACCATATTCCTGTTGTAGGTTCACAGAGACGCTGGTGAAGGTGCGTAACCGACACACGCGGGTGGTGGAGACGATGGCACACGGCGTCATTGAGATGCGCGAGAGCAGCCTGGAGGGGGTCGAAACCCTCAACATGGACCAGCAGATCCAGTACTTCTTAGACCGCTTCTACATGAGTCGTATCTCTATACGCATGCTCATCAACCAGCACAGTGAGTACTGTATTGTTACTAGAAGTGGTATATACTACAATGTATATAGGGGGTACTGGAGGTGAGGTAGTTTCTTATAGGGTAATAATTATAGGACCATCAGATCCAATACTGTACTGTTATAGGAGATACTGCAGGGAATGTTATACTGTAATATAAATATCAGCTCAAAATTTTATTTGAACCGGCCATTTTCTGATTGGTTTATATCTGAAAAACACTCAGAATTATTCTAAAGACAATGAATTAACATTTGTATGTTTCTCATTTCCAGCGCTACTTTTTGGGAACAATGTCAACATGCCAAACCACCACCGCCACATCGGGAGCATCGACCCCTTCTGTGATGTACTGTCTGTAGCCGAAGGTGAGTGCTGGTGATTTACTAGAGCTGGGGGATCTAAGACCACACACTAATTTAGAAAAGAACAAAAAACATCCATGAAATTAATTAATTTTGGGGAAAAAAATTCGCAATAGATTTCCCTCAAAGAATAAATTGTGAGTAATCGTTATGCTTGTCATTTCTCTTGGCGCTTGCCGCAAAACGACAATTTGGACGTAAATGTATGTTTCTGTATTTTTCAGACGCATTTGAGAACGCGCAGTTCCTGTGTGATCAGTACTACATGACGTCACCAGACGTCGAGTTCAGCTGTCATAATGGTAAGTGGGGAGATGATACATGTGCATGAACTCTCTTTGCTAGCCTATGATTCCAATCATCCATAAGATTCGACATTTCAAAGGCAGTATAGTGCATTAATACACTGCACTTTTGTCAACATGGTCCACGTACCGTACAAGCTTGAGTTTCGATCCCTCGCTGCTTTGTTGCATCATGATGTTAGATGAGCATTACGTTTTAGGCATCAGGCCATTCTTAAAGGGTTTAACATGAACTTTAAACTGTTCATCAAAGTTTATACAGCTAGGAGCTATCATTAGCGGGTTAAGACTAAAGCACACATAAATCATTGTACCTTGTATTTTAATACCATGATCATATATCTGAATATTTTATATTCTTTATTGCAGCGTATGACGGGAACGACCGGATAAATTTCACTTATGTCCCTTCACATCTTTATCACATCCTGTTTGAGATATTCAAGGTAGGAATTTGACCTAGTCGTTGTAATGTCAAATGGTTTCATCTCTCCTGTCTTGTGTATGTATTATACATTCATGCTTGAATCTTAAATATCACACTTCGGATTCAATCTTATCAATTATTCATATGTTATACTTAACAGAACGCTTTGAGAGCAGTAGTTGAGTTTCACGGTGAGGACTGCGATGATCTACCCAAGGTCAAGGTCATGATCGTCAAGGCCAAAGAGGATGTTACCATCAAGGTCAGTTCACAATGTTATTGATTATTTTTACATTTTTTATATAATTTTTCAATAGATTTACAAGATAAGTAAAGTTAAGAAGCTTGTATAAAGTATTGTTATTTTAGAAAGATGAACATTGGGACAGCGTAACGGTAATGGCATTGGTGTTTTTCACACACATCATAAAAGGGGCTTATATGATAAGGAAAAGGCAGGGATAAATCATGATGTGATCACCCTGCGGCAAAATAAACTTAAAAAAAAAAAAAGGGCATACAGTATAGGGCCTGGAGGCAGGAGGATACAAGTTCCATGTCAACCTAATCTGATTGCTCCAAAGTTCACCCAACATTTTAAAGATAAAATGTTGTTCTTTCAGATCTGCGACCAGGGAGGTGGCATTAAGCGCACCATCATCGACTTATTGTTTAACTACATGTACTCCACGGCCCCCCGGCCCCCGTCCCCGGCTGCAGCCTCCAGCACCCCCCTGGCCGGCTACGGCTACGGACTACCGCTCTCACGGCTCTACGCTAAGTACTTCAACGGCGACCTGCAGCTACACTCTGTAGAAGGCTGGGGCACTGATGCCACCATCTACCTAAAGGTAAGGGCATATAAATGGGAAAAGTAGCTAGTTTCAAGAAAGAAAATGTGTCATTGGCCTTCTCGGGGCAGCATGTGACTATACATGGGTAAAATTCGACACGCGCGACACGGCGACACGGGGGGTTCTTAAATTCGACACGTGTGACACGGGGGGTTTAAAAATCGACGGACACAAAAAAGTAGAGAAGTTTGTATAAGATAAAAATCGACACGGCGACACGGCACCCTTGCTTAAAATCGACACGGCGACACGGTGTTATTTCTGGCTACCCATGTATAGTCACCAGCATGGCATTTGTCTTCATGATGCATAAATACAGCACTCTCCTGGCTGCATTCATACATCATGGACTAAATACTCCTGAGGGTTAGGCATGAGTTTTCATTTGTCATCACGAGGACAAATGAGCATGAAGCCTTGGCGCATCATGTCATCCTGAGAGGGTTCACACAAAAAGTAAATCATGCTTTGCGTCTTCAGAATGGGACTAGTTGACTAAGAGCCCTGAATATGGTTAGGTCTAGATGCTTCATGGCATCCATTGACCTAAAGGATGCATACTACTCAGTCCCGATAGCATGAGAACACAGGAAGTTTCTGAGGTTCAAATAAGGAAACAATCTATATCAGCTTATAGGGATGCCAAATAGCCTCCCCTGTGCCCCAAGGATATTTACAAAACTCATTAAGCCGATTTATGTAAATCTAGGGTCTCGCTATCTTCCATTAAACTTCTAGTAAAATAATAAGGACCTTGTGAGGACAGTCAAGAGCGCAGCTTTGAATTTGAAGAGTTTCACTTTTATCTTCTTCTTATCCCTTTTGAGACCACATAGTGCTTATCTTATCTTATACCCTTTGAATGAATTTGAGTTAACATTGTCTTCCTTTCCTCGCATGTCTCCAGGTGTTCCCTAAGGATGCATCAGAGCTGCTGCCAGTCTACAACCTGACCTCCTCCAAGCGCTACACCCGCTCCATCCCCGTAGCCGACTGGTCAGACCCCAGTCAGACCACCGGTCTGCACGGGGCGGTGCACCAGATCGGGCAGCACCGGCAGTACTCCACCAAGCAGAACCTGCAGCGGGTCAACAACGTGCGCCGCTTCGGCACCTACGCCATGACCCCCGATACCGTGTACCACCACAGTACCAACAACGGCTGCCATCTTGCAAGCACAACGCTAAAGTCGTTAACGAGTATACCCACCTAATTTCTAAGGAGAAGACCAGCGCATCGCCAAAATATAATTTAAATATCATCACTGACCAATACTACTACTGCCGCTGCTAAAGTGTATCTGGAGAAAGTCTGGGCTTGTGAATGTGACGTCAGCTTGTGACGTACTGTCAAGAACTGTTTTTATCCTGATGTCAGGATTTTTTGTCTGTCAGGTTTAACCTCTATGTGTGACATCAAAGCTGTGTTCATGACGTCACTCGTCAGCATCTGTATTTATGATGTCAGCCCGCGCTATGACGTCAGAGATGTGTTCACGTCAGAACTAGTATCTACTTATGACGACATCTTCGTGTTTGTGACGTCGGAACATGTGTCAATGACGTAAGAACCTGTGTGTATGACGTCAGAGCCCAATGTTTGTTTGACATGGTCCAGCTGAGAGTATATTGAATTGGCGTAGAGTGACTGAGTCAACATTTGCGAGAAATAGTTTGGGTGTTGGTGCTTTGTATTAATTTAAATAAAATGAGGACTATTGTAAGAGGGAGGGAAGGAAGGGGTGTGGATCACACAAATGTAAATAATAAAATGTGATGGCCGGTGGTTTTGTAACTTGACACTCTTGAGTCCTCTTTAATAACTCTTGAGTCCTCTCAAATTGCGCAAATTAATTCAGAATTGAGAAGAACATGTACTAAATGTATTTGTGTTGTTTAAACAGATGAAAGTATGAAATACAGTGATTATGATGTACACACTGTTAGAGATTTTAACCCAATCAATGCTCAGCAGTAGAAAGGACTGTAGATGATAAGCCATGGTCATAGATATGGAAAGGCGAGACTAGCTGGACTTGATAGTGTTTGCATGGCTCATGCAGCATAGCTTGTCCGTGGATCAGACCTTATTATTATATTATATTATTAGATATCTTGTGTATATACAGTTACTAATATTGACATGTTCCTGATGTTTTGTTTGTAATATAATACTATTAAGTAAATGCATAACCCATTCAGTATGTATGTATGCCTAGTTGTTAGAGTAAAAATACGCCATATCATTTATTATACATTTGTTGATTTGATTTCAATTTAGATCGATTATTTCTAACCAACTTTTTAGTTTCCTTAGACTTGGGTCACGAGAGAACATTAAGTGGGTTTTGTTATTGTGGTATGATTTATTTTAGTTTACAAAGCATACATGTAATGTATAATCTTTGCTCTGTGTTTATTAAAACATGATCAATGCAATGTTAAATCTACAGTGTAAGAAGACACTCAATGTTATCTATATTATATACAGGGAGAAATAGTTTTTGAGTTAGCAACTAGACTGGTTAGATAACCAGTTACATGTGTGTTTAACATAAAGAGGTGAAAATAGCTATGAAGAAAAGCACAAAATAAACAAGTATGGGGGCAATTTAATAATTGTATTCCCTTTGATTAAATTGACTAAGATTTGGGTGGAAAGTTGTTAATCTCCCTTTTGAACCTTTAATGATGGCATGATGCCTCAAGGCTTCATGATCATTCGTTGTCATGAAGCATTACTTCAGCGCGTCATTGGTGCATTACCGCGACCTTTCGGCTATGTGTTAAGCCTGTAGGCAGAATAGCGCACAAGGGCTGCATTCTTGTATCATGATGGCTAGAGCAGAGTGTCCCACTTATAGGGAGTAGGGAGGTAGGTATTTTGTGAGGAGAGGTAGAAATACACTTGTGCCAAATCACATACCTAGTCACATAGATAAGGCATAACCCTTTGAGGACTAAGGCATTATACTACCTTTAAAGGGTTAAAGATACTTACAGACAGTTAGGCTATAGTGGCGATTGTTTCACTAGTGTGCGTGAGAAACAGTTAACAGTAAATAGAAAGGATGTGCATTTAATCATAGCACGACATATATTGTAAAACACCATCACTAAAAATATATTTTCAGAGTTTTCATCGACAGGAAACGAAAAAACGGCTCTCCTCCACGATGTAACCTAAAATATATTTTAAACTCACTTTTGTCATCGTGTGTGAAAGTTGCAATGGATCTCACATCACAAATTAGTACACCAAGCTGTACGGTAGGAATATCAACTTAAGTCAACTATTGAAGTATTTATCCTCAGAAAAAATGTTTAGAAAGGGCAACTCTTGAATTATATCTCCTTGTACCGAATCCTGTTTCCCTGGATAGCTGTCAAGTCTCGGTGTGACTTTCACTCGTCTACATAAAATGGTGCGTGTTCCTACCGATATGTGTTGTGTAGGGATGGACGGTTTAGACCTTATCTTGTACAAACTTGACTACCTACTGATATCTGCGGCAATATGGGACCAGCTTGGTTTTCTGTCTAATGCGTAAAGACTTCTATTTCCCACCTATGATATCTTGATGGTCTTTACAGTATTACATGGTATTGATTTCATTATGTTATCAACATACATGTCCAATGATAGTTTGCCTCAGTAAAGTATTTGTTACGATTCCAGTCTTCCCTCTCTTTAGAAACCCCATCTACTCTACTGTCGTATTTAAGCCCTCCGCAATTAATTACCCCTGGCGCTTATAAAAGACCAGCGTTTATTTGAGAATACTAAAGCCTTTAAACGCAAAGTGTTTTTTTTCTATTTTTCCTATGAACCTTAGTGCTTGAGTTGCTTCCACATCTTCTGTATTTCTGATTATACCGCGTTGAATACATTTGAGTATTATTGTATTTACTGCTCCGTTTGCTCCGTTATCGGTATTTGTCTAGAGAGCCAGAATTTGAGAAAAAAATGTGTTCAAACTAAATATCAACAGCTACTGAAGTAAAGGTTTCCAGTTTGTCTGCTACATAATTTATGAAATTGTTTACTTTTTGGATTATAATTATTGTGCATATAGTATGAGGGTAATTATCATAAAGAAACATCATTAGGGTATGTGGCCATAGCCCGTATATTTATGGCACAGTCAATCTTTGTTATTATTATCATTATAGAAAATGTAAAAATGACCAACACACAGTGCCAGAACTCTAACCCTTTAAGGACCGCATAGTGCTTTGGTGCAATATGCCCCATGTCGCCATACTGTATTAATTATGCAGCCATGGTGAGTAACTATCCAAGTGTTGACAACAAAGGATATAGTGCATTAAAGTAGGCCTACTATGCAGTCCTTAAAGGGTTGACATTGATACCCAAATGTGAACCAGAACGTCATTGTAGATATATTTTTTAGGGTAATGCTGGGTGGGGAGCAGTGTTTAGAGGTGCCAGAGTTAAGGAACGTGTTTTTATCCCATGCTGTGATGAGCAATGCCGCGGCAAAGAAACTTTAGGTGAATTTAAAAAAAAAAAAAAAAAAAAAACATTAAAAAAAAGGCGTGTGAAATTTTTTTTTTGGTGTGATTATACATATAAAAGTGCCATTGTAATCATATCTTGCATTGCCGAGTATACCATATATGGGCGCGACCAGAGTCTATTGAGATAACATGTAGCCTACATGTTATCTCATTGTAGGTGGAGAGGATTACTACAACGACAGATGAGAAGCGAAAGGAAGGAATTATAAAACCAGTTATTACCAGGCAATTGAAATAAACAATGTGAATTAAAAATTCCCTGAAACAGTTAAGTCATGTGTCTTGTTCTTCTTGTTAAACGAAGAGGGGGCGAGTTGTCCAATTGATCCTTTGATTTTCGCCCTGCCCTGCTTCAATCTGAATATTTAATCCGTGAATCACCATTTCATCAGTAATTAATGAGATAGTTCTCTGAGTCCTTCCCCGCCTCCGTAGCACCTCCATTTTCTTAATTGTCATGAACTGCCCATGTCATCTTGTTAAATACTTAATACCGTATGTGCTGTAACTCAGTAACCTTCAGTAAATGGGTAACTCATTCCTCTGATACCGAGTGTCTCTGAGTAGGGGGTTCGTTTCACATTCTAATTCTCTGCTTCATCACTAAATCAGTGTTCACTTCCTATTTGCAATATATTTCTTAGATATTCCCCTATGGGCCTACTACCTACAGTCAATTATATGTGTGCACTATAGAAGCTTTCAGCTCAGGTGCGCCACGGGATGGGAGTGGCGGGAACCTGCCAACCTACAGGTGGCGCCATACCCGGTTAAAATACGAACTAGTCACTTCTGTTTAGTATTTAAATCTATATCGGAGTGAGGTTTGCATATTTGATTAAGTATTCGGCATGATGAAATGTATATTTGATCGAATATGAATTTACATAGTTATACTATCATCTAGTGTCCTCGTGACATCTAGGTCGTAGTATATACGAGACTATCTCCTGAATGCATTGGAATCCAAAATGGTGGACATGTCAGAATTTGTTTTTAGTTCTGACATGAATTTCTCTCGGTAAGAAGCCATTGGCGAATGTGATAAGAGCGGAAAGCTACCAGGAGCGAAGGAAATTGATCTCAAGTTAATATCCTACATACAGAACCAGTGAATAACGATTATCATTGGTGAGTTTATGAAGAGTCGACTTGAAGTTTGTTGTAACCAGGGACGCTATCTCGTCTTGGCCTGTGTGAGTGTGTCATTCCGTGAGTGTCACTGACTGTCAGTTTTATTGTTTTCGTTTTAATTCAGACTTTCAGCAGAACTTTCAGCGAATCCTTCACAAGCTCAGTATCTGTCGTATGTTAACATTTAGATGTGATCAATGACACTTACATGATCAACATGATGTAGACTAGATCTACTTTTAGTGATATTAAATAATTTGGAGACCTATTCATAAAAATTTCATTTTAGATATTCTTCATCATCAGTTCATGTTTTTCATTATGATCCCCCACCCCTATATTGCTAAGATTATGATCCCCCAACTCTATATTGCTAAGATCCCAAATTCGCCATGATAGATTGTAGGCCTACAGTACAACCAATGCCTGAACCAACCCCTTCATATGCACGCTCACACTCATCAACTCCCCAGACCAACCAGTCCCATGGCAGGATCCGGTTGTATATAGTCATTATAGACTATAATCTATAGTAGAACATTTCCTACACGAACTATATTCAACAATATGGATCTCGCATAAAATTATTATGTAAAATATTTATGAAATCACATATCTATAGACCAGTCCAATGGCAATGCAGCAAGAAAGGGTGACCTTTTCATGATAAAGTTGTGTTTATGTTGGTTTTAGTAGAATCATCATGAAGTTGTCTGTAATTGGCTAAGTTTGCAAAAATCTCATATCAGGAGATTTATGGGACAATTATCTCTCAAATAGTGTATTTTAAAATGCAGGATTTTGAGGTTATATCTATGTATTTGTTGGTCACACATCAGAAATGTTCAAAAACTTTATCAACAACTTTTCTGAAAAGTCACCCTTTCTTGCTGCATTGGTCTATAGATCTACCGTATTCGACGTAATAAGCGCACAGTGCGCTTAAAAAAATATTTTGGACACCTTTTAATAGTAGTTAAGAGTTTAATTGGGGTAAAAAATTGAGATATTTTTGGTTATTTTTGGTTATTTCTAGTTTAAAAATCGCCCCAAAACAGGGGGTGTGCGCTTATTAGGGGGTGTGCGCTTATTACGTCGAATACGGTATATTGTTAATCACAGAAGTTGCCAAGTGTAAGCAGAAGTAATACAGGACACAACATTCTGTCGAATATCATGAAGTTGAATAAAATTTGTTTAATAAAAAATTAAAAAAATCCACCAAGCCCCCTGTCCTGGCAATAATATGCCAATAAATGACACTTTATAATAATTCTAATACACAATATCATTGGAATCAAGCCAAGTTTGCGTTTGTAATCGTCTGAATCATCAGTGAGTCATTATAGCACTGTCAGCAGTTCTTTGGCCTAGGCCTATGTCATGTTTACACGTGACATGGTCAAGGGGTTGGAGTGTTGTCCAGGTCCCGTAAAACCACCCAACAATCCTACAAGGGCCGCAGGGCCCAGGGCCAGGATGGGGGGGGGGGGGGGTATCAATTATTTGTGGCCCTATGTCTACTCATCCATGGCCACACTGCCAAGTCCCAGCAAGATTTTATGCTGTCAGAAAATCAACAAAGTTTTCCCTCCCTCTCTTGTAATGAATAAAACCATTCCCTTAGAAAACCAATATTACATTTACCGTATGTGGGAAAATCCCAGGAATCACTGAGAAGCCCTCAGACTGCGGTTTATAGGATCTGCCCCAAGGGGGAGGGTAGGGTGGCCGGACCATTTTTTTAAAACGTTCTGATATGCAAGTGTTATACATCTACTTAAAGCCCTAATATGGGCATTTGATAAACCAGTCATGTTTCGTTGAGAAAATGATTGCTTCAAAAAATATATTCAATCATAAATGCCTCACCACTGCAGAGCTTCTGACAGGTTTTGAGTTCTTCTCAGACCTGCAGCTAGTACCAATTCCTCAGTCATAGCACGTACCTGCTGCAGTGTTAAGTATGTGAACTAAAGGTCCCCTCTTTAACCAATACAACAGTGGTGCCCTCTAGTGCTGATTATATGATATTAACCTTTGGAAGCACCCAATATGACCCCCAGTAGATGCCCTGACGCTGGCAGGTGGTAGGTTGTATCATTTCCATTCCAAATGCATCATTTTCAGCTCATTTAGCTCTATTTTCAATAGTCTACCGTAAACTACCAATTAAAGATTTCTAAAAAAATAATTGAGCAAAAAATTATGAATTTTAGCTGGCTTATCTGTTAAAGATAAAATTGTGTCATGTAATCATAGGACTTCCCATAGCATACCTGCATACAAGACGCTTCAAACAAAAGAAGAATTTTATTGATACATGGATTTGCCTTCAACCAGTGAATATTCTCCCAGAGGACAGGTTCAAGAGACCACCCAGTTTTAGAGCTCAAACGAGACTCAAAATCTGAAGGTCTGTCAACATTGCCCCTGATTTACATTATGAATTACAATTTATATGGCTAATTCCAGCATGTATATTATAGACCCCTTCAATATCTTCTGATACCAACTTACTAGCAGTCTTTATCTGCTACCTAGCCAAAATAGGAAGACATCATAAAGGGGTCATTTAACATAGGATCAGATAGAGACTGGGCGATCAGTTGGACCCTCCGGCCACCCTAGGGAGGGGGGTGCAGCTGTGTATGTTAGGCTTATACGTGAGAATTTACGGTACTAATAAAAAAAAATCCTTATAATATTAGTAGAAATACTTATCATTCTGGAAGTCCTTGTTTCACTTTAGCGCGCTTCAATAAACCCACAAAAAATAATGTTTTTTACATCTTATCGCAGACTGCCAGGATGGCGCAGACCCGGACCCCGACACCCAATTCCATGGTAATCCTGGATGGGGACAAGACCGACCAAACTTTCAACCCACGGTTTGTTAGACATGTATTTTGATAGATAATCTTTCATGGTTAATTTATATTCCTCTTCAAAAACAGGAGAAAAAGGAAAAACATACAGAGTGAACATAATTATTTTGATGATAATATGAAAGATAGTTTGGCACAGTTAAGTTCAGTACTAAAAACAATTTCAGAACAAGTTGATCCCAAAACATTTCTCATCTTTTCGCATATTCTAATTTATAATATTTGAAAATTATGTCTTTGAAAAAAGAAGTTTATAACCTTCAAATGTTCATTTAAAAAAAACATTGACCAAATATCTTTCTAATTTTTAAAACCCCTTTGCCTTTACAGTCGTCCAACATCAAGCGGGAAAAAGAGAGTCATTAGACGAGTAAGGCACACCTCAATTTGACCGTCACATACACAATTTAATTCACCTGAATTTACACAATTTATCTCTTTAATGTTGGCTTATGTCTGATGTACAATAACATATGGAGAACAAAATGTATTTACCCCTGTGCATTATTATATTTCCGTCACCACAGGAAGGAAGCAGCACTAGTTTGGAGATTCTGCCTCCGGAAGGTAAGCATTATACAAAACATATAACAAAAAAATGGCGGGGGGGGGGGGGACGTGTTGGTAGTAGTGAGGGGGGGGGGGCTAAAAACTATAGTTCAAAGAGGTGTGTATGGTGGGCGGGAGGGGGACTTCTGACATCTGGGGAGGTAGATGAATACAAGAACCATATTCAATATATTATGTATATATGGAGAAAACGTGACAAAAAGTATTGTATGGACAAGTCAAAGAATAGAGATAAGGGTGACAATAGCATTTTGTACTGAGAAATTGAGAGACACGCAGATGGGGTCGTTTTTTTGTTGCGTATCCCTGAAGTCAAGTTTCTCGTTTCAGATAAGGAGAACGACCGACACAGTTTAGGTAAAAAGAAAAGGTAAGTCTTACAATATTCTATAACTTCAAATGAAAAACAAGTGAATCTTGAGTAACGGTATATACCTGACCCTTGTATATGTAATAAACGAGACTTTGTTCGCATTAATATTGGTATATGTTATTAAGTCAAGAACAAGGTCGACACAGTTCGGATCAAGTGCACAGGTTGCTGATATAGGTTTATTCAGGATAACCTAGACAGGCGTAGCTAATCCGGGCGAACTCCCTACTGAGTTCGGAGCAGGTGAGTAGGCTCGGAGCAGATATGAATGTGGGTCTTTGCCCTACCTGAGGTACAAAAAGGAACCGACGAGTACCATTGGACGCTGGCTATATATATATAGGCAGCCAGCCTGCGCACGCACACGCAGACCGGAAGCCTATAGCGACCTCTATCCATACCCCAAGACCGGAGTAGGTGCTGCCACCAACTGCCAGACTGAAGGGTTCGGACAGAGTTTGCAATGCAGCGTCCAACAGAACCCGCCATATGAATAACCCTAGCCCCTACATATATAATCCTTACCAAGACTTTGGAATAATCATAAAAGTCTGAAAAATGCTACTTTAGTATTGTACTATACTAGCATAATAGAAAATAATAGAAATCCTCCATACTGATATACCAGTTGTAATTCTTCTACTTTCCGTCTTATCTTATACCAATTAATGTCCCGGAATCTTTTTCTACATAGCTCACAATCGCCACCAGAAGGAGCCAGCAGCAGTAGTCGCCCATCTAGTCGATCGTCGCGTGCACCACCCGTCAGCAGACCGGACTCCTCGGGAGGTCGGCGACCGACCACCCCTGGCACACCGACACGCCAGGTGGTGCTGCAGGCCGTACGCAGGAAACAAGACACGTGAGTACACCTACTTGTACTATGCCTGTTACCGTCATGATGCATAAATGCAGCGCTGGCGAGTAACCCTGTAAGTTTGGCGAGTTAGGCAACAGGGCTACATTAATGCATCATATATTTTGGGATAATTATAGTCTAAACCCCATAGCTTCAACATCTTATAGCTTTGAATCAAGGTCCCACCTGGGTCGTATGCGCCGGGTGAGATGCAGGTCAAGACGTTTTTGTTGCATATTAAATGACATGTCACAGGCCTCACCTTACCCCTGCATCACAATTAATTTGTTAACTTGAAGTAGGAGTCGTCGGACACATTTTGCCACCAAAATCTCCTTCCTATGTTCCCTATAACTTGTCAAAAAATCTGTTATAAAAAAAGTATTTTTTTCATATGCACTTAGTTTTTTACCTTCCATAGAGAGTAATGTAAAAGCAAAATCTCAGCCATGGCTGATTCCATTGACTTCAAGGTTAAAACACTAAATTAAGACGCTCTTCTGCATGTGGAGAGCGGGGCTCGTGGGGTGAGCGTGGGTTGTGGGGAGAGCTTGGGTTGTTGGGAGAGCAGGGCCCATGGGAGGACCAGGGGCCCGTACATTGTACTCGCTTTTCGACGGGGACAGAAGGTGACAGACACAAGCAGCCAGGCACTGTCCCCAACACCCACTTATTCACCCACCCCCACCTGCTCGCCCACACTCACCTCCTGGCCTGAAATGGAATAAAGTATATGTAAATTGTATGACACATGACTTGAGGGTACTTTTTAACAAGGAATTTGTTTCTGATGCCAGAATCGACCAATAAATGAGTACCATATCTACCTATACATGATAAGCCACAGTCCCAGCTTACCCTAATCACATGCTCAATATTTGCACCATGTATTCCATCAGGTATCAATTTGAAAGCATGTTACTGCCTAATTCAAATCATCCCAGGTCTCGTGTAACCATGGGTGCGAATTTGATTCAGAGGATGCTTGAGTTCCTGTGTTCATTTCCCCTTTCTATTTACAGAGATGCAGACTTGGGTCCATTAGAACTGGAACCTCAACCTGACTTCACAGTAAAGTGAGTGGTAAATTGGTATACTTCGGGATCTACAATATTAGTATTTAAGAAATGATCTACAATGTTTGTATTTTTACGAAAAAAAAAGACGATTTGAATTTCTTCCAGTTGTCAAACGCTATTGATAAGCATGTACCTCTTGTCGATTTTCCACTGAAAAATATATTGCAATTTTATTTGAAAAATTAAATGTGGGCGAACTTACCCAAAATTGATGTCCATAAAGAACCACAGGCTATCTAATAATTGAAATTATTGTTAAATGGATAAAATAAACTATGTCATGTTTACACTAGGTTAATATATTCCATTATTTTCCAGAAAACCCTCCCCAGTATGCCAGAAGTCTGAGAAGAGAGAGCGGAAAGTGCGGAGTGCGGACCGCAGGGCAAGGGCAAGTTCTGCCTCTGCTAAACCAGACGAGTCAGATCACAAACACAAAGAGAAGGATAAGATGTCTAAAGGGGATCTGTAAGTAATAGGTGTCATATAATGATCTAGTTTTGTAATATTCTGTTTTTCCCCTAAAGAGGGTGATTTAATTCTTTTAAATGGTTTATTCTATACACATGATATTACAAGGACCACCTCTGTTATGTATACAGATCCATTGAGAAAATGGGTTTGTTGTAAGTAGTGTATGGAATGGGGGCTGGTGTATGCAATATATGGGAAGGACTGTTTGTAAGTACACTTCAGTACATGTATATGGGAAGGGCCGGATGTAAGTAGTATATAGAAAGGAGGCTGTATTAAATTATTATATAGACATGGGGGCAGGTGTAAGAAGTATGTGGAAAGGGATGAGTGTGAAAAAAGCATAAAGGGGAATTGGTGTAAGTAGTATGTGGAAAGGGGGATGTGTGTAAGTAGTATATGGAAAGGGGAACGGGTGTATGTAGTACGTGGAAAGGGGGGAGGGGCAGGTGTAAGTAGTATACAGAAAGGCGAATAAGTGCAAGTAGTATGAGTAAAAGGGAATGGGTGTAAGACTAAGTAGTATAAGTAGCGAATTGGTGTAAGTAGTATGTAGAAAGGGGGATGGGTGTAAGTAGTATGTAGAAAGGGGGATGGGTGTAAGTAGTATGTAGAAAGGGGGATGGGTGTAAGTAGTATGTAGAAAGGGGGATGGGTGTAAGTAGTATGTGGAAAGGGGGATGGGTGTAAGTAGTATGTGGAAAGGGGATGTGTGTAAGTAGTATATGGAAAGGGGAACGGGTGTATGTAGTACGTGGAAAGGGGGGAGGGGCAGGTGTAAATAGTATACAGAAAGGCGAATAAGTGCAAGTAGTATGAGCAAAAGGGAATGGGTGTAAGACTAAGAAGTATAAGTAGCATAAAGGAATGAAGCAATAATTGGCCCTTGATGTGTTATCTTTCCCCCTGTTGCTCCTGTACAGAGGTGACCTTGAGAACAGCGACCAGTACGACACAGACCTGGATGATGCGAGTGACTCAGGCAGCGACGAGGAGGAGGAGGAAAAGCCAAAAGCACCTACAGAACTCATGCTAGAGGTGGGTAGCCCACTGTGTTTCTTTTTGTCATTTTTCTTAACTATTAAGTTTCAGTCCAAAAATGTAATAAGCAATTTTGAATTCTAGTTTGAAGGCGGTATAGTGCTTTATTGAAGCATGCCCTTTGTTGTCATGATGCACGAATGCAACCATAGGAAATAACTCACTGGGGCTGCACTCCTAGATCATGTCATCACTTTGGGAGCGTGTTATAGTGCTATATATAGCACTGACAAATATATGCTGACAAAACGGGAAAAGGGTATGCTAACAAAAGGGTACTAAAGCACTGATGCCAACCTTAATGGGTTAGTTTTTGCATATATTAATCCATAGCTTCTGCCTTTCACAGTTCCTGGACTGCATTTACAAAAAGGAGTGGCCCATTGCTAAGAACCTCTGCCGAATGAGTAAGTCTGCATTTCTTCCATTTATAGTGCACTGTAAAATAGTGTTCAATATAGGAGTTAACCCTTTGTATAGTCGTCTAGAGTAGTTCCGTGTAGTCTTGGTACCAATGTAGTACCACCATGACCCTGGGGACAAAGATAACTCTTAAATAGAAACTATCACCGACATGTGCTCGCTGCCCAGACTAACCAACAAGTCAACTAGAGTATCCCTCTGTTCCTACTGAGGCTAGCAAAAAAAGAAAAAAAACACTCATCATTGGAAATCTGCACCTGACAAGCCGCCGTGATGGTTTCGTCTCCAGGGTTCCGTCTGGGCAACTAAAAGCAAGTCTGGTGGTTTCCTCGGCTGTGAGCCGTTAGCGCATTATGGCGTCTGGTTACTCGGCACAGCAGCGGCTGTGGAACGCTGGTAATTCTATAGCAGGAACACGCGGATGGAGAGGGGGAGGCCTGATCTACAGTTACATTATGATCAACGGGAGAGGAGAGGATTCCTGCATCCCCGGCCCTTCTCTCCCTCAATACTCACCTGCCTGCCTCCCTCCCTTTATACACCCTCACTTTCCACCATTCCTTCCACCATGCCTTGCTGTGTCACTGCATAGCTTGCAATATCGTATCCTTGTATTCTACTTCCCTTCCTCGGCCCCCTCCCTTCATCTCTTCGTTCCTTCCTTCTATTGTTCCTTCGTTCGTTCCTTCGTTCATTTGTTCCTTCCTTTGTTGGTTCCTTCCTTCCTTCCTTCCTTCCTTCCTTCCTTCCTTCCTTCCTTCCTTCCTTCCTTCCTTCCTTCCTTCCTTCCTTCCTTCCTTCCTTCCTTCCTTCCTTCCTTCCTTCCTTCCTTCCTCCTTCCTTCCTTCCTCCTTCCTTCCTTCCTTCCTTCCTTCCTTCCTTCCTTCCTTTCTTCCTTCCTCCCTCTCTCCCTCCCTCCCTCCCTCCCTCCCTCCCTCCCTCCCTCCCTCCCTCCCTCCCTCCCTCCCTCCCTCCCTCCCTCCCTCCCTCCCTCCCTCCCTCCCTCCCTCCCTCCCTCCCTCCCTCCCTCCCCCCTCCCTCCTTCCCTTGCTCCCTCCCACCCTCCTTCCTTCCTTCCTTCCTTCCTTCCTTCCTTCCTTCCTTCCTTCCTTCCTTCCTTCCTTCCTTCCTTCCTTCCTTCCTTCCTTCCTTCCTTCCTTCCTCTCACTCACTGTGTCCCTTCCCCCTATCTCCCCCTATCTCCTTCTCCTCACTGTCTTACTTCCTCTCACTACACACAAATATAGGCTATGCCCAGGCTGGTATTGCTCACACTGACACATGTTAGTTTTTAGTGAGTGACAACTGGGAGTTGCTCCCCCTGCACCCACAGCTGCTTTAATAGTGCTGCCGTAGGGTGTTATGGCAAGCCGTTCACATCAAGAGGACAATATACACTCTGCCTGACAAGCTACTGACAACTCGGTCATGCGAGAGTGGTCAGTAGTCCATTCCATACTCAGGCCATCTTAAGCTGTTGTCGGCTAATTTAAGCAGTGGTTGAATACCATTCCACACCCTATTCTGAGTCTTGCTGCACAGGAATGTCTCTCAACCTCTCAACTTTGGGCCCAGTGCATAACACCCTCCCTTTTAATATCAGCAACTCGATCTGGTTCCTGGTCAGAATTGAATTTCTAGCCAAAACCACTAGAACAAATACATATTGCAAAAAACTTATTTGTACTATTGGCCTGACATAGCGGCAGCGGTGCATTGAAAGTATCCCTACAGAATAAAGTGAAATAACATTAAACCCTTATTGTGGGGCTCTTAGTCTGCCATAGCCCCACAGGTGTATGGAGAGTCAACCCACTACAACATCAAATAAACTACCATTTAAAACCTCATTGTTGCGCTATTGGCTTGCCATAGGTGCAGGTGTGCTGGAGGAGGGAGTGAAACAGAGACTTGGCCGGAGACAGTACTCAGACAGATTCACACTAGGAGGAGGAGACAGGCGGGGACAAGCTCATTACGACAACCAGCGGACAGCGCTGATATATGTGGCAATTACACAACCGGGATTTAGTTAGCATCGATATACATGTACTACACCGGCAGGGAGGTCATAAATGGACACTGGACATTGAGACTGACAGATCAGTTCATCGCTATGGATAATTGCAGAGGATGATATTTGATAATCAGGAAGGAAGTGATTCAACATTCTGGAAAAGTGAATATAGTGGCCATGTTGCACAGGGTGATACATGGAAGTGTAAGCAGCCTAGTTTGATGTTAGCTACTGTAATGTGGGATTTCATTGCACTCTCACCTAAGGTGATTATGTCCTGGATTAGACTGTATTTATCTAGCTTAAAGCAGCGCTCTCACCAAGAGTAAGGGCCTCTCCAGTTGGGCCTTAGTGAGAGCGCTGCTCTAAGACCATATATCTACAGCTCTAGCCAGTGACAATGTCTAGAGGAATCCGATATTTGCTATGATTAATCTGGGAAGTCTGACTAGGATGCACCTTTTTTCACCTAGATATCCATAGAAATCATTTATTGACTCAGGGAGCTTAGCTCCAAGAGTCTTATGCGACGCCTTTGTGAGACGTTTTTCAGGGGAAATTATATTTTTTTCATTTTCCAAATTTTTCATAGAAATATTAGGCCCATTGATCAAAAGTACACATAATCGGATAATTGAAGTGTTTTCCAACCCAGGGATGCAAGAAATATTCTTCTATCCCTACTAGAACCCTCTGAAAAAAATTGCTGAAGTAGACCCTTCCAAAAAACTTCATTTTATCCTCACTGTAGACAAACATGAACAGTACTAGTGTGGACATTTTGTCAATTTCGGCATTTAGTGTTAAACCTATGGGAAAATCTGAATTCTAGGTGGGTGAGACGCTTTTTGTCAGACCAGTTTGCCATCTGTGGACATAATTGACAGTGGGGTGGAGTGGGGGTTGGGTTTGGGGTGTGGTTGAGCTCACACACATCACACTCACACACATCACACTCACACACATCACACCCACACACATCACACCCCCACACATCACACTCACACACATCACACTCACACACATCACGCTCACACACATTACACTCACACACACCACACTCACACACATCACACTCACACACATCACACTCACACACATCACACCCATTTGAGGTGGTAAATGTTCGAGGAAGTGAGGCTCGACTGTAGTGCTAAACCAATGGGAGTGTCGATTTTCTGTCTGCTGAGACCAAAAGTCCAATAAATGAGGGTGGAAAATGATCCGTGGACAGAATTGACGCACAATAGACAGCACACTACAGACAGCTAGGTGTTGGGACACGGGTTGGGACACGGGTTGGGACACGGGTTGGGACACGGGTTGGGACTCTTCCTCCTTGATTGGGGTAGGGTAGGAGTACACATGCACACTACACATGTACACTACACATATACACTACACATGTACACTACACATGCACACTACACATGCACACTGCACATGCACACTACACATGCACACTGCACATGCACACTACACATGCACACTGCACATGCACACTGCACATTGCACACTACAAATGCACACTGCACTTGCACACTACACAAACACACTACACATGATCACTTCACATGCAAAATGCAGGCAGCCTCCCTGAGTCCTTTGTGATTAGGATCACACGTTAGATTTTTATATATACATATAGGTCCTCCTCGCTTCTCCTTCCAGACCCCTCCCTTTTATACAGCTCCTCTTTCCCACCCCTTCCTGCCTGCCTCCCCACCTTCCATGCCCTCCTTCCCCCTCCCTCCCCTCCTTCCCTCATCCCTCTCCCTCATTGACTTCTCCCTCCCCTTCCCCAGCCCCCTTCTCTTTTCACCCTTCCCTTCTCTCGCCCTCCCTCCAGCCCCTGCCCCAGCTCACACCCTTCAATTTCCCTTTCCCTGTCTCCTTCCTGCTCCCTCTCCCGCTCCCCCAGCTCCCTCTCCTCTTCCCCCTCCCCCATCGGCCTCCCACTCCCCCTATCTCTTCCTCCTTTAGCCCCCACTTCCCCCTCCTACCACTCCCCCTCCCCAGCTGTCTCCGCCTCCCTCCTCAGCTGTCCCCCCCCCCAGATGTCTTCCCCCCGCCCCCCACTCCTCAGCTGTCCCCCCCCCCCCCCCCAGCTGTCTTCCCCCCGCCCCCCACTCCTCAGCTGTCCCCCCCCCCCCCCAGCTGTCTCCCCCACCCCCTCCTCAGCTGCCCCCCACCCCTGCCCCCTCGCCCTGGCCGTCCTGTGGGAGGCAGTCTGCTAGTGCTTGGCAGGCCGGTGTAGTATCACGTCATTACGGACATTGACGCAGCGTAATGGGCACTGGCAGGTACCCAGCGGGCGGGACAGGTCTGCACACGGGCACGTTAGTTGGGTAGGAAGCAGGGGGTCCCATGCACCCGAAGACTATATTTTTTTAACTTACATTTTTGGAATCCTGAATATCTCTAGTTACGGAATATCTTCGTACCCAAGGTGAAATCATGTCCCATCAGGGTCATTGGCGGCCATCTTGTCGGCCATCTTGGCTTATTCATGAATTATTAGTAAAACCTAACTTTCTCTATAGATTTCCAACCATTTGAGCTACATGCATGAAATTTTTATATGAGGCACATAACTAATCCCACTATGTACACAAAGAACCATTTTGACCTTGACCAAGGTCAAGGTCATTAGAATTGACCTTGAACTTGAAAATTGACCAAATTACGTCATTTGACCATGTATCAACTGCTGTCAACACTTTATTAATGGCATTTTCTCCATCTTAGGATTCTTGTATGAAGAAGACATCAATATCAAGCTATTTAGTTCATTGGAATTGAGATTAAATGAGATTTTGCCATCGTAACAAAGCATTTTCAATTATCGGTATATTTCAGGATTTAGCCGTAGAAAACATGTGATTGGCTCTGGTATGCCAGCTAGTCATGTTCCATAGATTATTTTGGGCACACATATCCATCTCATTAGTAACTGTGAGAATTAGCTGCAACTATGACCTTGACCAAGGTAAAGGTCACTTAATTGACCTAGAATTTGGATAAATCATCAAATGAGCACCTGAAGACCTCTCAAAGCAACGTTAGAGTGTTGAATATATCACAATATTTTCTTTTATTCATTTCTTTTTATTAGACACATTTCATGAACATATCTGTATCATTAAAATATAGTTTATATACATTTTTGCCATGACAACTATTTGTTGCCATCATAACTCTGGATGGTAACAACAGCTTTCCGTTATTGGACATATTGCAATTTTGCCCACAATATAACATGTTTTCTCAAAGATAGTGGATTCCCATTGCTTATCATTGCTTATCTATTTGGATAATAGATGCTCTGATATTTATTAACTTTTTCAAGGTCAAGGTCACTTGAAATGACAGTAAAGGTTGGAAATCAATAATTGAGTGCTTATTGCCCTGTCAGAAGGAGCCAAAACATGAATCTACCAGTGTCCATCTTTGCTGACCAAGTATACTTCCTAGTATATTGAAGGGAGAGCCTTTGGTTATCCTGTGAGCATATCCTCAGCACTTCCAAGAAGCTGGTTGCCACTGCCGGTGGAGCCTCGGTGTCTGTAGGGCTCTGGTGGGTGGGACGCTGCCCGGTGGACCAGTGGGCAGTCAGTGTCACCCGTGGTCACGGCCACCGTTCCAGCACAACCACATCCTGTCTACTGTATGACCCACACTGCACCACTCCAGCAGGTGCTCTACTGCACTCAAAGCACATGGTTTAGTGATGCAGTGTGAAGCCTTCAGTCACTGTGTGACCTGATTAGGGATCCATTTGTCCCTGGATGGGTGAGGGGTGTGCCCCTGTATTTACACAGACTGTGGGTGGTGGTGCATTCTGTGGAGGAGTGTTGCGATGGGCTACAGATACAAAGAGGAGTATGTATAGTTTTACAGCATTGACATTGCTGAATGGTATAAAATCCCCATGTTCAATGCCTTTCATGTGTAAAATGCAATTTCTAGGTGGAAGCTTCTTTGACTCTAATTTTTTTGACCAACCGCCATTGTCACTCTTGAATCTCTTTCAATTCTGCATGACTAACCACCACAACACTATTGCTATGTTATAATTTGTCAATTATCTTGACTATCACCAAGGCACTGTTATAGATTGGTCTACAATAAGGACTTCACCTGAAACAGTATAGGACCTCACGACGGCCACCTCTTACATCAGCCTGTTGAGAACTTACACTGTCCCGCTGTATCTCTCCTTTTCTCAGTCTCCTGGATACCACAGGCGCCCTGGTGTAGGGTTCCACTGTCCACATTTTGGATAGTTGATTCACTGTGATGTTATGGACTGTGAAATATTAGAGAATGCATTCATTACTAAATATGTACAGACAGAGGAATATTTATATCGTCAAGCTTTTTGTTTTATTAAGGGACACAAAGTGCTTTAATGTGCTATGCCCTTAGTTGTCATAATGCATGAATGAAGCCCTGGCAATGTTGCTAGGGCTGCATTCATGGACAACCCTTTAGGAATTGATGACGCTGTAGGGATGGCATGATGCTTGAATGCAGCACTGGCGAGTTACTCCCCAAAGCTGGAATCATGCATCATGATGACAAAGGGAATAATGCATTAAAACACCCAAGGGTTTTGCATAGGAAAACCATACCTATAAGATATAATATCTTTCATGTTCCCAGCCAATGATTGAGGATGATGTAAAACTATAAATTCTGTCCTTCTGGGAGTGGGAAGGTTGGTCAACCACTGCCCTAGGTCTTGCGGCTTGCATCCCCCGAGGGGAGGTGGCCAGAGATGGCCCGAGTGTTGTCTACCCTTCTGCAACCAGGACCCCCTGTGTAAGGGTAGCTGGCCTAACACCTTTTCTGGTCCCGGAGATGATGGTTGGTGGTTCGGGCTCGTCATGCCCTGATCCACCCCCATGGATTGGGGTACCCGTCCTGCCATGGGGCCGTGTGTGGCCGTCGGATCCTCCATCAGGCCCCCCCTGAGAGTGAGGTGGCTGAGTTACCACCTCTGCTGGGTCGGGGCTTGCAACTGCCGCTCCAACTGCATATCAATTTGTTTGTGTTGTTCAACGTCCCGTGGACGATGCAGCAGGGATCAGGGCAATTGAGAGCAGTGTCCGGTGGACTCTAGCGGGGCTGCTGCTAATCCCTCGTGCCTCGACCCTGAAAAGAGTGGGATCCATTCGCTGCTTGCCTGCCACACCTGGGAGCAGGGCAGCAGGCTAGGGCCAGCCCCCCTGTGCCTCAATCAGGTTGGCAGGCACCTGCGACTCCTGGTGTGATGACCAGGGGGCACCCGTTGCCATGGGGAACCTGGGAACTGGCCGCCCCTAGTCTCCTGTCCCTCAACCAGGATGGCCGGGGGGAGAAGGAGGATGTCGTCTGCCCACTTCCTCTCATCAGCGCTGTGTGACACCTCACACACCTGGACCACTGGCTGGGTGTCGCCGGGCACTTCGGAGAGGCTGTCGTGATGTACCACAACCTGTCCCAGCAGTGTGGTAGTGTGGTCCCCAAAGGAAGTGACCTGTTCCTCATCCAAGAACACTCGGACCTCAGGCACCTTGTCCCCCTGTGAGTCACCTTCTCCCTCTGCAAAGAGCACGGAGGTCACCCTTGTCTTTTCCCAGCCGATCACTGAGGTGGCCATGCAGGTGGGACTCCCCCTTCCAGGGACTTGGCCACCAGTACAACACGGGAGCTAAGGGGTGCTGTCCTGTGCTCCTTTACGAGAGAGGTGTGAGCAACCACTTACAGGTTCGCGGGGGAAAGGAAAATGTTGGATCTCGCTGGGGGCCAGCTGGCAGTTTCCCACACTCCACACACCACTTTGCAGGGGTAGCGGGAGACAACTGCCACTGCAGCCCATCCCAACTCTCGTCAGGGAGTGACTTCCTGGACCCAATGCCTAAGGGTCGTACGACAGCAGACTGCTCCGCGGTGGACTCTCCCTTCCCTTCTTCTATTTGTCCCTGTCTCCCTGTCGGAGGGATCCGTATCCCCCTATGAGAGGGGGAGGTCCACTTTGTTAGCGTCTGTCTTACACTCAGCGGAGCCGGGTGACGCAACCACCAACGTCACTTCCTCCGGCAGTTCAGGTAGCCGACGTGTGTGTGTTTCAGGACTCCAGTCACCAGAGGGTGGGCAACAAAGTCCTGAGCGCCCTCCTGTGGCAGCTGCTGGATAGGAGGGGGCAGGGGCGTGGTACTCGTGCCACCACCAGTTACAGGAGGCTGTGCTGGTCAAGAGGAGGGACCTGCAAGGTGGGGTTTCACCCCCTTCCGCTGGACAGTCTTACCACTGTACTTCATCCCTCAGGCCCCTGACTTCCTATTGGACCCCGTTGGGGTCGGGGGGTTGCCCACACATCCCTACGCTCATCCTCATCCAATGAGGGGGACTTCTTCTTCTTAGATCGCCTCCCCTGCGACCTGGAGGCCATGCCTGACCCGGTCAGTTGTGGTTGTGCTGGAACAATGGCCGTGACCACGGGTGACACTGACTGCCCACCGGTCCACCGGGTGGCATCCCACCTACCAGAGCCCTACCGGACACCGAGGCTCCACCGGCAGCGGCAACTAGCTTCTTGGAAGTGCTGAGGATATTCTCACAGGATAACCAAAGGCTCTCCCTCCAATGTACTAGGACGTATACTTGCAGCAAAGATGGATACAGGTGGATTCATCTCTTTATGGAGCTCATTTAAGGTGAAAAGTTCAATATTCTTAACTATGTTTTAGCTCCTTCTCACAGGGCGATAAGCACTCAATTATTGATTTCCCAACCTTTATTGTCATTTTATGTGACCTTGACCATGATAAAGGTCATATATATCAGAGCATTCATTATGCAAAAAGATAAACAATAATAAGCAATGGCAATCCACTATCTTTGAGAAATTGCTGAAAATATGTTATATAGTGGGCAAAATTGCAATATGTCCAATAACGGAAAGCTGTTGTTACCATCCAGAGTTATGATGGCAACAAATAGTTGTCATGGCAAAAATGTATATAAACTATATTTTAATGATACAGATATGTTCATGAAATGTGTCTAATAAAAAGAAATGAATAAAAGAAAATATTGTGATATATTCAACACTCTAACGTTGCTTTGAGAGGTCTTCAGGTGCTCATTTGATGATTTATCCAAATTCTAGGTCAATTAAGTGACCTTTACCTTGGTCAAGGTCATAGTTGCAGCTAATTCTCACAGTTACTAATGAGATGGATATGTGTGCCCAAAATAATCTATGGAACATGACTAGCTGGCATACCAGAGCCAATCACATGTTTTCTACGGCTAAATCCTGAAATATACTGATAATTGAAAATGCTTTGTTACGATGGCAAAATCTCATTTAATCTCAATTCCAATGAACTGAATAGCTTGATATTGATGTCTTCTTCATACATGAATCCTAAGATGGAGAAAATGCCATTAATAAAGTGTTGACAGCAGTTGATACATGGTCAAATGACGTAATTTGGTCAATTTTCAAGTTCAAGGTCAATTCTAATGACCTTGACCTTGGTCAAGGTCAAAATGATTCTTTGTGTACATAGTGGGATTAGTTATGTACCTCATATAAAAATTTCATGCATGTAGCTCAAATGGTTGGAAATCTATAGAGAAAGTTAGGTTTTACTAATAATTCATGAAAAAGACAAGATGGCCGACAAGATGGCCGCCAATGACCCTGATGGGACATGATTTCACCTTGGGTACGAAGATATTCCGTAACTAGAGATATTCAGGATTCCAAAAATGTAAGTTTAAAAAATATAGTCTTCGGGTGCATGGGACCCCCTGCTTCCTACTATACTACGTGGAGGTGGGGCCGGGAGGGAGGCAGAGGGAAACATAAGTAGGAAACACAAGTGGCGGGGAGTGGGAAGCACCAGGGGGAAGGGGAACAGGGGACAGCTATAGGCGCAGGCAGGGGGAGGGGGATAAAATGACAGGGAGAGAGGTAGTGGGAAACACAAGTGGTGAGGAATGGGAGTTGCCAAGGGGATGGGGAACAGGGGGCAAGTATAGGGATAGGCAGGGGGTGAAGGGACAGGGAGGGAGACAGTGGGAAATACAAGGGGTGGGAAATTGCAGGTACCCAGTGGGAGGGGACAGATATAGACACAGACAGGGTGAGAAGAATGGGTGAAACATAAGGGGTAGGGAGTGTGAGGTGTGCGTGTCAAGGAAGAAGGGAACAGCTAGGGGACAGGTATAGGCACAAGTGAGGGGAAGATGGTGTCGGGAGGAATGCGGGCAGTGGGAGGCATAAAGGTGGAGGTAGAGACAGAGGGGTGGCAAGGGAAGAGAAAGAAAAGGCGATTAACAGAGGGCCATAGTGACATTATGATCCCACTCTCCCTGCTCTCACTCTGTCTTCCCATCTCTCCCTCCACTCTCACTGCATGCATCCCTCTCCTCTATTTTTCCTTCCTTCCTTCCTTCCTTCCTTCCTTCCTTCCTTCCTTCCTTCCTTCCTTCCTTCCTTCCTTCCTTCCTTCCTTCCTTCCTTCCTTCCTTCCTTCCTTCCTTCCTTCCTTCCTTCCTTCCTTCCTTCCTTCCTTCTCTCCCTCCCTCTTTCCTCTCTTTGCCTCCCCACATTCCTCCTTCTCTCCCTTTCTCCATCCCTTTTATGTCTTTACTCATCTCCTCTCCATCGCCGCCTCCTCCCTCCCCACACACCCACTCCCACACACCCACTCCCACCCACCCTATTCTCCTCCCCTCTCAGACAACAAGATAATAACAAGTCAGTAGTTAGACAGTACATCAATGTATTGATTTGGCAGCTGCTGGTGTTGTCTGGCGCTAATGACTGCCAGGCCCCGACACATGTAGTAAGGTAGTGGTGGGATTAACATGGCGGCTATTGATTACTGGCAAGGTGACAAACACACTGTCATTAAGACATAGGCTGCTGCTGAGATGAGCAGCAGAGAGATCACATCATGAATGCTGTCTCATCCATTTAAGGTGTATTCAATTCTTTCAGAAACGATTTCTCTGGGGTAATGTCTACATGAAGATGCCGCTCAGTTAAAGATAATTCCCCTCGGCCATCACCTGTGCAACCTTGGAATGACTTTTCATTGAGAGGGATAGGGACGCCTATATATACCTTTGATGTGGTATACCCATCTGACATTGCAGTCTCTTGTGTGACTTTGGAAAGGATTTGATGTGACCTTGGAACATACATACTATTGGAGTCACGTGTATGACATTGGAGGCTCACGTGTATGGCCTTGAAATCAACAATGAGACCTTGGATTCATCTATGTGACACTGAACTCATCAGCCTCGTGACATACATGCCCTTTTCGGTTTATTATCTATGTGACCTTGGAATGATTATATTCCCATAATGTTGGTAATACTTGATCACTGACATATAACCTTGACATAAGACAAACACGGGAAGTATTCAATCAGTCAGTAAATGACCCTTTAATATGTACATTACTTGACCGAGGATATACCTAGTCCTACGACCTTGGAGATATCCATATGACCTTCACATGACATTGCAGTAGTAAGGTCAGCAGTGAAGATGTTGCCCTTCACCTTCCTAGTGGCGTCCATGCCATACTCCTTCTTCTTGCTACCCGACAGTGAGTATACAGCCAATTCCACATGACCCCATGACCCCATTAAATGACCACATGACCCTCAGTGATATCAATACAGTCAATTCTCATGAGAATGCACCACATGGCCCTCATAAGGGTCAATACGGACATTTCTTATGAGAATGCACCACGTGCCCGTCAGAGTGGTGAATATACGGTCAGGGCTGATTGGAATGCACCACATAGCCCTTATAAGGATCAACATTATAATCTCATGAGAATGCTTTACATTTCTTGTCTACATATGTTTGGTTTTGTGGTACCTGAAAGTACAATTTAAAGGAGTATAAAAACGAAACATTTCTTGTTCAAATCCGCTTTTAAAAAGATAATGAAGCCTTTTTCATATGAATGTTTTAGTATTGAAGCTAGCTAAGCAAATGTGATTACCCATGTGAAGCTCGTATTGAGGAGTAAACACTGATTATTCATTGTCTGTGATCAATATGCTTTGAAACATCATACGAGAAATGCATTTTTCCTGTGTGCTCCACTTTGGTGGGAATTGACCATATACATAGCTAATGTTTATCATTAGTGGAAAATGTAGCCTATGCTTTTACAAGATGACCACCTTTTAATCTTCAGTGAAATATGGCAAGCTACGAAAACTATTACCGTATTCGACGTAATAAGCGCACAGTGCGCTTAAAAAATTATTATGGACACTTTTTAGTAGTTAAGAGTTTAATTGTGGTAAAAAATTGAGATTCTTTTGGTTCTTTATAGTCTAAAAATCAGCCAAAAACGGGGGTGTGCGCTTATTAGGGGGTGTGCGCTTATTAGGTCGAATACGGTAGATGTAATTTAATAGTTTGATTGCTCTGCTTTTTGGAGAGTCAGTCAGACACTCAGCTTCAGATTATTACTGAATAACTCTTAAATATATAACATTTCAAATTTTATCATTCTTCTCCGACATTACATGAGAAGTGGAACCACTTCCAGAGGTTGTCTCCCACAAAACTCAAAGGTTGAGTTATAATGATTTTCTCTCTAGTTGATGCAAAGGGCGGATGTGATCAGAATTGGGTTTCCTTATTTAAGATCCCAACCATTTTGTGTCTGCCCATTTTCTGAGTGTTTCTCTTAGACTGAAAGGACCTGTGGTTGATGATCATTAGTTTCTCTTTTTATTTGATTAAAATATTTTATGATTCTTTTCTGCTTTGTTTTCCTTGACAAAAGCAGGACAGGAAAGGGGAGTCGAGGGTGCAAATTGAGGCCAGAGGGAAAGTGTTTTGTGAGCACACATTTTAACAAATGGATTATACATTTATAAGGTTGAGTACAATTACTCTTCAACTTCAAAATGTTACAAAAAGCTAAATATAATGTGACCAAATTTGAAGGCAAGAATGCAGCAGGATCTGTTAAAATGGAGCCTACCCCCTTCCATATACAAGTACCTTACGGTCCTGACCGTATATCAAACAAGAGATACTAAAAGCAATTATATTGCAGGTCCTTGTTGAAAATCATTAAATACTTCAACAATTAAAACAATGTAAGGATTCCAAACATGGCCACGCTTGGTAACCATGGTAACATCATGTGTTCTACACAGAATGTTGTGCATGAGATGGCGTGTGTGTCAATAACATCCGGCTGGAGGCAGTTATTTTGTACTGCTGTCGCACTCAGCGCTAATGGTATGAAACAATACATTGGGACGTTCAATACTCTTACAATTCATGATTGGCGGTCTACAATCCCTTTGCATGTTTCTAGTGAATTGAATATTGTTAGAGGTACCAATCACACCTTCTTTCTTTCTCTCTGTCCCTCCTTCCTTGCTTCCTTGCTTCCTTCTTTGCTTCCTTAATTCCTTCCTCCCTCTTTTCCTCCTTGCTTGCTTTCTGGCTTGCTTGCTTCCTTTCTTGCTTGCTTCCTTCCTGCTTGCCACTCCCCTCCTGTTCTCCCCGTGTCTCCCTCCCTCCTGCCAATCACACCTTTCTTTCTCTTTGTCCCCCTTCCTTGCTTCCTTGATTTCTTCTTTGCTTCCTTCCTCCCTTGCTTCTTTCCTCCCTTGCTTCCTCCCTCCTTCGTTTCCTTCCTTCCTTGGTTTCTGGCTTGCTTGCTTCCTTCCTGCTTGCCACACCCCTCCTGCTCTCCCCGTGCCTCCCTCCTGCCTGCCTGCCTCCCTCCTGCCTCTCCCTGCCTCCCTGTCTTCCTGCCTGCCTCCCTGGCTTCCTTCCTTCCCCATCCATACCAATCACACCTTTCTTTCTCTTTGTCCCCCTTCCTTGCTTCCTTGATTTCTTCTTTGCTTCCTTCCTTCCTTAATTCCTTCCTCCCTTGCTTCCTCCCTCCCTCGTTTCCTTCCTTCCTTGCTTTTTGGCTTGCTTGCTTGCTTCCTGCTTGCCACTCCCCTGCTGCTCTCCCCGTGCCTCCCTCCTGCCTGCCTGCCTGCCTCCTGCCTCTCCCTGCCTCCCTGTCTTCCTGCCTCCCTGCCTTCCTTCCCTCTCCATCCATTCCTGTTTGACTCCCTTCATCGTCCCACTTCAGACTCTTCCATACATAACAGTACCCTATTTCTCACTTTACCTATTTTCTCCCCATCACAATCCTCCTACCCATCGCTTTCCTTGCCATCCTCTTTAACTACAAATCCCAAATCATCCCATCTCCCACTCCCCAGCTTCCCTCTGTAATCCCCCTCTATAACCCCTCTCCAGCTTCTTGTACTATGCTGAACCCTTCTCCCAGAGGTCCTTGTGGACTGCAGCTGGGCAGTAGCCTCTGGCCAATCCCGCGCGGCTGATTGAGCCAATCAGGCCACAATTAGCCTCACAGAGGGGAGCCACTTAGCTGGTGGACTGATTAGGAGGAAGCCTGCAGTCCTCACTGCCCTACTTTAACCAAGAGGGTAAGGTCCTAGTGGTAGATAGTTGTCGCTGGCCCAGGGGGTTGTTTGCTTGTTTTGATAATATCTATTTGGGGAATTTATTCAATATACTGTGAAAGTACTTTATTTTGCTGGGTATATATTTTCGCGATTTTTGCAGAAATGTAAAATCCACAAAATTTGTATATGCTTAAATATGGAATAATTTGCTGATTTTTACTCACCCACGAAAATTATCACCGTGACTGCATAATTGAGTCTGCAGCTCGTTATGCAATTAAAAAGTTGATGCATACAGTCCTGGGTGTCATTTTGACGGGAGATCCCTTACCTCCAAATTAAAAATGGCCACCGCACCCTGAGTCCCTCACACAGCTAACACGCAGCCCCTGCAGTTTGAATGTCGCATCCCAGTTTAGGAGGCTTGTCTCGTTACCTCGTTTTCTTCTGTTCATTAACCCTTTTAGGACAGCATAATCCCTGAAGGCTTCGTGTTAATTAGTTGTCTTAATGCCCCAACCGGGCACCACCGAGTAACTCACTGGTGCTGTACTGGTGCATCATGCCACTATTTAGCAGTATGCCAATCCTGTAGGGTTGGCGTGGTGCAGGAATGCAGCAATGGTGACTTGAACTCACCAGGGCTGCACTCATGTATTAAAGTACTATGCGGGTTAGGTTTGTACCTGTCTATGCGGTGTCATCTTGGCCAAGAAGGGGTGTTTTTAAGGTTTGGTATGGTTCAGAAATATTGAAAAGACTAAGAAGCATGCTAGTTATGGAAAGCACAACCTACTACTCTGCCAATTTTAAATGAACTACATTCCTCCACTATGCCATATGTTCAATTAAACCGTCAGTTTCACCAAACATTTGCAGGATACTGAAATGTGCATGGCTGTCTTACGAATGGCGCTAGTTACCATGCGCATACCTCATATATGTCCGTGGTTGCCATAGAACTACCTGCACATTCAGTTACCATAGGTCTTTGGCTGAGTTGGTTTGAATACCTATGAATAAACTGCTTTATCTGGGTTGGATACCTCACTCCCTGCTTACATTGTTAAAAGTGTAGGAGCCACATTTCATCTCACAGATTCACTCAACATCACCAACCTTGAAGGAAGCTGAGCTGTCAACTGCCAATCACTAAAACCAACCAAACACTATAAATACCATTTGCAAAGTATAGTTTGTAACTTGCAGGAATCAAAGCGGATTGATTTCGGCAAGCTCAGTCCCGCATCCACCGCAAGTTCTTGATGTAGCAGATCCTCTGCCCTAGTATCAACCTTAAATTAACCCAATGTTTGTACAAGGTTTAGTTGATTATAATCCCCATAGGGGGTGAACAAAGAGTGGGTTGCAGGTGGCACTTATTTGCAGCAGGCACAGAACCCTGGATCTTTGACACTGTACACTACTATTAGCAGGGCCATATCACAATTAGCCAAAGATCAACCAGATTTAAAAAGCGGTATAATGTTTAAGTTATTTATTCCCTCACAGCCCACTATAAATCAAATACAGAGGAGAAATTGAAGGGCAGTGCTCCATATAGATGTTCTCCATTCTGTATCAGCAAGGTAACCAATAAAAAAATAATAAAAAGAAGGTAACAGATCTTTTATTTATGTTAAAAAAAGCCAGACTAGGCAATTAAAGCTGGCCAGGAGGTTACAAATTGACATTACATGATTTTTTTTTTTTATATAACCTGCATTCTAATTAGGTTGGGAAGATGTAAGACTGTATAGAGATAGATAGGAGGTGCCTGGTTAGCTTAAACATGGCACACATGATGAACAAACTGTTGGGTAATGTTTAAGGTTAGCCATTTGATAAAACACACACCAATATGACATGTGTCAAAAGAGATATGGGTTGATGAACATTTTTTTTGCAGCAACGCTGGAACCATGGTGGGAGGCAAAGGGACTCAATACCTATCTATGTTCGCCCTGACCATGAAGCACCAGTATATAGTATACAATTTAAAAAGAATTGTAGTATAAAATAATAAGATGTGCTTCATCTTTGTATTTTACAGTTCTGATGTTTGAGCCTGAGAACGAAGAAGCAAACAAGTTCTCCGGGCTGATAGAGGATAAACTAAAAATAGGTAATTTTACGCTCATCATGCAAACAACTGATGGTGCTGGTGAGTGGTGAGATGACAAGAGATGACAATGTCACGGAAATCTTACGATCACTAATGAGGACAACTTAGCCGGGTATTCCACTGCCAACAAATCAAGAGACAGATGGTTCATCCTTCAAAGTTTAATACATTGTATACTAGTAGCAAACTTTTTACAGATGAGCAATGGATGAATATTTGTTGGCAGTGAAATAACCCTTTACACAGTAGCTAAAACTTCCATCAGATTCTGTTCCAGTAGCAGACTTCATAAACATCCTTTATGACACCTTATGTATTCAAAATTATACTCCCGCAGTGGCAGAGCGTGGAAGTGACGAGGAAACAGGAGACGAGGACGACTCTGATGACGATGATTCAGACAGTGACGATGACAGTGATGATAGTGATGATGAAGACCAGAGGTGAGTCTTTTAATGAAGAAATATAGTGTTATCCATTTAACTGATATATTACAAAGAATATGATATAGTATTACAATATATTTTGACTTCTGTTAGAAAAAAAGAAAGGTGAAAACTGAGGAACTGAGCTCAGTGTTTAGTGTATTGTTTAAGAAAATTTAAATATTGCCACATTGCATTGCAAAAAGGAAATGTAAAGGAGAATCAACTTAATCTTCACTACCTAAAGAACATTGTTTGATAAAAAGCACTTTAATTGCTAAACTACATAATTGATTGTGTCAGATCTGTTTCTGGGTTCTCAACCAGTTGAGGAAACAGTGGACCATCTTATTTGTCTATTATATTGACCATCTAACTGAACATATTTTACAGCCTTTACAAAGCATACAGTAGATTTACTATTTACAATAAAAAGTAGTAAATGGACATTCAAATAGAAGACCCTTTCTTTTCGACCGGTCAACATTGCTTTTATTTGTTCGAAAACAGTTAGTGTTTTATAGTGCATTAATGAAGTTGACTACAATCATACATTTCTTCACTTTCACACAAAAATCTCTACCCTTTTACCAGAAGATAACATGATTCATAATAGTGATTCAAATCAATAGTTCAAGTTAATTAAATTTTAAATTTTCCTAGCAGAAAAAAACACAAAAGAAAGAAAAAGAAAACCCTTCCTATCAAGCGGTAACATCTTTTTGGAATATTAAACTCACTTTTTATAATTTTGCCACATCAAATATTAATTTTTTCTTATTTGCATAAAAGGTGTTGTTATGGAGTCACACCACAGATCTATATATCTAATACATTGATCATCTCTTTGAAGAGAGTCCACTGACACAGTCTTAATTTAGTCTGATACACGCAAGAAACTGTCGATTTTCAAATTTGGCGAATATATTTTTCGAAACTTATATCCTGAATTGCTAAAGGTTAAAGATACTGACAATTTCAGGTGGTCTGATTCTAATCGCCAAATTTTACTATCGAAATTAATATGTATTTTTACATAATGTTTGACAAAGAATGTCATCACTATGAACACATACATGTTATGAGTGATTATTATTAAAATTATTTTCTATAGAATTCTCTAACTTTTTCCGTTCAAAAAGCCGATTATATATAATAAACTACCAAATTTTAATTTCAACATTATGAATAAACCAATTGATAAATAGTCTCATAAAAACATAAATCTAGTAAGCATTCAAACGATATGTTTGCATTATAACCATTTTCTGCAGTGAGACAGCTTCATCAATTAAGTCATTACAAATAAAACGTTATCAAGTACATATACACAATAAAACCTGTGAAGCTAATTTCACTAATTGTAGATGAATATTTTCCCTGCTATTTTTATAATTTAAATTATTTTATTAAAAACTCACATTCATGTCATGCAATTTCAGCAATAGTTTCTCCTTTTTCACATGCCCAAACCCAGTATCATTCGGTATTATGCGGTACGAACAAATTAACTATGAATGTGAGCTCCGCTGTCGAAATTTAGGTGAAGTAGATAATACTCACACTTCTGACTAAATAATTAATTTCAGTTTGTACGAGTAAACTAAAAGTTTTCTCGTATAGCCGTTACATTTGGGATCAGCGGTCCTGTTGCCATGCAAACTTACACACTCAGGACACGCACAGATACTGAATATAATGTATTACCTGATGCCACTATCTATAGATGTATATGAATGTGTGAAATGGATTGTTGTGGAATAATATAAGAATAAAGATAGATTATAAAGAGGCTTACAGTCAAACATTTTCTATCATGTAAAAGTAGATTGAGATATATGCAATATACCAATCTATCATGATAATAAAGATAGCAGAAGAGTATGGTTCACACAGAGCAGCAGAATATACAATGATAACTATGAAAAAAAAAATATATATACACCATTCTCCCCACAGTTCCAACGATTCCTCAGATGCAGACTCAGAACCAGAAGAAGAAGAGCAAGAAGACATAATGCTGAAAAAAGACTCTGGGATAGGCATGTCATCCTCAAGCGGCAATACACAACCTTAAATCAACATAATTATGAAGGATAGTTTTATATATTATTAGATGCAATGTGGATGACACATTAGGACTTTCCGTTTCAAAACTGTGTACAAATGAAGGCAAATTCAGCAGATGATAGACACTTTCATAGTAAACTAGACTTAAAGAATGAAGGGTCTAAAGACAATGAAAGATATTATTATATGGAGCACTATAGTTGAAGCATCAGGTTTCTGCTTCCATATCTACAAAGAAATGATATTGCTACAAAAAAACACATTTCGTTTCTCATAAGTACTTGCCATAAGATGTAGATCTACAATATTGTGATGTTTGAAAGATGCTGCTGCAAACTGTGTATATAGTGGAGCATAATATCTATTTATCCACATGTACTCCAGGATACGGCTCGTAATGTTACATAAGACCGAATAATCTGAAAGCGCTTCAAGACGAATACCCAAACAAAGCTGAACTGTGCAAAGTATATACTGCCAGAATGTCATGAAAATGCTGTCAAGGTAGGAACATGCTGTCATTCACATTAATGGTATGCATAGTTGGGTTGATATCACTTATTTCAGCTGAGAGTACTACATACTTTCTCAATCTTTTCACTTCCACCCTGGTAAGTATGATACAGGAAATGCCAACCAATTTACTGGGGAGGTAGTTATTTATTCACAGCATATTGTAAGCTACTTTGATATAGAGTTCAGCAGGTGTGGAGCAACTGGAAATGGTCTAAGAGTAAAGCTAGCGACATGCCAGCTTTCAGCTGTGCGTTTGCGTGTATGGAGAAGAACGGACTGGAAATGAGTCGTGAGATATTGCATAATATAATGCTGTGATTATATTGTTTAAAGTTATACACAAATGCTGATGTTACTCCTGATAGCCTGTTATGATGTTTCTGATCTCACTAACTATGTGATATCGAGTGAGGAATAAGAGCTGGTATATACAGTAGTTAGTGAACTTCCATGAGTTGGTTAAGTATGTTGGTCAAATATTTCAATGGGTCACTACCTTTAGTGTGTGATATTGTGTGAGCAGTTGTAAGGAGTTGTGATGAAAAGGAGAAAAAATGGATGGAGTAACTGTTCTGTCATGAATTTGTTAAATACCTATTTATTTAGTGTGCAAGATGAGATAGTTGTAAATACTTGTTGATGTTGCGAATAACCTGTGACGAGTTTTGTGAATGTGAAGGCGTGAACTATATTGTATTCATGAGCTAATGACTTACATATATAACCGTTTCAATTTGGCTGTAGAATAGACAGTATCAAATCAACATTTCAGGTGAATTTTGGTCTTATTACTTCTTCTTTTTTGGCTAGTAACACAATTTTTTTTATCCATGTCTGAATGTGACAATCATTATCAGGAAGCGGTAGGCATATTGTATTCGAGATGCTGATATCTCTTCATGTCTATGCTAAAAGACATGTACATTATTTCACAATTATTTTCCACAGCAAGTCGCACCAGATAGTCTAAAATATTGCGAAAATGATTCTTCATGCAGGCTATTTTGCAATGGTACCTGGGTTTCTCTTGTGTAGAATTCATGGTAAAGATACAACTATATAAATCCAAGTGTAATTGACAGTAATTTCACATCATCCAGGAGCATACAGGCACCGCAATCTAGTAAAGGATCATAGCCTGTTTTCTCCTGATTAAAGATTACATTTAAAAAAAGTAGTTGTGGATCGGTAGAGGACTGTGCCTCCCCGCATGTGTCAATGACAGTGGTGCATTGCGGTGGCAGGTCCAGGATTTTGAAAAAGGACCTTGGGAGGGGCTACTATTGGAAATATCTTTTTGGGTATAATTTGAACATGAAAGAAACATAACAACCCCCTCCCCCTCTAGATCTAACAATGGTTCATGATATGGGGGATTGCGAGTCAGGGGGCAGTTTCCCCGTAAATTCTGAAAATATGAAAACCTCTGCAAATACATTCATGAATATTGCAAATTGTTTATGGGCAGGTGAGGTAACCCTCCATAAGTAATTTAGGGTATCCAAAAAGCATTTGCAGGCTTAATAAATAACTTATATTTTACTCATTCACAGAAAAATGATTCCCTGGTATATTAGCCGGCCATACCAAGTTGCCCACATACAAGTATGGGGACCCAAGGAACCAACCCCTCTATTACTGTAATACAAAAGAGACCGCTCCCTTAGGTTGTCCAATTAGCAAAGGGTGACACTTGTGGTCAAGAGTGTCTTGAAGTTATAAAATACATGTTCACTAAAGGATCTGTTCAGTAAAAAGGCTAAATGATTTGTACTGCTTAAAATATATGTATGGTGAACCATATTTTCCCTCCATTTGAGTGCAATGTCAGGTCATTATCGCGGAAAATTAATAAAATTTCCCATAATGCTGTACATAACGTAATGTTAGATAGATAAATTGTTAATGTACTATATATCAACACTCAGATTGGACGGTAGGTTGTTCATAGACTATTGTGGTTGCGAAATAAACATGGAAACTGTTTCTTTGACTTACTAGTATTTAGAATTGTTTTTATTTCTCTATTTGAATAGCCCCAAAACTATTTAATCATTATATTTTAGAAATATAACATTGATATGCTATAATATTTTAAATAAATCCATACACCATAGATTTAACTACCCCTTTTCCCACTAGGAATATTGTCTTAATTGCTGGTTCTTTCCAGCAGCATCTTTTTATTCTTCACCCTTTTTCTTTTGATGTACATCAGCTCCTCGTTTTCAAGTTAGACACGGAAATAGTTATTTTAACTAATTAATTTCATGATTTTATTCAAGTAACTCTGTCATCACAGTTTGCTGCTTTCATCCTTTCTTATAACATTAACTTCTCATGATTGATAAATGTTGTTCAAAACCGTTTTTCATGGTGGCCTCACTGTCATATGTATCAAAACAAGAGGTAAACATTAGAAAAATGTAAATAAGATACACATGTAATTATTTTACATCACATTAATACACTCCTTCCCTAAGTACTGTACCATCGCGATATAACGGCAGGTATCAAAGAGCGCTGGTCTTATATAAGCTCAGGGGAAGAGTGGATCTTAATCTTGTTCTCAAATGAGAGGCTGTCTTGTAAAACCCTGCCAAATTGAAGAGCGCCCCGCGACTATATAATAGGGATAGTATATGGAAATATAGTTTGTCTGAATACCTGCCTTTGACTAAATGATTGAGACACTTCTTGTTTAACATTTCATCTTTAGGAAAAAAGTATTGTTACATTAAGACAAAAACTCAAGTATATACACATACACAGTTATCTGTATTTATACCACAGCGGGCATGGAGAACAAAGCATTTCACACCTATTGTATACTGTATACAGCTAGTGGCATAAAGTAGTTATAGGACTAGTACCAATCTGTCGGGATATTCAGTGAAGGAGCCTATAAGGCTCCTTTGCTGTATTTCGCGTACAGATTGGTACACGTCCTATAACTACTACATAATTATTGCACAACTATACCATGAAAAAAGATACCCATGTATACTACCAAGGGCTAGTTACCTTACACCCAAATGAACTTACAATTACTAAATGTACCAAGTATATTATAACACGTTTAATTTACACCAACAGGTATAATTCGATGGGTTTCTTATGGAGTGTTTTACAGCTTGATCGAGCCCCGAAACCCTAAATGCCTATAACTCCTACCTCTATGCTTGAAAAGCATGCATCATTAGCTGTTATGTTTTTATTTTGCAGCTTGTCAAATCATTACGTTTCTAGAGAGAAGACATTGTAGACACATTATAATACATCAGATACATGAAAATCTGATTCATTTTAATACGAAATCGTGCAATAGAAAGTTCCACAATGAAAACAAATTGGGCCAAAAGATGACTCGACTTGAGAAAAGTCATCATCTGTGACAGGGGTGACAAAATCTACATAATACATACAGATACTATATAAACCTAAATAATTAAACAATTTAGATTTTTTACATTTAAGAAAATCATATTTTCATCTTTACATATATAGCAGTACTGCTGATATCAAGTAAATCTAAATATCACATTTACTAGTACAGGATTCTGGAGCCTTCACATATTAGTTAATATCATAGCATCATTCAACATATACATATAACAAAAAGAACACGCAATGTATAGATCCTTGATATAAGCAGACACTTGTATACTCTGATAACTATACGCTAAGCACAGAAGAATAAAGTGCACAAGCCGCAATTGCACCTCTTAGATACATCTACGTCATATATAAGGTACATCCTTAGATATCACACTACGGCTTTTATTGTTATGCATTGTAAATGTACAAAAAACTTTCTGGTTTACAAACATATTTTCAGGTACATTAAGTAAACTATTTAATATCCAATTCATGAACTTGCTCCTTCTACTTCCATAAGTTTCTCCAGCTTATAAAAATAGTATTTACCAAAACGTCAGGGGCACAAGAATAGAAAACCTTCTCTGAAAATTTACTACAGTTATATAAAACCTAGAATTTTTGATACCCAACATCAGGGTCCATGTGGTAGCGGGCCCGGAAGTATTTGCGGTATTGGCGACCATACAGGAAGAGCACGAAGCCCCATTTCCACGTCATGAAACACCACACAACCGTCAGGTAGAAACCACGTCCATACGGCGTCAGCGCTGGAAAAGAAAAAAATTGTGTATTTCATGAGTATTACATAAAAAAATGTATCTCTAGTATTGCTGTACATTCAATTAAAAACACCGGCCCACAACTGGAACCAAGCAAAAAGTGGTCTATGAGAGGCACCTTATGCATTGTCAATATGAATAAATCAGAATAAATGGGAGTGGAATAAATGGGAAGATAAAAACATATGAAAATTTGCCTTTTAGTAAATGTTATATGAAAGCCCTGAAAAAAAAGTTCTAGTACAATAGGTTGTTGAATATTGACAGGACTGGAAACATACAGGGTAGGCCTAAAGGAAGCTCATAATATACATATAAGTTAATGCCCAGCCCTGTGTATATGCTGACCCAGTAGGCCTATACTGTTAGATAAGCAAAATGATCTATTCCACCAAAACCGGTCGCACTGTGTGACATTAGGACAAACACCCCACAGATTTTAGATTGCATGTTTCAAGATATAATTGTGAACAAAAACTGTAACTCTTGGACCCAGTCCCTATTGGGCGTCTATGCGGAAACGGATCTACTATTAAAACTAGCCGCCAAGAGATGCATCTGGGGACACCGTGATGGAGAAATTGTAAAGCGTATATCACACATCCACTTTACTTAGTGAAATCAAAATCCTTTTATAGTTAAATATTTGTTTTATTATCAGGGGTTATGCCTTTAGATCAAACATATTTGTGTTATTAAAAGGGATTCAATTTGGTGGAGTGTAGTGAATGTATGTCACACTGCCTTTCTCTCCAGCACTGTGACTTATTGACCTGATCCCCAATAGCATCCGCTCTTAGTCTATATTCAATACTAGATCCGTTTCTTCCTAGGCCCTCTATTCCAAGACCAATGGATTCCCTATATATCCAATGAAAAAAGTTTCTGTCAAATGTGTAACTGTCCACTGTACATGCTGCTGTTGTTAGGGTGCTGCTAACTGGGGCATGATGTTCTGGTTCAGGGCCCCTGACACACTGCTATATATGCTGCTACATCTATCTCTCCTCTGGTGTAGGACCTGGTCTCTGGGAGAAGTCACACCCTGCTGTACTCTCATGCACACCACACATATACCCTGTCTATAACCCTCTCTGTGTTCTCTCCTGCCAGGTAAGGCCTATAAATCCAGGGAGATTTTTCTGCACTCATTGCCTTCATGGATGTATGTGGGTGTGTGTAGTGGGTTTTTAATATTCTACACGAGGTTGTAGTATTGGTGGTGGGGAAGGAGAGGGGTACAAGCATCTAGTTAGACATATGTACATGTACAAATACATGTATATGCACCCAGACAATACATTGCACTACGCGATAGAACATGTCTATAGAACATGTCTATTTTCTTTCAATTATATCATCATCTTTTGCATAGCTCTAGTTTATTGTTGCAGTAGCACATCTTGATATACCAGTACATGGTTGGTTGATCCATATAAAGAATAGGGCTGTAGGGTAATGTGTAAGCATCTCAGGTGTTCTGGCAATACCTAGAATAAAGGGGTCATGACCTTAATAATGTACTCAATGTAAAATATATTGATGACTATTAACTTTCATATACCATGTTGTGTGTGATTACTATGTTGTAGTTGACAGCTGTTAAACATTAAGTATTTGCTCTTGCAATTGGTAGAAGTTTTAGCCATGTCCAGCTGCATTAAGTTTTACTTAAACTTGATATTTATTTTTCATAATTTTTCAATATGCTGAACTAAATAAAAACTCCACAATATCACCACCAAGTGTGAATGATAACATTTTGAGATAGTACTGGCATATATCAGCATGCTGTCATGGTTCTATAACCTCAAGCAGTCAAGGTCATGTCCTTATGTGGCCGTCACTCCCTGTCACTTTGCTTAAGGGCTATAAGTCTCCAGATGGCTATATATACATACGTTTAAAATAAACTTTTCTAATTTCAATTGTGCTTGAATGGAAAGCTTCATAGAGCCAATGTATTTGAAAATTATAATGCTAATATCTTTATAAATTTTATTTTAATTTTCAGCGTGCTAATATGAAACTATCAAGACTGCCTTTTCGGCTCTCAAGCTACTTTGAATGGATCCTAATATTTGGGCTGGTTGTAATGGTTATTACGCTATGGAAGAACGAAACACCATCCACACATCAAAACCAACATCAGCACTACTCTAAGTCTGAGGCATTACTTGACTCTAAACTTTCTAATGTACATCAACAGGAACTTATCAAATCATCCCAAATTGGGATTTATAATGGTGATCCTAATGACCCACACTATCGAAAGAACTATGAAACTGTAACACTGCCTAAAGATGCTACAAAAAACATATACTTTTTGAAGGTTCACAAAACTGGGTCGACGACGATCTACAACATGTTGTGTAGATTTGCATGGAAGTATAACCTCCGTGCTGCTACATATGGTAAGAGGCCATTTGGTTGGAAGAAGAATAGCACCCTGATGAGTTTTTTGGTGCCTGCTTTTACAGAGGGAGAAAGCGAGAAGTTCAACATAGCCTTTGAGCATTCCCAATATGAACCTCAAGTGATTGGAAAGATCCTACATGAGCCGATTATGCACTTAACAATGCTGCGGCATCCGATAACCTGGTTAGATTCATTCTTACATTACGAGCACCTGATATTCCCACTAGAACTGGATGAGCATCATGCAGTCTCATCCTTTATCAGCAAACTAGGTGATAAACTATGGTCACACACAAACGGCGTCTGGCTCAATAGGATCCGCACCTGGATGAGCCGTCTTGTTTTTAACATTGCTCCCGAAGACCGCGGCACAGAGAAAGCTTTTAATGAATTGGGGAAGGTGTTTCTGGTGGGAATTCATGAACGCTATGATGAAACACTTATTCTGATGAGGAGGCGGTTTAATTGGTCCTTCAAGGATGTGCTGTATGCACCACTCAGAAGGCAGAGCTACAACCGCACGGTACCAGACCCGGTCCTATACAACAAACTCTGTGCCTGGATGCCTCATGAATGCAGACTCTATGAGCACTTCAACAAGACGTTCGACGCTAGCATCAAAAAGGAGGGGTACAAGATGGCACAGGAAGTAATGTACTTCAAGATGGTGCTAAAGCGCATTGCTCCCTTCTGCTACCCTCTATTTGAAAAGGTTGCCAACAAGGAAAAGTTTGATAGCTTGACAGGACTTAAATTTAAAGCCAATTCATTTCATGGAGCTTTTACGTATACGTATATGGACTGTGCACTGTCACGCTTCGATGAATACATCTACCGGCCATTGTTCTTCTATAGGCAGAACCCAGAGTTTGGATTTCTGAATCAGTGTCCAGTCATGCGCGACCATCATAACATGTGCCCAAAAGTAGGGAAATTGTTTTTTAACAGCTCAAATGTGATTGAGGACATAATGTCAGACCCTGCTGCATATTTATGGAAGTGAACTTCTAGTTAGACTGATGGATAAATGTATAAATTTCACTGTAATTTTCTTAAGATGTACATCCTTGAACAAATGCTGATGACATCATTCACCATAGTCAATCATAAAGCATGACACCTGAATCTACTAAAATCTACTTAAATACCCAAATAAGTGCACAAAGTAAAAGGTCTTAACATTTCATTAATGTGTATCTGCCTGTGCGCAAGTGTTTGTGTGTGTGTTTGTATGTGTGAATAGATTTGTTCCTGTATGGTAAAGAGCATTATCTGTATTTTACAGGCACTAGTACTTAGTTTGGAGACTTGTATTACATATGTCTATAGTTTTGTAGACCCCATTCTATAGTTTGTATTATGTATTGTAGTCAACTTATAGTATGACACATAATGTCAAGTTCTGACATCCCTTTTGGCTCTCAATAATTAAGCTGTAATTAAAGTTCTGTGTTAACTGAATTTATGTTTGTCCTTTAACAGATGGTCACTTAAAGGGGAGGGTTCAGTTAGTGTATGAAAGGAAGGGGGCATTATCTGATTATGGGTTAGAATTGGGAGTAGCTCTAGTCCACATCTAGACAGTAGAGTTTTTTTTAAATTATTTTGGAGGAACAGCTAGTTTTCAAAATGTTGAAAGTTAGATAAGATAATAAACTGAATTTCAGTTTTAGACATTAGTATACAATTATGTACTATGATTGTCAGCCATTCTTGCAGCAATGGTTTATATTATGTCTTCAGTCTCAATCAGCATAGAATCAGTGTATAATAACCTTGGTGTTCCAAAATGGCAATGGTGAGGTAAGCGACTATCCCACAGACACCGGCGAGTTGGATGAAGCACCCGATTATCATGAGCGGCTTCATGCGGTGTGCCCACACCTTGAACTCTGACATGTTATCCCGCCAGAACCATATGTGAAGTGCAAGGGCGAGAGCTGCACCCACACCTGCAGAAACAAGGTAAACAGGAGGTTAGGGGTTATCAATGAACAGGGTAAACAGGGAGAAAGGGGCTAACCAGGGAACGTGGTAAACGAGGTAAAAAATGGACCAAGATGGTCCACAGCACAATAAGCTAAAAATAAAGAAGGTTTGTTTCAGGTAACCCAACCGACCCTATCAAAACAGGGCCGACCCTACATTTTTTAATGCAATTTTGAAGAAATTTCTGTATTTTTATCCTTTTTTCGGTCAATTTTTGCGTTTTCGGACCGGCCGGCTGGTATTTTCATGTTAAAAAAAACAAGTACCTATAATGTATAGTTTTGTAGATTTATGGTCAATGTGATACTTAAAGTGCACAATTTAATTCCATCTATTGAAGAAAACTCTGTAAAAGCCCATGGTTTGGTCCCTATGGAACCCTTTTTCTGAGCTCTGACCACGGATAGCCTTTTATTGTCCTCATCCCCTAAATATTGTATTGTTACATTGTGTTTGGAAGACATTTAAGTAAGATTTAAAATTCGAAAGAAATGAGACCTAGAAAATCTAAGATATTCATAGATATGTAGTTCTCAAAGATCTTCTGTTCCATCAGTTAACTAGTTCAACTCAAATCACTTCGCCTGGGCAACAAAAGATAACTGATGTCTGCATTTTAGTGAGCAGACGCTGTACAAACAAACACCCCATAAACAGGTTATCACAATACCAGGTACATCTGATAAGGATACAAGTTTACCTGTTGTCATACTGCAGTATCACTATCATGAGGGTAAATACTTCACTGATAGTATTCATATGTAGCTAACTTGTTGTGAACTATCTACAACGTCGCCTGGGCTGTTAAAACTATTGACTATTCATCAATATAGAAGTGCTACACTATTAATGATAAGTAGCACTTGGATTTGAATTAGTTCTATTTTATTTTTATATGGCTAATTTCAGATTGTGTTTCCTCCATGCTAGACACCTTGAAATTTTGATACATTATGTTATTTATCTCACTGTCTACTTCTCTCACTACCTCCATCTATCGCTGCATGTCTACCTCAGTGCCTGCCTCCCTCATTACCTGCCTCCCTCATTGCATGTCTCCCTACTTGTCTCCCTCTCTCCTTGCCTGGCTGCCTCACTCCCTGGCTTACTGCCTACCTCACTTCCTGCCTGTCCATCTCACTGCCCGCCTCCCTCACTTCATCCCTTGCCCTGCCTTGCTGCATGCCTTCTATACTGTCTCACGCCCTGCCTTGCTGCATGCCTTCTATACTGTCTCACGCCCTGCCTTGCTGCATGCCTTCTATACTGTCTCACGCCCTGCCTTGCTGCATGCCTGTGCCTGTCTCATTATCTGCCTTTGCTTCACCTTTTGTCCCCCTTTCACTGCATGACTGCCTGCCTATACCTACATAATTATATGAATAAATCACAGTATATTTCTGGGTTATACGTTGTACTATCCTGTACTCGTTTAATACTGGTACATGTATATGTTATTCTATAATGGAAAACCATTCTTACATAAATGCCCTTCACACTAGGACAACCCTGTCAACCTGATGCAGCACCTAGTTTAATTAGCACACTTATTTCTTTATTTCAGCATCTGTTTCAGTACCCCACCCCCTCATCTCCCCGTAACGTAACTATTGGACACTGAGCCAAGATCATACCATCCCTTTATTCATGATAAAATGTGTCATCATTCCACAGGACCTTTGCCCCAGGTATCAGGGACCGTGTGGTGTACTGGATTGTGGTGGGAGAAGTCGTGAGAAGTTCACGGGCCGCCCGGCCTGCGTCCCCCGTCAACCTACCTGAGAGGCCGCCCCATATGGCCGTGTGGTAGTTCTGGTATCCTGTGGAGAAACACAGCAGGATGGATACTCCTACAAATAGCCCGATACTCGCAAATATAATCCTTAACCGCATGGACCAAACCGACGGACGCTCCATGCTGAAGCTGGAGAGGTTTTGGACACTCTAAAGTCAGAAAACTGTGGTTTTAAAGAGAGTTGAGTTATGTGGGTTACATCACGGTCATTGGCCCAAGGTTTGGTCTCCAGGCAGATGTTTGGTTTAGATTGCGAGGCTATTGGTATATGGGATGCCGGCAGTATTGTGATTGGAGAGTGCAGTGGCTGGTGTGAACGTGATCATGAAGTCTAGTGAGCCCTTTAAGAGCAGCATAGTGTAATATCCACTATGCCATGTGTAGTTATGATGCATGAATGCAGTAGTGGCGAGTAAGTCACCAAAGCTGCATTAAAGCACCATGCTGACCTAACAGAGGCAAGATGCATGGATGCAGCCATGGTGAGAAGAATTTCTAGTGCTGCATTCATGCATCATAACGACACACGGCATAATGCATTAAAGCACCATGTCGTTGTTAAAGAGCTACACGTGTACTACTGACTACCTGGCCCGGGCTACCTGCTAGACCTGGTTTCCCAATAGCTGGCCACTATGTGAGATGAGGACAATCCATATCTACACATCACGTCTACCTATAATGCTGCTATCTTTTCATCTATGCACATTGTTTATAGAGATAGATACATGAACCAGGTTATCAAATATAGGCTCCCAAAGTATAAGAGAGCATGCGAACAGCGGCTTCACATCACATGAGTAGTCACATGCTATATTAACATTTGAAATAAAAATGTAATTGGTTTGTAATTGGCCATGTGACTTCATTGCAAGATTTCAGTTTCAGCTGTCTTAAATATATAGTGTGAGACAACACATTTAAGATAACACATAGACTAAATTAATGTCCACGTCCTCCCGTGGTGATGTCCACACTTGCCATTTTAGGGCTTTTAATGGCTTATTGACATGGGACAGGAGAGAGGAAAAAAGAATAGTGACATGGGACGTGGCATTTCTTAAAATCGACAGGCCGACATGGGCATTTCTGAACATCGACATGGGGACATGAGCATTTCTTAGGATCGACAGGGGACATGGAACCCCCCACCCCGTCTCGTCGCCCCCATTATAAAGGGCCCTGATATTTAAAGGCATTTATATAATACGGCGATCTCGGGGGTACATACAGGGGTCCATCTGTCGCATGTCGATTTTATTAAATGGCCATGTCACGTGTAAATGTTGCTTTATCATGCTCATGTCCGATGTCCAGCCCAAGAAATGTCCATGTCCCCTGTTACTAACTTTTTAAGCCTTCTGTCACATGTCACTAGGCTCCATATCGCTTGTCGATTTTAAGAATTGGCCATATCGCCGTGTTGAATTTAGGGGTCTATCCCCATACCTCGCCAACCATTCAAGAATGAAATATAGTGTGCCATATGAGATAATACCTCACACAGTGCCAAGCCAAGTCAACATGTGAGAAGTGCTGTGTCATTCAGCTGACTAAGTATGAAGCACGGTCATGTACCACACACACAGGGTACTCACACTACCTGCGTCACATGTGGGATCCAATGTGGGATCCAAACAGTGGAAATTTAGGGGCGGATCCAGGCATACATGACGTACCCATGAATGGTAATATTTGAAAAAAGGGGTAACAGCTCAGGCTGATAGCTTGTGCGAGATAATAAGCTATGTGTGTTTTTTGCTGCTTGTAATTTAAAGAAATGAGTAAGGTCTCTATAGAGAAAAATAAATTCACGATGTGATTTCAAATTATAGCTTTAAATACAAATAGAGTGACTATTTGCATTTTCTTTAATACAATTCCGCAATGATCTGAGTATCAAAGGTCGCCTCTTTTAAAGTGATAACTTATTCGCACTGACCTTCCCCAGAGGGCACCCAGGTGCCTCTCCCCTCGCCCCTCCCCCTTTGTCAACCCCACTACCATGTACCATATAAGGGATTTCTCATTCACACACACACACCGACACATATATATGCGTAACTGCACATGAGTGTGTGTGTGTGTGTGTGGGGGGGGGGGGTGTATGGGGCATGCTGTACCCATAAGGACCCTCCTTTGATTGTCGTCACAGCCCCAGGGGCCAGTGGAAACACGGGCAGGGCAGGCAGGCAAAAAAAGTTTCTCATAACCCGGCAGTGAGAAATATGACGAGGGCATTTTTATTTCCCCAAATCACGATTTTCATGATGCGTGCGGAGATGAGAAACAACTTTTTTTTTGTGTGGCCTAAGGTGCATGAGGTTAGTTCTTAGAGAGTGTTCATTTATTAATTACAGGGGTGGGTGTGGTGACATTTTGCGCAGAAGCACAAACTTTTTTTAGAGTACCCGAAAGTCAGTATGACCTTACCTATATTCATAGATATCACTACATTGCCTACTACGTGGCTGACTGCTAACAAATCCCTCCCCTTCCCTCATCTATAAGTAACGACACACAAGGTGAGTTCGGTACCAGGTTTTTATTGAAGGATCTACCAGCCTGCCTACTACCTGAGCCCACCCCTCACAAAGACCCAGCTAAGTTTTACTGAAGCCTGTTCCTTGCGAGGGGTGGTCTGGGGGAGTAGGCAGGCTGGTAGATCCGCTCAATAAAAACCTGGTACCGAACTCACCTACTGGGTGAGGGGGTGAGACCAGTATTGGGTAATCATGTATAGGGGAGATTTGAGTTGGTACTTTATAGGGTATATGAACCATATCTCACCCAGTTACAGCTAATACACACATAATTATTATTATAAATATAGACTTATCTTTCTAAATGAGATTACTAATGTTTTATACGTGTATCCTGTGTTATCATAGTGAAAGCTACATAGTGCTACAACATCGATATTATATGATAAAATACAGTAAGGGGTAATGGTACCATCATGGTGAAGTGAACCAACTACGTGGAGGCCTTGTGCCCGTAACAGTCGGCCCTGTGATGTATCAGCAGTGGTAACTCGATTCTCACCTATACTGAGGTAATGCCTGAGTGGTGTTGGTACTAGGGGTAGCTGAGAGACCATACCTGTATGTATGTTAATTGCCCCCACCCGACACATACCCACACCCACCCCATTATTGTCAAGGGTCTGCTTTAACTATAATGACCCTTGTCCAACCCATAACAGGGATCCAGGGCACCGTCTACTTTGCATATCTCTACCTATAGAGACATATGGGCGGGTCCTAGTCAGTGTCAATCAAAAAGATAGGCTGAAAGATGGATGCACGCCAACGTATACATAGACACTTTAAGTCCCAGGTCACACGGAGGACATGCCTTTAATGTGAGGAGATAGTATCTCTCTGTCTCTAGTTTCCTTTCTTCCTTTTTGACTCTCTCTTATCTTACTCTGCCGCCCGCTTTCATTGCACCCAGTACTTGCTGTTATTTTATTTAATCAACCTCTGAATATTGCTCCAGGTGGCGTACACGTCACACTCGGCATGTGCTGCTGTGGTACATTCTGATACGAGAGTGATGGCACGTTGTTGTTATAAATCTCTGATATTCAAGTTCAACTGATCTGTATATATGAATGCACTGCAATATCCTATACCTGCACACAGTATGCTGATAGTAATGTTGTACTTTTCAGCCACAAACATATTAGGTTACTCATGGGAGACCCTACACTATTCACTGCAAAAATACAGGTCCCTACTGAAAAGTGTGTATGGTATAATTTGATGTTAGTTATCTACTCAACACTTATTATAACCCATCTGAAATGATCGGGTAGACCATGGCATGAAATGATTTTGTTTGTTATGAGAGATTAATAAATAACTAAAATCCAAATATCATATGACATCAGTATCGGTGTCCCGATTGCCATACATGCTTCTACAATGTTTTATGAGGTGTTCCCTAGGAATATTAAAGAAAAGGACAATATCCCACTCTGATTCCTTGTGATAATAATCATGTCTTAAGATGCATTGGAATGCTCATATTTAATACTAAGAATGCTACTAATTAGGAGATCAAAAGTTATGTGGTGAGTAGGCGTACTCATTGATGTAAGTGTAGTGTGGATATCTGAAGGCATACATGTTCTGTTCCTCGATGGGAAGGGTGTTAAAGCAATTTATATCGTTGTATATTTTGCTGCATTTATTAATGCGTTTTGTACCCCTTACTGCAAGTCTATGTCTACTCTTACCCAGATAACATTGGTCCGTGGGGCCCATTTGTGTTTAACTTGGGCCTGCTGGGTTTGCCCATATCTGGGTTTTCCTCTTTTTTGTTCAGGGCTACCAGTAAGATTCCAGATGGGCCAAGCCCACCAACAATTTTTTCCTAAAATATGTTGTACATACTTTGAAACATACTCATCTTTGGTTGTTCTTAGAAATTATAAATTAAAGTACCACTTTCATGGCTTTGCATCAAAGTGGGTTTTGCACAGGCTGGATCTAGTTAATGTGGGCTAGACTTCCTTGGGATTTCTATGGGAGTAAACCTGGGCTACTAAGTGGGCCCCAGCTGGGCTCAGCCCACAGACCAAACTTCAAATATAATCATTTAACTACATTCCCATTCCCTCTCATGGATGGGATCATCTAGGCTGGACCTGGGTCAGGTGGGCAAGTCATGTTCTTGAACAAACCACTAGATGTCCTCGTTTAAAGTGATCCAACATTAATGTTCCACAGAGCTTTTTATAATTGGATTACAAAAGTTTATGGTTTCTCAATAATTCCAGAATGGTTGGGAATATATTAGATTTCATAATAGATTCTTGGAATGCCATGCTTTATAACCCCATTCTGAACATGAACATGGAAACAAGCAGCACCCTGATACAAACACCTGAATGTAATAACAACATAATTATCCTGCCAATCACTGAGCTCTCACACACAGGCTGCCTGCCTGCTGGCTGCATTACACATGTTAAGAATTGTCCAGCCCAAAAGCAAATCAGCTAAAGGATGCATTTCTCTACCTTCTAAATGGTAGAGGAAGAGATTCCTACCAGGAGGAACAAACTTAGTTGGAACATGGGTTATAACATCGGGATATCAAAAAATAGCAAAAAACTACAGTAGAGATTACAACCCTAGATGACCCCCCCCCTCCCCCTCCCCGCCCAAGAAAAAAAAGCTCACATGGGCCCCACCCTAAGCCCATGTGGATACGCTCAATTTAAATCTGGGCAAGCCCATCTTGGTCCCAGCAATTAGCCCAGGACAAAAATGTGGTGGGCCCCATATGGACTAAGGGATGTGGGTCCCACCTAACGGCCCACCTTTAGACCATTATGGGCCCCAGTAACCAATGCTGACTGGGTATTGCTTAACTATGGTATATGTATTGTTTTTAACCGTGTCTTTTTTCTATCTTTGTACCCATTCATGCATCTGTCTATACTTGCCTGCTGTTTATATATAGTTATTGCTGACATACTGTATTCTCAGGCAGGGAAACACGGATGACCCTGGAGAAGAGAAAGTTTTAATTGTTAAATCTAAGATACCTTGCGAATTAACTCAGTTGAATATTGGATATATATTCGAAAAATACCCCGTCGGAACTGATCAAGTAGATAATGCCAATCTCTATTTATGTTATATGAGTGATCAATAATAATAAAAATGTAACAAGCACCACAAGGATCAAGGATCTGCTGGGACCATAGTACTGATGGTTCACTAGTTTCCGTGTAGATGGCGTCTGTGCAGTTGGTGCCTCCTCTGGGGCCTCTATGGGAGATGAGGATCTGAGGGACAGTTCATTCAGTACAACATGATGTATGAGGAGGCCTCGTATGGTCGCTCTCACATCAGTAATAATAAATTTCGTGCCTATAATTACAGGATTATGCTATGCTTAAAGTTGTCAATGATTGGGACTCATAATTCAATTTTCTTGACATTTACCAAGGATGTTGACCAAGACAATACTTCCCTGCCTATCTATTCTATTCTTTCTCATTTCCTATGATTTTTCTATAATCTGACATGATTGCCAAGGTATTGCAATCATCGGGTGCAATAAAATCGTGCACGGTAGGGATGGAATTGGAGTGTTATGCTGAAAAAAAGCGGGCTTATATGTGGGAGGGTAGGGGGGCATTACTCAAAATGTAGTCGGGGGGGGGGGGGCATATTGCTTTCAGCTGATTGGTGTGGGTGGTGGGGGGTCGGAAAAAAGGTCATAAGTAACTCTATCAAGCCCCCAAGCTAGTAATAGATTACTCTTTCCTTTTAAAAGGTGCGAGGACAGTCCCAATCCTCACCTTTTTGTCACACATACCAAGGCCTAGGCCAAATGAAAAAGGATGTGTTTCAGCTTACCCGACCCTACTAGAAATAATATATTCAACTTTATTCTATTTCTAAAAGGATTGCTATTTTATGTAATTTAGGGGCTATTTCAGGGTTAATTTGATAGTTCATGAGTCTAGTCTGTAGTCGGCTAGTCTACACTGAAGTTTGCGAGCCAATTTCTGGGTACTTTTCAGCTAATGTAAAATAAAGAAAAAAAGAAGAATTAATCAGACCTATCTGCCCTAGATTTTTAGAGCATGTAACCTGAAACACACCTTTTATTATTTTTGGCCCAACTGCATACACTGTGCTCTATGTAAACATAAGGCAAATATGTCCCGCTGTACATGTATAGTGCAGAACTAGGCCAAGAACACTCTGGAAGACTCAGTGTGGGCTACAGAGGCTATGAGTATGGGGCATGTTTAACCTTTAAAAGCAGTATTACTTTCCCTCAAAGCAACATATTCATTGTGTAGTTAGGGAGCATAGGTGCATCATGATGATCATTCATGAAAGTATCAAACGTGTAAGGTTGGCATGATGCATTAATGCTGCATTCGTGCATCACGACGACAAAGGGCATATCACATATAATTACTTTACAGTTCTCAAAGGGGTAAAGATTTTCACGGTACTGGGTTTCTAGAAAGACCAATTCATATAAAGTTTCTACTTCTTCTCTATAGGCGTCTAGCCGGTTGCATTATCAACCAATGAGAAAATTCCCTGGCCTTCACTGCGGAATTCTTAGGGGGCATTATGTAACAGCCTGTACCCATTGTGATTGCTGTATCAGTGCTTGTCTCGCTGGTTACCAGATCAAGCAATGGTGCCCCCTACTAAGGAACCTGCAACATCGGTATAGTATTTCATAATTATATTATATAAATTTCCTCGCCAACACTTGAATGGATCCTACTTTTTTTTAAACATTTAACTCTTTTAAAGTACTCATAGATTATGCTCATAGGAGACTTTGGGGAGGGCCTGGCTTGGGGAATATATACAGTATATTAGTAAAAGTCAGCTACCAGTGCTACCCGTTTCTTTTAAAAGTATTTTGGCTACAGTGTTCGGTGATCAGCCACGTAATATGCTATACCAACACTTTATCCATCTCTCCCCCCCCCCCCCCCCTCTGCCTCTCCCTGTGTGTCTCTGTCTCTCTGTCTGTCTCTGTCCTCTATCTCCTTCCTCCTTCCTCTGTCCCTCCCTAAAACTCCACATCTGACCACACTAAAACAGCGTCACATTGTACAGGTTCTACGGTAACCCCCCTCCCCTGCCCACTTTCCACCTCCCATTGGACCATCCTCCCCCACCACCAGCCCCCGTCAGTCCGTCCCGGGCAGCACCACACCGCGGACACACACCATCTGGTAGCAGCAGGCAGCAGGAGGAGCTACCCAGACAATTGTCGTCTGCTTCTGCCAAATATCGTCTGCTTCTGGTTAAAAGTCATCCGCTGCTCAGGGAACAGGGTGGAAGGTAGGTTTGCTGTTTTGTACCCTTTTACATGAAATTATATTCATGTCTGTCCATCGGGCTGTCCATCTCATACTATGCTTTATACATATTAATTATGTGGTATGTAAAAGAACGAGGACAGGCAAGGAATGGGAGATGCATGGATCGCTGAAGGGAGGCAGGCACACAGGAGGAAAATGATAGGGAGGGAGGGAGGGAGGGATGAGATGGGCTACAAGCAGGAAGACAGGGCAGCGGACAGACAAGGATGGAGGAAGATAGGGGGCAGGGACAGGGACAGGAAAGCAGGGAGACAGGGATAGCTGGGGGTCATTGCGGCCCCAAAGAAAGATGACGACGAAGAAGGAGAATTTAGCTTACCAAAATGATTGGGTTAAACTTTGCTTTTATACAGAAGTTATAACCTTCATATAATGATAACGACCCCTTTACTAAATCGTATAAGGTGTTCTTCCCATACACTGTGCAACTGACAAAAAAAACATCCTGCTCCACATTCAGGCAATCAGTCCATGATCAGATGTAAGAAAATGGGACATACAGTTAACCATTCAAGGACCGCATGATGCCTCAAGTGTCACGTTCATTTGTCATCATGATGCACCGATGCAGTGCTTGTGCACATCTTGCCAACCCTTAGGGAGTGTATCAACCTTGTAGGGTCTACATAATGCAAGAATGCATCACCAGCGAGTTATTCGAGCATATACATACATAATACACCATGCCGAAAAATATCAAAGTACATTTATGCGTAGAGGATTCTGCCCCTAGAGGGTTAGTTAAGTCTGCCTTTATATTAAATTACACCTTTTACAACTTTTCTTGGTAAAACATAGAAAAATCAGGTGCACTATGGATAAATCTGAAACCATTCCACCCTCTCTATTAAAGTATGACCGGTAAATTTGTTTAATGATAAAAGGGGTAATGGTGCGATATGCCTGTCTGACCCCCCCCCCCCCCCCGTACCCCCCCCCCCCCACACACGTGTAGGCCTACACTGTTAAAACTTGGCGTTGTTTTTGCACATGTATATGGTTCTACAGTTCCCCTCTGTGACAATAGACCACATATAATGTGCATCCATGTATCCATGTATGGGACTTGGCCTCACAGGCTGGCACCACGTGTAGCCGAGTTGTGAGCTGGCCCGGGGACCTGGTTAACCCTGGGAGCAACTCAGGGGTCATGACCCTTGGGTGAGCCGTTCACTCCCGGGATTCACTCCATCAAGAGTTGGCATGCACTTTGTAGGCGTGATGCATGAATGCAGTTCTGGCGAGGCTAGTTTACTCCGCCAAGGCCGCAATGATGCCTCAATGCTTTATTATGATTTGACACCCTGATACACCAATGCAGCGCTGGTGCATAACATAGCTCATTTAACTTAAGACCAATTAAAGTTCTCTAACATTGCAAAAAAGAAAAAGGCAGGTGCGGGGAGTAACTTGAAATAGTATGCGCCTGGGGGCATAAACAAGTCACCCTATGCTATGTGCAGTAAGCAGGGAAATAATATGTTTATAAACAAGTGTTGAAGGTATCGGAACTGCTATTATTGGGAGGGGACAGGAGTGTGGTTTCTTTTTCTGTGAAGTACGTATTCATGGACTTGATGTGTGGTCGAGAAATAACAGTTGGCGATTCACATGTTGCAGATTGCCTAATAAAATCAACAAAATATCACATATTTTTGATCATGCAATAGCAAGCAGATGGCCTTAATTGAGTGCTGGGGGTTCATAAGGGTAATAAGGGTGACACACGGGCCAGTATACTCAACAGGCCTTTCTAGATCTAGGAGGTTAACCCTGTAAAGCCCACACGGTGCTTTAATGCAGTCATTTGTCGCCACGTTAGGCGATTGCAGATCTGGAGTGTATATATCATATTCACTAGTGCTGGTGCATGAAGCTATGTGCTGCATCCCAGCAAATTAGTTCTAGATTGTTTCACCCTGTTTTACCCCTGGAACTGTGTGCTCATTTGGTGCATTTTGTGTCACATCTGTACCATGTAACTTACTCACACAAATTGACACTGTTCCATGGAACAGATTCACACAGATTTTTGAAAAGCTTATTCACACAAAATGACAAAATATATAATGCCCTAGACCAAAACGTTTGGTCATGTATTTTTAGTTTCATCATGGATTGCTAAAATATAGGAATTTGATGACACCTGGTGTCACACATTGCAAGTATCTGTGTGATGCAGTGTCACCTAGTTTCCCTTCTGGCACACACTCACACATCTTCAAACATAACCATTATCACTTTGTCAGGTTGAAATAGTGCAGGGTTTGACACCAGGTGACATCTTTGTTGTTCCTTGATATTCTCATGGGTAAAATGGAATCACCATCTTTGTTTATAACCATAAAAACGTGTTTTCAATGTATCTAAGACCTAGCTATACACCTCTAATTGTATGATGTTTCCTAAGATATTGAAATACATATGTTATATGATTTTGATTGAAGTGGCAATAAGAGGGAAGGACCATAGACCCCATTCCTCTGGTAATCTTATTTGGATGAGGGTCTGACCTTCTGCTACATATGTATATGCCTTATGGTTGACATGCACACAACTTCATCAGGCCTATACTATATACCATGGTATGAATCTTGGTAAATAAATTAGCATCCACACATCAGCAGAGTGCACTTATAGATTTCTGCAGTGGTACCCTGTGCCATGGAACAGATTCACACAGGATTTGAAAGAGATCCCAATATAATGACTATTACAAATAGAACAGACTTTCTACATTTTTTCAAATAGTTAAAAAAGTAAAACAATATGGTCTGAAATATTTTCGTGTCATGGTACACAATGCTGTGTGAGTATGTGTGAATATGTGTGAATGTGTGTTAATATGTGTGACTTTTTGTCCTATGGTGTATAGTGTCATATTGTGCCAATTGGTTACATAGGAAAACAGTCACACAAGGTGCACGTTCCAGACACTAGGTCAAACTAATTTGCTGGGATGCCTTTAAAGGTTTAATTAGAATCTTCAGTCAGGAAACTGTAAATGTGTCATTGGTAGAATATCAAGTACCACGCTTTAGGACATATACATAAAACAATCCCCATTATTAGGGTAAGTAGGACAACATGGTCGTTCCGGTAAATTCGGTATTAGCATTATAATTACAGGCCTAGGACTAGTATTATAGGCAGAATTATCCAACAGAGTCATTAGTGATGTTTTGATGCTACATTCAAAGAAAAATGCACAGTGTCTTTTTGACCGATTGCTATAATATATTAATTGGTTCCTATGCAACCTAATGTAGTTAATTGGTCGTACTGACTTGCACATACCACATACTGTGGAAAACGACAATTACCCCATTTCTCAGTTCTAGTCTAAAGTCACGATGTGTGAGGTAATGCCATCCAGGGGATGGGGGTGAGGGGTGGGCGGGTGGGGGGGGGGGGGGTGAATTATCATTTTTATCTTGTTTGACTTTGGGACCAACCGGTTTGGGCGCTGGTTCATACGATGAGGATGACAATTTCCAACAGAGCTAGAGGGGGAGCGGGAAAACTGATTTTTATATGTTAAATGTTTTTGTTTTTTTTGTTTTTTTGTTTTTTTTGGGGGGGTGGGGGGGAGTGGGGGGCTGGGGTGGGGCGGGGTTTGTGGTGGCAATCTGTAATATGGAAACCACTATACACCACTGGTGAATATATATATATATGGTGGGACGCCCTGTAGGAGGGGTGGGATGTCTTGTAGGAGGGGCCTGCATGGGGCATTTTGTAGGAGAGTTGGGGCACCTTGAAGGAGAGTTGGGGCACTTTGTAGAAGGATACATTGTACGAGGGGGTGCTCTGTATGAGAGGTGGGACACATTGTAGGAGAGGGGTCCCAACACCTTGTGGAAGAGTTGGGGCACCTTGTAGGAGGGGAGGAACACTTTGAAGGTTGAGGTGCCCAGGAGCTTGGAGGAGGGGTGGCCAGGGCATAAGGGCGCCATGAGGGAGAATCCCTGAATATGAATGGGAGCCCCAGTAAGAGTGGATGACCATGCACTCACTGTTCACACTAACCTACCCCAGATCTAACCCCTAGCTTTGACAAGTACACGCCCCTTACACATGGACCTAGTGTATACAACAGCATGCGGGTATGATGCTGCAGTTATGTAACTTGTACACTGGATCCTGCACCCAGAGGTCAGCATGCAGTCTGCCCCATATACCCTCACCCCATGATCCACATTTAGATACAGGCAGTGTGGTTACCGTAAACCTCAGAACTAGCTTTTGTAAATTATCACCAGATGCCATGTTAGACCCCTGCATATTATTAAAAGAGGGCAAGAGAGTATGGGTAAGGGGAAGTGAGAGATACACATATAGGAAATAACTTATGAGATATAATAAAATGAGATGATATAAGCTTAGGAATGGCCCCAGACCCCTAAATCCGACATGGCGACATGGACCATTTTGGGGCTTAGTAACACTAGTGACACTAGCAACATGACCATCTCTTAAAATTGACATGTGTCATGACAAGGGGCCCTCAGGAATTGGAACAATCTATTAGACGACATAAGACATAAGAAGTTCTATACATATTCAACACACAAGGTGTCTCGGCCTCAGGAAAACCATGTCACGTGATGTGGGCCATCTACTTCCGGTCTCACTCTCCAAACACAAACAGGTCTATACAACTGGCATTGTATACATGTGTTAACACGGAGAGTGTCTATATAGACATCTGCTTGGAGACCTGCATTTGTTCTACACTTGTTGCTGGCAACCTACACGACATGGCTATGAGGGCAGGTTGCTTTTATTCATGTTAGCACTTTAAGGACAGCGTGATGCCTTGAGGTTCATGTCCATCTGTCATCATGCTGGTAAGTTGATTGCCGGCACTGCATTGGTACATCATGCCAGATCTTAAGGAGTACATCAACTTTCCAGATCCTCTTAATCATTCAACTTAATGTATAAATGCAGCACTGGCAAGATAATTCTCATCAGTGCTGCGTTCATCAATCATATACCCAAAGATACATCAAAGCACTATATACTCCCCTTATTAAAGTGTCAACCCAGAATGATAAATATAGCTTCGTTATCTGTGGCATTTAGTCTGTAGTCCAGTCATCATAAGACAAATATCGGCGATACCTGCCACAAATTACAACAGAATTTATTTCATCACCACATGTCTCAGAGAGGCCTATACAATCACAGAATATAAGTTCCCACAAATCGGAGTGGTGGAACACCCTCAAATATACTGAAATCCAAGATGGCCACCAAATGATTGGAAATCCATCCCCTATGGCATGGATATTACACGTAGAAGGATTTTAAACATACCTACCCCTCTACCCTTAAATTGAACCCAAGGATTCCAATGGCGTGATTGGTTTGTTGCTAGGATAAGTGGCTGCTTAGCAAGAGCCATTCCAATTGTTTATATGCCTAGCAACACAGGTTTATTGGGCTCCTAGCTCAATTTCCTTTGTTCACTTGGTGTCTAGCTCAATTCCAATGATCTCTAGCCCCACTAAAGTGACATTAAAGAATTGAATCACAGAACCAACATGTTGCTAGGTGCTGTGGTTGCCTAGCAACAGCCATTCTGGTTGTTTATTTTAGTAATGCTGGTTTACTGAGCCCGTAGCTCAATTCCAAGGAAACCTATCCCACTATAATAAAAGTAGGGAACTAGAATACTTATCTAAACCACATTTTGCTAGGGCATTTGGTTGCCTAACAACAGCCATTTGGGTTGAGCTTGGGATCAAGTTAACAAGTGTTGCTAAGTACAGGAACAACCATAATGGATGTCGCTAAGCAACCAAATGGCATAGCAACAAGTAGATTTGGCCTTCTTACGCTTTAGGGTCACTTTAGTGTGGCCTTTCTGAGACGCCCGGTGGTAAAACAAATACTGTTGCAATTTGTAGCGGGCATATCCCTATATATAACGACCGGACTTCTGACTATAGACTTGTGAATTGAGGTCATAAATAAAGAGATAATAATGTAAATGAAGCCATTCACCGCACTAGGTCAGAATAATGGGTGCATAATGTGTTAGGGTCATTAACCTGAAGCATTACAATGATTATGCACATAATCAGTTGTAACATTAGCAGGTCTAGCCATATCAATTGCATGCAGTTTCTCTGAGATGATACTCCATCGATGAGTCATTCATCAGCACTATATATTGGTGCATCGTACCAATCCTATGAGAGTTTGGAGAGTCTGCATGGTGCATGAATGCAGTATGACTAAATATGAATGCATCATGCCGCCTAAAGGGAATTCGAAAGAGAATACGCTGTTTTGACGCCCTGATTCAGGGGCTCTGGTCCTGGATGGTGTTTCTCCACAAATTTACGGAGCTCCGCAAATTTGTGGAGCTCCGCAAATTTGCTTCCATAAATTTGCGGAGCTCCGCAAATATATATGGAGCTCCGTATTTGTATGCTTAAGTACTAAAAAACAATTTCCATATATATTTGCGGACCTCCATAAATTTATGGAGAGTGTATTTACGGACCTCCGCAAATTTGCGGACCTCCGCAAATTTGTGGAGAAACACCATCCTGGTCTGATAATTATGTCTGAGGATCTTGGCCGAGGACCTTTTCACAGGGTTCCACATGTCTATGTGGTAGATATGGTACAAGTGAGTTGCTGTATAAGTGCTATAAGCCAAGGACAGGGTAATTGTCCAAGGCGTCAGGCAAGGATGATCATCATTGTCTAAGGCTTATAACAAGTATAACAAGTTACATGATGATGGTTATTTTCAGCATTAGTCGTGACTACTCTGCTAGCACACGTCATGTAAACAATGTCATTATGTAAAACATATCTGTCTTACGTAAACGTGACATGATTTATCTGTTTTGTGCTAGAATGCCCCTTTTACCAGATTAGATAAAAGAAATTTGAATTGAATTGCACTTGCGTAATAACAACGTAGGGACGGATATGAAAAAATGTTTTGGCATAAATATAGGAAGCATTTCTAGTTGGCAGGCCATTAAGCTGATATCAATACCATTCCAAGAGACAAGAAGGTTTCGCGAATTAGACGATCTCCTGATTAGTCTCACAATCTTGTGTCAACTGAGTTTTTTAGACACGTATAATCAGCTAGAAGGATCGGTTCTCCGGCTATCAATTTAAATGTTCATACCAGATAAGGAAGGGAAGGTCGTCCTCACATCATTAGAGCATTTGTTATCCTTTTAAATGTGTCTACGTACATGTGAACACTTCCCTATCAGGGAATCAGCACGAACCTAGCTAGACCCACTGAAAAAAAAAGTTGTTTCTCATCACTGCGCACGTCCCCAAAATTGGCAAGCGTTAGCCGATATATGCAAACCAAAAGAGCAGAATACACAAAGTGTTCATGGCCCCTCATATAACCCTTCTATTCACAGTGACCTGAAATAACTTCTTTATCTCATCATGATGTCCGACGGTTTTATGATATAGATATCAAAAGTGTACTCTTGAATATCATGCCCAAATAAATGTCCCAACAGTAGCCTTAACGTACAAGAATAATGTATTTAATTGTCGTTTTTTTGTATCTGAGATGCACAAGTGTATGTCAGATGCACATAAAGCTGAACATCGGCTCCACCGTTCTACCTCCCTAAATACGATGTAAGCTTTGCCTGTCACACTTGGTCTGTAAGATGGCATGTCTAACGTTCACCCAACCTGTACCACCTGAGCGGGAATCCTTTTTTAAAAGCTAAGAATACCAGGGCATGAACTGGTTATTATTATTTTCTATTTTTTGTAGACAAATTGCTTCTTCGAATAGTCTTATATATATATAGACCTTCTTTTGTACAGCTACCTTATATACAGGACAAACAAGCATTTAACTTGCAACTTACTCTTCAGGAGTGAATGCAGCATTCATGCATCATGATAACAAAGGGCATGGTGTATTCATGCACTAAGCGGTCTTTAAAGGGGTAAACAGGTGTCCTCTCAAACCAATCAGTTGACATTGTCTGGGCTAAGAACACATGGGCATGGACTGGCTATACTAACCAGTGCATACTGCAATGACCTGTTTGAGCACAGTGGTCTCAAATGAGCGCAGGTCTCATTTAGGTGCATGTCTAGGACCCCCTGAAACTCTAAATCTCTCTTTAAAGGGACTCATGTTAGCACAGTATACGCGCAGGGGGTAACAGGGACTTGAAATTTAAAAGGACAGGGGCGCTTAAACGGGCCGTTACGGTGTCTCATCCCAGTGGGTACAGAACATTGAATCAACATTGATAAATGGTTGTCAATATTGATTCAATGTTGATACAATGTTGATTCAACGTTGGACTGAATCTTGTGCCCACTGGGATATTGAGGCACTTGTCTGTTGTCACCAGAGCTGTGCAAGGCCAAATGAACGGACTGTTTTTGTATGAGAATATAAAATTACATGGACATATGTCTCCATAAATTGCCGGATACATGGTATATTACTTTTTGGTGGGGGTGGGTCCGGGGGTGCATGGTTGAAAAGTGACATAATATATGGTTCAAACTCATGCACTGCCGGACTGATCTAATGTTAACAAAACACTACTTCATTGTGAAAACGAAAAAGTGAACAACTTTGAGTGTGGCTTTTTATGTGAGCAAGTACACTTATTATAGTTTACCTTGCGTCTCAGCAATTTTCATCTCATTTAGATGTCCTATTTCCATGACAAGACCAGCGCGTTTCTATGGGTAATAGGACATATACAGAGAGAAGAAACAGCGTCAAAAGGGAGTCCAGGTTGCCTCCAGAATGACTCCCCTCTTTAGGGGAGCCCAGGTCGCCTAACGGAGCCTAGGTGACTCTCTGGCTGACCTAAGGGAGTCACCTGGGGAGTCATATGACCCAGAGAGCTCCCTTAGGCGACCTGAACTCCCTTAGGGGGGGGGGGAGTCATTCTGGAGGTGAACCTGGACTCCCTTTTGACGCTGTTTCTTTTCTCTGTGTACATACATGTGCCCCTTGGGGAAGGGTGCAAATTCCAGCACGGTGCACCTCTTGTTTTAAAGTTACATCCTCACCCAGGGGTCTCCATGTAATTCACTAACTACATATGTTTAGTGATAAGCTTTGGGATGTTATCAGAGGTGGACCAACCCTCCCCCCAAACGCCTATCCCCTGCCATTCCACGCCCCCCCCCCCCACCTTTCATCATGATTCTTTTCAGGTCAGGAATCATGATGGGAGCCAAGTCTGGTTGTACTCGCCCTACTCAAGCATTCCCTCAAACAAGTTGGAGGACGTTATCTAGGCTAAGAACACCGGGACATGGACCGGCTACTTATCAGTGCATATCTCATATCTCTTGGTGTCTGCACCACGCAACACTGTAATGATGGCTCATTATGCTTTAATGCGCTTTAATGCATCATGGCTTGGTACACCCCAGGTATGCATTGATGCGTAAATGCATCATGACGACAAATAATATTCGGATGGATAGTTTCTGAAGGTTAAGAACAGCAGAGTACAGAGTAGGGGAGAGAGGGGCACGTTGAGCCACTTATGCACATTCATTTTTTCCTGACTTTATCAAGGTCATTTGACCTTTGATTTTGTATCTAGCAGTTACCTTATATCATTGCGCTATATGACGACCCATGAAAAAGTAAGTATGGTCATTTGTTGTATTTCTTTTGATTTTTTGAAAATATAACCTTTGGGTGGTTCAATGTGCCCCATGCCCTGGGCAGGTTGACCCACCCACTGAGGCACCTTGAACCTCATATCTTGAATGGTTCAAGCAGTCAGCAATATGGATTTGTTATTGAAAGTTAAGGGGGAAATACTTGCTATTGTTACTTTTGCATAGGATTGAATGTGAAAAATACATATTCAATGCATACAAGTCATAAAATTATAGCTTCTAGTTTAGTCACTGGGTTAGAGCCTTACACATTTTCCTTTAGGTTAATATAAACCATCTTCAGAGGATTGCTGCTATTTGCATGTGTCGTATATATCTTTAATTATATTCTTTTATGATATAACAGGCTGTTCTGCTTCTGAAAAAAGATACATCTGAGAATAAACACTATGAATATGTTATCAAATAATTTATTATCACAACTTACAAAACATGTATTCTATCGTACTTCTATATAACCATAGTGTTTATCAATATGTGTTTCTTTCTGTGTGGCTTAAAGAGGGTCGCTACACTTGTCCACAGACATCAAGTTTGCGCAGCCTGTGGGTATACAGGGGAGCAGACACACTGGCCACCTGTGCCTACTACAGGCAGGCAGGCAGTGGTAATGCTGCAGTGGCTCAAAATGTTTGTAGATTACGAACATGTTATTGTTTATATGGTTGAATCAGTGCATTGTAGTCATTATAAACCTCGATAAAATAAGGTAATTCCTTTCCAGAGAAGGATTTATCATTTAAATCAGCCCCTTAAACTTACCCCTTTCTCAGAATAATCTCTACTTTGGATAACAATTTTTTGTGGAATAACGAGTGCCGCTACATGCCATTTTTATTTTTTCATGTTGTGCCCAAATGTATAGTTGTTCCAGATTTCTAATATAGAGAGGATATATTGGTAGGATCTTTTTTATTTTGGATGACATCTAAAGGAAATGTGTTCTTCCCTGTTATTGTTGGACTTTGAGGTTAAAAATAGTTACAATTTCCCATAAATAGCATCCCATCTATATTTTTCATTGAAAGTACTGATATATAGCATGTGATTTGAATAGAAATCAAGGTTAGAACTAGCTGTTTAGATCATGAATCTTTAAGTTATATTCATTTCAATAATTTCACAAATGTGACTAGTGAGCCATTGCCCTACAATGGTTATTTCAACCGCAAGGTCCTATTTTCTTTTCACTTTAATACAGTAAATACATGTGAGAATTAACTGTTGTAATCCTGAGTAAATCTATTGTTGGGAAGTAAAGTGTATCGTACCCCCTTAATTCTAATGAACTATGGGTGGTTTAACCCATAGGCCTACTTGTTGGGTTAGCCTATGGTTGACCCAGAGATGGAACTGAGCAATATCATCTCATCTATTGCATACAAGCTGACAAGGGGACCTTAAAAAGTCTGCCCTCTGGTGAAAAGTGGTGATACTTTGTCCCTCTATGCATTGCACAGGCACATATGTGATAAATAATGGAACTAGTCCTTCATGACAGATATTTAAGTACTTTGAGCATGGTTCAATGTGCCCCAATTTCTGTGGTTCAATGTACCCCATGCCAACCATCATAGATAAGGTTGATTTAATTCAAATTACATAAGAAAGTTCAACAACTGCAAATTTTTGGTTTCAATGGCTTAAATCTTTCATGTTGTCTGAGCTTCTCCTCAGCATCCCAAAATAGATATGATGTTGCTGCTCTGAACTGTCTATATATGGGGGTAGTGTGGCAGGCAAGCTGCTGGAAAATTCCCAAAGGAATAGCAAAGAGAGTGTGTGGTTCAATGTGCCCAGGTGGTCAACGTGCCCCTCTCTCCCCTAGTACGTAGTGCATGTCTGCTGATATATGTTCATGATTACAGGTCTTACTGGCAGGGAGTGAATAGGAGATAAAAACAAGTTCAGGTAAAAACACATATGGAAGCCCATGAGGGCATTGATTTTGCCTCGTATATAAGGAAAACTACTTTGAAAATCTTCTCATATATGTGAGCTTTTCTAAGGTATTTTTCTCACTTTATTTTGTGTAAAGAAATGCGGGACCTAAGGGCATCTGTACACAAAACAGCTTGATGATGCCTGTCAATTGAGTTGAGAGAAGAGGGATACGCAAATACAGGATAGCTCTCTAGAGTGTGTGGACAGACGTTCTGTGCATACCGGTAGTCTTAATGTAAAATGTTAGTTTTAATGTACAACCTGATACTCTTAATAATTATATAATCTCATAGTCTGAATGTATAATGATAAAGTCTTAATGCATAATCTGAAAGTCTTGATATAATCTTAAACGGGGATCTGTGGGCAGATTAAGATCATTGATTAATGATTAAGATTACTCACAGAACGTTTGTCCGCACACCCAGAAGAGCTATGCGCACCTGGTGTGTGAGGGATAAAGATACATTTATGAGTCAGGTCTACTTAAATGGATGACTTTTGAGGTAGAAGAGAGGGGCAGACGCAATGGAAAGGCTAGAATATAAAAACCAATGTAAACATAATCAATGAAATGTTGCTTAATTAATGTAAGCTCGCTACAAAAGTATCAAATATCTGAGCAGCCAAGCAGAAATTATAATCTATATTCAACACAATTCTATGAAGTTTATAACATATTGTCTATGTGCTCGAGGTATGTACTATGGATGTGATGGCTTACTAAACCAGTTAGATAGGTCACTGTCTATAACAGGATGCTTTCAACGTTACACCACATAAAGCTAGTTCGACACTTCTACCCCTGTAACAGGGGTAGAAACCATGTGCCTTTGGGCTAACCAAGTCACTCTGCCAATCTGGCAAAGTAGCTATTTTGATGGAAGTATTCACTCTTCAGTCTAATGCTTCCAGCCACATGTCCCTCAATGTATTCCCACCTGTTCACCATCCACAAGGTATTCCTAATGCATAAATAAATTTGTAATCCTGGCTTTGTTTGATGCCAATTCCACTCCTCTGGGACACCCCTCCCACCACTTCTCCCTGCAGTTGATATCAAAATGTGTGACATACACTAACATTGACATGTTTGCAGCAGTATAAGTATGCTGGACATGTTGAGTAACTTTTGGGGAACAGGATCGACTATTTTGAGGGACTGACAGTGAGTACATATATGAGAAAAACACCCTTTTTACTCCCACTATAGGATCTCTGTGTAGCTGCAGTCTGGCGCAGTAGCGCCAGATGTGTCGGACTACATAAAGCTTGAAGCTAATTCTTTTTTGGAGGGATGGGGTGGGATAAAAGATGATATATAATGGTTCAAACAACGGTGATGCCAGGACCTAGCCACTAAATAGTGCATATCATGATCTACATCCACATGTTCGTGGAAAAGAAAGAACGAACCAGTTTGAGTGTGTCTGTTTAGGTGAACACGCACACATATTTAGTCTCGAATTGCGTCTCAGCACTTTATAAAGACCCCCTGTTATTGCATCATATGAAGAGGACAACAGGGTTACCCGTAATCCAAATTTGGCATATTTTCAACACCTTAGAGCTATTTCCTTAAATCAACAGTTCTAGGCATCATGTAGGAATCCATGATCTCATCCCTGGTGAGAAATACAAAATGTTAGCTTCTTTTCCTGTATGATACAGGTACATCATGTTTATGAATAGCGGAACATCAAAATGTTAGACAAGAGTTCAATAGTGTACCGGGTATGGCAAAGAATTATATATACCCAGCATACTGTGGGTTCAGATCTTCAAATGCAGAAACCTTTCTCTTTTATCATTTATTGTATCAAATGTGATGGTAACAGATGATTGCAAGGTTAATCGCCATCTGCGCTTTTACGTAGGGTTACACTTCTGTGTGTCAAAACTATACTTGTAGTGGATTTAGACCCCTGTTTCTGCATGAGATTCGAACCTTGGTTGGATTGGCTGCTAATATTAGGTGATATCCATAATATTTATGTGCTGAAAAACATAATTCCACAGTACTCGCAAGTGCAATAGTAGTACAAAGTAGACATGTGAGAGAAAAAAAACTCCATTGAAATGTCTCTTAGTAGTACTACTAGTAGTATTAGTAATACTATAATAGTAGTGTTTTAGTCTGCAACATTTAAACCCCCACCCACGCTATATATAGCACTAAGTACCTCTCCCGGCTCGACTCCGACTGTTGCTGTAGGGGTACCAAGATTTGGGCCTTTAAATACCACCTGGCAGTGCCCCTGGGGGAGTGCATCAACCCTTTTTGGTCGTCATGATGCATGCCCTGGTGAGTCATTCACCGGGGCTCCATTGATGAATCATGGCAACAAAAGGGCTTAGTGAATCAAAGCACCATGTTGCCCTTAAAGGGTATGATGCCTCAACATTGAAGTTCATTTGTAATGATGAAGCACCAGCAAGTCACTCTCGTCGACCCCTTTGACAACGCAGATGATCCGTTTTAATTGCCAGTCCTGCATTAATGCACCATAGGGACAGAAGGGCTTAATGTGATAATGCCATGCAGTCCTTAAAGGGTTAAATAGCACGTATGGGCCCTGCTGCAGCATGGTCCATAGACATGCTAATAAGGCCTGCTTCCAGAGCTCTACGTTTGCCTAAGGGCTAAATCTCTGTGTGAAAGCACTCATTGCTGTCTATACTACACCGTCATTTCCTCCTTTCACTAAAGCCATGTTTAACCCTTTAAGGGCTGCATTCTGCTTAAAATAAGCTATGCCTTTTGTCTTCATGATTCGTGAATGCAGCACTGGTAAAAGAAAAAGCTCCGCCAGTGCTGCATTCATACACCATGCCGACCCCTTGGTATGTTGCATCAAACCCGTAGTATTTGTATGGTGCATGGAGTACTCGCCAAGGTTGCATGGATGCACCATAACTTTAGAGTATTAACGCACTATGCAGCCCTGAAGTGGTTATTCATGTTTATTATGCCCTTTAAGAGATGATTCTATGGAAAGTGGGACCTTTTCTGGAGTTCACACCTTCATGTGTATAAGGTTGTGAAAAGGTGCTCTCACAAACAGAAGGTCTGCACCTGCTATTTATATATCCACACCAATGCCCAGGGTCGTGATTATCAAATAATGTGATCACATAATGTATCTCTCAATGCATGATTATAAAGACCAGCGTTTCTCGTTTATGGAGCTGACTTGCGGACCTCCATAAGAAAGTTATGGACTCCATTTATGGACTATGGACATTTCAAAAAATACTGTAGAAATGCATGACTAAGTAGTAGTTATAGGACGTGTACCAATCTGTACGCGAAATACAGTGAAGGAGCCTTAAATATATGCTCCTTCACTGAATTTCCCACTGTGGTATAAGATGGTATAAACTATGCCATGGGGACCATACAGACTGGGTCTTCTTCATGCAAAAACTGTGCTCTCTTTAGCCTAGATTAAGAGAAATTGAACAAATAAAAAAGTTATGGCTCATGGAAAAAAGTTATGGTTTATGGAAAAAAGGTACCCACCAGAAACGCCCACCAGGCCTTGTTATTTGAACTTGGTATAGCATTTTGGACATGGAGGAATGGATTATTTGTAGCAACATATAGAGGACCACATAATTCTGTATTACAAATCACACTGAAAGGGGGAGGGGGGGTAATGAATGGCCTTTAAACGAATATTGATTTATTTACCACGAGAAATCTCTGTGGGAATTGTCCCATAGTTGCCAGTAAACCACTTGCATTTTTACAATATTTTTGCTAGTGTATCCAAGCTGGATTCCTTTACCAAGGTCTAGAGATAACTCCAAACTCTCAAGCCACAACATCAATTCGTTGGCATGGGATGTGGTCTAAAAAGCCTGGAAATTGCTTAGAGATCATGACATGGATATACTAAGCGTGAACTCATTCTGCATTTAAGACGATTTTATTAGAAAAAATAAACAACTGCTTTAATGTGTATTCTGCCAATAATTATATCCTGTCTATTCTTGTACAGAACCCTGTCCCCTGATCTCTTCACCACACCCTACATACACACGTCTACCCTAACTGGTGGTGGGTGTACAACAGGTTGGGGAAGAGAGGGATCAGTCATTCTGATTCCTGTTTACCCATCGTGACTCAGCATAAAAGATTAAGCAGTGAGATGCTAGCGAATACTTGACAAAAAGTATTTTGAATTTTTACTCAAATCCATAATAAGGCCGAATAAAAAAAAGTTTTGTTTCAGGTAACATGGGATGAAACTCTAGGGTTGGTAGGTCGGATTTTCTTTTTTCTTACTTTTTTTTTTTTTACATAACCCTAAACTTGACCCAAAAAAGTATGAAAATGGGAAGATTTTTTTCAAAACTTTTGAAAACCTAAGATTTGCCCCCAAAAAGTATAAAAATATAAAATTTCTTCAAAATTGCATAAAAAAAACGTAGGGTCGGCCTGTTTACATAGGGTCGGTCGGGTGACCTGAAACAAACCTTTTTTTTTTTTTGCCTAACTCTAAAACCGTGTAGGCCCCTACACATGCCATAACATGAAAAGGCTCCCTTCACTATATTTCGCGTACAGCTTGATACTCGTCCAATGACTAATACGTATTGTGTTTCTCAATCAAAGGAAACTGCGTTTTTTTCAATGATCTATGGTGTATTTTATCTTCAATAACGGTGCCTATAATTTTATTGAATTGATGCACCGGAAAGGGAGAAGACTTTGTCTATACATATCGTAAAGACTTTGTTCACATACTGACTGAGGGCTATTCCAGAACTAGATCTACAATATCCTCTCTACGGCACAGAAGTCAATTCATCTTATTTTCTGCTTTTTGCCCCAGAATATTCGGTGTGCAACACCATCTGACCTTGTTAAATCCTTGGCCAGAAGCAAGAAATGTGTTTCAGGCGACCCTACCCTATACAATTCATGTTATCCATTTCTGACAAAATATATCAAATACTGTTGGTCATATTTAGAATAGCATCTGTGATCCATTGCAAAAGTCTGCAAGTCAACAAGCAATCCATGAATCAATGATGCAATATGCAAGAATGGCTATTCTTTTTTCAAATTAAAACAAAAAGAAATTGCCAAAATGATATATCTTGCCTTAACCTAATCCAGATTTTCAGACCATGTACCCTGAAACACACAATGTCTATGCCCTACTACTGAGGTAGGTGCCTTGGTGAAAAGGACCTAGATTCCAGCATGCAGAGAGCCTCAGTAAACACTGCACCCAGACATGCACTCATACTCCTTCTTTCCCCAACACAGACTGCAGCAGGCCCGGTCACAGTCAGGACTCCAACATGGTGGGAGGATACCTTATGGTGCTGCTGGCACTCCTCTCAGGGAAACATGGTAAGTGAACCATTGACCAGTTACCATTTTTGTAGTTATACTTAAAACTAAATACTAGTTTAATCAAAGTTAGTACATCTGATGAGCCAGGACGTTCACAAATGCCTTTTTTAATCCCATTTCTCCATTGTTTTTCAAATTTCTCAAAAACTTTTTTTTCTGTCAACATCAAAAATTGGTGCTGTCAAAAAATAGGTGCTGTGGCTGTCAAGTTTGTTTTTTACTGTCCGAGAAATTTGAATAACAGAATACATTGATACCAACACTGATAACAATTATATAGCAGCACTTTTTATAGCAGCACCTCCATTTCAAGATTAAACGGTGATGGCGACCAAATACCCATTATGATATTACAGGGGAAGGGTGAATGCTATTAGTCCTATAAATATCATGGCTTGCTTCAATGTGACAGCCAACTGTTGGCAGTGGTTTTAAGGTACAATGTAGCTGGATCTGTATTGACACAGCCCTTGGTGGGCTCTTAGACCTCAGGGTGTGGTTACTGCATGGAGGTATCTTCAAACACTTACAAGTGCTCTGTCAACCCAGCATCACAGTATACCAATTCGCAGATTACTCCTCGCATATATAGATAGGGACTCCTCCATACTCTGAATATTCCTCACCTTCTCCCCCAAGCCCCCTTCTCTTCTTACTACCTCCCTCCCCTGGCCCATCCCCCTGCAGTCCACTTCCCTGGCCTGCATGTCATTCCCCTACCCCTCTCCCCTGGCCTGCCTACCCTCCACTCCCATATTTCCCTCTCCTGACCTCTGCCTCCTGGCCGCACGTGCTGTATAGCTCCCACAGGTGCGTGGACAAACGCTCTGTGCGCAATCTTAATCTTGAATCAATTATCTTAAAACCCATAATCTCAACAGTGTTCACAAAATAAAGATGGTGCCACTAGTAGTAAGTGATTGGGAGCTCTGCCCCCTAACCCTCCTTTTTTTCTACTTTTTTTCCTTTCACACATTTGATAATCAGTATTTAAATGCATGGTATCTTACATCATCTGCCCAACCCCCAATTTGTATACTACTATAAAGGCCAACCATAGTTCAGGTATTTGACACTATAGATAGGACATAATTATGAGCCATAGGCAGATCATACGTTAAGATTATTAAGGTTTTACATTACGACAATTGGAGGCTAATTACAAATTGGCGCTAATTTATGCGGCAGCGCACCTACAGGATAAAATATGAACTAGACCACGGTCACGTGACTTCTACCGGGAGCAACCTCAGACGCCTTCTGACCGCCATTGTGGACGGTCGACTTGAACTCTGTTAAAATTTGATACTCGTTGAACACTCAGACCGAAGTACCGGCCCTATATATACTAAGGTGAACATAGGAGCAGGCAACTACGTGAGTGTACAATTTACATGAAGCCATTTGCTGCAAAAATGGCCGGAAACAGACGAAAGAAGGCGATGCCAGCACCCAAGCCCAAAAGCACGCCGGCCACGCAAAAAATGGCCGCCGCCAACGTGGCTGAATCGCAGGACGTGGAGGAGGTTCAGGAGGAGCAGTCAATTCCCCCGCCCTCCCCACAAGGCACAGGACGGCCTACTGTAAAGAAAAATGCAGAGGCCATCGCAGTCCTGACGTCCAGGTCGGTCAGCATCGACGGCAAGCTAGACGACATCATGAAATACATGCAGATGCCGGCGGCTGGGAGATCCCCGGGACCCCGGGTCGACGCCACGAGATGTCCCGACGCCCAACAGCAGCTAGACGGCCCAACCCCCGCACAGCACCGGCAGTACCAGTCACATCACACCGCCCGGGCGGGCAGTAGGGTGGCCGGCGCTGCAAGTGCCGACCAGCCGGCGCCCTACACCTCGCCCGCGGCATACGCCGCCATGACACCTCACCACCGGCCCTCCCCAACGGAGCGCTACCACCACCCACACCACCCCGCCCGTACACAGACCAGGCCGATGCACCAGCCGGCACTCAGCACACCAATGGAGGAGGATATTGCACTGAAGCTCGCAAGAGCTTTGCAGCAACAGATTGTCCCGGAGGACAAAGGTATGTCTCTTCCCCATAACTTTGTTGTCAAAGGTCACAAACGGGTCAGGGCGAGTGTGGGCGAGTTGGAGGTAGAGGACTACACATGGGGTTTCATACAAATGTACAGGAGGGAGAGGGACGAGGAGACAAGGGAGGCCATGCTCGATCATATCGAGGCCGTCCTAGATGATGCCCGTCAAAAGGACGTGTATGATTGGGGGAACGTCAGGCTTTGGTCTGAAATGGTCTGCACCAGAATTGCAGACCAGGAGGACAAGTTGTCATGGGACAGCACTTATGAAATTGATAAGCTGCAGTCCAGGTATGCACACAGACAAAAGACCAACCCCCACCCAAGCACAAAACACGAAAACAAAAAGCAAAAGAACCCTTCCCAGCCGTCACAGGCGAACCCCTCCTCTGCAGCCCACGCCCAGGTCACAGGTCCCCCATGCCCGGCATTCCAAAAGGGGACATGTTCAGAGCCCTCACACCACGTGTCAGAGGGTCACAAACTCATGCATATATGTGATTTCTGTCTAAGGTACATGCAGAAAACCGCATATCACCCCGAACACAAGTGTAACAACAGGGCACGCTACCCTCCCCGGGGTTTGGACAGTAGGCGCGCGGGGCCCAAAACCCCCTCAGCGGGGGAGGAGGCGGCAGAGAGTGTTTACCCCCTCCGCCCGCCCCGCCGAGGTCACGCCTCAGTGCACACGCGCTACACTCTCCCATCACAGACACAGCCACACAGCACTACCTCTCAATTATAGCAAACAATGTGTATTCCCCGGCCCGAGCCGCCCACCTGGGGTACGCGTCACGGGCCCGCCTGGGATAGGGCCTCCTATCTACACCAGCAGTCCCAAAGCCAACACATATATAGAGGGTTCTAAAAATCACCTGGGTTGCATGTATGGCGGGAGGCAGGTAAACTTTGATATAACCGCCGCCCACCTCTCGGTGATACACCATGACCCACTGACCCCGGCCCACCTCGTCACGGCTCGCTGCCCCTCCCCCACCGCCCCCGCCAACACAGCTGTTTGGCCCGGGTGCGGGGGTGGGGGTCGGCGGGACGCAGACCGGGGCACACACCGGGCTGTCAGTACACACATACAGCAGCAGCCACGGCTCCCACCCCACCAGGAGGAGTTACTCCAGAACATAACAATGCATGTGAAACCGCCCTCAGCATGTAACAACGCCCCCCGCGCAGCCATGCAGGTGACACCACATGAATATAAACCATATGTGGACAAGCTATGGCCCAACCCGACAGTGACAGCCCTGGAGAAGGAACCAGACCTAATGGCCATGTACGCCAAGGTCAAGGCCACCGGACTCCCGAACTATCTGGGGGCCAAAGTGCAAGTCCCCTCCGACATGAACTGTGATGAGTGGGATAGGGCCTTGGTGGGTTATCATGACGAGGAGATAGCACAATACATAAGATATGGCTGGCCCTCCTCGTATGCAGCCCCCGCCCCGCCCACCCCAACACTGACCAATCACGGGTCAGCATTAAGACACGAGGCAGACATAGATATGTTTTTGGCAAAAGAAATAAAGCACAAGGCGATGGCAGGGCCCTTTGAGGCGCTCCCGTTCCACCCATGGACTCAAATAAGCCCCCTCATGACTGCACCCAAAAATGGAAACACCGCGGAGAAGGGAAAGCCCCCTCCCCCAAGGCGCGTCATAATAGACTTGTCATTCCCCGAGGATGGCACAAGCGTCAACGATGGAATTGGAAAGCATTCCTTCCAGGGCAGACACATGCAGTACACCTTGCCCACCGTGGAGGACATAGCCCGCGACCTCATCACTACCGGTAGGGACGCATGGTTATGGAAAACTGATTTGAGTCGACCATATCGCCAGAGCCGCGTGGACTTGCTGGACATACCCCTCCTAGCGGTGAAGCACAGGGGAAAGATTTACCTAGATCTGTGCCCCAGTTTCGGCGCGAGAAGCTCAGGGGTGGCTCAGCAGCGCATTTCAAACGCCCTGTGCTATATCATGGCCCGGGACCATGGAGTCAGGATGCACGCGTACGTCGATGACTTCATAGGCATTCACGCCACCCAGGAGGAGGCGCTGAAGGCCTATAATGATTTCAAGACACTATGCAACAGGCTCGGCATGAAACTGGCCCCTGACAAGTCCATCCCCCCGACGCACACTCTGGAGTGGCTCGGGATTAATGTGAACTCAAATGACATGGTCCTCTCGGTCCCACCAACAAAAATGCAGGAGGTACTGGAGGAATGCAAGACGTGGCTGGTAAGGAAAACTGCATGCAAGCAAGAGATACAGAGCCTGGTGGGAAAACTGGCATTCATATCCCAATGCATCCCACCAGCACGGCGTTTCATGGCGCGCATACTCAACACACTCCGGGCTGCTCACGGGTCAACTCAATGTCACCTGGACGCAGACTTTCACCTGGACGTGAGATGGTTTGCTGACTACGCCGCAGAAGCAAATGGAAGGCGCCTCCTGGAGCCCACCAGAGACATTGTGCAAATAGTGTGTGACGCCTGCCTGGAGGCCGGCGGGGGGTACTCCCAGGAGGGGGGCGGTTACTACAACATAAAGTTTCCCCGAGCCTTCAAAGCGCGTCACCACATATCACAATCGGAGGCAGTGAATGCAATCTTGGCGATAAAAACATTAATCCCCAAGAATGCAGCCGGGAAACAGATAAGCGTGGTAACTGACAACATGGCGGCCAAGGAGGTCCTGTACGGGGGCAAGGCAAAGGATATGACAATGGCGGCCTGCGCCAGGGAGCTCGCCCTGATTGAAGCAGTACATGATGTAAAAATCGTCGTGAGCCACGCCCCTGGAAGTGGCGACCTCCTAAAGCTAGCTGACGCCCTATCCCGCGCCTTCAGCAACCCCACACTCGCCAGACTCGCTCAGAAATTAGTCAAAGACAAAAATTTAAAATTTATAATTCCTGTTCCTTTAAAATATGTGTTCTCCCCCTCGTAGGAGCGGACCCCAAGCTGCTTACACAACTAAGGGCAACTTGCAACCGGGCCTACGCCCCAACGACGGTCAAGAATCATAAGAGACAGGCAAAAGAGTACATATCATTTATGCTCATGAAGGGTTATGACTATATGGAACCAACACCCCTAGCGGTAGCCCTATATACACAATCTTTGGCAAACAAGTTCTCTCACCCAATTTCAGTACACAATTATATAGCAGGGGCGAGGCGATTTGTAGATGAAGGTAATGGATCATCAACCGCATTTGACTCTCACCTAATGAAGGTAACGAAGAGAGGGGTAGACAGGATGAACACTCATGTCGCTCACCCAGCGCCTGCATTGTCTGCTAGGACAGTAGCCAGGGTAGCGGGCGTCCTAAGTCACATAGGCCCTGCAGCGACCCCGGCGAGAGCAGCATTGTTAATGGGTTTTGCATCATTCCTCCGCCCATCAAATATACTGGGTGGGCCCTCTGAAGGCGACCTGACCCATACTATAAGGAGAGGGGATATTGCAGCAACCGCATCCAGGATGCAGATATACGTCAGATCCTCCAAAACTACAACAAGTAAGGAGGCCTATTTGGTCCCAATCCGGGCAGCTGGAGGCCCTGCATGCCCAGTACAGGCATGGAGAGACTATGTGGCCTTGTATCCAGCACCAGACTCGGCTCCGGCATTTGTAGACAGCTACGGGCGCCCGTTCACCCAGGAGGACTTTAACCCGGTGATAAAGGCCACCCTGGAGGGCCTAGGCTATCCTGAGGCAGCCCGATTCTCTTTTCATAGCTTAAGGAGATCAGGCGCCAGGGTGGCAGCTGTGACAGGCGCGTCAAAGAAGCAGGTCATGAAACATGGACATTGGAAATCAGACGCGGTACATGCATATGTACCCAGAGACCACTTCAAAAACTAGTCAATACATATGGGTTTGGCTCTTAAATAATACTGTGATATTAATATGTCATTTTATCAATACGCTATAATATATGTTCCTGTTGACATGTAACTGTTTTAATATGTCTATATATTTTATTCGTAATAAATGTCATGCCAAATAGTAAAGGTGTCGTCAAAGTCTCAATTGGAGGCTAATTACAAATTGGCGCTAATTTATGCGGCAGCGCACCTACAGGATAAAATATGAACTAGACCACGGTCACGTGACTTCTACCGGGAGCAACCTCAGACGCCTTCTGACCGCCATTGTGGACGGTCGACTTGAACTCTGTTAAAATTCCCACCCACCCACACCTGAACCAAGGACAATAGACATAATATCAGCAAACTTCATTATCCCTATTGGGGCTCTTAAATAATACTGTGATATTAATATGTCATTTTATCAATACGCTATAATATATGTTCCTGTTGACATGTAACTGTTTTAATATGTCTATATATTTTATTCGTAATAAATGTCATGCCAAATAGTAAAGGTGTCGTCAAAGTCTCAATTAAGACTGATTAAGACTGCGCTCAAAACGTTTGTCCCCGCACCTAGAAGAGCTATGCTGTATTTGCCTCCTGGTCTGCCTAACCTGACTTTGCATCATCCTTGGTGCAGTGTGCAGTGTGCACAGGTAAATATCACAATATTTGTTCTTGTGATGTGTGTTCTTGGGATCTTGTGAACGTGTTAGCATTTGTTGTATGTTTAGAGTAGAAAGTTGTTTGTATATACACTGAAAATAATGAATCTCAAATCTTAGTCAAAAGTTAGTAGGTTGTACTAAGGTTTTACTAACGTTTGTACAATCATTAGCGAAAAACACAAGCCCAAAGTTCCTATCCTATCTTAGCGTTTTGCTGCTAACGCTTAGCTAAAAGTTAGCGTTGCCTTGGATTGCCTGAAATTATTAGCTATTTATTAGTAATTAGTTAGTTATGGTCTTAAAGTGCACATCTATTATCAATCAGTGGCAGCAGCACATGGCCCTGGCTAATATGCATCAACCACAGCATGAGCTACCTGTGCAATCACTGGTAACTCCATCCATTGAAGCCGGTCTATCCACATAACAATTACTGCTCTCTAGATTTGGCCATATAGACTTGAGTCTGTCTTTTATATATGCATTTTTCAAAAACACAAAAAAGGTGTCTCATTCAGAAAACGTCATTGGAATAGGTTGATCTGTCTTTAAGAAAGATCTGGCTAAGTAGATACATACATACATTAAGTTACACCCCATATCATATTCAATATTTGAAAAGGTTACTTTTAAGCATGATAACAAGTGCAATTACAATCTTGTAACATAGATAAATATCTCATAATTTGCTTGTGCTGTCACCTGGTGTGGAATTCCTGTGGTTAGCTGGTTAGTGAAAAGTTAGTCGTAGTTAAGCAAAATCTTAGTTCGATTTAATAATGCTTATAAGTTAGTGGTTTTGACTAAGAAATATTAGCATTGACTAACCCCCGGAATAAAAATATTAAAAAAAATAGCTACTCTGGCGACATCTTGCTCTGGATGTAGATCTGAACTACTTCATCTCAGGTTCCCAGCTGACAGTCATGTTGTACCTACTTTTGGCCATCACGTTGGCATGAAAGCATCATGCCTGGCGAGTAGACTAGAGTAAAACAGGCACAAGTGAGTTGACAATTCTCTTGGTGTCCCCTGCAAGAGGGGACTAAATCTTATTGTCCCCTCTCCCCCAAGTTGAAATTGAGTGATGTCCTATCCTAATGGTGCCCCCTCCTTTATGTATCTAAGTGATGTCCTATCCTAATGGTGCCCCCTCCTTTATGTATCTAAGTGATGTCCTATCCTAATGGTGCCCCCTCCTTTATGTATCTAAGTGATGTCCTATCCTAATGGTGCCCCCTCCTTTATGTATCTAAGTGATGTCCTATCCTAATGGTGCCCCCTCCTTTATGTATTTCAGTGATGTCCTATCCTAATGGTGCTCCCTCCTTTATGTATTTCAGTGATGTCCTACCCTAATGGTGCTCCTGCCTCAACATGCTTCAACAACTTCCCCAAACACCACGGGCAGCAGCAGCAGGACTCGGCCTCACCCTACACTCTCACACTCAGCCCCGAACAGTACACAGGCGGCAGCACCATCCAAGGTACATGCACACTTATTGACCTTTTTAAAAGAAAACATCAGTCTATTTTCATGGTAACTTCTATTGATAGTCTTGGTACTAAAAAGCAACATTCTTACATACTTGGCAAGGCATGTGCAATTATAAGGTAGAACAGCATGCTTATAATTAATGTATACATGCTGCAGCCCATGACGTCACCATTGGGACAAATACATGCCAGTAGTGCCTGTATACAACACTGTGAGCCTAAACCCAGATGCCCCTTGTATATAAGTCTCTTTGGACGTTGATTGTAGATTTCTCTTCCCAAGTAGCACTGAACAACCCTTCTTAGTTGCCCTATATACTATCCTGACATTGTATGTTTCACTACTCTACATAAAACACCATGTAGAAGTCGTTTACGTACATCTCAAGGCTTAAACAATGCAGAGCCTGGTGCATTTGACCCAGTGGTGACATCATGCATAGGCTGCAAGAAATGAGGCTGCTGTTCTACCTCCTAATATTTGATAGCACATAATTTACTGAGGATACTTTGATGGATTTTAGAAATATTTCTTCTTTACTAAATTGCCTTTTCTCTATATTTGCAGTGACTCTAACTTCCCCAAATAGTAAGCCGTTTGTGGGGTTCCAGGTCATGGTGCAGGCGGAGACCGGCAACACGGAGGAACTCATCGGAACCTTCCCTAAAGCTAAACTCCCAGTGGAGTCTAAAGGCAATTTCTGGTGGCCCACTGAGCCTGGGAGCGTCACAACCAAGGAGCCCGTGAGTGTTGTTGAATTATGACGATTTAAGCAAATTTGAATATAGGATAAAGTTGATTAAGGGCAGATTGAAACAACTTTAGCTTTTGATATTTTAAGAAACTTTAATCCAGGAAAGAATTAGCTACTGTAGCTTAAAGTTGCGTCAATCAACGTCAAAATTTGCATAAAGTTGCTTAAATCGGATAGTTCATGCAAACATTCATAAAAACCAGATTACTGTGAAAGTACTTTATTTCGCTGGGTATATATTTTCGCGATTTTCGCGGAAATGAAAAATCCGCGAAATTTTTATTTGCTTAAGTAGGGGCCTATGGAATAAATACCCGCGAAATTGCCGATTTTCACTCTTCCACGAAAATTTACACCCGTGAAAATATGTACTTTCACAGTATTTAAAACATACCTAACGAACTGTTTTATTGTATTCAGAACTGTGTAACACATTCCTCTGGTGTGCCTAAGACTTCGGTGACCCTTGAGTGGAGGGCACCTGCGTCTGGAGTCGGCAACTTAGTATTCAGGTTCGTCAACGATTTACATTATACTATAAATTTAGTTTAATATATTGCATTGGCTATATTTTCAAATTATCCTCTAATAATCAACCACCTATTGATGGGTACCTGTAGTTGGTCTCTTACTACGTATGTAACACTTGAGTACAAAAACCAGACAAGGTAAATTAGACTGTAATATACGGCGACTTTATTATAAAGGAAACTCTTGGTGTATTATAGTACAAGTATAGCCAGCGGATATACAAGATCAGTAACAGATATATAATACAGTAGGCAACCCTATAGCATAGAGTTAAGCCCGTGAGCACAGGGTGGTCATGTCACGACAGTCCCAAACCTGACTGACTTCCAATGGGGAAGTAGCCACCTTATATACAGCGCTGCGTAGGCCACGTGACCGTACTAGCAGCGCCACCTGTTGGGTTTAGTTATGTAAAACGATTATACAACAACCACCTTGGAAACTCAACACATCACCTACTACATTCAGCAATGGTGCGAATCCCTGTGGAGTTAGTGTCCTTATATATAAATAATAGAACTATAATAGTTCTCACTTCCTTTGGCGAAGAAAAGTTTTATAAATGGAACTATAGCAGTTCCCACTTCCTTTGGCGTAGAAAAGTTTATATATAAAAATCCATAATAGCATATCCTAAATAAGGTGGGATAGATCGTCATCCTTATTACGGTCGGTACTCCAGTACCTAGCAGTTTATGGTGGTAGAGATGGATACAGTCCAGCACCCGTATAGTGCTTCCATCTATTGTGAAATATGAATATAAAAAGGTAGGTCCGTGCCTCCCTATATATAATTATCACAGGAGGAAGATCCATATAATAGCTTATAGGTCACAGTAACATAGTGACCACAGGATCAGGAGCCCTGGACAGTAGTAGAGAACCGACGGTTGTGGCCTAGGTGTAAACCACGGTTGAAGACATCAGGTTGCTTCCAGTTTGGTGGCAGTAGAGACTCGGTTAAGTCACGACAGCACCGTTGGTCTGCTTCGGTTGTCCAGGGGCGTTTAGCTGCGTCGGGGTTTAGTTTTACCTCCGAGGGGCGGAACAGTGCACCCCAGAGGGCCTGACAGGGGACCATCCTTAGGTGTCCATAGGGACACCACCAGATGGCTTTTCCTCCCCATCAGGACTTCCTCCAGGAGGGGCCTCTGTGGCGCAAACCACAGCAGCCTCCACCTGGAGAGGAAGGGCTCCACCTGTCGCCTCCGAGGATGTTCTCGGCGCAACAGTAGGCTCCCCTCCGCTGACCACCTGGGTAGAGTGTGCCATGAACGAGAATGGCATCTCATACCTGGGTGGGTGTACTGACAGTACTGGGGTCACAGGAGGAGCAGGCCTTGCGGCAAGCCCCAACCTAGACTTGAGATCTGGAAAACCAGTTCTCTCCCACTCTGTCAGTTTCAGCCCGAATTGCCGGAAGAACTTGGCGTCACAAGTTGTCAACCTGGATTCGAGCTGCTCGATCGTAGCCCTCCAGAGGGCATGATCTTGCTCCAGATTGGCCTCACGCTCGGCGAGGACTCTGGTTCGGTCAGCGAGCCAAGCTTCTCCCTCTCGGATAGCCTGAGCTCTGAGCAACTTGTACTGCTCAAAGTAGGACTTCTCCAAGAAAGAGACCTGAAACTGGAGTAGCTTACTTGCATTTTCAGCCATCTTTGCTCTGTAGCACTCAAATCCGGGGACTAGAGTGTCAGAGAACCCAGCGTCGAAGGCAGGTCTGTCTCCGGGCAACACAGGTAACCCTGCTAGCCCTTCTTCAACAGCCCTGTGCTCAGGCTCAGGAGTCACCTCATCATCCCTTACGGGGTCAGAGGTTACTCCCTGCTGTGGTGGAGCAGTTGGCTGGGCTGACGCCCCATCCGGCTGTTGTGCCTCTACCTGGTCAGTGTCACTGACAGGTGAGACACCCTCCTGTGCAGCCAAAGCTTTCTTTTGCTTTTGACTCCACTTGTACTGCCTGACATAGTCAGCAGCAACTTGGCCCGCCTGCTCGTCACCCAATGAGTTCTGAACAATAGCCAACGCATCACCCAGTTTCTGTCTCTTCTGCCGGGGCAGTTGGTCAGCAACAGGGGGCAATGCAACCGAAGAGACCGAAACGGTACCGACGGTTTGGCTAGTGTCGACCTCGGATGTTACCGTGGCTGTGGCGGCCCGTTTCTTCGCAGGTTCACTGCGGGAACGGTCACGCCCACCTTTGGTATCATCCTTGGATGACTGGCGGCCCCTTTTTAGATCTTTCTTAGGAGGGGTATCCTTTTTCACAGTGGGCATCGGAATTTCTGTATCTGGCCCGAGATTGGTTTGTTCGCACTTGGCGCCCTTACACAATCTCTCCCAGTCAGCTTCCGTGAGGTAATTCCACTGTTTAAGTCTGTTTGTGCGCCACTTATAGTGTAGATTACCTACACGTTTGTGGCACCCCCAGACCTTCAGTGCTGCCTCAACTGTACGACTAATAGTGCGCTTGTGAACGCCTTTATTGTCGCACAGATGCCTTACCAAATCTGCCCTCCGTTGGCAACGGAACAGCTCGCCGTCACTGTACTCGGGGCAGGAGGTCGACGAACTCCCGCGCACACAGTACAAGTAGGGTCGCACATTCATGTGCTTCTCTACGAGATGACGGGCAAACTTAAGCAAGTCTGGCCACCGTTTTGCTGCAGTAGCAGTCCCTTTCAGGCGCTGGCAGCGAACATACGGACAGGGATCCCCTGGCACGTAGTTCCTCCAAGCATATCTCAGCTTGGAGCGGCATGACTTGTGGATGTTAGGTTTATTCCCTTCCAACACTGCCCTGATGTACACTAGGTACCAGTCAATGGGATGGGAGTCACCAGACAACCAGTCTTCGTCATCCGAACCTTCTGTCGTGTGAGGCGGCGGAAGAGCCATTTTGCCATTTTCCTGAACTAGGTCAGAAAGGCTCAGGTTCTTCCGGTCATCGTCACCGAGACTCAGGTTCAAACGAACATGCGCTGCCTTTGCGCGGAGGCGGCGATTGGCCCTGCTCTCTGCGACAGACCAGCCCTCGGCTTCCGCCGCGGCAACTCTATCAGCAATAGCTTTGAGCCTATCTGCCTCAGTAGGTGCGACCTCTTTGGTAGCTGGGGTTTCAGGGGAAGAAACAATCTTCCTCTTATGCCTTCACTTCCGTTTGGTCTTGACTCGAACCGTTGACCCGTCAGATGAATCACCATCAGGGACCGTCGGTTCAGTAGCCATAACACCGTCGGGTTTCGGAGAAGATCCCCCAGCAGGGTTCTCCTCCTGGATGGTACCACCAGCACCACCCAGACCAGGTTCCGTTTTCGGAACAACATTACCAGACCCCTCAGACCGACGGTTGGAGCACCGGAGGTGTCCATGTCAGTGTCAGACTCGAGTAACCGGTCTTCCCCGTCGGAGACTACAGCCTCCTCCGGGGCCGAGCATTTGCCTTCTACTCGGGCTGCCATACCGTTAGCTCAGGCGTAGGTGAACCTCACGGTTCACTCACCCGAGCTTTTAGTAGGACAGCAGGTAAACAATAGTGTAGGTACTGCCGGGCAGACCTAGGCACCACTGATCAACACGTTACCCTACGGGCAAACGTGCTGATCTGAAGAAGCCTGGCTGCCTGTGGGGCTTATATACCCCACCCGTCCCCCGTGACCCCGCCCCTTGACAGGCTTCTCAGCCAATCAGGGGTCGCGTCCCAAAGACGCGCCGAGGTGACCCAATTTCTCACGGCTCATTTGGCGCGAGAAATCGATCAGGTGACGCGGGCAGCGCCCTTCCCACGCCGGCATATCCGACGGTGGGAACACTCACTGTTGTTTACCATTTCGTGGCCGAGCCACAGGAAAACCCGGGAATGATATACCGGCGTTAGAGGACATAACATAGCAGCGTGTTTCTAAGCGATATGTGGTCAAAACTAATCCCATACTTAGAATTAATCGGCAAAGCCAGCCACCCGCCCTGAACACGTGCTTTTCTACCTCCAACGGATAACCACACCGGATAACCCTTCTCTTCTCGTTGTGTTTTGGTGATCGAGTACCGGGCCAATGACCACCGGCTCAGTACGGAACTGTCCATGGAAATTTAATGAAGCCAGCAGCTAACTGTCGTCAACAAGGTAAGAAAAAAATGTTTACACAATTTTATCTCGCTCTCTGACACGTGCACTCCTCCGTAGACCTTCTACCGGTATGTCCAGCAATGATGATACCGGCGGCATCACTTTGCTGTGTTTACCGGTGTCAACGGTTAGTCCTTTATGCACAGCTGACCTTTTTTTACGAGGCCTACCGCGCTTGGGCTTGGTAACACACGACTGCGGTTCAATCGGTAATTTCCTAGGACGACCCCTTCTCCGTGCTACAGTCGGTACCGACGGTATGACCGTTGGTCCTGCCTTCGGTATCTTCGGTAGCTTAGGGTCGGTTGGTGCTGGTACTGGATCAGTGCCAGCACCGAGGGAATCTTCACCGTCATCTATATATGGCACCCCATACCAAGGTCTGAGTCTAGCCACATGAGATTTAGTTAGAGTCCCTTTTTGCAAACGTATTACTACAGTAGTTTCACTCACCACCATAGTAACCGTATGCGGACCATCCCAGGAGTACAGAGTCTTGACTTTGGAATTAGGTGTGCTAAATCTCGCGACCTTATCCCCCACCTTAAATTGGCGGAGTTTAAGGCCCGTGTCATAGGACTCGCGTAATGATTGGCGCAATGACTCAACAAACATTACTGTGCAGGGTTGCTCGAGCTGGTGTCCCTGCACGCCATAGACCATGTCACTAGGCATGACTATATCTTCACCCATTACGAGCATATTAGGCGTACAGCCCGTCGACGCATGTTCGGTAGCATTGTAAGCATGGGAGATATAGCAAGCGTGCTCATCCCAATCATCCTGGTGCTCATTAACCATTGTCGTGAGACATTGGATCAACGTCCGATTGAAACGTTCCACCATACCGTCCGATTGGGGTCGATAGGGGTTCGTATGCGTCTTGCAGATGTGTATTTTACTACACAGCTCTGCCCACAGTCGAGATTCAAACTCGCGACCCTGGTCGGAGTGAAGCATTAAAGGACCTCCCCACGTGAGGATCCAATTCTCGAAAAGTGCTTCTGCGCAGGTAACAGCTGTATGATTTACCAACGGATATACTTGGACATACTTGGTATAGTAGTCCTGTACCACCATCATACAGGTATTCCCACGGGGGGTCGTGTTGAAACCACTAATGATATCAACAGCGATCCTGGTCACGGCACCAATGTAGTTGGTCTCTTACTACGTATGTAACACTTGAGTACAAAAACCAGACAAGGTAAATTAGACTGTAATATACGGCGACTTTATTATAAAGGAAACTCTTGGTGTATTATAGTACAAGTATAGCCAGCGGATATACAAGATCAGTAACAGATATATAATACAGTAGGCAACCCTATAGCATAGAGTTAAGCCCGTGAGCACAGGGTGGTCATGTCACGACAGTCCCAAACCTGACTGACTTCCAATGGGGAAGTAGCCACCTTATATACAGCGCTGCGTAGGCCACGTGACCGTACTAGCAGCGCCACCTGTTGGGTTTAGTTATGTAAAACGATTATACAACAACTACCGACGGTAACCGAAGGTGGTACCGGTACACTACCGTATATAACCGAACTAGAGGAGTCGGTGTATGTAACGAACCGACGACACTAGTTAGATGAATAAAACAGTTATTAAACACAATAGAACCGTGTTGTTTTACATCATACAACATACAATAGATATACAACGATAACAGTTAGACTTATAGTCAACCCGTTACAATACAATATCAAAGGGTCATGTAGTAAACTACAGGATGATGACTATGTATCTTATCTGTTTAAACAGAGCTGGTATCGTGGAGAACTTCAACACATTCTGGGCGACCAAAACCACAGCGGTACTTAAGGCGGACGATGCCTACACAGCACAGCCACTAACGACAGACGTATGGACCTTTCCTTCTGCTTTTATTCAATCTATATAGGAAGGTCATTAACCATGTAAAAGCTGCATAGTATGTATGTCCTCCTGCGATCATGATGCAGCAGCGATGAGTGATTTGCGGGTGCTGCATTTATGCATAATTCTATCCATACCTGGTTGACACACTCCCAATGAATCAGAGGGACAAAAAAAATATTAGAAACTGCATATTGGGGTAAGGATATTTATCTATTTATTTTTCTGCAAATCTTGATGAAAAACATGATTAGAATTAGACAAATGTATGGGCATATTTAGTATCAAATTAAAGTTTATAAATAGTGTCAGTAATGCAGTGCGTTTGGAACTTGCACTTTGACAACGTTTGCCTGTCAATAAACTATGAATCTAATGAAACTAACGAACTGCTTAAAGAGATCTATACTCTTTACACCTTGTTACAGCTAAAGATTGGCCTGACCCCAGCCCTCAGCCTGGATGCGGAATGTGGCCGTACTAAAGGCTGTATGTTGTACCCTAACGGTTGTCATGGTAATGACTGCCTTTACGCTGTATCATATTCAACCACTGGTCTCAGCTCTGCAGTGAACTTTGAAGTCACCGGGGTTACCTCTGGCTACTTGGCCCTTGCCTTCTCAGATGACCGTGTCATGGTGAGTCAAGATACTCTTCTATAGTTGCCATTAAATGAGCTGTATTTTAGTATTTCCCTTAATAAATCTGCCATCATGAACTGATGATAATGTATACATGGTGTTCAAGTGATTTCTCTTAATTGTTAATACCCTTCTGGTTATTTGATTCATGCATTTGTTTTATTTATATTCAAGATATATAATTATTCCCCATTAAGATATTTAGTGGGGTTTTTTGTGATGATGATAATAATATAGACTTTTTGTTTCCTCACCAGGGTAAGGACCTGACCACTATATGTGCAGAGAGGGACAACCAATACAGCATACAGAATGGGTACAACCCAAGCCTTTACAACCACCAGCACCAGATAGTGAGTACATGTACCTTATATAGATAAAGGCCTATCGATCCAGTTAAGCCTATCTACGATATCTAGAGCATCATATTTTTGTTTGTGATTTGAAAGCTATGGGTGTTTCAAACTAAAATTGGGTACTGGAAGAGATCAATCACTAGAAGGGATTTAAAGCCTATTTCGCATAAAAGATAACTTTGTATATCTTTGAGCCACTAGTGATTCTCATTCTTCATCGTGGAGAATATCTCATTTAAGACAGGGTTCATAGAGCCCTATTCAAGTATCAGCCAGTGATATATATTTAGTTATATAAAATTATTTTAGATTCAATGGGGAATCTTCTGGGATCACCTTGTGCGAGGGCTGTACTAGAGTAGTTAGAGATGTCAAGGGCAATTCTACAACTGAATAAAACGTTTGAGAGCCTTTTTCTGCTGTTACTTAGGTCTTTTATTTTGAATGTCAGAGGCTTGTTTCTATATGGTGACAGGAGTTTGATCTTAATACAGATATTTCCTAGGGTCACATATATATGTGGCACGGAACACCACAGAGCGTTTGATCTACTTCTGACCTGACAAACCCATTTGTTACTCCCTTGTGAGCCCTCCCCCCAATTTACCAATTATGACTGATTCCTAATTGCTTATACTTCTTGCATCTCTTATTATTTTCAGGCTGAAAGTGGGATTTCTAACATCCAAATAGAGCGTAAAGGGGACCGTATTAATTGCCGCTTTACACGCGTGTTGAACACCTACACCATCGACGTAGACCGATCAGGAACAGCAAAGAAAATAGACTTCCCCCTTAACGTACCCATGTACCTCTTTCTGGCATATGGAAAAGTATATACAGGTAAAGTCAAAGAGACTACACCCTAAGAACAGTGTGTTGTGGGAACATGCTTAAAGAGTAACACACATGAATTCACAACACACTTTGAGATTTTACACACTTATGAATTGTAACACATTTTGTCAACTCACTTACCTGCTTACACACTTGTGGTCAGAGAGGGGTGTATCATATACAAAAGGGGGCGGCAGCAGTTAAGGTCTATCATGCACCTATGCTATATTCTTACAGCCATATAGTAGCTGTTGCAGTGGCTCAGTGGGCAAGTCTTTGGACTGAGAACTTAAAGATCCCTGGCTCGATTCCCTATGGGTTGACTGTCAAATGGAAATGTTTAATTTCTAAGAAGGACCATAATATTTTAGCCCCCCCCCCTCAAGAAGTGTCAAATTTCTTTTCCCCTCAGGAGGGGTTGAACTGTTTTACAACCCCCTCCCCAACCAATCCCCTCTACTACAATGAAAGATATAACACCTATTTAATAGGGGTTAATTTTCAATGAGATACATACAAAAACTGTATTATTTGAATCTTATTGAATGAGCAAACTCACTTAATCCATATTGGAAATAGATGGGAAGTTTTTTCTTTTCAACTATGCACACATGTTCTTTGCGTAAACCAAATAACTATCCCATGTAAGACTTAGAGGTTCTGCAAGGCTGTAAATACGGGGCTTATTAATAGCTGATTAACTATTGTCTTTAATCAAGCCCTGCAAATTATTAGTCAGTGCATTGGCATCCCTCAATAAGGGCGGTCTTTGTATTGTCTAAGAACCACTTCCTGTCATAACATATTAATACCCAAGGGTAAGTTATATAGCTTACTGGTAACAGGCAAGAAGTTGTGTGATCTTTGAGAATACTTTTTGTCTCCTCACTGTTGTGTGTTCTGGTACCTATTTGAGGGGGGAATACGCCATGATTGTGCAAGGAGATTTGGTGGCCTAGTGAGCAAGTCGCTGGACAAGTGTGTGAGAGGTCCTGGGTTCGATCCCCAGAGAAGACCTGGCACCAAGTCTTCCCAAGTGAAACAAGTTGTCCTGACAGGAGTCGCGTCTGTAAGTGTCGGTAGACAGACTGCAGTGAACCTTCAGTGTCCTGGTCTCCCATGAGACTTGCACCGATCCGCTTCAACCCGTAGAAGCATAATACACTTGCGACTGGTAAAGAGATAGCAGATATCAGTGTTGACAAAGGTGGTCCTAGCCGGGAGGGGAAAAGGCTACAATTGACCACTAGAGACTCTGAGAAAAGGTCGTGAGAGCAGCCATCCCACTCTATCTGACGGTGGTACGGTCATGGCACATTGCGCCACAGTCACCAGTTGGTTATCAGGTGTGTCAGTTTCGCCAGGGTCAGGAGCTAGGATGTGTTCACAGTGGTTGACTATGATTTGTTCAATGTCAATACAAGCTCAGTTTTGATATGATACTTTTATTCCCACTTTTCTGTATATTATGAGCAGTTCAATAAACACTTTTCCTAGATATAAGAAGCCTTTAAAAGTGATACGCACAGTATATGCACAGTATGGACATGAATAGCCCTGACAAAAAATTAAATAAATCTATATTAATTTAACTCTTAGCCCATATAGAATGTAATCATACTTAACATTCAAAAAACAATAATTGTCAAGGGATTCGAACCTGCATGGATGGGACTGATGTGCCAGCCCCTAGACCACTCAGCCACGGCACCTGACATGCTCTGTTAGGTGTAGAACCCCCCACCTCCGCAATACTATGGCTTTGTACACCAACACACTTTTTAGATTCAACACACTTTTGCCAAAAGTGTGTAGTGTGTTACAAAGAAAAAGTGTGTTAAAAGTGGCTTCAGAAAAGTGTAACACACTGTTTTTAGAGTGTAGGGCATGAAAGTAACCAGTCACTTCACCCCAAACCTCCCACACAAAGGATTCAAATCTCATGTTGTTCGACATTGTCAACTCTATATACATCGCATACATATAGCCAGACTCCAATAATGTTTCACAGCCATTAATGTCATTAATGGCTGTGAAACACAACAATCAGAGATATCCATTGCTCTGGGATGCATATGTTGCATGGATTTCATTCATATTACAAATGTGGTTCGTCAGATTCACTCAAGTTGAGATCTGGGTTTACTCTCTTTAATATAGAGCTCTATGTCCTTCCTGGCCTGTAGAAGCTATAACATATTTTTAATAATATCTTTTGTTGTTAAGGTACAACTGCGCCAAAGCATCATGCGGTTCTACCGCTGATATCAGAGGGTAAGGTGGACTTGATGAAGAATACCATCGTGGGCGCCCGGTCCCTTCACCCCACACTCAGGGCTCACGGTAAGTTCATACACATCTATGGCCTTAGAATCGATATATTTTGGATTTTATCCCTCATTTTAGGTGTTCTAGAAAATCCAAATTGTCTACAAATTTTATATATAAACAGTGTTTCAATGTAGATAATGTTCTTATAACTTCTCTTTTTGACACAACTTGATAACCAATAAATATTTCAATAAGCATGAATTCCAATTTAAGCTTTTCCAGCTTATAGGTACAAGTACTATGTATCGTACATACCACCCTGAAATTGATAAAATAAATAGTTCAAAATGATCACAAAAACATGTTTTGATCGCAACGGATTTCTTCTTACTACTTTTCCACAAAACCCACTCTGACACAGAGAATGATAATACCCAGGGCAAATGGAAGTGAAAGTAAAATGTCCTTGTACCAATGTCATCTAAGTTAATCTAACATTCAAATCAAGCATTAGATATCTCTTGCAGGAAGTCTGGGAATTGTATCATGGATCGCGATGGTGGGGATCGCCATCCTCATAGCTCGTTTTTACAAACCCACACTCAGCGGGAAGCTCCTGGGGGCTGCTGTGTGGTTTCAGGTGGGTGTTATTCTCCTTTACTTACTAAACATTATCTTTTGATTTAGAAAGATGTAAGTTGATTAAATATGCATCTTGCCTAAGCCTGAGGTTTAAAGGCAGACCTAGCTTTTACATTAAGAATCAGAGGCTTGTACCACATATATTTCTAGATGCCTTGTTTCTATGTAAAGGAGCTTCTGAAGGATTTTGATTGATTTTCAATTCTATACATTGCCATTGATTAAGCAATGCTAAGTAATTTCATGGAGCTGCTCTCACTCTGAAACGTTACTGGGATTTATAAAAAATATCTGACTTTCAAGAATTTAATAAAAAGCAACTGATTCTGGTTAGTTCTATGTGGCAACCATTCCGTCAACAAACGAGGAGCAACTCAGCTTGCTCCTGATTGGTTTGATTATGTCAAACATGACATGGAATGGCAGTTTCCAAGTGCGAAGTAAAAGGAGTAGTTTATTATCCGAACCTAAGGTATACAATAGGTCTTACCTCTACTGCGGAGCAGAGAGGGGTAAGCAGGTAGCATAAAGTATATGGAAATCATACACGAATTCCCGTAGGATATTGCTGGGAGTCAGGCGAACCTGCACTGACTGATGTACCTATGTGGAGTGAGGCCTTAATACCCCTAATTCTGTGGGACTTAAATAATCACCGGTTAATCTGTTCGCGTCTCGGTGCGTCATGTCACACCCGAAAGACAACAGTCACCCCTCAAGAGTGTGATGCAAACTAACATCAGGCGAGGTACAGAAAAACGGTCTCCTTCCTGCTTGTCATACCATAGTAGAGTGGTAAAAATCACCTACAAAAGCAACTAATTCTGTTTCCACAGGTTCACCGTGCTCTGGTTCTGACGGCTATGCTGATATCAGTCATTGGCATCATCATAATATTTGTATACCTAAAGGCATGGACTGAGGTAGGTAAAAATCTAAATTACTCACTGATACAATAGATAATTAGGAAAGTATTTTTTTCACCTTCAAGAATGTTATTTCAAATGGACTGCCTTGCCTCCCATAGTGCCACCTACTAATGATGCAGATCACTTTCCATAAAAACTGAATTTATATTAAAAGTGTACTCCCCCTCCTTCAATTGCATATCTTCCCGCTTAAATTTGGACCTGGGATACAGCTATTTATATGTGTGTGCCTAATCAAACATGATGCTGAGGAGGTCTGGCATCTAGAAATTGTTCAGGAATTATCCTGAAATTGTCCTCAGAATTGTTCAGTGATATTTGAAAAAAGACATACATATTCTATATTTGTCCATCGACAGTTTCAGTATTTATCATCATATAGTATAGTAGCTAGTAATAAATATGTTAATTTTGCCTGATTGTGCTAGAATTACACAATGACGAAGGTATACACACTGATAAAAATATAGCTTGAAAGGTTAGTCACTAGTGACTACCATAAGGTAGTCAAATGATGGTGCTAAAAAGGGCTACTCTAGATTAGTAGTTATGACTAACTTTGGATAGTCATATAGTCAAGGTATAGTCATGCATTAGAAATGTATAGGGGACAAGCTATAGTCAATTGACTATGATGTGACTATGGGTGACTAACATATCATAGTCACTAGTGACTATATTTTTATCTTGTTTAGACAGGGCAAAACTGGTCTGAGGTGTGGAATTAAATTATTATTCCACATCAACTTCTACCAGGATGGTCCTGCCTCTGGAAAAAGAAAGGAGCCGTGAATTATGGAATAAACATGTTTATTACAATAAATCGAATAGCCAAGACAATTACTGTTGCAGACTGATTCAGCTTTTCTCCCCTCCTCTTTACAATGAAGTAAAACCATGGAATAATTATGTTCTAACTAATCACAGCTCCTGCTTGGCAATATGTATAATTATGAATAATCAATCACTGTAGCACCAATTCTTTTATGTAATAGTTCAGTGTAATTATTCATATACAATAAGCCTCAATTACGCTACTGAAAGAAATTAAAGCAATATTAATAGTTATTTGCATAAAATGTAGTATGGAGAACCTCTTGCATTAAGTTCAAGAACTTGACTTCTACTCTTGGATATAGTTTAGATATTAAAGCATAAAGTATGTGAAATAAAATCATAATCATCTGGATCACCTCATAACTTTAGAGTTGACCTTTACTTTTAATAAATCAAATATAATCTAGTTTGCCTTATGGCTTAAGAATTCACTTTTGCGTAGCATAAGTTTAGACTACAGAAAACACTAACTCAATTATGATAACTTCCAAATGACATCGAAATACAATGCAGGCATTTTTATAACCTAAAAGTTTAGGCTTTCCTACATTCAATCATCAATTTTATCATCACAAAATGATAAATGCTTCAACCTAGACACAATTATCCAAAGTAAGTAGATATAGCTCCCGGTAAAAGATATACATATATGTTTACATCAATAGTATGTCGAGTACTCTTGGATAAGTTTAATAAAACATAAATTCTGTGTGTCAAGTACAAGGTAAGGATAAGTCGCATATGTCACCCATTTTGACAACCTTCTTTAGTAGGCTAGGGATTTGGTAATACTTGTCTGTGCAGAGCTTAATATCAGGCATTGCCCATGTAGATCTATGTTTTCTTTGTGAGTTTTTTCGACAGATTTTTCATTCCTTTGGTCATTTCTTTCTTTCCAAGTTCGAGAAACACAGTTTGGATATATGTCAGCATTTTGACCATTCCTTTTGCGTATCGAAGATCAAACATGTAGCAAATCTTCATGAGAGCTGCAAGAGCCTTCAAAAGGTCCTTTTCCTTTGCTAGAACCTCTCCCTCCACCGTGATTGAGAATAGGTCCGCATCAGTTGCATTATTCTTGCCATTATGAACGAGGTTAGGTCCAGCACCGGCAGACTACAAAGAAAAGGGAGGATGGTTCTTTTATAGGAACAAGCAATAATGGCGTTTGATAACATGATAGTTGTGTGAACTTTGGGTTGCTGAATAACTAAGGGTCATGATTGAATCTATGAAATATAGTTCTAGAATTGTGTAAGACATCCTCAGTCACTTAAGCAACCTATGCTTTCGAATTTGACCAGAAAAGCAACTCACAGCCACTAAACAAGCTATAATTGATAGAAACTGGTAAAACTTACCTTGTTGTTGAACAGTACCTCAGGATCCTCTTTTAGCAGTGTTGACAGGGCGATGGCAGCCGCATATGTGCGTAGAGCTATACAGAGCAGAGTAGGCAAGTTTTAAACTTCATTAGATTGATTATTACAAGTTATGTGACAAGAACTCTCAATTTATTAAGTCAGCTAAAGTACTGTATCTCCAAACAGGCATCTCTTGCTTAGTTCTATAGATGATTTCTTTATTGATATTTTTTTTTGTGGATGTGTTGATCATCTTGAGGTATGGATTTGAGAATAAATGATATCTTTTATAGTTTGTTTTGATATTAAGATTGACAACTACATAGAAGCCATAAACTATTTTTGAAAAGACTATAAAGAATAGCAGCTGAAACATGAAATTTGCTCACTTTTTTTCATTGAATTGTCAACTTCGAGAACGGATGCTTCTATGAATCTTTTTTCAAGATCGCTAGCCTTGTGCTGTTGCTCCAATACGGCGTCTGTCTGCACGATGAATCCATTTATAATTTTGTCATCGAAGTTCACAGATGGAAGCATTCTTTCAAACTCATACTGAAACTGCAATTTTCGTGCTAGATTTTAGTAAAAATTGGGACATATTTATAAATGATTTAGTATAAATGATATAAATCGGATCCATAATCAATAAATTGAGTAACTTAAAACTGGTTCACAATCAATGTTGATAAAAGAGATGAATATTGATTAATCTGGTTTGTGTACTTAGGAGATCCTTAAACCAAACTATATGAAGAATGGTCATTTGCATTTAAAGGAAGAAATTTAAAGAGATAGCCAGTCTAGAAGGCCTAGAAGAGACATCATCAAGATATTTTAAGGGAACGGTACCTGTGATTTATCCAAAAGGAAAGGGTATGTGTCAAGAACAACTTCCAGAAGAACTTGGTCTTTGATCATGTTCCTCCGATCCCCCATCGTTAATTCCATTAGTGTCGTCACAAGTAGCCGGTTAACTGTTTTCTTTCTGTACTCAGACTTCATTACCTATAAAACAAATTGCAATTGGTAGCTGGTATGGGGGACGCAGGTCTGCCAACAGTGGACAAAACAATTTGAGGGCTGGGGGATCCACCATTAAAATACTTCATTTCAAACATGATTCGGTAATGAAAACATCAAATGTATCTACAAAATAATGTACAGTGAAATCTCGTTATAAGGAGGACGGTTATAAGGAGCAGACGGTTATAAGGAGCACATTTGCTGTGCCAAAACTTTTCTATACTTCCCTATAGTGAAAAAACACCATTAGAACGAGCATTTCTAGTCAAAAATCGTTTATAAGGAGCAAACATTTTCAAGATAGTAAGTCATTCTTCATTGAAATAAGGTGGAATAATGTGTGGGCCTTTGTCAGGACTTGCATTGTAAGGAGGGCAGGGGGAGGCGGGCCTTTGTGAGGACTTCTCTGTGATATGGGCGGGCTACAGGGGTGTTGGTACGGATCTGTGAGTGGGGGGGGGGGGGGGGGGCAGGGGGAGGCGGGGCCTTTGTGAGGACTTCTCTGTGATATGGGCGGGCTACAGGGGTGTTGGTACGGATCTGTGAGTGGGGGGGGGCAGGGGGAGGCGGGGCCTTTGTGAGGACTTCTCTGTGATATGGGCGGGCTACAGGGGTGTTGGTACGGATCTGTGAGTGGGGGGGGCAGGGGGAGGCGGGGCCTTTGTGAGGACTTCTCTGTGATATGGGCGGGCTACAGTAGGACTGTCATCGATACACCCAGAATCGATACATCGACATTTATAGAATTTCGATTATCGCATCGACAAAAGCATTATATCGATACACTTTTTGTACCACTGATAAGACTTATAAATTACCCTTCAAAAACTGCAAAAATTGTGTAAATATTCCATCTATAACTTGCTTTTTATTCAGCTTAAAAATGATGACCCTTTTAGGTCCATAATATTGGTGAAAAATGATTTCAGATTGTGCCCAAAGTCCTATTAAGCGTTCATTCTTCTGGCCTCGAGTATAAGGAAGAAAAAAACCCAGCTGAAAATACCCTTTTTCAAGTAGATACAAACTACCTTAGTAATATCAAAATAAATCGATATAATCGGAAAATCGACACCAAAATAGTGATAATCGAAATCGAAATAAATTGGATGTCAATGACATTCCTAGGCTACAGGGGTGTTGGTACGGACCTGTGAGTGGGGGGGGGCAGGGGGAGGCGGGGCCTTTGTGAGGACTTCTCTGTGATATGGGCGGGCTACAGGGGTGTTGGTAGGCCTACGGACCTGTGAGTGGGGGGGGGGAAGGGGGAGGGGGGGGGGCCTTTGTCAGGACCTCCCCTGTGATTTTCTTGAAATGGGATTATTTTTGATTGTGTAATAAAAGCAACCTGGTGACTTTTGGAAAAGTTTGACTATAGCATAGATGGTCTGAAAAGCGACTTTGTGACCTTGAACCCTTTATTTTAGCGACCGTTTCGACCTGAGGGGGGACCCCTCTGCACCCCCCCTTTTGGAAAAGTTTGACTATAGCATAGATGGTCTGAAAAAGCGGCTTTGTGACCTGGGACCCTTTATTTTAGCGACTGTTTCGACCTGAGGGGGGACCCCACTGCACCTCCCCCAAGGGGAGGGGGGGGGGCTTTGTCATGACTTGTCAATGACCAAAATCGGTTACAAAGAAGGTTGGTTACAACGAGCAAATTTCCCTTGCCAAAAGGTGCTCCTTATAACGAGATTTTACTGTATCTCAGAAAACACATTTGTATGAGGCCCACTCACATATACCTAGATCAGTGGTCTGTCAGTATTTCTATAGATAAGTCACTTGTTGTGCATAAGTAAGCTTAAGCGAGGTACGCATTGACCACTCTGGGTGACAATGGGCAGTATGAACTAGGCCTACAGGGGATGCTGCGGTGCCAGCTAACATATCACTTTGGCACCTAGCTCACCCTGTGTCAGTAGGGTAAAACACCACAATTGTTCTATCTCATAGAAAAGTCTGTTATTATGCACAAATCATATGCACAATAGGTGTAGATGTTCAATCTATGAGATCGATTTCAAGGGATTAGATGTTGGTACTTACAGCAATATGGCTCATAATAGAAGCATCATCTTCCGTCTCTGGCCTATCGGGGAACAGGTTACCGAAACTCGCTGCAGCCCCAGCTGGGCCTAATTAGTGGAATTGAAAAAAAAGCTATATCAACAACTAGAGATGAAAAGGCAATGACAATACAAAAATGTGATGCAATTGTTGTCGTGATGAGTAATCCTCAATTTGATACCAAACCTGACTACTTAGGATGTGGTTTATAGGGTTTCTTTTACAAGTATACAAAAGTACTAAATTAGCAATTTTAGACTCCCTTGGAGGCTTATAGTATTTGGCAAAGTTTGGAATGTGGCTTATAAAAATTAGCTTGTACACAAGATCTTTACCAAGGTAAAGATTCACCATACATTCATATTCACTCTGACGGGGTTTTATAGCAAAGAATCTTTACAGAACAGCCTTACCCTTCTTTCCTTTTGCCTCTAACCGAGCTGCCACCTCAGGGTTGTCTCGCTCAGTTCGCTTACGCCTATTCTGAAAGTGGGTTTTGATACGCTTGTGCCAATGTGTCTATAAAACAAAAACAAGGGAAATAAGATTAGTTCACTGTTCATATATAATAATGTAGCACCTAATAAAACATATTGCATAGAGTATAGCATGATAGTATTATATAATTCATGGGTGCTATAACCATGAAGGCATAGCAAGCATCAGATCATTAAAGATGTAAAAATATTTCAATCTCATATGCACTATCATTTGCATTTCAAACAGCCTCAAGAGAGGATTTATGGTCATATTCACATATTGATATTCAAGTATTCAGTAATATCCCACAACCGTTGTGGTTATGTATTGTGACACCTTTAGGGTCTTATTCTAGTCTTAGCAAACAAAAATGCTCTATGCCCTCACAAAGAGCCTTAACCCTAAACAGCTGCATAGTGCATTAATACAGTACAATATTCGACGTAATAAGTGCACATCCTCTAATAAGCGCAAACCTACAGTTTTTGGCTGATTTTTATATTACAAATATCAAAAAATATCTTAATTTTTGACCCCAATTAAACTCTTAACCCATTGAGGCCGGCCCCCCCAAAAAAGATTTTAGCCAGGAGGCCGGGATTTTTTCCAGATTTTTTCCCTGGGGCTGGGACATTGCCCATTCCCATAGAGTCAATTATAGTCGACATCCGGCCCCACATGGTGTAGTAAATAGTCTACATTCGGCCAGGGGTGGATGTAGAGTATAGTCTATATTCACCCTGAATGGGTTAACTACTAAAATGTGTCCTTAATCATGTTTTAAGCGCACTGTGTGCTTATTACGTCGAATACCATATATGCCTTTTGTCGTCATAATGCATTGATGCAGCCCTAGTCAGTAAGACTCCAGAGCTGCATTCATGCACCATGATGACCCTATTGGGTGCACTCCTGAAGGGTCAGCATAATGTAGCACCAGTGAGTTACTCCCTTGGGGTTCATCCATGCATCATGGCGACCAAAGTAATTAAAGCAGTATGCAACCCTTGAAGAATTCACACAAAATGAATAGCAATGTGAAATAAAAACTGAAATACAACCACTGAACAAGTAACTGTAATCAATGAATAATATGGACATTTAGATTTACTATAGCTTCCATCTCTGTCTCATGACTATGAAGCCTGATTGTTTCCACGGTCACTACTGCCATCTCTCTATAGCGGATATGTCCAGGGTAGCTGTGAATTAAGGTATATGAACATTTATTCCACCCTAAAATAATTAAGTGTAAAGTAAATGTGGAATAGAGCACCACCTGTCTAGGTTATACACAAGCCATGTTTATCCACTGGAAATTAGTTTGTTCCAAGGAACATCTGTACCTACAGTAAAGTTCCACTGTTACAAATTCATTTTTTTTAGTTAATGCCCAAATCCGTTTCAATACACTCCAGCAGTAAGGAAATCCTGTTATTTCAAAATGTTTAGATGTAAATTCATTCATAATGAGGTTTTTGGCTTTCTTATTGATGGTTGGGACATGGTTATGGTTCTGAACATCAGCCACAGGGTCCAGCTTCTATAGTGGCTGTAGCAGGGCGCCTAGGGCAGGTGTCATAGTGACTCCCCCTCTTCACAGGTCTATAGCTACACCAGGTAGCCAGTCACATCAAAGAATTGAAGCCTTCACATATTTGCGGGAGTTGGGAACAGTGGTGACAGCCCCCTCCGCCTCCCTGGTCCTCTCTTGTTCCCAGGGCCACCTATCTACCTGTGCTGGCCTCTATCCATCCACAAGCCAACACCCGTGAGGGGACCTCTGCCTCTCATTTCCAAGCTCTGGCTAGTGTCTGTGCATGAGGGGTCTTCTGGGATAATGACCCCTGGTTAGGTGAGGTAGGGGCTGGAGACCCAGTATTGAGATGGGTGCACGTTTGTATTTCCCCTTATCTGTATTCAACTAAATGTTCAGTGTTATGAAGAATATTATGGACTGGATATTCTTTTAATCCTGTGAGTGTTGCTTGCTTAAAATCATGGAACAGGTGATTAGGGACATACTTCAATGATTCATGATGTAAAATGCAGTGTTTTATTTAACTATTGGAAGTATGCACAAAAGGAGCAGTCAGGTTTATTTCTTGAGAAATTCTGGATACATAAACTCTTTTTTTGTTTACAAGAGCTTCAGGGGGTGCCAGGGTTGGTGGGTTCAACTTCTGGAGAAAAATGTGCATACATACTTATCGAAGGCCCCTAGATAATCTGCATATACAATTGTATGCCGGACATTCTGTAAATTTAGATGAAGGAAGTGATATTGTCTCTTACTCACACGCTTGTTTGTGTTAGGATGTACCAAGCTTCAGCGATTCGCGTCTCGTCGTTCTTACTAAGGACATCTTCTCCTCTCTGTATTTTCCGCACTATGGATGGTGCAAGTAACTGACTTGGGAAGCAAAAGCCACTGTAAATAAATGGAGGTAACAGATGAGTGAATTAGTTTGCTCTGTTTCGCAAAATACATAGGGTCCACCTGCATTAATGTACTGCCGTATAAGATGTAGAGGGTGACCTTAAGGATGAACAGTTGTTCTATATGCCATTAGATTTAATATAAATGTCTATCAACTAAACCCTTCTGAATACTTAAAGATCAAGTTGAGAAATCTATTAGAGCAACATTTATACAATTTGATATGAACATACCGTTGTCCAGATGTGCTGAGTCTCGGAGCAGTTGTGCCCTGACCTGAAGGTCCTTCTGCTACTACTTGTGGATTTAAGATTTGAATTTTGTTCACTTCTGTGGTAGACACAAGGTTAAATATTGGACCTTCCCAATCTACATAGTCTTCTACATCTTTTAGGTACAATTGCATTTCAAAGGATTTGTCATTGTTTCCAAAAGTCTCGCGAATGGCAGTTTCAAGAGAAAATAAACTTGTTGTCTGAACCAACTTCTTTTGGTGTCCATAAGTAACATGGAAGCGATATGTCCTGAAAAATAATATGAGATATATTACTATAAGGAAACATTGCTACTGTCACAAAAAAGAAAACTATAAACCATAATCTACCTTCAGAATAGAGCATTCGGAGAAGACATTTATCAATAATGCAACCAGCAGCATCTACCTAGAAAAGACATAGATTATAGCAATTTGTCAGATATTTCTACATTTTATACAACTTATGACATCGTAACAAAGAGCAGACACCAGTTCTAAATTAGCTTAATCTGGACATACCTCTATTTCTTTAATCTTTGCTAATTAGCAGATGCCTCAGAATGACACCCTCAATATTTCCGCATGGTGAGCGATATAAGCTAAGGGGGTGATGGTCATCTAAGTCATGATTGACCTTGATGATGTTGGTGGTTGGTTCACGCTGTACTACATAGCAGCAATAGTGTTCATTGAAGCGTACAGTCTTCAGTCTTTGGCAGACCAGAAATGGTTCCTTTTTGAAGCAGGCAGTCTTCCGAACAAGAGCAAACGTTGGTTTGTCTTCATCTCCTTTCAGAATTATGGCATCGTTTCTGCGGTATACTGTGCCACCACATGTCAGCGTTTTCCCTACAGTGATTTCATCATCTACCGAAGTCGGAATTTGAAGCACAGCACTTCGAATGTGAGGTGGCAGGTCCTTCACCTTCACTGTCTTACCCCCTGTCATGGTGTCAGTCACAGTGAAAAAGGTGTCTTTGAGGGCAAGGTCATGTGCAAATTTGTACTGGTGCCTTTGGGCAAGTGATTTGCAAATGTTCTTGCTGCAAGTGCTGAGTTTCCACACTCGATTGAAGTACATGTGTTTCCCCTCGAACCGCAGAGTCCATAGATGGATCAAGGGCCCAAATTTCTTAATTTGTGAGGGGTAATGGAGCATGTAGTGATCTTTTGGTGTGAGACGAGATTCCGGGAACAAAGTGGTTTTTGTTTCTATGAATTTCTGTAGTAGACTTTGGAGTGCATTGATACTGGTTTCTGATTGAATAGGTGCACAGATGTGCTCTACAACCTTCCGAAACAGACAGTACCATTTCCACACGGCATCATCCGGTGGTATTCTATCACCTACCAGGAATGGAAGCAACCGAAATAAACACCACATCTTTGCGAATGTTTGTTTAGGATCCAGGTGTGAGGGTATCTTTGTTGGCTTGTTCACTTTGTCTGTGCCTGCAAATTTAAAGCTGGCCAAGGATGTGTTTATGTCTTCAAGCGATACAATGTTGTTCTGTGTGATGTGTCCCAAGACCAACTTTATGGTTGTTTTGACAGTACCCTGAAACAGGTCATGACCTATGTCACTTGGTAGACTTGTAGTTGCATGACTAAATCGTAGGTCATTTAGAATTGACTTAGATTTAACGCCATAGACACTTGATAAGTGTGGGTGCTTTTCAACCAATCTTAGGTGGTCATCATGCTTCGCTGGATTTCTTGGTTCACCAATCTTTCCATCTTGCAGATCTTCTTTTGTAACTTGACAGAACCTACATGATCTATTGGCTGAGAAAGATTCTAAGAATCCCCCAATCTGATGCGCTGCTAAGTTATCACTGACACAAGCTACAAAATTGCACTTGATGTTTTCCTCTTCAGCATCGATTCGATAATTTATCCCATTCTCCTCCAGTTCCTGTAACTCTTGTTCTAGCCATGACAGGGTCTCATTAAGCCCATATTTCTTGACCAGTGTGCTTCTGCACAACGACACTAAGTGAATCGTATCTAATCTAGAACGCAGACGTGGTGGCAGATTTGCTAGTTGAAAGTAAATTGCCATTATCTTGTACTGATTGGCCTGGCTCCTCAGAGGATTTGTTAGTGTAAACTCGTCCATATAAAGTATGATTCCTATAGTTCGTGAGCCTAAAAGCTCTGGATTGTCTTTACACAATTCCCCATCATGTAAACCATGTAGTAATGGACCTTGAGAGTTGTGTGCACCTAATATATGAGCTTTGATATCATCAAACTTGAGTAGTGCTTTCACTGTCTCCTGAATTGACACATACTGTAATGTCTCTGGCTTGTCATTCCTCTGTTTATCATGGCCAACAGTATATTCTGCCGGTGGAATAAAATCTAGAAGACGCTGTGATGCAGTTTCCAACCTATACTGGGAGTCTATCCGGGCACAAGCGGTTGATACTGTGGATTGATTCTCAAAGATTTCTCTCATGCTACCTGTAATTGGTAAATTCTCTTTTTTCAATTCCCTTTCCATTTTCTCAAAGAGGTGATGCCTTTCTAAATCTGCAACTTCAGCAAACCTTGATGCTATGTCGACTACTGCTGTTGATGGCAAATTATGTTTCTCTCGAATTCCTAACAGTGTCCTTGTTACATGTGTTTTAATGCTGTCCTCAGAGAAATTGATATCATCAATGTCTGCTTCTGCCACAGAAATATCAGAATCATTATCCATTATTTCGCTATCATGCTGCTCAGCTGCTTCCGCAAAAGACTGTCTTGTGCTATTCTCAGGTTCCAAGACATCATTTTTCTGGGGCTTATCTGTCAACTGTTTATACAGAACTGGGTGCTCACTTGACATGTGGCGGCGGACTAATGACACTGACTTGAAGCGTTTGGGACAGGACTCATGTTGACAAATGACACTAAAGTGAGTAACATCTTGGTGAATTTTCACATGAGACCAGAAATGAAATAGAGACCACACTCCGGTGCCACAAAACTCACATATAAACATTGTAGTTATTAAAGTACGTACACTGTATCTGAAGACGCTGCTCCTTCGCCTTGTCTTTGCTTTGTGTTATCTTCCTCACTGCATGAAGCCTCGCATTCAGTTTCTATGAGCTCCTCACTAACATTGAGTTCTTTGTCCATTCTGCAAAATAATAAACATTCATAAACACCTTGATACAGATAGTGTCCTTTCAAATTTTTGAGGCACGAAGGCTCCCTTTTCACTGATAGAGGCTAGTACAGAGGGATCCAAGGGCAGGCCTCTTACACATCTACAATAAACATCTAGAAAATGAAAAATGTACTCCTTTTTTTAGCAAAAAGAACACTTGCGTACTTAATATAATTCAAAGGGGGGCTGAAAAATTCTGTGTGCTCTAGGTAGGCATAAAAATGTGCCTCTACACGAGATTTCCCCCCTCTCAAAATTAGTACAATTAGTAATAGACCTAATTATGCACAGATATTTTTACATTGCAAAGGGTCATCATTTCTATAAATATGGGGGGGGGGTAGAATTGTGTACAGTTTGTAGGCTGACCCAGGAGGCTATCCCAATAGACTTGTAGATCTAAAATAATTAGACCATCATAGGCCTTTATATCGATTCAAAAGCTTAGAACTGTAACAGGGGAACGCCGACACCCAAGCTCCAGCATAGAGCCTATCGCGTTACCGTACCGTCATGATAAAGCACCGGTTTCGAAAGAGCACCAGTCTTGTATAAGCGCCGGGGTACAGGGGTTTTGAAACATTCCTTAAGCGCTGAAATAGGATCTCGAATAAGCGCCTATCTTGGCTTTAATGGCCCCTCCAAATTGAAGCGCGCCCCGGCGCTAAATCGCGCCGGTATGGTATGTATGAATTCCACTGGCAACTGCACCGGCAGGGATAGAACTAGGAATATTTGGAAATTTAAAATTAAAAAAAAACTAAATCAAATTTAAAAAAACAACAATTTAATATTTGTTTAATCAAAAATAATCCAAGATGGCCGAGTATCTATACCCAGAGATTGTAGATTTGGTTATCAGATACATAAAAAATAGTGATGTATTGATACCTGTAATACCAATGACATCCTTAAATTATATCCCTCTCTTCCTAATATCTTAGTGGGTGATAACAGATGGAAACCTCATTAACCCTTTATGTGTCACATAGTGCTTTAATGTGTTATGCCTTTTGTTGTCATGATGCATGCATGTAGCCTGGATGAGTCTACTTCCAAGGGCTGCATTCACGCATCATGTCGACCTTTTGGAGTGCATCAACCATGTAAGGATGGTACCCAGGTAACATGCATGTCATCGAATGCTTTACCCCAAGCACTGTAGCGACTAGACTAGCTCAAGTCTTTGATTTTAGATAAAGACATTTTTTCTTCAACTGTATAAATCTATGATAGTGAGAGCAGTGACAGGGGGGTAGTGTGTGGCGAAGTCGGAGCTCTCGCTGATGTGGGACAGTCTATGTGGCGATCCTACATGAATACAAATAATGATTTAAGTTCTTTTCTACAAAAATAATGCAGTGGATCCTTGTGTAGAGGCCCTGGTGTGTACAAGTCAGATTTGTACATATAGAAATCAGAAATCAGACCCCAGGTGCGACTTCTATGATTCTTGCAAGTTAAAGATGGGACTTATCCCAGGGCACGGCTTATAATTATGCAAGAATTAGTGGTAGCACCTTTTCATTTTTTAAATTGATAACTCCATTGCTTTAGGGACATTTCCTGGTGAACATTCCATGGCTTTTCAGATATGGGATCATTCCCATTTAAGGCATAGAAACATGACGGATCTCAGCTATTCTCAATAGGCCTACAAGTGACATTTGTTTGTTAATCTGTCCTAAGGGTTTCCAAAAAAGGCTAGTGGTATTTCTGGGTGTTGTAAGCAGTATGGTGGGAAATAGATAGGGTGGGGGGGGGGCGATTTAGAAAATATTGAAATGATTTGATGCATTTTAAGGCTACTTCGTTAGTAAGTGACCAAGTTTATTAGATAAAGTGTTTTTTTTTTGTTTTTTTTGTGTGTTTTTTTTTTTTTGGGGGGGGGGGGGGGGGGCGGGGGAGGGTTTAAGAAACTCACCCATGGTACACATTGTGATTGGCCACATTTCACCCCCATTGATGATCATCAATCACTCATGAGTGGCAAGTGTACCTAGGGCCTGGAGGGCACCATATCTGGGCCGAGATGGCAAATATAGATTCTGCTGATGAGTATTGAAGTTTTATCATACTGGCCCATTAATCCCCAAAATGGCCCATTAAATCCACAAAATGTAAGTAACAGATAGACGGGCTTTTCCTCTATGTCATCCTATCTTGAAGGTCATTGCTCAGACCTGATAATCGAGAAATCGAGAAATCAAGATCAAATAGTCATAATCAAAATTGGAATAAATTGTATGGGGCCCTTGATGGGGGGTCCCCATGCACCATGTCGATTTTAAGGAATGTTCATGTTGCCATATCGATTTTAAGACATGGCTCCAGAAATGCTCCATGTCACCATCTATTTTTCCCTCCTGTCCCATGTCACTGAGGCCCAAAATGGCCTATGTCGCCATGTCAAATTTAAGGGTCTATAGGGTCATTTGTATGTTTAAACAAATAGCTTATAATGCGTACATAATGCAACATGGGGGTGGGGGTGTGTAGGCCTAGCTACATACTTTATGGAAGCCCCCTTTTGAGTTCAATGGTGGGAGGGAGGGGGATGTGTAGAGGGAGGGAACAAGGTGTGCGTGTGTGTGTGTAGGGGGGGGGGTGGCAGCTGTGTGTAGAAGACTCCCAGCCTACTCCCAGCGACCGATTTATCGCGACGTTATTTGATACTAAATATACAACTGCAGTGAAAGTGCTGTTTTGCGTTCCAGAGGTGCCCCCGTAGATGGATCTGCGTTCCAGACCGGTTTGGTGCCTTCTATGGGAGGCTCCCATAATGCTAAAAGTCCCATAGATAGGGTCGAATCTATCACCTCCTATTTAGGTGTTTGTAGATCTCAGTTTACTAATAAAACATAGCACCACATTTATCATATTTATACCAGCCATTGGTGGTAACATTTTATCACTGCAATAAAATGATTGGGGCTCAAATCTGCCGGGAACATTTTTTTTGAGAATTTATTTGCAAAAAAGCCAAAAGCCATCCTACCACTATAGCCTACCACTGTCCAGTAGGCCTACCAGTGGTAGATTGAGAAGGGGCGTGGGACCACGCACCCTCCAGCCCCCCCCCCCGCGTTTTTGGGCAAAATTGACGTTTTTAATGTAAACTTTGACTCCCTCCCTCCCCCCCCCTTTTCATAATCCTGGATCAGCCCCAGGCCTCGCCCATGCCGGGCATCCCCGCTCCATCTTTATATTTCCCAAAAAATTAAGTTCCCGGCATGTTGCCTGAGGGTTAGCTAGGCCTATTGCAAAACAGGTGACCAGGTTGCAAAATATGGGGGCGCCCCGTGGCCTAATAGCTTATAGGCCTACTATTTATCTATACCCTATTTTTCTGTACATTTTAATGTAGCTAACTTGTATCCCCCAATATATTTGTTATTACGCCCCCTCCCCACCCCCCTTCGCCCAAAAAGATTTCCTGGATCCGCCCCATTGATACCAACCAGGCCCGGCAACCAGGGATAGTGAGTTGGCCTAAAATGGTACCAGTAGTAGTACTAGTAGCCCATGCCATCACAAAAAAAAAAAAAAATTCCTTGTTCTGTGGCTGTGCGCAGCAGTTTGGGAAAGGGGGCGTGGGCCTAGGCTATATATATAGGCCTAGTTATATAGGACCTACAGTAAACTCCTAGTTGAGCTTACCCCTGGGGCTTACTCACTCACTGCCTACGTTGTGATCCAGTGGCTACCTCCTCTGGATGGTGTTTGTTGGAACTACAAAATCCCGAGAGCAAAATAGGATCCGCCCCAGTTAAATGTAGGCCTAGTGGTAGCCGAAGCCAATGATCAAAGACAAAGTCCTTGTCACAAGTAGGTCTATATATTATTGAGTTGTGGCAAACAACCCTCAGACTCAGCACGGGACTCACTGACCAACGTGCACTCTCCACACATCCAATTTGTGGTACCACCTCTGCTCCAGTAGATCTTTCCATTTATGGTAAAAGACAGGCATGCATTGTGTTATATCGATGTAGTATAACAGAACTATTCTGTCTATCTGTTACTGTAGGACTGCATGATTGTTTATGACTGTGTGAGCGATTTATTTCAACCTGAGATTCAACTTGTAGCAGAGAATGTGTTACTGTGATGAACACGTTGGCTATAGGAGAGTGCAGAAAGTTGTCACGGAGACGGGGTCATCACCTTGACAACTAGTTGATAAGAGGCGTGGGAGAGGAGGAGGAGTGGAGGGGGGGGGGGACCTGGGCTGTTTTCTCGGTGACTTGCGATGTAGCACAATAATAACATCAAACAGGCGACTTTTGGACAACTTTGCCTCTTGTGTAATTGATCAGGACCCCTCACCCCCCCCCCACCTACATTACAAACATACACACACTTTGTTCCACATCAACGTTTATGAAACCGTGTGAACACAGACATACCGAATGCTTGTTAGTGAAAGGTTGACCACCCAATCCGTAATGCATACCCCCTCCCTCCTCATATATACGTACACCACCACCATCCCCACAGACCCCCCCCCCCCCCCCTCCACACACACGCACTGCTCCACCCCCGTTCTTTCACACACACGGTCGATTCGGACATTGGTCGACTACACAAACGGGGGCGCCCGGGAAATCGGGACCTGACTGTTTAGACCGATTCGTGAACTGTAGCTTACTGTGTCTGGACATTTTGGAAATTCTGTCATTCTTCAGTCAGATTACAACTACGCAGTAGCCTTAGTCCTTACAATGGCTATGTGTCACCACAAAAATATCGGATGAAATACCCCTATCTATAATGCATTTCCCATCAGAATCACGACACACATGTAACCTAGTTATTCACCTATGATTAATCATTGAGGATGGTTGCAGATGGGCATGTTAAGGTTGTATTTCCGGCAGATTAGCCTAATTATATTTACCTACCTGAAGTTGAGTGTCCTCCTTGCATGGAATCCTGAGATGAAAAAGGATGTGTTCCTTCCTCATGACGTTTTTGTGCACACATCCCTGTGACGTCACCGAAACCTGCTGGGTCAGGCCCCCTACTGGTAGGCACCATGACCACATTTCTGACTAAGATGTGACGAATGTATATGGTCATTTGACTAGGGAGGGGTAAAAAAGGGGGGTATAGTCACTACTGACTATAGGTATTATTATCAGTGCAGCAGGCTATGAGAAAATGAGTTCCTCTCTCTATACTGCACATTGAGAATATATTTTATCATGTTCCTTCATTTCTATATTTCAGAAAGCAGCCATCCATGCTATATTTGGACTGGTTGCGGTGGGCTTCGGTATGGCGCAGATTATTAGCGGTTTACTACGCCCGCATCCAGGGACCTCCAGACGTACCATCTTCAACTGGTTCCACAGGAGCAGTGGCATGCTGGGCTTCATCTGCTCTGGTAAGTGTAATAACCAGGTATAATTTGGTTGTTCCTGTGACCATCACTATTATGGTCATAATATCATGGCTTTTCAATTTTTTTTACAACAATTCCAGAGGATTTTTGATTCAATTTAATAAAAGGCTGAAAACTCTTTTGTAGCACCAGCAAGTATATACATCATGTTTTTCCAATGGTCCTTCAGCCATCCTGTATTAATCTTCCTTTTTCAATTTTCATCCACTGTTGTATCTTCTGCCCTTCCCAGCTGTGTGCGTGCTGCTGGCATTCCAGGTGAAGATCATCGGGGAACCGGTGCGCATGCAGGGCACCATCACGGTGGCCGCGTGGCTCGGCTTCTATGTGGTGTGGTTCATCGTGCTGCAGATTCTACACTGCATCAGGGACAGTAAGTTCTTTTTTCCCTTGCCTGACCTATATTTAAACTGCGGAATAGAGAAACAATTTCCAATCGGTTATTTACGTGATTGTTATTCTGGAGGAGGTGCCAAGGATTCTGTTTGCACCTTGATCCTAGATTATGCTGATCCGACCTTGCATTATTAGTGTACTAGGAAATTTTCTTCAGTTCATACAAAATCGACTTCCCAGTTAACCTCACACAACTTAAGAGTTGGCATGAATATGATTTGTGTCTGCTATCAAGAAGCTGCTGGACTCCCAGGATGTCCAAAGCAAGGTGGAAACTGAAGGTTTGAAGATCAAGTCAAACAGCTATTTCCAGCAGTATTCCTTGAAAGTCATAAGAACCAATTTTGGTATTGTAAACATTTTTTTATATCCCAAAACTTATTCATATTCTGCTGTGACTGGAAATGTGCCATTTCTTCTAGCTTGAACATATATATGTGTTTACAGGGAATGCCGACCAGGTGGAGCATGTGACAAAGAATGGTATGAATATTCAGGACCCGCCATCCAAACCTAACAGTGACTTGTGGAGGGTGGTGCACCTCGTTTGGCTGGTGGTCGGAGTGCTCGTTACCATCGCTCTCGTCATTCTCATGTTGTACTTCATCAATGTCGCCTGAAGGGCTTTCATCAATCTACCAAGGCACAACGCAAATGGCCCCAAAATAACCTCAAAACTGGGTACCTACTTGTATTTCTTAATGGTGTATAACTATCTAATTGGACCATTTCAACATATCAATTCACTGGTAAAATATTAGATCCAGGTGGTCATAATGGCTGGTGTTTAATTGGCTAACACAAGCAACTGCGATTTCATGGTGGCATGAACCAGTTTAGGCAATGTACCTTCCTCATGGTGAAGGACATGCTGACCAGTAATAAATTTTGCATCTGGTGCCAATCCCACTCTGGGGGTACTAGGACAATGATTGCAATGAATTATGGGACAATAGGGTGACAAAATGGCTGTTATGATATTAATCTACCAGCAGTACTCGTCAGACCAGACTGCACAACCGACCGATTCACCTTATGTCAATCACATTTGATGGCTCATTTACTACGGAATTTTCCCCATTCATATATTGATTGTATCTACAAACTAAGCAGTTCTTTGGACTTGTAATGGTATTTGCTACCAATATATTCCGCTTAAAAATATGCTACAACAATAAATCTGCATTTTCAAGTATGTTTCGAATGGTAAAGAATGAGTTAGGCTTTCACGCAAGGATTTACGGTATACATTCTCAAAAATAAGGAAAAGAGTTGTATCTATATGCTCAAATTTAACCTATAATGATGTGTATATATTTTAGTCTTTCATCATTGGTGCAACCCAATTAGGCCAGTATCTCTCATTTGTTCTTAAATACTTGATCCCATTTTGGGATGTTTTTTTTTCATGCATGACTGTAATGTACAATGTTTGTCTGTGGTTATATTGTGTAATGTTTAAACTAAAACTTGTGTTTTATAAGACTATTTCACCCCAATCCCAGGAGAAAGTATTGTACCCAAGGAATCTCTGAAAAGCAAACAGGTTTTTTAGTCTAAAGTTCTAATTCACTTAAAAACCTGTTTAGATAAATCTTGATGCTCAGGTATATGGAATGAGTTTGGGAAATGAGACTTTGGACACAAGCATAAATGAACCAGCTAGAGGTTTATATGTGACAAAGCCCAGTACCATTTATTTTGGTAGGATCTGGAGGTGCCTATTTAGGGGATTGTCATGTACAATAATTTGACCAATTTAGTTTGAAAATTACTTGTATTGAATGAAATGTACATTTGTATCATAATGCACTTCTAACTCTTCAGGGCATTTATTATATTGTTCTATCAAATAAGTGCATTTCAAGTGTATTTTTTATACTAATCTGTGTATATGAAGCATTGATATTTGTCATGTCACTTAAAGGGCAATTGGAATAATGGTTAGTTGAACTGAAGGCGTCACCTTACTTTATACATTTGTGGAATTAAATAAGTTATTTTGTATTAATTATACCCTTGTCCAATTTCATGTACTAATAACTATAGCATCTATTGTTTCTAATAAAAATAATTTTAAAAAGGCTGATATTTTTTATAACATTCATGATTTACTTATAACATAAATGACATATACCAGAGCTGGAAGTGAACACATTTGAGTTGAAATATATTTATTGAAAAGCCTGTAATCCCATTCTTCTTAATATGTTAGGGAACAGTTAAAAGTAGAAATTGATGATTCAATACAAAAATAAATCAGTTCCTTTATAGGAGAAAAAACATTTAGTGAATCGCTCATATTTCTATATACATGTAAGTTCAGTGTCACTGTCGTGTAAATCGATGTATGTGGATATCTTCACTTCGCCAGTTTGGGTCTTGCTTTTCAAGTGGGATCTTTTCACTCTCGAAGTGAATGGCCATCAGCTGTAAATTTAAATCATCAAAATAAATCATTCATTGGTATGTTAAGGAATTAATATGCTTGTATTGGAAAATAAAAACATTTTGAATATGAAAAGAATATATATAAAAAACTCCTGTCTGACCTTATATATTGTTTTGGAGGCTATATAACCAGATAAGTCAGTTAAACATCAAGATCATAAAAGAAGTATAAGATTGTGGCAGCTTTTATTCTAATACCATAGATAATGGATCCGCCTTTGAATTTTTTAAAGTTTTCTTCTGCCCCTGGCCACCCACCAAAAAAAAAGAATTAAACCATGACATGCTAGTTATAAAAAATGCCTTCCAAGATTGAATCTTAGATTGAGTGTCAGCATTTCTTTGTCTTATTTCTCTACTCATTGCTTGCTTTCTCAGGACTTCAATCTTGAGAATAAAAATATGAAAGTTACCTCAAAGAACTGTTTCTGTAGCATTGGTTTGTTATCCGTTGTCCTTTCCTCATAACAGCAGTAAACCGTTGTGGTCGCTCCAGATAATTTGCTTATTGTCTCAACAAGTGGCTCAATAGACTGAAGAGAAAATGTCATATAATTGTTTCAACCTTGACCCATCCAAATCATTGTTCAAGGTTCAAACTGGTCCTGGGCACGAACTCACCAAGTGACTTAGACAATGTACATATCTCCCGTAATCTTAGAATTCATATCCCCTGTAATATTATTGTCTTTCCAAATCAGATGGTGCAACAAAAATGAACACTCTAGGGGGCCTCCTTCACACTCCCATCCTTCCTAGCGGCAACAATTCTAGTGATAGATTTATAGATAATATGCCCCCAATTTCCCATTTTGTTCTTCTTTTCTTTCCATCTGACAGTGCCTACCTAACATTAATGTTAAGTGAAAATGATGTCTCAAAAGTTTTTGGGGGAAGATTACTGGGGATACGGTATGCACTTATAACATTACAAGAAATATGCCCCTTCTTGTGTTCAAACTCTTTGTTGGCATGATGCATGAATGGAGCGTTAGCAAATCACTGATGTTGTATATATACATGCCTCCTACCAAATCTACGGGGTTTACTCATGAACGGTCAATATGATGTACCATTGCAGCAAGTTGGTGAGTCCTCAACTGTGCTGTATTGATGTTTCATGAGGACTCATAATGCCCCCTTAACCCTTTAGGGCCAACCAAAAAAAAAATTCTGGTGATTGGGCCGGGACATTTTTACAGGAACTTTCCCTGGGCTGAGCCTTTGCCAAATCCCATAGAGTTTAGATGACTATAGTCGATGCTCTGCCCCCCCCCCATGGGATCGACTATAGTCGATGCTCTGCCCCCCATGGCATCAACTATAGTTGATGCTCAGCCCTATAGGGTTAAAGGGAAAATTTGCATGGTAGAACAGCTTTTGGCACAATTTGGCAAAGATGGAATCAGCTTGCTAATGGCTCTCTTCAAGTTCAACTGGCCTGCAGGTGTGAACAAATACAGATATGGTAACATTTCTATAAGATTTCAAAGCTTTGATATGAATTCTGATATTAAGATTTATAAGTGCTCCTACCCCTGGGTAGTAGATGCAGTCAGCAAGTAGGATGTAGTCTGGGGGAGGCAGAAAGTCTGTGACATCTTCACCCCAGGTGAGGGGGCGGGCGGTGGCATGCCCGGTGATCAGTGACGCGTTGTTGTCGATGTTCAGCTGTATCAGCGGGACAAACTCTGGCAGGTCCGTTATCTCACAGACGGCTCTGTTAATGGAGAGGCCCAGATAAGATATAGTTTTATAATGAATGAGATGACTGGCCTATAGCGCAATCTAGCTCTTACCTAGGCATTTGAGAAGGCAGTTTTGTTTTTGATTTTTGGTAAAAAGATTTGAAAACATCAGGTAGTTATTAAAGGGCGGCTAGCACCGCTAAGACTGCCAGACCTCGATAGCGGCGCCCTGATTGGTCAATTGGTGCCGCTGGTTGCCCTGTGTTTTGTAACTCAGAGGGCTGGTACCCATCTTTGCTAGGAATGGTGCTAGCCGCCCTTTAAGGTTGATCGCTACTCTTAACTTTTCATCCATAGAATTTCCTAATTTTTTGTCTCAGGGTAGTTTGGATCATTAAGAAGGGGAAAATGTAAAAAGATAGGGGGGGTCCCGAGCTACTTTTTTTGTTACAGATTTTTGAAAAAAAAAAGTATTTTCTTTTTTTTGGCAAAAAATACCAAAAATTGTGAAATTTTCACTATTTTTTTTCTTATTGAACCACTGCCCACATCAATGTCATATTTTAAATGAATAATCCTATATTGTGTCCTTAAATGGACAAAATAAGATGATGGTCCAAAAACAACCCTTTTGTGAAAAAAAGTGTGGTTTTTACGACGATTAATTAAATTTGATGCTAATTTTTTCCACAATATCTTAAAAAATAGCAAAAATAATCCATAGACTTTTTTTTTTACTTTCTCAAAACATTGTTTAGATCATTTGCTAACTTAAAAAAGTAATTTTGATAGGTGGTCCCGCGCATAATTTTAGGGTTTTGGGCCTTTGAAGTTAAAAAATAGGACAAAAACTGTCTAAATCTCATATTTAAAGGCCAAAATAATGGGTAAAAGGCCAAGGATCAGGGTAAAAAATGTATATATATTATACCCTTGGTTGTCTTAAGCACTTGGATAAGATCTATATCAATCTCGATAATGATTTATTGGTAAATATTGCCAATATTCTAATTGATGTTGAAAATAGCAAATATCACTGGCTCCAAATATATCAAATATTTAAAGTGCAATAAAATGCTCAATTTTGCTCGGAATCGTCCAATTTTTGGATATTGCTTAGTTTGCATATATATGTAACCGATTATGCAATATTAGCCCATTCTGAACATTTTAAGCTATATGCGCAGAGAGCTGCGCAGGAGTCCATAATCAATGAGTAGCGATCAACCTTAACTGAGACTACCTTTCTGAAAACATGGAACATTTTTGTCTAAATCATTTTGTGATTTCATTTGAACTATCATTTGTAGATCGAGTAATTTAGAATTCCTCCAATGTCTTTCCAGAGATACCTTAAATCATTTACCATTGATATTTGAAGAGAAAGAAAAAAAAAAGGGGATGCCAAGCTTTTTCAGATATTTTTTTTTAGGAATTTCAGGGAGAAAAAATCTTACAATTTCCATGATTATATTTTGTCATAAAGAGTAACCACAAAATATAAAATATCACTCTGTGGACACCGGGAGTCCCCTTTTAAGAGAAAAATAATTTCATAGCTCTGTGTTCTGGGTAAAATTTTATGTTTGGTCAAGGATGTAAAAAATTATAACTCTATGGTTTGGTTGAGATTAGAATTTGGATTAGGTGATTAAATGTATTAATGGCCTATATAGGCTAGGCCTATACTTAAAATAAATAGCAGGCCTATAACTTTAGGCCTACTATATGGCCAGACCCCCCCAAAAAAGTTGGTCAATGTATTTCAAGCAACTAATTTTCGGAAATGGAATTTTAAATACCTTTTTTATGGGTTTTGCTTGCCTCATTTTTTCAGAATTTTACCTTTACCTCCCTTTCTAATGATTCCCGCAGATCAACCAATTTTTGCCGTGGGTTCACTGACTTTGGTAAATAGGAATTGTCCCTCGCTTCATTTTACATCCATTAGGCTACCCAAAATTCTTCTTCAATTTTTTTTTCACTCACTCGCACCATTTCCCCCCCCCAAAAAAATGGAAATCCATTGACCAACCTTTTTTTGGTGGCATATTGAATAAATGCCTACTTTGTCATTAGGCTATTCAAAACAACATCGGATTAAAATAGTCAACATTTTCTTCAACATCCCTAGACGTTCAAAATCAATTGCTAACTGCCCTAACTAGTAATTTTATCACTATCCCTAGGCCCTATGTATAGCCACCTCCACCCCCCGGTCCATTGTGCCATTGGACCGCCTCTTAACGTCAACTTCCCGGGTCGCTCACCCTCCACACGCCGCCTGCAGTCCGACCAGCCCCGTGCCTGCCCCGAGCTCCACCACCCGGCGTCCAGGCAGGGCTTTCTTCACTTCTGGCGTCTCTAGGAACGCAGCCAGGACTATGGCTGCGTCCCAGACAACGCATCCAACGTCTCCTATCTCACTCTGACTGATCTCAAGTTCTGAGCCATCCTGCCGCTCAAAATTACGTATGAAAAGTTTGTCAAGTTGCACTGACATGATTTCTGCTAGAAAAACGACGGGGGCACCGTCTGGTGGAAGGGATGGGAATTACTGCAGCAGGAGATGGAAAGCTTTGGGCAATTGCGTCCCCGGGACTTGCATGGTATATGCCTAGGACAACATGCCGCGCTTTTTAAAAAGAGACTTAATGCTACTTGTTGCAAGAAAACTGATGTTCTATTGACTTTTGCATATAACTCAGGATTATGTTAGTTTGATTTATCATCTCATAGAAAATCAAAAGAAATTGCCATGTCACGGCCTACCAATAACTATAGAAATGAAAAGGAAAACAGCATTTTCACATTAGGCCTATCTGTCATTGAAATCCCCTTCTTCTAGCCTATTGATATTGCAACCAAATCTTGGGAATGTATAATGGACATCTATAGGCCTACAAACATTTTAGGACCAATAAAACAGGGGTCACGGATAAAATGAGAAAGGCATTTTGCACCCAGGAGCACTTGCCCTTTCCACGGGTATGCTCCTGGACCTTTAAACTGTAAAGCTAAAGACGACGCACATAAGCTACAAGGAGGACGTTATGAAGGAGGACGGATATAAGGAGCAGACGGTTATTAAGAAGCAAATTTGCTGTGCCTCCCCCCCCCATACTTTTCTATAGGAGCACAATACAATATAAACACAGCATCATACAATATAAAATATAACATTTACCTATTCCATGCAATCAGTAGAGTCCATTTAAACCATATCTGAAAGCATCATTGAGCAAGATTGAGCCCTCTCTGACCTTTCTGTATAGCTAGCACCAGTAGGCTAACTGTCCTGGAAATGTGGTTCCAATTCCCCTGCTGACAGTGCACAGCAGCTCCATCAATTGTATCAATTAAATTCTCATCATCTAGAGTCTGAAAAACTACAAACTAACATGATACATGTAAACACATTCATCCTCTTTCTCTTGATATGCATTATTGTAACATGTTTTTTTGGCTGAGAAATCAATGGATCCATTTGGGTTGTTTAGCACTGTGACAGATGCAGGACTGTGAAAGCGGTCCCTTGTTGTCCTCCCTACTCTAGAAGTAGGAGGTTGGGCCTCTCAGGTGAGGTAGAGAGGGCTTTTACATAATTATATATTAAGCAGTTAAGATTTCCTAATGAATACCGGTAGTTGTCAATCAATAAACATGTGTGGTCATTTATTTGGAAAGCTAATAGCTATAGGCCCTATTATAATGACCACAGTCAGTTGTAAACATGGAAGGTGGGTTATAAGGAGCAAAATGCCAAAAGGTGCTCCTTTGTATCCCCTTTAGGCCTATATAACGAGATTGTAAGGTATAATCTACTTTTTACGTGCCTTTGGTCGTCATCATGTGTGAGTGCAATCCTGCATGGTGAGTATCTCACGATCGCCAGTGCATGCTGTGTTCAAGAATCATGCCAACCTAAGGGGTCGAGACACGCCCGAAGGGTTGGCATGATGCACCAACTCGCCACGCTGAATCAGTGCATCATGCCGACAAATGGCATCTTTAAGTGACATGCCGTCCTTAAAGAGGGGGCAACCCACCTCCCATGTGGCAATATAGGGTGCTGCATATGTACGCCCCGGAGGACAGGATATCACTTAAAGAGAGCAACATTTCGGGAGTGTCTCAAACCAGTAGGCCGTCATGATGTTTGAATGTAGCACTGGCGAGTTACTCACCAGGGCTGCATCCTTGCATCATGACAGCCAATGGCACATGTAAAAGAGTAAGCATACCAACTGTGCACCACCCTTCCTAACTATACATGCCAATTGTCATCCTCCCTAGCTATACACTTCCCTCCATGACTACATGTCACCCTCCCTCACTACACACCACCCTCCCTCACTATACACTTCCCTCCATGACTACATGTCACCCTCCTTCACTACACATCACCCTTCCTCACTGCACACCACTCTCCCTCACTACACACCACCCTCCCTCACTACACACCACCCTCCCTCACTACACACCACCCTCCCTCACTATACACGCCACCCTCCCTCACTACACACCACCCCCATTACACACCATGCACCCTCCCTCACTACACACCACCCTCCCTCACTACACACCACTCTCCCTCACTACACACCATCCTCCCTCACTACACACCACCCTCCCCCACTTCACACCACCCTCCCTCACTACACACCACTTTCCCTCACTACACACCACTCTCCCTCATTCCACACCATGCAACCTCCCTAACTACACACCACCCTCCCTAACTACACACCACCTTCCCTCACTTCACACCACCCTCCCTCACTACACACCACCCTCTCTCACTACACACCACCCTCCCTCATTACATACCATGCACCCTCCCTCACTACACACCACCCTCCTTCACTACACACCACCCTCCCTCACCACATACCACCCTCCCTCACCAGACACCACTCTCCCTCACTACAAACCACCCTCCCTCACTACACACCACCCTCCCTCACTTCCCACCACCCTCCCTCACTACACACCACCCTCCCTCACTACACACCACCCTCCCTCACTACACACCACCCTCCCTCACCACATACCACCCTCCCTCACCAGACACCACTCTCCCTCACTACAAACCACCCTCCCTCACTACACACCACCCTCCCTTACTACACACCACCCTCCCTTACTACACACCACTCTCCCTCACTACAAACCACCCTCCCTCACTACTCACCATGCACCCTCCCTCACTACACACCGGTACACACCACAGTCCCTTGCTGACATCTGGGGGATAAACTGTATACTAGTGTATAGTAAGCTGATGGTGCTGTCACCTTCCTGTGGCCAATTGAGCAACCTCGTCTGACAGTGGGTCACAACTTTTCCCATTTTATCATTAAAACTCACAACATCCTGTGGCCAAGAGAAATCAACAACAATGCTTATTTCCCATTACAACTGTCATGACCTAAGGTACTCTCTTTCATACTGCATCATCAAACTAACTGGGCCAGATCTTTCCTCTTCCATACCACTATCCCTTCCTACATGACACCCTCCCTGACTGTAGGCCTACATAATACCCTTCCTAGCTGACTGCAGTCCCCATGGCCCACCACTGAGCTAAACCTTGGGGAGGAGGTCAGGTGTTTCTGTTTACAGAAACAGAGTAGTCAACTCCCTCCGCTTTGAGCAACTCCCTCCGCTCACTACACACCACCCTTACTCACTACACACCACCCTTACTCAGGACACACCACCCTCCCTCACTACACACCACCCTCCCTAACTACACGCTACCCTCCCTCACTACACACCACTCTTCCTCACTACACACCACCCTCGCTCACTACACACCGCCCTCCCTCACTACACGCTACCCTCCCTCACTACACACCACTCTCCCTCACTACACATCACCCTCCCTCACTACACACCGCCCTCCCTCACTACACACCACTCTCCCTCACTACACACCACCCTCCCTCACTACACACCACCCTCCCTCACTACACACCACTCTTCCTCACTACACACCACCCTCCCTCACTACACACCACCCTCCCTCAATACACACCACCCTCCCTCACTACACACCACTCTCCCTCACTACACACCACCCTCCCTCACTACACACCACCCTCCCTCACTACACACCACTCTCCCTCACTACACACCACCCTCCCTCACTACACAACACCCTCCCTCACTACTTACCACTCTCCCTCACTTCACACCACTCTCCCTTACTGCACACCACCCTCCCTCACTACACACCACCCCCCCCTCACTACACCCCCCCTCCCTTACTACACACCACCTCCCTTACTACATGCCACCCTCCCATACTACATGCCACCCTCCTACTGGGGATATATAGATAATGACCACTCACTTAGATCCGTTGTTCATTCCATTCATTGAATATAACAATATGCCATGTGACTATCACAATGATAACAATAACATGGGGGTTTGAGGCCAACCGATTTTGATTAATGTTGTACAAACAAGACAAGTGTATTGGTCCAGCCTATTAAATTAGAACTACACAACAATGTTTCTCGAATTTAGCCTGCGATAAGGGCTTTAAAGTGGCATGGTCCGATGATTAGGGCTCAGAAATCAAATAAGTTAAAAATGAACCAGAATGTCGCTTATGGCCATACTTCATGTGCTACATACTTTATTTGATGTCATTCCCAAGGATTCAGCTTAGAGTTCGACTAATTATCAGATTATGGCTCAATTTACTAATTTTGGAGTGCACACTATAATTCCCCCATTGAAAATACACTGTAAAATGTTATACTTGGGCCACACCTGAACCTCTAATTGAGCTCTTACTGCCCATCGATGACATCGTATTGTGCCCTATCCTCCAAATATTATATTGTACTAACATTTGAAACATATTTAAGCAGGATTTAAAATACTGAAAAAATCGGACCATGTCACTTTAATAGTGACATTATAGTGGCATTATTAGGGTGCTTCTTGAACTTGACATGAGACATGATAGGTTCGTGAAGTTCAATACTAAATGAGAAATGCACTACATTACACTTGTCTCGTTGGGGCTAAATGTCCTCTGCAGAGCGTGTCAGTCACCGACTATGATAATGCAGTGACTTCGGCCTACAGTGTTAACTTGCTGACTGGGTGTTAGTGTGAAGTAGACATTTTGATATAGGCTAAATTACATTTAGCTCCACTTCTATAGCAGAGGTTAGAGTTGTAGATTGCACCTAATAATAGAACAGTGGGGGGCAAACAAAAGTCACGAGGGTGAAACTTTACAGGGTATATGAACCATATCTCACACAGTAATGACCACATTAATACATTGTAAATTGCTATGAAATAAATATATGTTTTGGGACTCTCTTATATATCGTATGTATAACTATAGTAAAATCTGCAGACTATACTGCGATCCAGGTTAGTAAATATAATAAACTTTGGTCCAATGAATCTATCATGGTACAACTACCTAAACACGTGGAGGCCTTTGTTTGCCCCCCAATCACCCTCCTGTGACGTAGTGACAGAGGAAACTCTAACCTCTGCTATATCACAGGCCTAGGGTGGTTGGTGGTCGTGATCAGATAGCTGGACCATGAGTAGACATTGAGAAATTCAATCCCAATGCTTAGCTGTTATATAATGTTTTCTCCCATTTGCCTCTTATCTATCATTTCCAACAGATATAGGTAACTGTTGGGATAGCTAAAATGAATTTGGAATGACATTCTACATTTAGACACACTTGTGATTTAAGTAATTACCAATGATAACCCGATTTACTAACTGACTGAGACATGGTCCATATACCCTTTACACCGGGCCTTACATATCTCCCATATGGCACAGCTCAGACGTTTGCTTCCCCCAGAGTCCTATAAATAGAATCATTCAACAACAGTCTGATCCCAGTCTGAAATCTTCCCTATATTGACTGCATCTAGGTCGTCCTGTGACTCTAAACACACAGTGTTTTATGCCTGGCCTTGCAGAGAACACATGAGAGATAGGACGGTGGGAGGCAGAGATAGGGAGACTAGTCCCCCAGCATGGATAATAATACAGATACAAACACAATAGACAACATGAACGACGACACGCGACCACTCTTCTATGGGACTACCCACTACCCTGAGGTGGGTCTAGTTTTAGTTAATTTCAATGTCCAGAAATGGGTTTTTTGTTGATTTTAACGGAGTAAAAGTATTGCATTCTGTTCATTTTCTCTTACTTACTAAGACTCTTAGTGTCATTCACAACAATCGTAACCTCTCCTGGGGGGTAAGGTGAGGTAGGAGTTACTATCCTAATCTATGTCTTTTTTCTGGAGTTAATTATGTATTTTAATAATGTACAGGTTAATTCACTGGTCTTGGTCAAGTATTGCCATTTTGTTCAATCCCAGGCAGAACTCTCCGTCAATAGTTCATTATAATGACTAGAGCTTCATTTGGTATGGGATGAAATACATGTTGCTAGTCGCCATAGTATTGTCATTGATCTGGGACTTTCACTGTGCAATATCAGTCAGTTGGATAACATAGAGTCACATGGTGTGGTTAATGCATATGGAAGTGTTGTATGTGGTATAGATTGTACAGAACCACCATGATAACGTTCTGAATCGGGTCTGAATCTCACATACTTCTTGTGATAGATTAAAGGGACAATCTCACCACTCGCACTTAACTACATAGTTTAGTAGACTAGAACTGTACTAGAATTGTGAGTGGGATTCACTCGGTGATTGTGCCACTTTAATTTGTTTCACACAGTATGCAGACTTTAGAGATTGGCGATTTGAAAGGTTTACATGATGCACTAATGCAGCATTGGTGAGATACCCATGCTGCATTTCATGCCGCCCTTGAAGGGTTACTATCTCTTATTACAATGTTATTCACTGATCAGGATGGTAGCAGCAGGGGAGATGGTGATGTCAAGGCAGAGAGCAGCTCACCCGGCCCTGACACGACAGCAGCACCGGGCAAGCTGTACCCACAGCGTTGGTACATCCTGGTGCTGTTTGCCATGCTCTGCTTTATGCAGGTAAGTGCTAGGTTATCTATAAGATTACCTACGAGTGGTTCAGTCTATGTTAATATAACCATAGTAAAGTGGAAGGGCGCCTGGGTCTTTGCATGCAGTTGTTGTTTCTCTTATTATAACCATGAGATTAAACCATAATGCCGACTCGCCGACGACCCCCTTGACTCGTGAACTATCAGATCGACCCTTAAGGGAGTGATCATTTTTTATCAACAGGGGGGGGGGGTTGGTTTGGGGGGGGTCAAAATAATTTAACCTGTTTTGGGCCAAAAAGCCCGCGCGTTACTATGCTTCAAAGGGCCCGCGCGCGCGCCGATTTCCGACCCGTAGGGGGGGGGGTAAAAGATTTTGACCCATTGACCGGGGGGGTGAAAACAATTTCGCGCGCTCCGCGCGGAAAAACACCCGCCCCCACTGTTGTTAAAAAATGATCACTCCCTAAATAGCCCCAAAAAGACCCAAAATATTAATATTTTTTCAAAATTGCATAAAACTTTCTAGGGTCGGCCCTGTTTTGCTATGTAGGGTCGGGTAACCTGAAACACACCTTTTTTTTATTTGGCCTAAGCAGGCATTTGATGTCAAGGGATTTTCAAGACAATTTACATTGAAATGGTATACTAAATGAGAGAAATTCTTATTTGGAAAGCAAGAAGAAAATCCATGTTTTTTGTTTGTTTTAAGGGTGGAGTTTGGAATACCTGGGGCCCACTGGCTGGTTCCACCAACCTTGTGTTTGGGTGGGCAGAAAGTGACATCGCACTTCTCTCTAACTGGGGGCCCATAACCTACCTCATCAGTACACCATTCTTCGCCTGGCTCATGGATGTCAAAGGTATGGGTAATACTATAGTTCATGATTATAGATTATTAGGGGAAATATGATACTGTTAAATGATAATCTCCAGTATGAAAATAGAGGATTTATACTGTATGGAAGTTATTGTGAATTATATTTGATCTAACTTCAGTGTGCCACCCATGCCATTTATCCTACCTTCAAGTTTACTTCATCCTTACTTCTTGGTTTAAAAAAGTTAATAATGTTGCGGACAATTTGACAATTTTCTAGGGTTGCGGTGGGCATCCTTTTGTGACCGGCATACTGGTTTATGTTATGCCTGTTTGAATGTGTCTAGGTCTTAGGGGGACTGGGGTGACTGGCCTACTGTTGGCTGGTTTATGTTGTGACTACACTGAAAACTTAGGCATATATGAAACTCATCACTGCTGATTAGTTTGAGTAATCATGCCCAGTTGATGAGCCAAGGTCATCACGGTGATGACCGAAAGTCATCATCTTGATTACAATATTTGCCACCAGGGGGCTCCACTAGACAATAATAGAATCTGCAGTACCTACTTCAGGCCATTTACTGTTTTTTTAAAATCTATGTTAACTCTGATCATAGAAACTTATAATGTGAAATGTATAAAGATTACTATCACATCAAAAACTACATGTTACCAATAAGTTCTAAGCAGAATTTCTCAAGAGCACACATTTGTGTATACATGGACACCTTTTTTTTGTGTCTGAAACTATATTTACTAATGTTAGGATAGGCTGTCAGTAACTATACACATCCATGCCTTATGGACTTACTATGGGGGCTAGATGTGCCCCCAATTAAGGTCTGATGACAAGAGGAGGGGGTAATTATAAGATTATTAGGGATTGATACCTTGTTAGACAGATACATAAATTAAATAAAAGTAATCATAGATTATGACATAGTCATCACATTGATGACCTGGGTCATAATTCTGACCACCACTGCCTCATCTCTAATTAGGTCAAAGGGTAGGGCTTGGGTCATCACATATTATGATGACTCTCGTGATGACCAAGTAATCACTGGGGGAACAATCACAGTGATTACAAAAAGTCATCACCCCTGATGACTTTTTTCCCCATAAAGTTTTCAGTGTATTTTAATGTTTCTAGGTCGTAGAAGGGGGATATGGTCAGAGATACTGATCGTTGGTTTATGTTGTGTGACAATTTGAATGTTTCTAGGGCTGCGGTGGGCATCCCTGGTGACAGGCGTACTGGTGGCTGGAGGGACAGGGCTCAGGTGTATTACAGCAACCAACCCAGCTGCCACATGGTATATTTCGTCTTTACCGACTTTATCTTATTTGATACTAAGTATCGAATATAAAATGTCTTCAAATATAAGATGATACCACTTCTTTTCAAATGCTACACCTGATTTACCACATTTTTATTGTCAGCAATAGATATTATTGTCAGGAATAATAGGGAGTGATAACTCAAAAATATTTTCCACCCCTCATGTTTGCCCATCATAGAGAAAAAGCCAGAGCTGCACTATATGTATAACCCTAAGGGTCAAATGCTTAGGGCAAAAGCAACCATTTGGAACCCCCTTTTTTTAAGCACTATGAACTATTATGTAAACCTCTCAGGAATATACCCTTCTGAAGCAGACCCATATTCCGTTGCAGGCTAATACACATTGGTCAGGTGCTGAATGGCTTTGGAGGTCCGGTGGCCATGGGAGCAGCTCCTTTGCTGTCCGCACTGTGGTTCCCCGCATACCAACGTACCACTGCCACAGCCTTCATAGCCATCATGAATAGTATGGGGGTCGCCATTTCATTCATCATTGGTAAGATTTCTCAGTTTACACTTCCATGGAAGAGGCCTTGTAATACTTGTGGAAATCTCCACATCTCTCGGCCATTTTACCTTAAGGAAATTTAGATATAATTAATTTTCTTATGGGGATATTTGTCTTTCTATTGTATAAATTAGACATTTGACCTCCATAACCTGACAGCTTAAAGGCCTAGCAAATGCATCTAGGTAGGAAGCTGAAATTGCGTACATCATTTTGGCTTTCACAGGGCTTATCATCAATTAAAATTTGATTCGGCTTTTCGTATAAACACTGAGCAAACTCTTGTTTTCTTTGCTTTTGCGCTAGGTGAGCAGGTATTTTGACTCTTTAAATCATTTCTGAGTATTGTATATGAGCATAATGAAGAACCTCTCAATTAAATATTGAATATTGAGAATATCTACACCTGCATCAGGGCCTGATGACATAAGTCTTTTTGCAGGACCCCTTCTAGTACCAGACAGAAACAGTACAATATCTGGTAATTCAAGGTAAGCTGAACATATCCCAATTACAGGATATGATATTGATGGTCTTCAGCTATAAGAAACAAGAATAGGATAAGGGACAGGAACAGAATAAGGAATATATCAATTTGTATGCAAGTGTATCATAACGTAACAGATGAATGCCCATCATAACTGTTTTTTATGTTGTTATTGCAGTGATATGTTTTGGGGGAACTCATCTCAGAAAGGTAAGTTTTTCACATGGTTTCCTAAACTAACTTTAAAGATGGATTGGGATTGAATACCACAAACCAAACAACACTCGGGGTGGTTAGAGTTGCAGTTGCAGGGTTAGAGCTTTTATCAATTGAGGTTGGAACACTGGTCTTGTTAGGTCTATATGAGTGAAGGGCTAATCCTGGACACTTTAAAGATGTATATAATGATACCTAGATGTTAGATGTAGTAGATTATTTGAAACTTAAGTTTTCTCCTCCTTTCCTTTCCAGATATTGCAGAAACGAAAAAGGATATTCTAAAACTCATGTACATAGGTAAGACGAAGTTTAAGTTGCATTTATTGTTTAATTTCTAGTTATTAAAAGAAGCATAATGTGTCTTTCAGTGCACTAAATAAACCAATATACCAATGGCTTGGCCAGAACTGTCTGAACCTTAATGATACATTGTGTACTTCAAAATAGTTTGATCCTTGGGTTTATATTTTCATGTTGAAGAATATTATTGGTCCTTTATGTACATTATCTATTTTTCTTTCAGAATTTGGTGTGGGTGCTGCTATCCTTCTGCTGATCATATTATACTTCCCAAATAAGCCACCCAAACCACCAAGTATCACAGCGTCTATAGACAGAGTCAACTTTAAGGAGGGTGTCAAGCAACTCTTCAAGTATACATCTTATTTATGGCTGTGTCTTTAGATTGGGCCAATGTGAATATCTTTGACCGGTTGCCATCTTTGACTGGGTGCCATCTTTGACTAGGTGCCATCTTTGACTAGGTGCCATCTTTGACCGGCTTGATAGAAAACAGTTAATTGAGGGGAGATGAAAATATATATATTCATATGCCCTAAATAAACCGTTTTATATCAAGCCGGTCAAAGATGGCACCCAGTCAAAGATGGCATCCGGTCAAAGATGTTCACATTGGCCCTATCTCGTGAGACACAGCCTTATCTAATTTTCCTTGTTCCTTTCTGGTACATATTGAAGTGTTATATAAATGCAGTCTAAGTGCATAATCTCATCCTGCTGGCTGCAGGCCTTGATGCATTATGCATTATATATCTAAAGGTTTAAACCCAACTCTATGCCCAAGATGCATAATTTACAGCATGTGTTGTACAATTGAATCAATGTCGGGTCTTTGAAAAGAAATGATCTTTGATACTTTAAGTGCCGTATTGTGAGGCATGTTTCTGTGTATAACCGCTGGATATCAGTCTTCAATCCTAACCTGAAGCCACATATCTGCTGCTAAGAGTCTCTGTAATGCTACTTTACTGAGTATCAAGTACATTAATTCTCTTTCAGACACAAACAGTTCTGGGTCCTTGCAGCGCCGTACGCTATATCAGGCGGTGTGTACAACTGCTGGGGCTCAGTGTTAGACACCAACCTGAAACCAGTAGGTGTCTCTGAGGTAGGTCACACAACCAATTGATATTACAAAATGTTCATATCTCTCCTCCAGACACAAACAGTTCTGGATACTGGCTGCACCGTATGCTATATCAGGCGGTGTATTCGGCTGCTGGGGTTCGGTACTGGACACCAATTTAAAGCCTCTCGGGGTATCTGAGGTATGCATGCAATATAAGGGAAAGGTTTGTTGCATATAGACATGGCCTAAGTTAGATATATCAAGAATGAAAATAAGGTTATGTGCACGAGAAAACATATTTAAGCAGGTTGTACTTACTGTATAAGTTTATACTTAAAGGGGACACAAAAGGACTATATTAAAGGGATTCATATTTTTTTGTAAACTTTTATCTTTATTACCGATGGGTAGTTGGACAGTTACATAAAGGATATGTTGATAATTGTTTTGAAGCTGCGAAGGCCATAAATTTAGTCTTACATGTATGGGGGCCGGATTTTTTTAATTCTTTTTCCCCAGGGGCCGGGGGTTTCCAAAATCCCATAGAGTTAAGTCAATTATAATCGACATCCGGCCCCACATGGTGTAGTAAATAATCGGCATCCGGCCAGGGATGGATGTTGATTATAATCGACATTCGCTCTCAATGGGTTAATATACAACAAAAATAACAAAGGGCCAAGAATAGAACCCTGGGGGACATCGCAGACCCCCCGCTTACTTTGAGATATCATGTTGTTCTCTTTTCTTACTTGAGATCTATCCACTAAATAACTTGAGATCCATTTAGGATATATCCCCTAATTCCATGATTATCCAGCCTGCTTTCAAGTATCAGGTGGTCTACGCTGTCAAATGCCTTGCTGAGATCGATGAAGGCTGCCAGAGTATATATCAGCTAAGGATATATTTCTGTTCTGTTTAAATCGACCATATTTATACACTTACATAATGTACTGTAGTAGAATAAATCGCAACTGACTGATCTAAATGAGCAATGTTTTATTGCTTTATTTCAGCTTTGGGCTCCAATAAAGGGATTTAATCATTTAGACTATCTGGTGGACACTAATAAGCCCCTATGATATTATACACAAGCCTGTATTCACTTTCAGGTGAAGGCCGGTTGGCTTGGTTTCTACTCCACACTGGCTGGTGCTGTAGCAGGCCTTCTCATAGCAGGGTACGTCATGACTGAGGATGTGGTATAGTCTTTTATCAACATAGGGTGCATCCAGAGGTGGGGTAACAAATGTAAACCGTTGGGAGTGAAACACTGTCTGGATTACTCTACATAAAAGATGACGTGCTGAAAAATCTCATTTCTACTGGCACTAGCCTTATTGAATGTTTTACTTTCTGCAGGTGTGCCGATATTTTTAAGAAGCGTATGAAGGTTTACATGCTGGTGTTGTATTCTGGTGCCACGGTTGCCTTTAGTGTATTAACCTTCGCTTGCCAGGGTTTGATTCCTTTAACAGATGGTATGTATGCCCTTTTGATAGAGGAAATTTAAGGTTTGAAGTAAAATGTTGATTAAAGATTCCCAGCAGAAATAGATTTGTGAAGACTATTTGATAGAATAGAAGTAGAAGTAGACATTTTAGTATAATACATTGGTGAAGATTGCAAGGAGGTTTCTAAGGGAGTGTTCATTTATTATTTACAGGGGGGGGTGGTGGGTTTGGGGGGGGGCGTAAAAATTTCCGACCCCTTCTGAGGGGGGGGGCGTAAAAAATTCTGACCCCTCTTGAGGGGGGGCGTAAAAATTTAAGCCCCTTTTTAGCCAAAAAGCCCGCGCGTTACTATAGTTCAAAGGGGGGGGGGGGGGCGAAAAATTTTCGGCGCCTTCGGCGAGGGGGGCGCGAAACGTTACACGCGCTCTCAAGGGGGGGGGCGTAAAATTTTTTCGCCCCTCCGCGCGAAATCTCACCACCCCCCCCCTGTAATTAATAAATGAACACTCCCTAACATACGGAAAATAAACTAACATTTTACAATATATTTTCAGCGGTACTATATCCGAGCATTATCCTTGGCGCTATATGCATAAGCGGTGCTACACCCATGTTCTTTGAGCTCTGCTGTGAGGCAACATACCCTGTAGCTGAGGGGGTAACTAACTCCCTTCTCACCTGGCTCAACAATGTGTCTGGGTTTATCTTTCTTCTCCTCATGATGATCCCCAATATAGGTATGTTATATTCTTATGTGTTATGCCTTCATGCATCATGGTGACAAGAGGACATGGCGCATTAAAGCACTGTGCTGTCTTTATAGAGCTTATGATGTCTCCATTATATATATATGTATATACATTACACCCAATATAGTTTTTTCGTTTTATTTGATCAATGATAAAAGTTTAGGTTTAACCAGATATCAGGGGAGTATGATAAAGTTATCGCTGCTTTTTCCTTCCAAGATCACGATTTCCTTGTTACTCTTCCTACAGTTTAATGGTTAATTTCCTCTCAAGGGTTGGCCATGATACATTAATCTATTGTCATTTATTAATGAAATCTCGTATTTCAGTTTTTAATGCCTACTCATTTCATATATTCATACCGAGGGTTTTGAACCTCTTTAATTGCATTTTTTCAAATGTTACTTATTTTGATGTATTTCTGCAACTATTTCCATGTATAGGTACAGCATGGATGAACTGGTGCATGACAGGGTGTATACTGCTGTGTATACCTATACTGTGTATGGTGAAGGAGCGCTACACACGACTCGACATTGACACACAGGAAACTAACCCTGCAGAACCCAAGACTCAAATAGACACATAGCCTTTCAAGTGCTGTTAACATATTTTTTAAAAACGTTTTTTGTAGTATTTATCTAGGAGGTAAAACCAAAATATAAGTACGAAATATGAAAAGGACATTTCAATGGTAATACATCAAGTTATTAAAGGACATTCCCTTTAACCAGAAATGAGTTTGAGATTACACTTTTAGAAGATGTGGGATATATATTATTTTCATAGAGGAAATGCTAATCCACAATATGTTATGAACCTGATTAACACATGTTTTCATTATTTTATATAAAGGATTATAAAATTACCAAATGATTACAGATTTCTGCATCACTTTTGATCAATTTATATGCTCACAGTGAGTCACCCAACAATAAAGATAAATAACAAAACAATGGACAAAATGTTGAATTCTTTCTAATATTATGTATAGATAATCCAATTGGATCCATTTCTTTAACATCTTTGTCCTGGATTAGCGCCGGCCATGTTGCATTTGTCTAGGTTGCACTCCACAAACTGCCTAGTCCACCATCACCTTCCAACCTCAGATGGTGCCACCTGTCTATAGCTAAACACATGGTACAGTAGGGCTAATATTGAAAGATGATAGTGGTCTAGCTCTGTCGTACCTTATTGTAGCATACCCCTGGGGCCTGTTGTATAATTATGCTAATTAACACTAACAGACCCTCAAGCATAGATCATACACAGTCCTGCTTAACCTCTTAAAGTACTTTCAACACCTCAATCTCGCAGACCGTGATGGGATTAACCACATCCAGCTTGAGGCGAAAGGTGACGGAGCATTCCTGCAGACAGACACACTGAAATACAGTAGTGGTGACTGCATCAGAGTGGGCAGCATCATACACACACTCCTTCATGAGGGTGGTCCCCACCATCGGCGGCTCTGTGTACTTCCTCATAAGCCCAGCGATGGTCACATACACCGCCAGCCAGTCCTTGTAGTTGATGGGGACATCACCATGGTGGATCTTGATGTAGAAGGTGTTGGTTCCATCTTCAGACCAGACTGGCTTGTCAATCTTCATGACGACTGGTGGGTGCTTGAGTGTAAGGCAAGTTGAATCTCTGTCATCCTGGAGTTCGGGCACCAGAATCTTTCCATGAGGGTCATTCTTGATTTCAATCTCAAACACTGGAAATATAAGAGAGGATTGCTAGGCACATTAATGGGTATTAGATAGATCTTTGTTTGGACACTACAAAAAGGCATCCGCTCAGATGTTAGATATGCAAGTCAGGCATTGTAAGTGAAATTAACCTGCTCAGATGCTAGGTGTCTACTATATCCCTACACCTTGCTTTCAATACATGATTGGAAGTATAGCCTCCTGGGCTAGTCCCCATAACCTTCTTCAAGCCAAGTCCCCATAACCTCCTCCTACTGTCACGCAAGAAGGGGTAGAGTATGGCATACAAATGTTTATAACCTACAGTAAGAACATATAAAACACTCATGTAGAGTCTATGCAGAGTCTATGCAGGTGCCAGATAAATACCTGCATATATAACGCTCCAAAAGCACATCTGCCATAATAGATATAATTATGCATCTTATCATTGATATTATTTCCTTATCAAGGCTTTTGGTTACATGAAGATTATACGCACAAGGCCGCATGCACAGAGCTCTGGATTCCGCAGCACATAAAAAATCATTCCATCTGAAAGCATATTCAAATCTCAAATGGGTACAAGCTGAGTCGGTGGGCCCAATTTCAACTTGCGCTCGATTTGGCTGGGCAGTGGCAGTGTCCCAGTTGACATATGTAGCAGTTGATTCATTCCAGATCCATTTAAAATCAGTCCCTGTGCCAGAGTCACGGAGGCCGATCCATACATCAACTGTGATCCCATTGCTGTGTGAAAGAAAAAAATGTCAAGGAAAAATAGTTTTTACTGACTACAAATCTAAGGCTCATGTGAAAAAACAAATACTCTGATAATTGATAGAAAAATGTCATCAGATCATATCAGACGATCACCACACATGTGTAACCGGGCACATGGAAAGGGGTACTGAGGGGGGAATCGATTATTTAAGTTTGTGTCAACCCAGCTAGCAAAACTCATGTAAATCACATTATTTTTACATCATTTTCGGATTGGTGACATCATTGGATGATGTCATTTTTCGTTCCCAAGATGTCAGATACGCAAGAAGTTTTTACATGTCATGGGTATTTTACATAAATATATTTACATAAAAAAGAATACACATCAACAATACGTTTGAACTTAACAATAATGAAGTATATATGACCAGCTGTAAAACATGTCTAAAACATATAAATTTAGTCATGTCAAAAAGATGTGATATGGCGATATGTACATGACATGTTGCAGGGATGACAGTTATACCAGTTTTGAGTTTTCTGTGTCCTTTGAAATTGTATAAGCAGGAATTCTGGCTTTGGGCTGATATCACATCTGGGCCTCCTGGCTAGGATAAATGTGTCTGTATGGAATGGAAAATGCCTGCAAAGTATCTTTCACAGAGCAGGTGTTACTTGTTTCCTATGCAGAGTGCCTATTGGACATAAAATGAACATAACTTCATGATGTCTACAATCTCTCTCAGAGGTATCCTAATATCCTATCTGATTTATAATCACTACTGGGGAGGGGGTATAATCAAAACTGGTATAAATGTCATCCCTGCACGTAAACACTTCTTGCATATGTGACGTCTTAGGAACGAAAAATGATATCATGAAATTACTAGTTATTTTTACGTAAGGTGCTAGCTGGGAAGATCTCTAAAATGAGATATCATAAGCTAAGATATTCCTGGTAGTTTGCGGGAATCATAATTATATCGAACATGAGTTGTCATTTATAACTTGGAATGAAATGGTTTCCATGGAAAACAGAATGTGCATTAGCCTATATGTCAATTTCCCAGAGAAAACATTTCATTTATATATTCCAAATGCAGAAAATTTGCACCAAAAATCGAACAATTCTCAGAAGACTACCGGATTTTCCATAAAGCATTTTTGGGCATGTCTTTCACTATTTTGCCATTCTGATGCGCTCTGGTGGCCAAAACCAGTATTAAAAATCCCCATGAATGTACCTTTTCACATGTTGAGCCACATGAGTGATGTATTGGATTGGCTTTGCACTAATTTCAGTGATACTTTCCTCCACGGTGCTGACTGGTGTAGTAATTATAGATTTCAAAATGTTGCGACTCCCAGAATTTATTAATGGCCTGTGCTAAAAATCTAAAGGTGCAGTACAGTAGCCTTTTCAGTAAAATACTTTATTGCATAACTAAATCAATTAGTCATTTCATAGTAAAATAATGGGTTACTATATAACAATGCAGTATAAACTCTTGCTTTAAGATAGGCCTCAAAGATAAGCCTCAACACGTCTGCATGTAAAGTATACTTACTTATTGAGGAATGTTTCTATGGCAGTGGATTCGGCGGCAGACCTTATTGTTGCTAGGGCTCCTGCTGCAAGGCCCATACACAGGTTCTGGGCGTCATACCAGCTGTAGGTGCCATCAGTAACAACATAACAGTAGCGTCCCGCAGCTGCGTAAGGATTTGGACAATCTGTGGGATAAAATGTCAATATTTATAAGCTATACTAAAACAGGAGAACTAACAAGAAACTCCCCCATGCTTCATCATGCCGCATTTGTAGTATGATGCCTTGTCATCAACAACACAAAACAGACAATGATTGCTTCCCATAAAGGTCAAATCCCACAACGCGAAACAAGGGCCAGAAAGTGTTGATTATTGACATAATAACAAGGGGCAACTGTTGCCAATATTGTAAATCGCAACACTTGTCCCCCGATTTTAGGGCTCTTCAAATCCCACTGTACCCAATTTGGACAGGGAGAGTGTTGCGATTTGGGCCATGTGGGACTTGGTGTAGGTTTTGAAATCGCAACAGAAGGGACTTTGAAATTCAAATATTAAGGAATGTTGATGCAATTACATTACCTGCAACTATATTCACCATTATATGCATAGCTAAACACTATAAATCACACAGCAAATCCCCTGTATATATGGAGCATGTGGGATTTGGGTAATGATTAATCAGTGACACAACCATTGTGATTTAGCAAGGAACCTTGACATATTCTGATAAACAACATTTTCCAGGCCTTCTGGGGGAAAAAATCTAACTTTTTTGATCCCGGTAATTTCCCAAATCACAAGATATAGACAACACTTTCTTGCCTATTTGGGCCTGTCTTAGCCAATATAGGCCCCAAAATCGGCTATACTACCAATTAGCAACATTTTCTGACCCTCTCTCGCGTTGTGGGATTTGACCTTAAGAGAGCAGTAAAAAACTCACCTTGGTAAACTCCTCGTGTTTGTAAATAGAAAACTAGAATGTACAAGAGCTGCCGGGAACACGTCATTCTGATGGTAGGCCTGGTGCCACTTTCTCCGCTGTATAGGTAGGCAACCAAGTCAACAATTTGTATCAAATTTATTCCATACAGCTTTGTCCACGTTCTCATTAAATATGCAGTATTTGTCATGATCTAATGGAAGATCAGTAGTCTCACAGTAGGTCCTTAACAATAGTGCGATGCATATCGTACCAACTTTGACCGGCTTGATAGAAAATGGTTTAATTAGGGCAGATTTTGAAAAAAAAGGAGGGCAGATTAACATAAATAATACTGTCTTTGTCCCTGAGTTATGTGTGGTTTAGGGGAGTCTGGGGTGTGGTCTTTCCCCTAAAAGATCTCAAACTCCAAATCGACTGAAAAGTGAGGTTTTCCAATAGTTCAAAGTATTTTCCTATAAATCGATTTTCCCTCGAAATTCCAATTTGATTTATAGGTTAGGTCGATTTATTGGTCAAGTTTTACGGTTGTTATTCTTTTTGACCAGTCTCACCGTATTTAACCCGGCTGAACAAACGTTATAATAACGTTTTGCCACGATAAGGATCGATTGAGAAATGTTAATTACGTTGTATAATGTCTTTTGTTTCCTGGGAAGACTGGGAGTTTTGTGTATCATGTCAATGATTATTACGTGAACAACTGCCATAAGGTAATAAACAGTGTTTCAGATGAACTTTATGGCTAAATATTTTATTGCAATGTATTGATATATCGACAGCTATTATATAAATGATCGTCATCAACATAATATGACACAGACCAGGGTTTCACCTCCACAACTTCTTCTGTACCATGTGACACCACCAGGACAAAGGTATCCAGGTAAGTGTTTACCAGTTACTAGGGTGTGTCCAGAAGCTAGGCCTGTTATTGGTCCTAGTACTGGGGCAAGGTCAAGGCCCGGGGAGGTGTCTCAGGTCCAACCATACCTGGAGGACTGCCCAGCTAACAAAAAAACGTTTTTCTAACGTTGGGAAAACGTTTGCAGGAGGTTTGCAAACGTCTGCAAAAACGTTTATAAAACGTTTATAAAACGTTAAAACGTTGACACAAAAAAACGTTTGCAAAAAAACGTTTTCAAAACGTTTTTTGTAGAACCTCTGAAAAACGTTTGCAAAAGGTTTGCAAAAGGTTTGCAAAAGGTTTGGGTGTAACCTTTTGCATACAAATTCTTTTGACTGCAAAAGCCACACGGAGAACCGAACCCGGGATCTGCAGATTGAGAGTTCAAGGCTCTCCCTATTGAGCTAAGAAGACTGGGTACAATCAGGTACAGAGGTAGGATGTTGCATCAAAAATTAGTTCTTTGTGTCACACTGTATCAACATGGACATTTAGCAACCACGTAAAAGCTCATTAAACGCAGATGTAGCAGTGCTGAATGGATAGGACACGTCTGGGTTAAATCAGCTAAGTTGGGTTTGCTAAAGGTCCCCAATAGGGTTAATTTCCGGGGGAAACTTCAATGGATAGTTCATATTTTATCCACTTATTCTATTTTTCTATACAGTGAAACTTCGTTATAAGGAACTCTGATATAAGGAGACCTTGCTTATAAGGAGCAGATTTATGTGGTCCTGATTTTTCCCTATACATTTATATAGTAAGAAAACTCTCTTAGAAGGAGGTGTTTTTACCTTAACCTCTGATATAAGGAGGTAATTTTGGCTCATTTCTTATTTTGTACGTGCAAACCTTACCCAGGGAAGTTATTTCTCAGGATTACAGTCACATATTGATTAGAATTGCCCACTGGCCCATCCCATAGGGGTAGGGAGAATACATTTGTAGCTTCCCTAGGGAGGAAGGGAGATCAAAAGCTCCATGAAGGGGATCTAGAAGGGGTTTTGACTTGAAATAATACACACACCCATCTGAATTGTATTCAAATCAAGTCTATAAGGGTATAAGACACACATGTAGGGAGTGTTCTGTTGTTGGACCTTTATAAGGCTGACCTTGCTTATAAGGAGACCTTGCTTATAAGGAGCAAATCGCACTGGTCCCAAGGTCCTCCTTATAACGAAGTTTTACTGTATTTGCATTAAAATGTGTCTAGTCCCCGGATTTTGAAGGACTGTATTTATACACATGTTCTATTACTTGAAACCTTTTTATTTTTACCATAATTTCTCAACTATCCATCATAGAATAGGCGGGGTTGGTCTGGGATATGCCCCCGTATATATACAATAATCCTATATGATTCATTATAATGGAGGACCAATAGCTCCCCCTGAAATAGTAGAGAGTGACATATAGAGACCTTTAGCAACCATGTCAAAGCTCATAGAACGTGGACGTAACATAGCTCTTAACCACTACCACTGATGCATGTAAAATGGCATACCTCCGCGTTTATTGAACCCTTCAATTTACCCTCTGTACCTGATTACACCAACAGCCTCCTTAGCTCAATAGGGAGAGCCTTGAACTCCCAGTCTGCAGATCCCGGGTTCGGTTCTCCAGGGGGGTGGGAGTAACAATTTTGACCCTTCTTGAGAGTGGCGGGGGGGGGGGTAAAATATTGTGGGCCTTTTTGGAAAATAAGCATTTCCGTTTCACAATCTTGCACTACTGGGAATCGAGCCAGGGACCTTTGGGTTCTCTATGTTAAGACTTGCCAACTGAGCTTTATTATAAGGGTGGTCATGGTGATCGAATCTATGAGGTGACTAGATGCAAAAAGCACGTCCCTACACTTTTAGGGACAGGTTCGGTCCGTATGGGCCCTGTATCATCATCACCTTTTAGGGACGTGATAGAATGTACTAAAGAGTTTGGGGACAGGTCAACCCAGTTGGTGACCCATCCGCACTGGACACGCACACATTGAGACACTAGACGTCCCCGGCCCTCCCATTTGAAATCTACAACCCACAGCATCCCCGGCTAACCCCCCCCCTCCTCCACCCCCCTCCTCCACCCCCACGACCCCCCCCCTCCACATGAGTGAGGGCAGGGTTCGAATCCCAAAACGAACAGATTTTATGACTTGGTAATGAGACAGAATTCTTTCTTAAGAACTTTGTGTTTAACAAAAAGATAAATCTGTTGGCCTGGGAGAATAAATAGAAGAAACACACTTTAAAAGAATTCTCGATTTTCAAAAATTAGGTGAGCAAAATCCATTGACAATTCTTTTTAATCATTTAAAAAGATTTCCATTTCCTTGAATTGATAATGACCACATGAGATTAAGGTTCGGACATAAACGTTTGCTTCCAAACCGTGTACAAACATTTTAAAACATTCTAAAACAAACGTTTGTTTCCAAACCAAATACAAACGTTTTAAAATGTTCTAAAACAAACGTTTGTTTCCAAACCAAATACAAACGTTTTAAAACGTTCTGGAAACGTTTTTTGTTAGCTGGGTGGTCATAATTTGGAGTGATATGGGTTCAATTTCAGCCCCAAGGGAGTGGAGTGGTGTACACCTATATGGGTATGCTTTTTAGGGATAACCTCCATTATTCCTATATGGGTGTGGTATCTAGGACTGACTCACAAGCTTGACTGCTTAACTCTTCCTTTTTCCCCTTTGAACTACAGTATATGGTATAATTCTTAAATCAGAAATATCAAAATGTATACTTAGCCCTTTACAGTCCCATTGGGATGTGGTATCAGGATCCATGCATAGAGGCCTTGCACACATATGGGTATGCTTTTTGCAGAATTTACACAGGAATGAGGTTATATTTCTAGAAATCGCAACACACCTATATAGGTCAGATTTAAGTCCCATGACCACACATTCCGGTGAAAACAATCTAAGACACCTCCCTGGGGGTCAAGGCCAGGTGAGAACATACCCAGGCTGTAGACTTGCATAAGTCCCTTGTTGTTTGAACTAATTTGTACACCTTTAGTGTAAATACACTGTGAAATATGCCAACATATTTAAAAAGTAACTGTAGCTCTTCGGTTTCGTCAATTGACTCATCAGTAGCATTTTAGGGTGCAAAAAACTTTGCATATTTTTTATTTTTCAGGGAAAGATAAAAAATATAAAATAAACCAAGGCCTCCTGTATAGGATAGTATTGGCATGGGGGGTAGACTTGCACTGCATGTTGGTCAGTGTCAGTCTTAGGTCAGAATGGTGCAACATTGATATTGTTGGTAAGAGCAAAAAAGGGGGTTATCGGCCCTAGGGCCTTTCTTCCCCTTATGGTCTCTATCTGGTGACCCTTCCTAGTGAGGGAGGGGTCTGAAGTTTTTGCGGAAAGCCACTCCACTCCATAAGAGGGCTAGATGCATGGCTTCCCCGGTACCTGGTACCAACGATGGGAAGTCAGACATTAGGCTTGGGAGAGTGAGAAATTTTAACCAAAAAATGATACCCAAAGTATTTATTTCAAAAATGATTTTAATAAATACAATTATAATACATCAAATGCACAATATGGATTTGCTGTGCAAATTGGATATAATGACATCCCTAACCATGAATCTAAATAATGTATTGAGGTCCATCAAAAACGGTTTGTTTCAGGTAACACGGGAGGAAAATGTAGGGTCGGTCGGTCGGAATTCTTCTCTTTTTAATTTTATTTTTAAAATATAAATGTACCAGCCAATTTCTTTAAAAATTGACCAATTTGATAGGGTCAGTTGGGTGACCTGAAACAAACCTTTTTTTTTTGCCTAACCAATGAACCCGTACTAGTCTACCTGGAATTGATTTGTTTGATCAATCGCTGATCGGGGCTCACCGTACCTAAGTTGTCCAAAAGCAGTGCCATTTTTGTCTGATTTTGTGAGGACGTGGACACATATTTTCTGGACGCCATTGGGGGCGATCTAAGCAGACGGCTACTTTTGAGGTCAATATTTTGAGGAAATCTGAAGATTCCTGAGTCAAATTCATGAAAATATGTGTAATTTTAGACAGGAAAAAGGGGAAATGTGTTCAGAAATGAGGTTCTTTCGCCTATTTTCGTCAGAAATTAACCCTGGTTAACAGGAAAAGTTTTTTTGGGTTGCCATGGTTACCAGATAATTCCTTTAAAAATAGAAGATATTGGATACCATCAGTCATAAATTGATCGCAAAACTTGCAGCGACAAAAATCTGCTCAAAATGTCCCAGTTTTCAGACATGGATTTTCAGATAAAATTTTCAATCCGTCAATCTACCTGGAAGTGGCACATTTGGGGTGGTACCGCCATAAATTGGTTGGCTCGCCTAGCCTGTAGGCCACTTCAGCTAGGCGAGGCAAGGCGAGCATTAAAGGGGCATTCTAACCACTCGCACTTGACCACATAGTACACTAGAACAGTACTAGAATTATGAATGGGATATGCTAGGTTAGAATGCCACTTCAAGAAAATACAACATTTATCAATGAGCTCACTACTTTGTGTGACAGCCCATTCAATTACTTCAAGCACCCTAAAGGTTTTCATCTTCCTCACTGTAGTCATACAGATCTAAAATGATGATTCATATTAAAGGCTAAGACTTCTCAAACCAAATCGTAAAATCCTCTGGCAGGGTTGTTGAGTTTATATAACACCTCAGTTAAATTTAGAATCACCCAAGCACAATCCCTGAGATCCAGGCATGGCCTAGCCCTGTAGGATGGTATTCCCTAGCAAAGTACCCCAAAAATAACAGCTCAGGCAACCAAGAAATAGGATGCTGGTTGTTCCCTTCCAGTAATTCACTGCTCTACATAAGTTGCACTGGTGTGACCAGCAGTTAGACTATGCCAGTGGTAGTATACAATACTATTGATACCCACCAGTGTACTGGCTGTCTAGACTACTACTTGTGTGCCCACAGAAAATGGTATACTACCCCTTGAATATACCACATCCCATGGATTTGGTTAAAAATAAACACTTAAATACTCAAGGATTCCTTTCTGCATTGTGTATCCCTAGAAGCCTAGTTCAATGATTAATTTAAGGAGGTCATGATAGCTTTATCCTGGTTTTATAGAATGTTTCATACCAAGCCAAGCCTGATTCATGGTCCCTCTACCAATTTCACCTGACGAGGCTGCGTCAACTGGTTCAAGGTAATTATAACCACAGGGGTGGCTAGTGATCCATGCAGACCACTACTACTACTACTATTACATGGTGGCATAGAGAGAGCTATACAGGAGCCACCTGGGTCACTGCATTAGATGAACATGATCCACACTCCTCCACTCTCAGAGATCGGCCCCTTTAGCAATTGATGGCTATAGATTAACCATGATCAATATACTAGGTAGCCTATACATAGCCTAATTGATCTCAGATAAATAAACGATACAGGGATAATTTACTCAAAAATCGATACTAGTAGTCCCAGTCGGATAGTCGAAGGATCTCCCCCAATATACGGGGGAAGTTACGTGTTTATGGCCCCTCAGTGATGTCGCTCGGATGCGTCCGGGGATGATTTTTATTTATTTATTTTATTCTTATTTATTTTTATTTTTTAATTTCTTTTTGCTATGAGTATCATAACACTTTATTGACACATTTAATAAAGGTTTGGTCTTCCACTAATGGGGCCAGCTTGATACCCTCGATTCACGACAGAGAGCCAGGCGCGGTAGGGCCTATGTATTAAGTAGGCCTACTATGGCGACTTTGGAAAATACCCAGATGTCTTCCTCCAGGAGAATCCCTTATCAATCCCATGGTGTATTATGCATGGTAGAATACATGTCGGACACACACTTATGTCAAGGGATTCCCAGTAGAAATATAATTTGTTACCAAAGTTTGCATAGCATGAAATTGTTTCCTGTCCTGAATCGAGGGTATTTGTCCACCGTTTTTCATGTTGCATCGGGTTAGCAGTTCCTGGTACAATATAATATTCCTTTTCACAAAGACCGCTATACATTTCCATTTATGTACAGTATTGTACCGTGTGTATAAAACTGTGTCTGTTCTATATAACAACCGCCCACACACAAGGGAAATGCCAGACATCCTGATGACACAGCATAAACGGGAAACACATATATATATACAAGGACACAAACTGTTCACATAATTATGTAATGGCAGCTAAAAAGATGCTTCGAAAAAATCAAAAAATCTTTAGGGATAGACATTAGTCACCTATCCATTACAGAGTGTGTGTGTGTGTGGGGGGGGGGGGGGGGGTAACAATTTTAGACTCCTCCTGAGATGCTATATTGTACCATAAATTCTCACGCAGAAGCCGCGTATATTACGCAAATCAGATCGCCAGTGCAGCTTATAGGATCGGCCTATTCCGCATTAGCTAGATGATCACTGTACAGCGCCATCTTGTCTGGTACCAGTGCTCTTTCCTCTGCTAACTATAGAAGCCTGCTGATTAGCTGAAGCTGGTTCCTGTCATGACAGATATTTGGTGTTTTAGGGGTCATAAAACCGAATTGTATACTATCACAATTTTTGACCTACCAAAAAATACATGTTAAAATTATGTGTGAACAAAAAAGCCTAGACATGGATTTGAACTCATGACCCATTGGGAGGGAGGGAGGGAGGGAGGGAGGGAGGGAGGGAGGGAGGGAGGGAGGGAGGGAGGGAAAAAAATTGGGAAAAAAAAAGTTTTGAAAAAAAAAGTTTTGAAAAAACAAAGTTTGGAAAAAACGAAGTTTGAAAAAAAAGAAGTTTGGAAAAAAAAAAAGTTTGAAAAAGAAAAAAAAAAAAAAAAAAAAAAAAAAAATTAATTAGAGGGAGGTAATCACAAGGCGTCTCATATACCGTCTCAAAAAAGCGTTCCTGGCTGCTTTAACATGGAACTCTATGGGCTTGACAAGTTGGTGGAGGACATCAGAGGGAGGTTTTTCCTATACCTGCAATGCTAAAGGAATTTGTGCAAAAAAAGCTAAAAGTGACACTTTTTTAAATGCCTTTTTTGAGCATTTGAGCAAACCCACATATACAATACTGGTATGGGGAGATTGGCATTGACCAGCAGTACATAGAACAGTGACATTTGTTAGGCAGGAACATTTATTTGCAGAATTATTCCAGATACAAGTGATGGGAAAAATGTCTTAAATTGGGTTCAGAACCGTCGTATAAGACCCTGAGGCACAGCAGTGCCCCTGGGTCAATTACTACAGAAATGGTCTACTGCTGCCACCTAGTGGCGGAAATCTACAGCACAATGTACTGTAAATGTACAGCAACAGTTCCGGAGACCCAATTTACAGTACATAATGCTGTAATTATACAGCAAATAGTGCTGTAATACCAACTCCAGCAATAAGTGATGTAAATGTACAGCACATTGTGCTGTTTAAATACAGTAACTTCTTACAGTGTAGTTTATTGTAGTCTGACTACATAGGACCACATTACTGGGCGGACATCTATAAGAAGCCCATCTTCTGAAAAAAATAGGTTCTACCAGTCTCCGCAATGCCCAAGTTCTGAATAACCCGAAGTATAACATTCGATATATTTGACAATGTTTAGTCTTTTTAGTACACTTGCTGCAATAACCCCTATACTCAATCCCATCATTTACCACAGCACTATATCTGGCATTAGGCTAGAGCAAAGAGGGGTTATGAGAATATAAGACAATTCACTGCTTCACTGATTTTGGACTATCTATCACCAAATGGACGTATAAATTGCGTGTGGTAGTACTAAATGTTGGTAGAGAAAGTTAGTTGATACTGATCCTCCAGATGGCATCACTGAATGTAGTATGTTACGATAATGCAAAGAATAATTTGGTTATCTTAATTTTAAAACGTTTAAGATTACACATTCATTTTAATATAACGCTCAGGATAATGTCTGGCTAGCTGGTTCTCTCGTGGTGATGTCCAGACGAGCGCCTTTGTGCTCCTAATTCCTCTCAGATTTGATGGCCGAATTGCTGCTTCCCAGCTCAGCCATTCCTAGTTCATAATTTGACGTACAAGAGTTAAAATGTCCTACCTCTTTCGTCTTTCTGCAGCACAGTGAGCGTTTGACATCCGGTAGAAGGCAATAGGCCAGAAGAACCACCTTAAGCTCCAAGACAAAGTATAACCATTGGGTGTTGTCATACTGCCAGCCGTGGAACCAGACCATGATAAAACGACCTACAGTCACACAACCACACGTGAGGGCCAGCAGGATCATGATGCCGAATGTGAAATGCATCTTATTGTCAGGCTCCAACAGTGAATTTGATGGTTGACTTGGTCTTGATTCATGGAGTTTCGGGGTTTCCTTAGGATCGCCGATTGCTGAATCTGCACTTTGGCAGCTTGAGCCATCCTGGGCACTTTCCTGATGTGATACGTTCTGACTTGGAAGATTCTGGCTCTTGTCTTCTGGAGTTTTATTATCAGATTTGTCCTCAATGACTGGATTCTCTTCTCCAATCTTATTGCCTGCCTCCAAAAGTGGGTTTAGAGTTTTTGGGCATTGCAGAGTTGGTTTTGAGTCATGCAGTTCTTGGGTTTCCGGTGGATCACCAATCGCTGAATCTGCACTTTGACTCTTGACTATTGGTCTCCATGACCGTCCTGCAACCGTCTCCTCATCAGTGCTCTCCACCCGGATATTGTCATTGGATCCATCTTGCTTCTCTCTAAAGAAGGAGTCGGCCTTGCCATAGTAGTATATCATAACGGTGATGGACACTAAGAGGTATACAAGTGGCAGGCCTGAATATAGTAAGCCCTCCTCTGGAGAGCGAGCCTCTTGACAGCCGTGGTATCCATGGGTAACATTCTTCCTCTTTGGGATATCGCCATCATGTGCTGTGGGTTGCCACAGCAATGCCCTGGACTTCTTCACAAATACTAATAGCGCACCACCAATCCATGGCAGAGCCACCAAGAGGACCTTCCACCCACCACTCAGTCTACGTTTGTAAATCTCCATTGGCCCCTCGAGGGGAAGGCATGCAAAGTAAACTGCACGTTCAGCAATCAGCATCAAGAGTGCTAGTGGTATCCCTGTTGTCTCAAGCTCCAATACAAACATTGAGACAGGGCAGTAGCGGGAATCAAAGTCATCGTTCTGTAAAATGAAAACTGGCCGTGCGATAGCTGAGAAGGATAGCGACATGACGAGGAAGTTGGCGAGGACTGTGTTAAAGAAGGTAGATCTGGCTTTCTGGGTGTGAATCTGGATGATTTGGATGACCAGGATGAAGAGAAGGATGAGGCTGAGTATTGCCATCAGGCCAGTGCATACAAGCGGTAGTAGGGAGGAAGCTACACGGCAGGCCCACAGCGGGGGTTCCGTGGGAGGATGGAACTTCATGGTGACAGCACCTATCGGGGGGAAAAAGAGAAATTACAGAATATTAATTATTACTTCAAGTATGGTCAAATCAACACTTCTTAACCCTTCAAACACTTCTTAATGCCTAAAGTATTCCTGTTCATTGATTGGGCCAGCATGATACATGAATGCAACAGTGGCAAGTTACTCGCCAGTGAGCGGTTAGGATAATATAAGGGTATAGAGCATTAAATCACTTCTTTTTATATATTTTTATCATTCATTCATGATTCTGATATCAAGGTGGGACAGGGACTCAGCCCAATATAATTATAGGGTAGGGGAGGGGGTTAATGGGGCCATACAAAGAAATGTTATATTTTCGTTGATGTTGTTAGTTTGATTACATATACTAATAGATGAAGTAAGCTGTTACTCCTGCCTTTTCTGTTAGACATTAAGTCGGTATCATGTCTTTTCTGGGCCTTTCTCATGAACATGGAGCTGGGTGCTAATTCCCCTTTATAAACCCCTAGCTTTCAGGAGGTGTATCTCAGAGAACACAAGTACCACAGGGCTATACTAGGTCTACGGGATACATACACAGTGCCCAAGGGAGTCACTTGTGGTCGCTACAGGTTAATGGCTGTCACCAACCTGTTTTGTCACTGCCTCTTGCCTACTTTCGCACAGTGAGATAAGTCTCTGGTGCTCCTCATTTTACCAACCTCAGAAGGATGGAGAGCTGAGTCAACGCAGGGCGAGGCTCGAACCCACGACTCTCAGGTCCGTGAGCGAGCGAGTAACCGACTACTCCACCTCACCACTAAGTGTATGGTCCAATCTCTATGCTTAGGTAGAATGTATTAAACCTCTGCTACTACACTCAGATCTCAATGTATAATAACAGTTACACTCAGATCTGAATGTATAGTAAGTTACAGAACACACCGGTTTCTCCTCCATCAGTAGCTTCTCTGCTGACGACACTGAACAGGGACGGATAAAGGATTTTGAAAAAAAAAGAGAGGGGGCGGGCCATTATTCATAAATCCCCAAAAATAATATCAGCCCCTAAAAGAACAACGGAGGACATGCAGATAGGGAAGGAGGTGTGGTAGACAGCGAGGAGAAAATGATTGAGAAGAGAGGAAATGTGTGGTATCGGGAAGTATTGGGGAGGGGAACCCCCCGGGTCTATCCCATGTTATGATGTTTGTTTATTCTGTATACCATATGATACATGCACCACATTAATCCCCCGATATACAGGCCGTGTGTACTCCCATGTCACTCAACCACAGCTATTAGCTTAATGCAAACAGGAAACTATATGCCACCATAATATTATTATAGGTTTGTACACTTGACAGCTTGCTAAACACATGGCTTTAATACATGTCATATATATATATATATATATATATATATATATATATATATATATATATATATATATATATATATATATATGTGCAGCATATGATTCCTGACGTATATTTCACCTATATCTTCACAGGCAATTGTAGTCTCTGTCAGGATTGGTCTATTATGATGAGAATTGTGGCTTCAATGCAACTTGCCGCCATATCTACAGTGGAAATGTACGATTAATCATGCCACATATTATGAAACCTATGTGTTTTCGCCATACTGAATATCAACGCCAGTTATTGCTACCTCAATTTAGCATAGATTGCCCCTAAATAGGGTGTAGGCTGTGTCTCACGACCTTGGGCCAATGTTTTTGTCTCTGACTGGGTGCCAGCTCTGACCGGGTGCCAGCTCTGACCGGGTGCCAGCTCTGACCGGCCTGAATAAAAACGGGTTATTTAGGGCAGATGATGATAAAAATGCACAACTAATGACTAGTTTAGAGAGTTATAACAACCATTAGCCTTTTCAGCCAAATTCTATCTCCATCTGCCCTAAATAACCCGATTTTATTCAGGCCGGTCAGAGCTGGCACCCGGTCAGAGCTGGCACCCGGTCAGAGCTGGCACCCGGTCAGAGACAAAAACATTGGCCCAAGGTCGTGAGACACAGCCTGTAGTTGCCCGCCCGTTTACCCTGCGCCACCTCTAAAATCGTGGATCCATACACTATGAACACATAGTACACAGTCAACTCCAATAAATGTATGCAGTGGCCAATCCTTAGTTCCAACTATAGTGACGATTTTAACACAATGAAAATCATGCCTGCACTTCTATTAGTTTAATCAGTTAATAGCCGCATCGTATATCAATTCACTCTGGATTTTGTCACCCAAATGTACAGGGTAGATACATCACTAAAGGGTTGACATGATGCACCGAGTATGTGCATCATGACTAATGTTAACAAGAGAATAGAATAGTACATTGTGTATAACGAGCCAAGCCCTAGCTATACACATACCATATTAGTGCTTGAAGAGTTCCATATAGGAGACCAGACGAATGCAGGCATTTCTGTCATTGGTTCAAATGTGAAAGTATTGTAGTACAATGCAATATGACCATGTAGCCATGCAATATATGTCCAGAGACAGGAACCTATTTCCGATACTTGAGAGATAAGATAATGTCGTGGAAGAACGGCGATCTTCACAAGAACTTCGGGGGTAATATTTGATGTAAAATAATGTTTTAAAACGTTATATAACGTTATGCCATAGTAAGAAGCCTTAGTGAAACATTATATAACGTTATTAAAATGTTGTATAACGTTTTTTGTTTACTGTTAGCAAAAACACGTTTTATTGACGTAAAAACGCCGTGAAAATGTTAGAAAACGTTAGAGTAAGAAAGTTAAAGGGACGTAAAATGTTGACTCAATTTTACGTTTTTCTAACATTTTTTTCAAAGGTTTTTCCAATGTTTTACTTTAACATCATAATAACCACCAAAGAAAATTAATAATGAAGTTGCACTACATGTCAATATATTGGTTTTCTATGAGATTTTGTAACCCCAGAAATAATAACCCTTTACACAAGATCCTCCATATTTATGAGAATCTGCTTATGTTTCTACCTCAAGAGAGATAGATCATCTATCATTGCAAGATAGATATCACAATGAAAGGTTTGAATGTGTAAGACTTTAAGTAATTTCTTATCCCACATAGTGGGTGTTCATGTAAGTCTACCTCCTGTATATTGTCCATAAAATGGTAGAGTGGTAATTTATCCGACCCCATTATCAATATCCTGATTTAATCGAATATATTGCAGCTGCAATGTTTGAAACATTTGAATATCATAGTTGTTATGGTACTTTTTAATTGAAACAATCATGTGTAGATCCAGCTAAGTACTTTCATAGGATAGTGCTGGCACGTAGTAGCCTATATTTGGAACGTTTTATTAACGTCTAAATAACGTTTATAAGCCAGGGTCCCTTCTCAAACTATGTGGAAACGTCTTTAAATGTTTAACCAATCATAAACGTTTTAAAACGTCAAAAAATGTTCTTTGCTGACTGGACAACCCTTAAAGCGGCATGATAACCGAGCGTGTCCCACTCAGAATTCTAGTGCTGTTCTCGTCTAATATGTGGTAGCTGCGCGAGTGGTGATATTATTGCTCCTTTAACAGGGGGATGGGTTGTACGCTTTGTTCGTACGTGGTCATGATGCATAAATGCATGTAGCCCTGGTGAGTAACCAGATTGATACAGTGCAAATATATTATTCACCAAGGCGGCATTAGTGCAATATAGGCTACGACAAATTAATATGACCCCTGAGTTTGAGGATATATAGTGACTTACCTTTCACTTGATGATAAGCTGTCCCTGTGTCCCTGTGGTCGGCCGGTGGGAAGCAGCATGGGTAACACTGACTGACACAGAATGTCCTACTCAGCACATTATATATAGCAGATCTAGTGTCCCGTGACTTACAGGAAGAGGATATGATCCTCGTGATTCTTTCGTTTTGGCGTACCCGTGGAAAAAACGGAAAAACTGGGTCTGAGACCCTAGTTCTACATATGCTTTTCTTTATTGCCTGTATGCATTGTATATACAAATCGCCACTTCTGGCATAATCTTAATTGTGGATGGCATCTTATGTTGATATGGGGGGCTCTGCCCCCCAACCCCTGTTCTTCTTTTCTTTTTTTCAAATGGTGAGTACTATTAAGACTTTAAGACTAAGAATAAGACTTTAAGATTACGCCAGAAGTGGCGATTTAAGATTACACACAGAATGGGTGGCGTCTAGTGACTCCGCAGGTTCGTCCCTTGTTGCCACCTATTGGCCGCAAGATCAATGGCACCCATGATTGAGATATATGCATATTGGTACCAATAGTCCATCCAGCTAGTCACATCATGGGCGGTCTACCCTATACATAGTGCTTTGCGTTCTGCTGAAAAAAAGTTTGATTTGGGAATTTGGGAATATATATATATATATATATATATATATATATATATATATATATATATATATATATATATATACATATATATATCATGGGAATTACTGACAGGCTTCCTGTATCATGTAGATTGCATATTACCATTTAATATGAAGTTGAAATTGTTACATGATTATTATAATGATTATTAATCACGGATAATTGGAAGTTTTCCTATTTTAGGAACTATAAATGTAGGGGACTCTTGGGTCTACCTGACACGACACTGTACATAAATCCCTTGGCATTTGTGCAAATCCATTTTAATCTTTTACAGTCCTAGGCCTATACAATGTAATTTCAAAGAAAATCAACTTTATTTTCATGGTAGATATGGTACGAGTGAGTTGCCGTATAAGGGTTATGCGCGAAGGACAGGGTAATTGTCCAACGCATCAGTTGAGGATAATTACCATTGTCCAAGGCTTATAACATGTATGCAGCCACTCACACGTATCCAAATCTGATGTACACTCACAGTGGGAGAATGTGCTTAATGGACCGCATCGATATACAGCCGTGTACGTAATATAAAGTTAGGCCATTTTTAATTCTCTTGTGTCCAAGTTAATTGATAGAAAGGATGCGAATGCCCCTAAAATTTGACTCAATTTTTTTTGTGTAACACTGGAGAAACCCTGTCACATTTCTCTTGCAAATCTTTCAAAGGGGATCCCAAATCATCCTGGTCATGACTCAAAAATGTTTCGAGATTTCCTAGGATTTGTTTTCAGCCTACATAATTACAATACATACACCACCGTAATAATGTAGAAGCACAAGTAGTGTACTAACCCCTCACCCCTCCTGGATGGTGTTTCTCCACAAATTTGCGGAGCTCCGCAAATGTGTGGAGCTCCGCAAATTTGCTTCCATAAATTTGCGGAGCTCCGCAAATATATATGGAGCTCCGTATTTGTATGCTTAAGTACTAAAAAACCATTTCCATATATATTTGCGGACCTCCATAAATATATGGAGAGTGCATTTACGGACCTCCGCAAATTTGCGGACCTCCGCAAATTTGTGGAGAAACACCATCCAGCTACTTAATATTTTTGTATAATATCTGTGAGAGGACTTACTGCCGTAGCTTTATATAATATACTGCTTATATCACAGTACAACACAAGCACCCGTGCACTAGTTAGTTGACAGCTACAGTTCCTGGATTGTGAAATTTGGGAAAACCTAGACATAGTTATGTAGACTCTACTTGTAGGCCAGCTCCATTTAACAGCATCCCAGACCGCATTGTGCTTTAATAATCCGTTTGTCGTCATGATGCATGGAGGCTACCTCACGAGTAAGTTTCCAATGTGAATTCATCCATTATGTCAACCCTACGGTGTTGGTGCACACCCAAAGGATCAGCATGATGCGCCGACACAGTACCAATGAGTTATTTGTGACAACAGATCAATAACTACCCAGCTAACAACAATACATTATTTTACGTCAAAATAACGTTTTAACATTATATATAACGTTTTGCCATAATAAGGAGCCATAGAGAAACGTTATATCACATTTTGCCATAATAAGGAGCCATAGAGAAACTTCAGTGGCGTAGGAAAAGGGGGGGCCAGGGGGGCCCCGGCCCCCCCAATCACTGAGGAAGGGGGGCCTGAATATGTTTGGGCCCCCCCAAAAATTTGTCAAGACCTGTAATATAATTACACTATTTCCAATTTGTACCTCTCCCGCATAGGGAAAAGTGGGTAGGCCAATCAGAACTAAAGGGGGTCAAATACTACTTTTATATACAATCATATATAAGTGTGTATATATGATACATCATGCATAAAAGCTGGTATTAAAAGTTGGTTGGAGTGGGCCCCCCAATAAAGATTTGCTTCCTACGCCTCTGGAAACGTTAAATAAAGTTGTATAACGTTTTTTTGTTTATTGGGTAGCTTTTTGGCATAATGCTGACGTTAAGGGTTAATGATCGGGGAAATTGCCGGATTCTATAGAAACATGAATTAAGACTTAACAAGATCTAGTTTTTGGCCTGGTGGGAGCAGGAACAGGAACTGAGAACTAGTTCTGGTAATGTTTTTGCAGCCGGCCCTGTGATTCCCATCCTCACTAATTGTTAAAAAGAATACTCCTTCAAACGTTACTGACATCAATTAATATCTACATATTGTTGAAATTATGTGCGATCCTACATATTAATCAAGGTGGCAAAGTACCCACCTGCCACCTGGTGTATAAATTATATGTTGGCGCATGCGCAATTAAAGCAGCTACAAGTTGGCGTCCCAACATGTCAGACGATGTATTCCTGAGTCTCTGTTAGATCCGACCTAATCCATATAAAATCAATAGGCTATGGACCCAGAATACGATCAGTGGAGAGATTAACATCTGAAGCTGTAAAGTGCGTTCTGCTGGAAGGAATTCGGGGTTGGATTACGGAGGATTGATAAGAGATTGAACGGCGAGTTTTGGACGCCCCGGGACGACGTGGGAGGCAGCGTGAGGCGGCAGCTGGCCTGAGGAGGGGGAGCGCCCACCTCGGGAAAGTAGCAGCAAGGTGGCGAGGACGCCGTGTACGATCTGCTGATGTGGATGGACTTTCAAACTGGCAGTAGGTCGGCACTATGATACACATGCCATGGATACGATGTGTATGGTGTGACAGGGCTGGTTTGATCATTTGGAGATGCACACGTTGGGGCACACATGGACATCGTGAGGACGCTGGGGAAACTCCGAGAGACGCCCCGGGGACGCAGTGGGGAGCCACGTGTGTAACTGTTGTGACTCGTGTACACTAGGACGCCGTGTACGATGTGCTGTTGTATGTGTGTGTGTGACGTTGTGTCCAGTCCAGGGACACATTTGTGGACACCCAAGACGACGTCGGATGTCAACCAAGGGTGGTGCGTGTTTATGGACACTGAGGACGACTTGGGGTGTGGTCAGAGACGGCTGTGGTTTTAAAAGTGGATTTGTAGTGGTACCGTCGAGAGACACACGGAGACACGTCGTGGGGTGTGATTATCAGGTTGGTACTGGTGTATTGTGCTGTGCATTGTGAAAGATTGAGCGTGTGAGTGACCTCACAGATGACTCAGGGTAAGCTGGATTTGTAGCTTATCATGTACTTAGATATAATCCTCCCTTATAATCATTCATTGGTCAATTCTGGCATCAGAAATGAATTCCTTGTTAAAAAGTACCCTCAAGTCATGTGTCATACATGTATGTTATTCCATAACAGGCCAGCAGGTGGGTGTGGGTGAGCAGGTGGTTGTGAGAGAGCAGGTGGGTGTGGGTGTGCAGGTGGGTGTGGGCGACTGTTGCAGGCATGTACTGCCTTTTGTCCCTATCAAAAAGCGAGTCGATTGAACAATAAGGGAGTATTCCACTGACGTAAATCGGCCAAGATTCCCATACGTTTAACATTGTAGACTTTTATCGGATGACGGAATCTCGGCCGACCGACGTCAGTGGAATACTGCCTATAAACGGAGAACATATGGGTGGTACAATTTCGCTCTGCATACGTTGAGATCTGGCATGTTCTTTTGCTTTGCTTTTGTGTCCTGCATTTAAATTTAAATTAAAGAACCTAGATGGGTTTTTTCTGTGTATATGAGGGTATTTCTACTGTAGTAGATGGCATTCCTGTATGTAAAGAGAGAAATATGAGGCTCTGTGGGTGAAAATGTGATTTCTATCTTTGGTTTAACATTGAACCCTATGTAACTTTCATTTAGAGGGTAGCAATTTAACAGTACTTAAGAGTTTATGCAAAAGAGAGAAATCAGTACCTGAAGATCGCAGCTCAATTTCATGCAGAAGGAAAGACATTTCACATTTCTTTTCGAAGGAAACATTTGTCCCCCGATCTTGCCTGTCTCTCCATGGTCTTATCTAATGGCTGTGGGCCATGGACATTGAATGACAGCACTTCTCCCATGTAACAAAAACGTCTTAAACCATGGTTGGGTCGTTTAGTATTACTCAGTTACCCTGAGTCAACTAGTAGATCAACATAGTGTGTGTGACTGCAGCCCAGTGAACAAAGAACGTTTTTTAACGTTTTGAAACGTTACCAAGTATAACGTTATTTTACGTTATATGTAAAACGTTATTTAACACTGTTATATGGTTATTCCAAAAACATTTGTTTTCACAACGTTATATAACGTTATTTAACGTTTTATATTACTGTTTATCACAAAAATGATGGTAGCCAATACCATATTATATCCAACGACTAAATGGGCCTGTGGGTGGGGCCACCCTGGTAACAAGTCACGAGATATTCCCGGGAATATTTGGCGATTCTGTGAGCAAATATTATCCGAGAATCTAAGAGAATCTAAGACGTGATTTTACATGTAGGGTATATTCACCATGAGTCGGACACATACCCTGAGACGGACAGTGAAATTTGAGGGTATTCATGTAAACTACAACTTCTAGTGTATGTTTTTTTGAAAGAATAACTAAACACTTTACTTTAAACTTTACCCTAGTTCAAAAATGAAGAGCTTAAAATGCTTAAATGACCACAAAATCAAGTGTCCGTCTCAAGGTATGTGTCTGACTTAAGGTGAATCTACCCTACTATGCTGTTAAACCACGGGATTTACCCCATATGCAGGTTGAGGTTGTGAGTTCGAATCCCAAGGGTGCTCAATAAATGTCCATGATTGATGTAGAAGAACCCTTTCATTAACCACACACCCTCGCAGGGAATACATATTCTTCACATAATAATTATAAACCATTCAGACATTAATACATTCACACAAACCCTTTTTGAATCAATCTTCTTTGTCAACAGCTACTCTCTGTACTATGGCACAGTCACCACTGGTCACAGTTCATATACCTCTCCCAATACATGCCCCGGTAGGTGAGGGCCTAGAGCACGGGACTATGGATACAAAGGTAGTGGGTTCACTTCCCAGTCAGGGAATGCTGGTGTTCAATTTGATGTATATGGAAGGTTTTATGTGAATATTTTTATCACCAACACAGCACACAACTACTAGAAACATCCAGGTTTTTGGTAATGGGATTCGAACCTATGCAACCCTCTTTACCTGTACCATGTGATAACCAGAATACACTTTAAAAAAGAATCAAACATAGTTATGAACGGGAATCCTTATGTGCATGCCTGCCGGGAAGGGAACCAGCTACCTTTGTATCCATAGTCATAGATAGCACTACTCAATTACATATAACGGAGAAGAAACACTTGGAGACACCAGGGGGGCAATTTTGTCATATTGGCTCATACTGTGACGAAATTAACAAAAGCTGAGCTAGTTTGGCATGACTGAGACCAGAACCCCAGACCCTTGGATCAGAAGTCAAATGCCATAACCATCATGCCATGGAATCTGTTGTAGGTGAAGGAGTAAAAATGTATATTTATTCTGTCTGCCATTGTTTTTACCATAATACTTTGTTTTCTTTTTGAAACATCACAAACCCTACAAATTTGCCCGGGAGCATATGTTCAAAAGACATTTTCAGGACAGATAAAATTATGTAGAATATTGTGTTGAAGTTTGAAAAACATGTAGAACTACTTTAAAAAACCCGTAAAATAACGTTTTTTATACGTTAATTAACGGTCAAATACATTCTTTAAAAAACGCAAAATAACGTTATAATAACGTTGCACATTATAACGTTTTTCTATAACGTTAATATACGCAAAATTGAGTCAACGAATTTGCGTAAAATAACGTTATTTTCCCGTTTTTTCCAAACGTTTTCCAGCCCTTCAGGGAACGTTTTCCCAACGTTATATAACGTTTTCTTGTTTACTGGGAGGTGACGTCAGGAGACTGCAGGTGACGTCAGGACATCTATGTGTATGTCAGACTAGAGTCTGTGACATGCAGGGTGTACCACAGCCAGGATATCGACATGGGGTGTGTGTGTGTGTCAGAGACACTGGAGACGTGTCAGAGGCACTGGGGACGTGTCAGAGGCACTGGGGACGTGTCAGAGGCACTGGTGACGTGTCAGAGGCACTGGGTACTGTAGCTGATCACTGTGAGCTGTAGCTGATCACCGTGAGCTTGAGCTGATCACCGTGAGCTTGAGCTGATCACCGTGAGCTGTAGCTGATCACTTGTGAGCTGTAGCTGATCACCGTGAGCTGTAGCTGATCACCTGTGAGCTGTAGCTGATCACCTGTGAGCTTTAGCTGATCACCTGTGAGCTTTAGCTGATCACCTGTGAGCTTTAGCTGATCACTTGTGAGCTGTAGCTGATCACATTTTTTTGTGAGCTGTAGCTGATCACTTGTGAGCTAGAGCTGATCACTTGTGAGCTGGGGCTGATCACTTGTGAGCTGGAGCTGATCACTTGTGAGCTGGAGCTGATCACTTGTGAGCTGGAGCTGATCACCGTGAGCTGGAGCTGATCACTTGTGAGCTGGAGCTGATCACCGTGAGCTGGAGCTGATCACCGTGAGCTGGAGCTGATCACCGTGAGCTGGAGCTGATCACCGTGAGCTGGAGCTGATCACTGTGTGCTACAAAGACTTGAGGGCAATGGGTTATTTTGCTGTTAGGTTAGGGAGATGAGGGCTGAAGCCTCACATGTAAATGAAGTAATGGTGACCTCTCTTTTCAAGTTTAGGTATCATGTTTTTAATTAAATAATAATAGCAGGTTATGGCTATTTGGTATGGTTTAATGTAAAATATATAAAAGACCTATTGTATATGATCACCTTTTAATAGCTAAGGTATATATGTTATTTAGTGTATTATGTAACAACATAAGAAATTATTGTTGTTTAATTTCTAAAAACTAAAAAGATCTAGTTTATGTAATACATGTATGTATGCTGTAATGAGAAATCTAAGAACATGTATGTAAACTAAATAAGTTAAAGTAACTGGTTCATTTTAGTATGTAACAGAAGGAATACTGTTTATTCATTTTTGTGTTTAATGAAAAAAAAACATATTTGACTACTGAGTCAAACGAAGGACTTTACCAGTTTACTGGAGGAAACTAAGAACTAAAGACCAGTTTACTGGAGAACTTTTCAACATCTATTTGCAAAGTCAAGTCAAGGACTTTATCAGTTTTTCAAAGACAAATTCTGTCTTCTTTGTTTTATGGTTATATCAAACAAATGTTTTGCCAAGGACTTATAAATATCTAAGAGACTTAAGAAAACCTTTGAAAGTGAACATTCGGAAGGAGCACCGAAACTAACTCTATGTTTGAGAAGGAGTCTTTTATGACTAAAATTATCATCAATATGTAAGGCTTGAGAAGGAGTGTTGAAATTATGTGCGATCCTACATATTAATCAAGGCGGCAAAGTACCGACCTGCCACCTGGTGTATAAATTATATGTTGGCGCATGCGCAATTAAAGCAGCTACAAGTTGGTGTCCCAACATGTCAGACGATGTATTCCTGAGTCTCTGTTAGATCCGACCTAATCCATATAAAATCAATACATATCACCAAACTTAATTGCCCATGCAGACACAATCAATATACTTCACACTCTCAGTCATGGCCATGCATGCTAATCATGCAGCGGCACTGCTGATACAGCCTCCTGTAGGGTGTACACATCATAGATTTAGACCCTTTGCATTCCTTCCTGGCAGGTTAAACTACATTTCATGTAGGGGAAGCTTGCCATGATAATTGGACTCCTAAGAAGTGTATCAGATTGGCTAAAAATGGATTTGATAGAGGTACATTAGGTCATCAGCTGGATATATTTAATATTTGAAAAAAAAAGATATTATACTTGGCCACAAAAGCATTCTTTTAAAATCTTCCAATTTCGGAACCTATATATTTAGGTCCCTAAATTGGACCAATCACTCCGGATCACCCTTAAATGTTGGCATCACAAAAGTGTTTTTTTTCTTTAAACTATTTTGATATACTTTTTATCAAATACATTTTTGAAGCAATCTGTAATACTTTTATTATGAGGAATAGAGAACAAAGTTCTTAGGGGGGTCCAATTATGACAACCTTCCTCTACCAAAATTAGAACAGATGGTCCAAAAACAGAAAATATTCCAAAATGGCCGCCATGCTTTTGCGGAATTTCAGCTCTGTCATTTAAAATAGAGATATACATTGAAAATAATAAATGAAAATTAATAAATATTCTGACAAAAGGCATTTTCTGGGAAAGGTGGGTGGTCCAATTTATGATCCGGTCCAATTATGGCAACCTTCCCCTAGATCTAGATGTGGTTATTTCTGGACGGATTTCTGGCCGGACCCTGTAGTTTTCCTCATCATTCTCCATGTGGGTAACCACAAGATTGTGACTTCCACTAGGGTACCTGGATGGGAGGGGACAAGGGGCTACTGTCCTTGCTTTGCAATACCTGCAAGGAAGCACATAACACATTGATAACATTACAATACAAGTTTGAGATATAAGTGCAGTAAATGATAAACTCCTTCAATGGTATTTTCATCGAAATTTAGGGGATCGAAATAAATCATATTTTTTCGAGATATTAGCAAGTCGGGAAGAACAAGCTCCTATTGATTTCATTGTCCAGACTAGTTAATTGTCTGAACTCAGGAGATTGTTTTTTAACAAGAATACCCAATAAGTATGTGATATTCCTAGTTACTGGGTAAATCAGTGAGTCATCCTGATACTGATCCTGATCTGCTGATGGCCCGTGAGTCGGTGTCACAATTCGCTACTCACTCCTGATAATTTCAACATTAAAAAGAAATATCTGACCTACCTATCCTAGATCTTTGGACAATGTTGCTGACACACCTTTTTTTCTGGCCTAATATTAAACGCATATTCTACTGATTTTGAGTGTTTACCAAAACTGGATTAGGAGAGTGAACACCTCTGCTACAAACTTAGGAGAGTAAACACCTCTCAGAGAGAGAGAGAGGGAACCCAGCTAGCACCTTATGTAAAAAGTATGTCTTTTACTGGTCATATTCACGTTGATACGTAAAAATGACGCCATAATGACATCTTGAGGGAGCAAATCAATTTACATAGTAGTTTCACAGGAAACTGACGTATTATTTACATCTAAATGTCAATGTGAAAGAGACATTAGTCATTTGATATCATCCATACGTTTGAATGTGGTCACTATTTGATGTAACGAGTGGTTAAATCTTGATCAGAATATTACATCTTTTTTTGGAGAAATTATACATGTAATACATTGATGCTAAATTCATGACTTAAGGTGCATGCTAAAATGATGTGATAGATCTGACATCATTATTACGTATACTTTATATGTGTGGTACATCCTTATCTGGTCAGATAATTATGTCTATAAGACATCTGTACTTTACCTTTCAAGTGGTTCACTCTTTTAACACAAGATGTCTCCCTTAACCAATATCGATAGAATCCAATCTACATTGGCAATCCTTTGACCATAAATGAGTATCTATTCAACACAATAATTTTGCAAAGAAGATGAAATTTGACCAACTTTTGTCTGGAATGTATGATATGTTATTTTTGTTCCTGCAGAATGATTGTCTAAGGGAGAACCACCTTTTCTGTGGTTGCTACAACTATTCAAATCAAAATACTGACCCTGAGCTGGCATCAATGTGTTAAGTCTCTGTAGGACTATTGGTGATGTCTCAAGACAAGAAACCCTTGATTATGTTGATTGCCTGGATGTTACTTGCTTCTGATGGAGTACCACACACAGAGAAAATAGGTGCAGATAACGTTTTGGTTTTACATGTTTTTAACATAATTATGCTGAGATCAGATTGATGTCACCCATGGCCATCTAAATTACATTTGTCTATATATCATATATATAATAATTGATAATGATGTCTACATCATTTACGTAAGATACACATGATTTTTTTTTACATGGATATTACATAGTCAAAAACATGTCTTAAAGATTTGCACATAGTACGTATAAATGAGTCCAACAATATGACGTAACCAAATGCAGTAAATATCTGTAAAGACGTACAGATAACCTGATTCATACGAGTTTTGCTATCTGGAAATTGGTCCACTTGTCTGCTTCAGAATGCTATGAGACATAATACAGTGCTGCCACCTGCCACACACTTGGTGCACTCCCATATACAATTGGTATTTATACCACACTTGGACGAGAGAACAAAAGAAATTACCTGACTGTATATGACGTACAAAAGGTGAGAAAAACACTCGCCACTAGTGTGGCATAAATTAGTTAAACCACTCCAGGGGGTTGTTTCGCAAGGGGGACATACAATTAATTGTAGAATAAGTGTTTCTATAGGAGTCGTTAATTGTATATAACCACTAAGACCAACATTTGGTTGTATCAATTGTATACTGCTTATAAAAAAGTGTTTCACAAAGGTCTACAACCAAGATGTTAAGTCAGGGTCTTTGGCCTACAATCTAGATACAACTAATGTATAAGTGTTTCACAATGCATATCAGCGTGGAGCTCATACCATGCCCGCTAATATTTTCCTTACATATTTTTTCCCGTTTTTTCATGCAATATATGTGTCATACTACACACAAGAATCCCTGCAAATATCTGTTTATTCAGGATGAAAATAAACGGGTTATACACATTTAAGCAACACTTATGTTGATCCTATGTGATCATCATACAAGGGGAGCGTATTTAAGATTAATGCTACATGGTTATTAAGGTTGACTTACTTTTATGAAATGTTAGTCTTATGTTGGTGTTTCACAAGCCACATTATTATCTTCAATTGTATCTAAGTATATGACCATAGATACAATTGAAACTTGTGAAACACCAAGATAAAATTAATATTGGGTGATATTAAGTTGGTCTTAGAAAACATGTAAAATCAATTGTATCTATTTTCTCCTTGTGAAACACCCCACAGACCCCCTGTACTGAGGATAGTAGTGGTTTAACTACTACATAAAGGCATCATTGATAGGTTTCTCGCATATTGTGGATCATTTTGACCAATAACATACTGCATCAAAGTACCATGACTTCATTAAAATGGTTGCAATATTATTATTGCAGACTCTATTTGCACAATTGTTTAAACCGGGCGAATACATAGGGGAAGCAGGGAAATGAAGGTAACTGCCAAATGTCTGATAGTTAGGGGCCTTTCAAATATTACGTAACAGCATAGGGGGGAGGGAGGGTCATGAAGTTTGTTACAGGGGGGAGGGGGGTCTAGCTAAGTGTTACGTAACATTTTCAAAAAACATATATACAAGAAAAAATCTCAAATTTTGGAAAATGCACCACCATCTAACAGCCAGGTCTCAGCAACATTATGTTTCTCTCACCTCATCGCTGTAATATTGTATACAAAATTTTGGCCCGTCCCCTACCTGCCCTGCCAAAAAAGGTATTGATTTTGTGAAATGGACTCATCTCCTGACCCCGATCCGATCTGGGAACACTGGACTGGGTAGAGAAGGCACAACTTCAGGTCTCCCCTAATATATAATAAGGATATTAAAGAGGGTATATCCGATTTTTCTTCAAATTCTAAATTTTACTCAAATGTGTTCCCAACATTGTAAAAGTATTATATTTAGAGAATAGAGGTCAATTTAATGTCATCAATGGGTGTTAATAGGCCACAAAGGGACCCAATGTCCCCCAACCATGGGCTTTTCTAGTGTATTTTCAATGGGGGGAATAAAAGCGTGCACGCTTTTATTCCAAAATCACCTTATATTGGGCAATAAAATTGAATTAGAGCAAAATCGGAGGGAATTAGGGGGAATGGAACAGATGGTAAGTAAAATATGTTATTTGTGAACATTCTGACTCATTTTCAGAGAAATCCATTTTTTTGCCCCACACATCCGATGTACTAACTTTAATAAACCAGTAATCGTGGATCACTGGATTGCAACTTTTTTGCACTAAGGAGGTTATAATGGTGTTGGGAGGGGGGTGGACAAATCAGTTTAACCTGGTTTCAGTGAAAAGTTTCTGTTGACAAAAGGGCAGGGAGAAATGACAACTAGCTACCATAAATTTCTGCATATACATAGGTAACCCATACCTTAAATTAGAGGAAATCTATACCCTGTACCTGTGGTCTGTGGTTCATTCATTATTTACTGGGGGAAGTGGCGTAAAAATGTCAGACCCCTCCTGAGGGGGGGGAGCGTAAAAGAGTCTGACCCCCCTTGAGAAAGGGGTGTGTATGTAAAATATTATGCCCCCTTTTAGCAAAAAAAAACTACATTACTATAGTTCAAAGAAGGGGGGAGAAAAGTTTTTGAGTGACAAGGGGGACACAATCTTCCACACACTCTCGAATGGGGGGGGGGAAATATTTCTCTCCGTGAAATCTCAGCACCACCCCCTGTAAATAATAAATGAACACTCCCTAAGTGTCTTGTGTTGTGTCGTATCATTGTAGTTTGATTCAACCCACAGCTTATGCTAGTGTATTTGCGGGAACATGAGCATGGCATATGTTCATTGAAATAACAGAAATTTAAAGGTTGAGAAATGACAAAGAGAACAAACTAATACACATAGGCCTGCTGTCAGACATAGGCCTGCAAACACAACTCATAAGATGATGTGGGGGGGGACAGGCCTGTGTTACGTAATTGTGGAGGGGGGGGGGGTCTGGCATTTTGTTGCAGTGTGTTACAGGGGGGAGGGGGGCGTCAAAAAGTGGCAAAAATCGTGTTACGTAATATTTGAATGGCCCCTTACATAACTATTTTTTCACAACAAATGAAAAGTCAAGAAATAATATGGTAGAAAAACTATTTTATTGTCATGAGGGAGACTCTAGTTGGATGTAGCTGATGAGTGCATTTGGCAGTGGCAGTAAGCGTGTTGCATATAAAACATTTATAACACAGTGTTCTCTCACACACACCCGACACAGGTGCCGCAACCGTGCCGGTCCATCAGAGGGCACATCCGCCAACATCCCCCTCCAGGTGGCACCACTAACCCTTGATGGGCGGTCATAGTGTCCTCTGTGTGGGTTGGCTGCTAGATATAGCAGAGTGGAGACAGAAGCAGGCATGGGTGTCCTAGGGGACGCCATCACACAAGTGTAGTGACCCTCCATCATACCCAGTATGCGACTGTTACTCGTGGCACGGATTATTGTCATTATGATGTCATTCGAGAGCGGTCTCCGTGTTCGCCAATTGGAAGTCCGGAAGGAATGGAGGAAATTGTCAAATGTAGCACCGGCTAATAGAAGGTTTTTAACATGGGTGTGGGAGACATCAGAGCGTATTAGCACACTCAACATAACCCCCTTTAACTGTTGGCTCGGGGATTTGGCGATGATTTGAACTATGTTGGGCAGAAAGGTTTTCCCCTGTGGCCCATGTTGGTTCATGTTGATGCAGGTCTCTAAATCTGCGGGGTTGAGGGTGTAGCACCCGGCCCCAACAAGTACCTTCAGGATGAAGTAGCGTCGCTTCTCCTCTGGGTACTTGTGGAAGTGGAGGTTGTGTGCCAGCGCACATGCATGCATGGCCTTGTCCAGTGCACTGCATCTGCAATTGTTAAGGTAGAAAGGAGTGTGTAGTATCTCAAATTGTGATTAAACATAAATTTTGTATCAACAGAAGGATTTGTTGTCAATGTTAATGTGTGGTACAGGAAGTAGTGACATGTTTGTGGTGTTGATGTTTTGTCTGCTATGTCCATCTTTTAAGTGTTGACCTGGAATTTAATTAGGCAATTTCCCAGCTTTTTACACTTTGTGGGGTATTTACATGTACATATGTACATATAAATGTGATTATTCATTCATAAGTTAACAGCCAGAATGCCTGGTACATCAGATAGAAAACTGACCTAGCTCGCCTAAATTTGTTTTGGGAAACTTTTTCTTTGTCTAGTAAAGCAGTATACATATCTGTACCACATATTAAATGTGTGAAACTTAATTTTTATAGCTTTAGACATGTTGATCCAAATACCCAAATACAAAAATCCACGCTTGTTCCAGATACCCTGTGCTATTATTAAAATCATGGATGGTGGCATGAACAAAAACTGCATCCCTGTTGCAAGATACTGAGATAAGGTCATTCTAAGATAGCTATTATGTTATACCTTCTATATATAAAAAGATTGAGCGTGTGAGTGAACTCACAGATGGCTCAGGGTCAGGGAGAGGTGTGAAGGGAAATGTATCATTTATCACCGTAAGAAAGAGAAAGGGTGTACTCTTGTATTAATAGGATCCTTAAAGACGTGACTTTTGACCTTGATTTTGACCTTGTTCCAACCTAGATATCATTCTACACATAACAGAAATGGATTCAGCACCTTTGGTTTACCCTAGTCCACTATCCATATCATCCATTGTTCACCATACCAGGTTCTCTCCAGGATTCCTGACTGGCTCCCTATATTATATCCTGGCTGCACCGTTTCGGATAGCATACCCAAATTGTGCGCCACAAATATAGCATATCAGGAACTGACAACTACCTGCACCACACAACCTATAGGTCGCATGACGCAGGTGCCTTGAGAAAGTCACACCAGTGAGGCAAGTTGCGCAAAAAAAGGGTATACTCAGAAAGATTTTTTGGGGGGGGGGGGGGTACTTGAGCCCAAATTCAAATTTTTATGTCCCCCGATCTTGGCTATCTATGTCTTTTGTCCTCTCACATCTATGTCCAACACATACTGAATGAAAAGGTTTCTACCATGTCCATATTGTAAATAAAAGTGATCCTTGTTTTTGGTATGTACAGGGTATTATATGAAGTTCATTTAAGTGATTTAATAATATAGAGGGCATTTCAGCTTAGTTGGATGGCATTTTCATATGTTAGATGGTACATTTATGCCAGAAAGATAGAAATGTGGTACTTATTTGGTGGGAACAGCATTTCTATCAGCTCCAATTATTTTTTTAACCTTGCAGCCTATGGAGAGTTCATTTAGAGGGTAGTCATTTAACAGTAGTTAAGTGTTTAAAGAAAAGAGAGAAAAAATATGCAAAGATCGCAGTCCATTTGCGAGTAGAAGAAAAGAGATATTGATTTACTTTTTGAAGGAAATATTTGTCCCCGATCTTGCCTATCCTTTTATGTTATTGAATTTTTTGTAACTAAAATACAAACTGAGTTATAAGCATTCTAAAATGGCTAAAAAAAACGTCTTAAAGGAATAGCCAGGCATCGTATATGCCTCAGGGTATTAACCCTGAGTCAACAAACACAAAGATACAGACAGATCATTCTGCTATTGGTGGGCATTGAAAATAGTGTTAGCCTGCATACTATGGAAGCCGACGAGGGCCATATACATGCACTATGTCTCTTAGTACTTGTGCATATAGGCCCATGTACAATACTCTACAGGAAATACTATATGCACGTTTCCATTGCTGTTAAGAGTGAAAAATGTGCTGTCAGTCTGTCAACTCCTGTATTTGAGCTTGCTGTCAATGGAGGAAAAAACACTGTCTGTCTGTCAACTATTTTTTATTGAAGCTTCTGACAGGTATCCTTTAGGTCTGGGAGGTAAGAGGGGTATGGCAGAAGGTATAGCCAGGGTAAGGCATTACAAGGTGTGGTAGGACATGCCAGGGCAGGATGTAACATGGCAGGGCATGGCAAGGCAGGGAATGCTTGGGGATGATATTGCAGGGCATGGCATAGCAGGGCATAGCATGGCAGACCAGGCCAGGGTATGACAGGAAAAGACAAGGCAGGAAAAGGTAGGGTGTGGCAGGCCAGGGCAGGGTGCAGTAGGGTTTGGCATGACATGGCATGGTATGGTATGGTGGGCAGGGAAGGGCAGCACAGCACAGCACAGCACAGCACAGGGCAGGGCAGGACAAGACAAAAGATGGTATGGTATGGCAGGGGATGGGCAGGGCCTGGCATGCAGGGTACAGGCTTCACATATTTTTTATGGAGTGAGGGGGGCATCTGCAAGTAAGTGAGATGGGGAATGTGTGAGCAGGGGAGTGGGTGAGCAGGGCAGTTGGTGAGTAAGGGATTGGAGGAGTGGGAGAGGTTGTAGGGGAGGGAAGGAAGTGAGTGTGAGAGTGAGTGAGTGAGTGAGTGAGTGAGTGAGTGAGTGAGTGAGTGAGTGAGTGAGTGAGTGAGTGAGTGAATGAGTGAGTGAGTGAGTGAGTGAGTGAGTTAGTGAGGGAGGGAGGGAGGGAGGGAGCCCTTCCCTAGGCCATGCCATGCCATGCCATGCCTTGCCATGCCATGCCATGCCATGCCATGCCATGCCATGCCATGCCATGCCATGCCATGCCATGCCATGCCTCACTTCCCTACTCCCCTACACTCCTACCCGCCCATTCCCCTTCTTACACACTCCCAGCATGACCACAAATTGATTTGCATAAGTTGACAGTTTGACAGGTGAAAAATCCATATTGACAGCAGTTCTTTTTCAACTTGACAGTATGGCAGGGGGAAAATCAATGTTGACAGCAATTTATTTTTCCAACTTGACAGTTTGACAACTGAGAAATCAATGTTGTCAGCAAAAGAAAAATCACTTATAAAATTAATAACGAATTTTTTTTTCTTATTTCATTTAGTTGTGGCCCTCCTCCGCTTCCGTAGTACACTGGACAAAGGGATGCATGCATGCATGCATGTGCACTGGTGCACAACCTTCACTTCCATAAGTACCTGGAAGAGAAGTGGCACTACTTTATCCTCAAGGTGCTTGTTAACTGGGGCCGGGTGCTACACCCTCAACCCCGAAGACTTAGAGACTTGCATCAACGTACGGTTGGCCATGTACATTTATTCTCTAAAAGGGTTCCCCTGTATATATGGTGAAAGGATGAGGCTGTGAGTCTACGCTACTACCTCCAGATCTGATCCCCTGTATAATTATGTATATGTGTGCAAGTGAATTTGTCTCTGTGTGTTAAACATCCCTGTATAAAACCTACCCTTCTTTGTTGCAGATGTTGGGGTCAGCCCCCATGTCCAGTACCAGTGGTAGTACCCTGGGTGCTCCATAAAAGGCAGCCATGATGAGGGGAGTGTTGCCTGTGTTTTCATCCAGCTGGAGGTTCACATCCATCCCGTCCTCAATCAGCTTGTGCATGGAGAGGATGTCGTCGTGTTTGATGGCGCGACGTATACGCGGGCTATTGTCACCGCCATCCCACGATAGGCACTGTCCCATGGTGGTGCCCCATTGGTGATGGCCTTATAGGAGGGAAGACGGAGAACTTCTGCAAGGGCAAGATATGAATAAGTTAACGCGATAAACTACTGATGTTCTGAGGGTAGGACAGCAACAACATGTATGTACTTTCAAGGGTTAATATATGACAGCTAATAGCTTGCTTCCTGTAATAAAAGGGAATAATCATATTGAGATGCAAAGATAGGAAAATACATATATTTAATAATGGCGGAATTCTTGAGCTCATAACATAGAAATGGCTGACACATCGAGCCCTATTGGTTGTGTAGTTATAGAGAAGCTAGGGCCAAGGATATTCTAAAAGTCAAATCATACAAATGGGCGATCTCATCCTCATAATAACATTTCTCATACAGTTTAGATTTACTGTACATTACGTACTAAAGCACTATTTCGATAGAGGAGGGGCTAGTTTGCTGCTCAAGTCAAGTTGAACGCCGAAGGATATTGTTGTGGGACTGTGCATGACCATGTTTATGGTTTGTGGATCATTGTCAGTTATTATATAAATTCTCACGTGCGCATCTCTCTTGATATTTATACATGGATGTTCAGATAATTATCAGACCAAGGGAAGAGATAAAAGCTGTCACCTCGGTGCATTAGGCACGCCTTCACCTGACACCCAAGAGAGGGGGGAAGGGTGGAGACGGAATGAGGGAGGGATAGAGAGGAGACAAACATACAAAATAGGTATGCAGTGGGGGCAGAGAGGGAATGAGGGAGTAAAGGGCAGCTGAAAGAGGCAGGAAGGAAAGGAATGTGAGAAAAGCATTAAGGGACAAGTTTGGCTAATGGGTACAGGTATTGCATAATCTAAAATGCAATATGACTCACCACTTGCGATTTAATCATCAATATGGACATATCCATGCATATTTATCTTACGCTATGTCGCATTTTACTGCATAGACCTACAATGAATATACCATAACACGTTTGGGAACTCAGCTTAGTACACATAATAAAAGAAATGACACAACTGACCGACTACAGCAGTGTGTACTTAAAGCGGTGAACAAATACCACCCCTTGGGTCTTAATGTGCTAAGGTGAACTCCTACCTGGTGCCACGTTCACACCATAGAGCTCCTAGGGGTTAGGCCATGGGTGCGGCCATGTCCAACCCCCGCTGCTTCCTTTGGTTGCATCTAGATGGGGCCTAAGTCAGGATAGTGATTGCTTCAGTCTGTGTTCCCCTGAAGACATGTGAATAGCAGTAACTAGGCCTACTCACGGAAGGGCTAAGTCCTGGGAACCACTTCAGACAGAAGCAATAGTGGCCTGCCCTGTGATGTCATAACTCCTGGTTAGCTGCCCTACCTAGTGGCCAAGGGCCTGTACTGAAGGTTCTCAACTTAGCACAGGTGGTGTTATATGCCCTATACCATTACCCTGGGTAAGTGGTATAGCTACGGTACATGTGAGTTCCTGTATAATTGTTATAAGCCAAGGACAGGGTAATAATCTCAGGCACCTGCCGGGAATAATAATTTATTTATTATCATTGCCCAAGGCATGTAACACTTATGTAGCTACTTACGTGTATCCATATCAGACTTACACTTGTGGTAGGAGAGGCTGCTTAATGGACAACATCCATACACAGATATGTATGTAAAATACAGTCAGGTCATATCTTTTGTTGTCTCAGCCAACTATGGTGCAACAAATATTACACGTCTGTGTGGCTGTCAAGTCTACATTTTCAAGGGGCCAATGTACAAAGGTATTCTCATGATGGTCTATTTTTCACTAGGACGTCCTGCTTTCACGATCAGGATAATATATTTAGTGTAAATGATTTTAGGGTTTAAACACTCCTTAGGGGTCTACATGATGCATCAACGCAGCCCAGGAAAGTAGATGTCATGTATCATGATAACAAAGGGCATAGTCCATTTAAGCACTATGTGGCCCTTAAAGTATGGCCCTTTCTGTACCAGTGTGAACATCACTTAAGAAGGTATTACACTTACACATGGTGTGTTTACCTCTACTCCCTATACCTACACCACTCAGATATTTACACTGGGCTGTATGGGTATTTAGGCTCTGCATGCGTAACGGGATCACGCTAAGTGGATCACAATGTCATGACCATTGTACAGTTAGGAATCGTCACAAGTTGCTCATTCCTTCTGGCTTTCTCTCTGCTCGTATATATTTATATATATATATATATATATATATATATATATATATATATATATATATATATATATATAAATATATATATATATATATATATATATATATATATATATATATATATATATGTGTGTGTATATAGCTTCTACTATGCTATTGTTGTATTCGACATGTTATCATGAATCTTATTCCATCCCACCTTTTTATATACACTCAAAAAATAAACTTGTCTCCAGACTCTTCAAAGTGACGGTCATAAAATAAACGAGTCAAAAACTTGTCTAAGTGACAAGGTAGCGGGTCCTCTAGCTGGAGATATAAGAACCGCTTGGTATGTGCCAGCCCAAAACCCGACATTTGCCAGCTCCAGATTCTATTTGTGGGATGGTAACCTGATACGTTAGACAACTTTTGACTCGTTTATTTTATGACAGTCACTTCGACGAGTCTGGAGACGAGTTTAATTTTTCAGTGTACCTGTGTGTCAGCAGATCCGTCTGTCCTTCTCCCTCAGCTTAGGGTCTCTCCATATCTACTACATTTCTATTATATGTCCCTCTGTCTGCATCCTCCCATGTCTCTCTGTCTCTGTCAATTTGTATATCTGTTCTTATCCCTGTGCATCCTCCCTCCAGGTTTTTCTCTACCTGGCCGTATAATGGCTACCCGCACCATATTTGAAATAAGCATGGACGAAATAGGGGGTGGGGGGGGGGGGGCACCTACCTTTAAAGTGAATAATAACATCACACTCGACCCTCAATTTTGATACTGGCATTTTGCTCCCCTATTAAACTTAGTGAATAATTAGGGGACCTGGCTGGAGACAGACATAGAGAAGACTGTCAAACAGATATATAGAGCGGAGAAAGAGAGAGGCAGTGCCAGAATCAGATGGATACACAAAAACAGACAGGAAGGGAAAAGAGGGAGGGACGGAGGAAATGAAGGAATTGAGGAAGAGCGCGTAGGGAACTGGGTATAGAGAAACAAGGACAGGAAAAGGAGGGCAGAGAGAATAATAGACCTTGTCAAAAAATGATTTCTGTCACAAAAGGAAACAAAGCTATTATAGCTTGAATGCTCTATCAAAATAATCATTGTATGTCAAAAGCCCACTTCGACCTATATGTAATCATGTAGTGCATGGTTATACATAGGGAACCATCACAGATAGGGCAATGGGGCACGACAAGAATCAGACTTTGTAGTATGTAAATAATACTGGCCGTGTGATGACAGTATACAATATGGATATTATGGGAATAGGCAAAATTATGATACAATATTGTGGTATTGCTGAAGTTGAAATACAATTACACGATAATGCTCGCAGTGGTGTTACACAGGAACTGTCAGATTGTAACAGTTATACATGAGACATAGTCGACTCACCTATCTCATATTCCCTCTAATTCCATTTTCCCTCGATCTTTGTCTCTCTTTCTATCCCGGGCTAAGTGTCCCTCCAGGGTCTTCCGCTCTGTATTAATGTATGCAGTCTCCTCCCTATGTACCATGTCCACTGGGCAGTCCATATACAGTACAGCATAGACAAGTCCATATACACTGCAGTGGTATGTGTATGTGTGTGTAGTAATAGAAACAGCACTGACCTTATACACTGGACCCTGACCCTGCTATAGCTAACAGTATACAGCTGATAGGGTGGACTGGGCACTTCTACCACTGACTATACATGTGTGCTGGAGTAGTCCCATGGGCCTATCAGGCACCACTGCTATATGCTATACAGTGGTACAGGTTTCCCATGGGCTCCCACACCCACTATAGATCTACCCAGTGTGTTACATACTGTGTATTTGTTTCCCATGAGCCCCTAGACTAATCTAGATCTAGGTCTACTCAGTATTTCACAGGCTGTATATATATATATATATATATATATATATATATATATATATATATATATATATATATATATATATATAATATATATATATATATATACATATAGTTTTCTTGTGGGTTCTCGATTGCTATAGCCTAGGGTGTCATGGCCGATGATAAATTAATCCGTGGGTTAAAAAGGGCGAAAAATGGTTTACTTCTAGGAAACTAGAAATTGACACATGGTTAGTTCTATCTATGGTTAAAATAACATGAACAAGCTTTTCAGAATAGGATAATAGAAGGAAAAATAGATTCCTCATTGAAATTGATTCTTTTTAACGTTTTTGAATTTTGCGTCCAGTAGCTTTTGTGCAGTAACCTGTGAAATTGAGGGTGGGGAGATTCTGCAGGTGACGTCCTCTATGCATGTTAAAGTGCACAGCAGGATCTTGAGCTCTTTTTCTTGAAGGGTGCTAGATCGGCCATTCATGCTATATAGCGATAATTTGGTTTTCTCCAAATGGGCGGCCATGTTAGTTCTGAATACGTAATCCCCCATGAGATGTAGGCAGTGACCAAACACCTACACACCATAGCTTGCAAGAAACAAGCTAACTGGTGAGAGCAGAACCAAGGGCTCACGAGATTGCAGGTGTCATGGCAGTGTAAGGATTGTGGCCACAGGAACAAGTTCACGCACGTTACATCCATATAAGGAGTATAATGTTATAACTCTCCTACATGGTTGGGCGGTCTATAATTATACTTGGACTTCCCCATGGGCATGATTATGTCCTTGAAACCATGACTGAAGAATGGGAATTGGTGTTTGGGTTAATGTATTCATGACTACCAAAAAAGAGAGGTAAATAGGATAAAAAGGGAAGAAAGAAGATCACAGAAGGCAGACCATGAATAGGTTGTTCAGTATAAGAAAAGAAAAAATCTGACTTACTCATTCACTCTCTGATATACTGCCTTACTCACTCACTGACTAACTGACTTAGTATAGTGATTCACTGACTCACGGATTTGTTGACTGACTTATTCTCCCACTCACTGATTCACTAACTCACTCCCTCAATAATCCACTCACTCACTCACTCACTATCTCACACACTCACTGACTCGCTGAGTCACTGATTTCCTGACTTGTTCATTGACTCAGTTAATGAATCACTCAGCAATCACGCATTGCTTCGCTTATTGATTCTCTCCCGCCAACTATGCCCTTGAATCTTATATCTAATTGTGTAGTTTATTCATCTCCGTTATTATCAGCTGACACAGGGACCAGGTTTCTAAAGCGTACACCATAATAAACTGAATCAAATAGAAAGCCTGGGACACCATTGTGCATTTAAACGGTTCCGGAAGTGGCAATTTGACATTGCATCTCTGGTAAATGGGGACGGGTGAATAGGGATAGGGGAGGTTTTACCCATGACATGAAAGGTGACCCAGTAAATCATGACATATATAGGGGTCTAACAAACTCACTACAGTATTGTAGGCCTACTATAGTAGCTTAAATGAAACTTTAGAATTATCGGTTAGTTAGCCATATGCAATTAAATTACTCTCATCAAATGTTCCTTATATCACCTGATGTAGTACACAACTAATGATATATAAATCATATAAAGTGAAAAGGGATTTGATATATGCCTAGGGGACAGGATGACATCTGACAGACCTGTACCCTGATATTATGTTACACATGATCCTGCTCTCCTTATGCCACCAGCATGGACAGTAAATACAGTTTAGTCACTTTTACTTCTTTATTGTATTTATACACTTTGGCTCCTCTTCAGAATCTTGCGTTTGCCCATATTGTTCACAGTAGCTTTATTTACAGATGTGGGTTCAGCTGTATAACCAGGTCAGTAGATCAGGGGAATAGCAGAAGATGCAACGATAATTACCCCATCTCGTGACACCTAGTGACAATAAACTAACATGTCTAAACCATTTCCCAGTTTCTCTTGTTGGGGTATTAACTTCTTGATTCAGATAATATTTTCCCATCCCACACCAAGGCAGATGTAGAACCTATGTCTATATGGCTATGATCATGTTCATCATATAAGCATTAACAATACCACCACGACCAACAACAATAACTGCATCCCCTATCAGAGCCAATAATAATTCAGCATGAAAGCTACCCCACTACCCGCCCACTCCTATCACCCCACTGTGGAGGTTTTTTTCTCACTTGTCTGTATAAATTAATGACATGGCCATGGTTAGCATCAGATGATGGTGTATGTTGGAATACTGTATCAGCCAAGGAAGTACAGTAACAGCAACAACTACTACAAAACTTTGCCCATACCCTTAACAATGATAACAGCAACAACAACAATAAGAACAATGATCTGATGATAACAATAACAGAAACATCAACAATCTGAGAAAGAGTCACAACAATAACAAGGCAAAATAGCAGCAGCGACATATGGTAATAACAACAAAAATACTGTCCACAATCCATAGGGCTCTAACCGGTCAAATCTAGATATGGAATGTGTGCCTCAAACAGCCCTATAGAGCCCTGTGTACAGTGGACATTCAATACAATAACAACAACAATATGAACAACAATAATAACAACAACAATAACAACAACAACCAGCTCACGTAGACACCCATCCACACAGCTGTCCCTCCCACGTACCTATACCACAGACTGGTACAAGTATGACCACCTGTATCACACTACCACTGCACCAGTATAACCTGTGCATGGGTCTGGGTTAGTAACAATATACCCTGATAAACCACTGACAACTCTATCTGATAACAACAAAGTGCTGATCTCAGCACTTAGAGTATGCTATACCCCCTACACCCCTTCCCTCAGTCCTGACCAGGTCATCACCACCCCCACATTGCAGGTGTAAACACACAGTGGTCATAGTTACCTGTGAGTGTACAGGACCCTGGAGGAGCTGCTCCTCCCTGCTCCCTGCTGCTCCTGCCTACCTCCAGCCTCTACCTCCCTACATCTACATGTGTATAGTCCCACTGGAGGCTGCTATTTTAGTACCTGCAGCTACTCAGTAGAGTTAGACATGCCTAGGGACATAGATAGATTATATGCTATTCTGGTATTGGGGTTGGAATCGTGATGTGTTGTTGTTGTAGTACTAATTTCAAGATGGATGTCCTGTTGTTGTTGCTATTATACTTGCTACATAATTATGTCCTCCATGTTGGACTTGCTTCATGCAGGTAGATGGTAGTGCTAACAAGCTACTTATGTGTGGTATATGTACGTATTTACCAGGTACTTTGTATTGTTGTTGTTACTGCTACTGTCATGGGTATTTTCTTGGGAAGTTTTTGTGCACACTCTCTTGATTTTTCTTCCCTTCCAGTCGCCCTTTTTATTTGTTATTTTTTCATTCGTTTTGTGCTTTTTCTTAAGTTGGGGCGAAGAATGTAGGTGAGCAAAACACAGGAATGTAGGTTAATGTAGTAGGGTACTTATTGAAGGGGGGATTGGTGGATAATAGAGGGGTGGGGCATAACTAATAGGAGGCCCAGTGGGGGCATCATGGGGGAGGGGCAGAACTATCTGTACCTCCATACTGGAAGTGGGGGGGACTTAGTCAAAGACTATTGGTGAATGGAGGAGGGTTGAAAGAAAGTTGCGGTTCGGTGATGCTGTGAAAATGCATCGACCCCCCTCCTTCCCTCTCAAAAAAAGATTACTCTACTCCTCAGTGAATGATGGCCCCACAATGTGTCTACACAGAGGCAAATATCAGAGTCACCCAATGTCGCCAATACTACTCTCAGACAAGGGTCAGGCACTGCTGGGCTATAATAGATGGGTCAAGGGCCATTCTAGTGAGGGTCAGGCTAGGCTGGACATTCAAAAACAGGCTGGACCTTGGCAAACTTGCTTGAAAGTCTGGCCATGCTGGATCCTCATGCCATAGTCTGGCAATGCTGGACTCTTGCAGGCTGATAGAGACTCTCCCAAGAGTCCAGCATTGCCAGACTATGGCATGAGGATCCAGCATGGCCAGACTTTCAAGCAAGTTTGCCAAGGTCCAGCCTGTTATTGAATGTCCAGCCTAGCCTGACCCTCACTAGAATAACCCTTGACCCATCTATTATAGTCCAGCAGTGCCTGACCCTTGTCTGAGAGTAGTATTGGCGACATCGGGTGACTCTGATATTTGCCTCTGTGTATATCTTTGCAGCGGAACTTTAGGTTCCCTGGTCAAATTGTCTACACGTTCTATTGGTGGAATACTGTGCTAAACAGTTGGGTCACTCATTAAATAAATTTTGCTTCTCATCAAGCTTTAAAAGGAAGTTTTTGCACATCCCCTACTGGGCTGTAAGAGAACTAATACCGTGGCCCTCTAAAACCCAACATTGATCGTCAAGATAAGATGCATAATTATGTTCTCTTTTTGAAGCCGACTGGATGTATACTTTACTTTGATTTGATATTTGCAATATACTTACCCCCTGTACGTTTGAATATTACTACCATGAAAAAAAAGCTGCAAGAAACGACCGTTTTATTTTGATGATGAGAATCAAACTTACACACGTATACTAGCCTTTCAATAATATAGTACTACTTCGAGCTTGGTACCAACAGTCTGTGGGTATGGAACATACTTCTTGGGCACCACATGGTCATGTTCTCCCAGGGACTTTCTTTGATTACATATATAAGCAGCAAGTATAGGAGCTAACTGGTCACTCAATGGTGCACTTAGCACTGGGGCCCACACACTACTCAGCAAAGTAAACCTTTAAGGACAGCTCAGTGTGTTAATGCACCATGTCCAGTCCATTGCATTATACATGAATAACTCACTGGCGCTTCTTTCTTACACAAATCTATGGAGTTTATTTCATGCACTCCTGAAAGCTTGGGATGGTGCATCAAAAGGGCATTCCCACCACTCACACTTAACCACATAGTAGACTAGAACAGTACTAAAATTGTGATACGCTCGGTGATTATGCCACTTTAACTAAAGAAGTAATTACTATATTTGACATTATTCATTCGATCAGAGGTCGTGTTTCCTTGTTTTCACATCCATCCAACATTGTTATACATATTCAATGTTAAGATGTCACCATAAGATGTGTATGGCCGTTTATAATTAATTTAAGGATGATCGATACCATTGAAAATGGACAAACTGTAGACATATTTCTGCACATAATATCATAGCGAAAACATGTCAGATTGTACCTAATTACATTGGATGATATTTAGATATTATAAAGTACATCATGTTTATAAACCACATAGAAGCCAATACCATAAAAGATTAGGGTCAACATAATAACAACTAGAAATAATCTTAAGTGACAACTCTACATCGGGCCCAGCCCAACGGGCTGCAATATGCGGTCACCACTGGTACCTGGTCCAAATAGGCCAATTCTATCGTGAGGACCAATTCTGACCAACCTCTGATGTAAGTGGAATGTATAATAGTTAATACCTCCTGGTAAAATATGCATGAAGGTGCTAGTTTACAATATACAGAATTCTCCATGGTGAATTAATTAAGTGGAATGAGATAGTTATGATGCTAATGATCCCCTGACTATTCACTGACACATTTATTGACACATTCACTGCACCTGTGCAGTCTTTCCATTCCTGTGGGAGTAGGCTTTGTGCAATGGTGCAACATCACAACAGAAATCAACGGTAAGTTGTACCTGTGATTAATCGTTAACCGTGTTACTGTCTTCAGACATTACTGGGTTAACAATTTTGCAAGTTTCAGATAGAAAAGACTGATGTAAATAATTATGAGGGAGGGCCAATCATTACCTCTTCTCTTTTTTGAGTTTATAAATGTGTTTATTTGCACAAAGTGATTTTCAAAACACAAATTACAGATCCAAAGAGAGATAACAGGTGTATCTCATGTGCTCATGCTATATCATACGCACGAGTGCGGTAAATACGAGTACAGGATGTATATTATGTTAATTTATGTATGAGTATAGTACAAGGCTAGGCTACCTCGCCCTGCCGCGGTCTCGCTGTTTCTCCGTAAAGAGACGTACTAATACAGGCTTTACCTTGTCGCGGAAGGCTTCTCTAGTGTCAGCTAGCCGACAGCTGACAGGTAGCTTGTTCCAGAGGTCAATGCCTCGATATAACGGACTTTTCCGGTACCCTATTAAATTGGCTGGTGGGTATTCCAAGAGGCCAGTGCCGGTCGAGCGCATCACTCTCCCCCCCGCCGCTGGCCTCTGGAACCTCAAACCAAGTTTTTCACAATCATGATTTGTACCCTTCACGTATTTCCGAATTAGTAATAATAGCTGTAGGTCATATCTGATCGATAGGTAGTCTACGCAGGAGTCGGTGTGCAAGTCAGACATGTGGTGTTTCATTCGCACGCCCAGGCACGTGCGCAGACACCTGTTTTGTGCTAATTGTAATCTCTTATGTTGTACCTCCGTGACTCCATTAAAGAGGAAACCACAGTAGTCCAGGACTGGAAGCATTGTCTGCTTGTACACTAACTTTGCGGTGGGACACGTCATTTTGGTCCTCATTTTACGTAACATCACGTGCCGGAAATTTGTTTTGTTTACAGTCTTACCAATAGTGCGCTCAAGGGATAATACATTGTCGAGGATAACACCGAGGTATTCATATTGCGTACAGGTTGTTAGGACATGGTCACCCATCTCTATATTTAACATTGGGGCGGTTACAGATTTTTCATGACTGAAGACAACTACTTGCGTCTTATCAGTGTTAATGCTTAGGCCACTCCTGGTAAACCAGTTAAACACTGTAGTGGCGTCCTCCTGTAGGAGCGCTTTGGCATTGAAAAGACTACTGTGACTAGTGTAAAACACAACGTCATCAGCATACATTATTATGCGACAATTTTTTAGTACAGTGGGTAAATTATTAATGTAACATATAAACAATAGGGGCCCCAATATGGATCCTTGCGGGACTCCGAATTTTATTTTTGCAAGGTCTGACACAGCGCTATTGCACACTACGCGTTGGGTTCTGTTACCTAAGTAGGCGTACAGCCAGTCACAGTAGATACTCGGTAAATTAAATTTTTTCATACGGTGCAATAACTCTGAGTGGTGGATACAATCAAAAGCTTTCCGCCTGTAAGTCTGTATAAAGATAACATTTTAAACTCACACCAATCTCTTTCTCTTCTTCAGGTGAAAAAATAGTCTTCTTGATTGGCTACATCTAAAACCACTATGGCTACATCTAAAACCACTATCGCAACCAAACGATATTCTAGAATACCTACAACTGTTTTTGATTTGTTAGCTACTATTACAATAATGTTCTTCCTGTGGAGTTTCATCTCCTTACTTCAACAGGGCTATCAGCCATATCAACCCCACCTCAGAGAGATCAAACCACACGTAGGCCTAAACCGTAGAGAAAAATCATGGCCAAAACTTTTTTCAACGCAACCAAGAATGGATAAGCCAAAGTACAAGTTAGTTATTTCAATAGCAACATCAAACCAAGGAAAAATTATCCTTTTCACAACTGGTTTCAGAGTAAACAAAGGAAAATTCCTCAGCTGCACAGAAAATAATAGGACAGTGCCTGGAAGGAGAATTGCCCGCGATGTGTTTGAATGTAATAAACTATTTTCAATTAGTGAAGATGTTGTTTGGTCCATTAGGTTATCAGATGGTACAATTTTGCCATCACTAGCCAAGTGGAGTGATAGAATGCTGTTAAGTATAGGAAGCCACCCCAAATCGCCGGTGTGCATCATGACAATGATGAAGAATGAGGAGGGCAAGATTGCAGACTGGACAGAGTACTACATCAGGCAAGGAGTGGGGCTTTTTCTAGTGTACAACAACAATAGCACGGACAACACACTCCTGGAGCTGCAGAAATACCCACAAGTTGTAGTTGTAGATTGGCCATGGAAGAAAACCAAGAATGCTGCAATTTTACATGGATTTCTACACATGAGGGAAGTTTGTGAATGGGTGTTTCACATTGATGTTGATGAATACATCTTCCCTTCAGCAGACAATGCAAGCTTTACTGTTAAAGAAATCATGCATGGATTTCTCAAGTGGGTGAACAGCAATAAGAATGAACCTAATCCTGTATACAATCCTGCTACTATTGACCAGGTTTGTTTGGACAGTAAGACAATGGGAACATCAGGATATATCCACTGTCCCAAACTGGCAGTAGCTGAAGCATATATTCACTTTTATCAGGAGTGGCGAGTTAAGTTTAAATGTGCAGCTAGGCCCAAGCACATTCTGGCAAGGAAAACTGGGTGCCATTCACGTAGAGTGCAGGGGAAAACGGTGCAATTAATGCGGAATGCTGCTCATGTGGTGCATTACAGATATCAATGTTGGGACAATTATGTAACTAAGTATGACAAAGGGAGGCCATCTGCTTATGTTAAAAACTGGGATAAAAGTACATTGGATAGAAATAAGCCACAGGAACCTTGGACAAAGGCTTCAGGGCCAATGGACACATCCTTCAGAGATTACAAGAGAAATGTAGACACATGGCCGTTGTTGTAACGAATGCAAGTTGATTAAGTTCTCAACAGAGAAGATTAAAGGTTATAGAAAAGAGGAATAAAGGTTTTCTTGGCGTGTCTGGGCAGATTATATATAAATAGAAAAATTGCTTTAAAAAGGGAGCTAAAGGGAGATTGAAATGGCAATTGGAGGGGGAAAACACACAGTGGGAGAATACAGGGCGAAGAGAGTTAGGGAAAACCGAACTGTAGAGGAGATGACAAAATAAAAGGTGTTGAATCTAAGAATGCCACCGTATGAAACAGACGCCACAATTGCTAGGGTTCCTGTTTCTATATGCTTGAATAAGGTGTCCCAGTTTTAGCCATGAAGGGGTCTGTTTTGAAAATTTAAAGAGAGGTCCCAGTGTTAGTCCAGTCGAAATAGTTCCCTGTGGTTGAATAAGTAGATCCAGTGTTAATACTATATTGGGGTCTGTTCAAGTGGTAGAAAATGTGTTCCATGCAGTGTTATGCCTATGAAAAAGCAGGGAATGCATGAAACGCCAGGGTTCTCTGCCTCCAGGTATATGATATGTATAGTGAGGTGGCTGATATGCCAGGCCTTATGGGAGGCCTCCTTCGGTGACTCAGTCACTATCAAAGAGAGTTATACATTTGCCGGTTAATGGTGAGAAAATTTCACCTAAAACAGTGTACCCGTAGACCTTATTAAAGGGGACATCGCCGTTCCGAGCTGCGGGCAACGGATGTATTTCCTGTCTGTAAGAAACGGGCTTGGTCGTCGTGGCCACAGGCTGAGTCCTGCTGCCATTGTATTGTGTATGTATAGTGTATGTAAAGGTCTGACACTCCTAGTCCCCGGTCATCTATCCACTTGAGGCGGCAGCACTGTGCATGGGATTGTAGGTAGACAGTGGCACCATCTGAAGTACAGAGATTTGTAGTTCCTAGCTTTCTACTAGATGGTCCCAGGTAGAAAAAAACCATGATAAATATCATGATTTATCATGTTGGATTAATCATAGTTTTTTCGCGGAAATCATGATTTTAAAAGCATGATATATCATGAAAGTTAACATGTTATATCATGATTATGATTATGATTAACCATAGTACTAATTATTCACCACAGGGAATTCCGCAAAATATATCATAATTTATCATACATTATCATGATTTATCATGCTTTATCATGATAAATAATATAATTTAATCATGGTTTATTATGATTTAATCATGATGAATATCATGATAAAGCATGTTTTATAATCATGATTTCCATTAAAAAAACTATGATTTATATAACATGATATTTATCATGATTTATCATATTTAAGCATGATAAATATTATGATTAATCAAAGACATAATTTAATTGTGATGAATATCATGATATATCATGTTTTACAAATCATGATTTCCGTGAAAAAACTATGATTTATTTAACTTGATATTCATCATGATTTATCAGGCTTTGTCATGATATAGGTATTATGATTTAATTGTGATAAATATCATGATATATCATGTTTTAAAAATCATGATTTCTGTGAAAAAACTATGATTTATTTAACATGATATCGATCATGATTTATTCTATTCTATTCAGGGAGTTTAGGATTACATCATTTGAAGATTATTATCAAATTTAATGCTTGGTAGTCTTGCAGATCTTCAGTAGGTAGGTGCAGGCAGGAGGCAGGCAGGAGGTAGGCAGGTGCAGGTAGGAGGTGTGTTCCCATGGTCAGACAGCAGTGGACTGAGGAGCTCACATTGCACCCCCATTATGTAGGGGGTGCAGTGCTGGTCATGTGACCAGAACGAGACTTGCTTCTGATTGGCTGAGGGTTCATTATTGCATTGACCATTATGGAGTGTACATGGAGCATACTTGTAGTCGGCCCTGGGGCTTGTAGGGCCGGGTAGGACGCACTGGGGTGGCCTGTAGCCGGCCCTGGGGCAGGTAGAGCCGGGTAGGACGCACTGGGGTGGCCTGTAGCCGGCCCTGGGGCAGGTAGAGCCGGGTAGGACGCACTGGGGTGGCCTGTAGCCGGCCCTGGGGCAGGTAGAGCCGGGTAGGACGCACTCGGGTGGTTTGTAGCCGACCCTGGGGCAGGTAAGGCCGGGTAGGATGCACTGGGATGGCCTGTAGAGTAGTGGATGGTATTATTTTCACCTTAGTGGCAAATCTCCAACCAGATTGTTGTTAGTATTGATACATCATTTCTGAGAGATTGTGCTTGGAGCCCATTTAGTTCTGGTACTTTTCCACTGGGTCTCGTCCCTATACTATATCAATGTTAATGGAGCAGTCATTATTTTCTTTGGGCCTATACTAGTCTGGTATCATCGTCACCTGTCTGGTATTATCGTCACCCCTCTAATTAATGGCCTTAATTTGGATCTAAATTATCTACAAGTGTTCTGCAATGCTGTCATTTATTTGGCTATATGTTTAACTAAAGTATAAAAGTATTTGTGGCAACTAAGAAGTACAATTAAGCAGTAAAATTGGCCTGGTCAAAAATATTTTCAAATGTCCCGCCATCAACATGGATGAGATCACAGCTCAGAATAAGAAAATGGTTGCTCACTCAGAATTTGGCCCTATGACCTAGTATGGCTAGGGGACGCCTTCTAGAGCTATGGTATGGCTTTTGGCACATAATAAAACTTAAATTATGGTCCTACACCTCCCACACTCGCCCACTACCTCTCACAGCTTCCAAGGGGCGGGGTAAGCCGGCTACAGAAGCCCTACACCTGCCACAGTCGCCAACCACTTCCCACAGCTTCCTAGGGGCGGGGTAGGCCGGCTACAGAAGCCCTGCACCTCCCACAGTCGCCCACCACCTCCCACAGCTTCCTAGGGGCGGGGCAGGCCGTCTAGAGAAGCCCTGCACCTCCCACAGTCGCCCACCACCTCCAACAGCTTCCTAGGGGTTGGGTAGGCCGCCTACAAAAGCCCTGCACCTCCCACAGTCGCCCACCACCTCCAATAGCTTCCTAGGAGCGGGGTAGGCCGGCTTCAGAAGCCCTGCATCTCCCACCACCTCCCACAGCTTCCTAGGGGCGGGGTAGGCCGGCTACAAAAGCCCTGCACCTCCCACAGTCCCCACCACCTCCAACAGTTTCCTAGGGGCGGGGTAGGCTGGGTACAGAAGAAATGCACCCCCACAGTCAGCCCCCCACCCCACAGCTGTCTTAGAGCGGGGCAGGTCCCCCTCCCCCCCAATCCCCAACCAGGTGTTGGAGCTCAGACAAAAACACAATTTATCATGATTTCAATCATGGTAGGAGGAAACATGATTTATGGTGATTTTCCCTCTCAAGAGGTAGTATCACGATAAAGTATGGTTAATCATGGTAGGAGGAAACATGATTTATCATGGTTTTCCCTCTCATGAGGTAATATCATGATAAAGTATGATTATTCATGTTAGATCATGGTAGGAGGAAACATGATTAATCATGGTTTATCATGATTGATCATGGTATATCATGGTTCAACATGATAAATCTCTCTAGTGTAGTCTAAAAACTACTTATTTTCTGGGAGTTCTGTAGTAAATAACAGTAATTTCACTGAAAGGATTGTCAATTATATGTCTGACTGTGAACAAAAAGTTTCTTATAAACAAGTTTATATCAACGGCACTTCGTTATAACCAAGTTACTTTACTATAGAAATGTATGGATGAAAATTGGTACCAAGTAAATCTGTTTCTTGTAACCAAAATTAGTTGTAAGGAATTTTGTTGTAACCAAGTTTTACAGATTATGAAATATCATGATTAATCATGGTAAGATATATTCCTGTTTTCCCCACCAATGGGAGAGATCATAATAAATCATGATATATCATGATTAATCATGGTAAAATAAAATCATGATAAATCATGTTTTCTCTCTTAACTCTCAAAATCATGATAAATCATGATAGATTATGATTCATAATGGAAAGGTAAATACATGATAAATCATGTTTTCCTCTCATTGGGTGAGATCATGATAAATCATGATAAACCATGATAAATCATGTTTTCCTATGTATAGGAGAGATCATAATAAATAATGTTATACTGTGAGTGATCATGGTCAAATAAAATCAAGATAAATCATGTTTTCTCTCTTAATGGGTATAATCATGATAAATCACAGTATATCATGATAAATTATGGTAAGGTGAAATCATGATAAATCATGTTTTCCTCTTATTGGGTGAGATCATTATAAATCATGATACACCATGATTAATCATGATGAAAATAAAAACATGATAAATCATGTTTTTCCTAACTATAGGAGAGACCATAATAAATTATGATATATTATGATTAATCATGGACAAATAATATCAAGATAAATCATGTTTTCTCTCTTAATGGGTATAATCATGATAAATCACAGTATATCATGAAAAATTATGGTAAGGTAAAATCATGATAAATCATGATATATTATTTAGATTTATTATTTAGAATGGTAAAGTAAAATCAAGGTAGGATCATGATGTAGCATGCTTAATCGTGATTAATTAGGGTAGGAGAAAACATGATTAATCATGATTTCTCTCTCAAGAGGTAATATCATGATAAAGTGTGATTAATCATGATTAACCAGGGTAGGAGAAAACATGATTAATCATGATATATCATAATATGTCATGATATATCATGGTTCAACATGATATATCATGATATTTATCATGATATTTTTCTACCTGGGGTGCCACAGTCTACCTACACTCCCATGTACAGTGCTGGCGCCTCAAGTGGATAGATGACCGGGGACTAGGAGTGTCAGACCTTTACATACACTATACATACACAATACAATGGCAGCAGGACTCAGTTACAGCCTGTGGTCGTGGCAATACGCTCTCTGCCATCTGAACTGGCGGCTCCAACTGTATATACTATGTAAAATGTTGAAATCAACATTGAATCCTTCAAGATCCATTAGTATGGCTTTGGCCATAGACAGTAGTCCCATCTAGGTTGCACTCTACAAACTGCCATCTAGGATTGAAAGATGATGAGTGTCTAGCTCTGTCGTACTGTGTGCTATATACAGGCATTTACTCAAATTTAGGTAGGCAGTGAGGAGGCCCAACAATGCTAGTTTCTGTATAATCTATTCATTTTGTCATTTAAATAACATATACATTTGATAGGATTACTATAGCACTACTGTTTGCTTTGTGGTCCATACACAGAGTGACAGTTGCATGGCCAACACACCTTGGAGAGGCAGTATTAACCTCATAGAACCATTACATAGACTGACCAAACATGTTTTCTTTTTTATGAGTTTATTACAACCAAAATTCACAGTAGTAGTTATTTGTTCATTGTTAACATTCTTGTTCAATGATACAAAATAAACCCAAATGCTAATCAACGTCTGTTGAACGTATGTTAATTCAAAGCTCTGTATACTTGGTTGTTGGTAGTTCTAACATTTAAGTGTATCAGACTTGGAGATGAAGACAGGTAGCCCAACCCGGATGCCCTCATCGTCCACACAGGAACACTGGGAGCCTCTGCACTGCACCGGGTTGAACCGGCCATATGTGTCACAGTTGTATGTCGTGCCGATTAGACCTGAGACATCAGCCAACCTGCGCGCACACACTGATGGAAGAAAATAATAGTTTTAAATTTCCAATATCATTTGCCTTTCTTCTTTATATATGTGAATAACGTGTAATATGTGAAAAATCGAACGTGTGACTGCATCACAAATGACTCAGGTTCGGGGGGAAATGTAGTATCATCATATAGGAGTATACATATAATAATATTGTTCATCCCCAAATCCCAAGCTAATGTCCCAACCCCATGTCCCAACCCCCGAGTCTCACCCCCGAGTCCCACCCCCGAGTCTCACCCCCGAGTCCCAACCCCGAGTCCCAACCCCGAGTCCCTCCCCCGAGTCCCTACCCCGAGTCCCAACCCCGAGTCCCAACCCCGAGTCCCAACCCCGAGTCCCAACCCCTAGTCCCACCCCCGAGTTCCACCCCTGAGTCCCAACCCCGAGTCCCACCCCCGAGTCTCATCCCCGAGTCCCAACCCCGAGTCCCTTTCCCTTCCCCTTCCCCCGTTAACTAGACTCAGGGTCAGGTAGAGGTGTGAAGGGAAATGTATCATTTATCATAGTAAGAAAGAGAAAGGGTGCACTCTTGTTTTAATGGGATTCTTAAAGATGTGACCTTTGACCTTGATTTTGACCTTTTTCCGACCTAGATATCATCCTACACATAACAGAAATGAATTCAGCACCTTTGGTTTACCCTAGTCCACTATCCATATCCATCCATTGCTCCCCCTATTATATCCTGGCTGGACTGTTTCGGATAGCATACCCAAATTGTGCGTCACAAGTCAGGAACTCACAACTACCTATAGGCCTGCACCACACAACCTATAGGTCGCATGACGCAGGTGCCCTAAGAAAGCCACACCGAGTGAGGCAAGCCGCGCAAAAGAAGGGTATACTCAAAAAAAATGTGGACATTGACTTTCTTTTGGGGGGGGTACTTAGGCCCAAATTCAAATTTTCATGTTCCCCGATCTTGGCTATCTATGTCTTTTGTCCTCTCACGTCTATGTCAGACACACACTGAATAAAAAGCTCCCATGTCCATATTGTAAGTAACAGCGAATAGTGCTTAGTAGGGTCTGAGCTATATCCTACTACAGGGTTGTCTGTTTTTGTTCTCAAAATATTTGTCATGTATTGAACAACACTGGACAGCAACATATATATTAAATTACCATTAAATTACCATACCGGTATCTAACATACTGCAGCGTATGTTGGGCCTAGTATATGATATAGGATGGCATCTCCTTTGGGAAGTAGTGTAGTACTTCCCTGTGTTAAATTACCATTGGATCCAGTCAAAGCTTGCTGAAAAAAAGTGTCTCACCCCGGTTTGGTCGGCTGCCGAGATCTGTCCCATTGACTTAGCACTGAGCCCGTTCAATATGTAACTGTTAAATGTCAAGGGTTATCTACAGGCTCCCATAGGGCTCTATGCTGAAGCAAATTACCACCATTTTAGACACAAAATTAAAATCATGCTTTTCAGGGGGAAGCGTTTGAAAATGGATTAAAGCGCGATTACATAGGAAGGACAACATTGTACCGCATCTAATGACACAAAATTGAGAGAAAAAGCTCCAATTTTGAAGGAATGACAGCTGTTTTAAATTTTAGGCTGAGAGACCCCCTGCTACCCGTCGCACAAGACCTGAGTCAATTATTATCGATTTAATTCTCTATGTATAAGTATGCAAAAACAGTACAATTAATTGTTATTTTCAGTACTATAGATTACAGTACTATAGGTTCCGCTTGGTATGATCAATGCCTTTATTGTTTATAGTGCAAATTCACGAATTATGCACAAATTATGTATCAATATGTGTGCACATGTATAATTATAGCCACCAGAGGGAACGGTCTTATTTTCGCTGTCACTGTATTCAGCATACTGAGTTTTGTATTCTTTGGTTTAATCGTGACCTTGTGGGTTGCACTATATTTTATGACTGTATTCTGAGCGCATTGGACGATTTATACTGTTGCTGATACTTACAACAGTTGGAGTCCCCTTTCTTGAAAGCAGAAAAACCGTTCATTGGTGCACCCCACCTTTCCACACAGCGACACCTAACCAGAAAGAATATAATATTAACAGCGTTTTGTAGAAGACAAGTCTGACTAGGAGATTACCATCATTAATGATGAAGTAACAACTCAAGATGAGAAATGTATTTCAGGTGGCTATCAACAATTCTAATATCCATTGAAGAAGATTTTTCTTCTTTTATGAACACTTTTATATTAGAGACACAGTTCAATACAATAAATGAATACCTACTGTTCGTCAATACAAACTACAGATTTATAGTCCCCGGTCTCCAGGTCACAAAATGAGGCTCTGGCAGTTGCATCGTTGCTGTAGTCCAAAGCACAGCCTGTAACATGAATCAATTACTGCTTTATTGGATGTGGTAAAGCAAGCACCCATATATGCAGCTTTGCTGATCTAACCCTGTAAAGAGCACAGAATGCTATATTTCAATTTTAATGCCCATTTGTTGTCAATGTGCGTGAATTGAGTAGTGTTGTGCATCATGAAAACAAATGAACATACTGCATAAAAGCATTGTATGCTGTCATTAGATGGTTTGTAATAGTCTTGCTATCATAGCCCCCTACATCATTATATAAGTGTCGCAAATATTTAGTTAAAAGTGCTGACTTACGACAAGTCATTGCTGCCCCCTGCAGACTGCGGTAGGAGATGCCCTTCACATCCGTGAACTTGACTCCTGACACGGGGTCCACACAGCTACAGCTGAAACATGATGATGTGTCAGATTAGGGTGACTGACATCCTCTTGTTCACGATGCAGATTTCAGTGTCTATTTTGATACCCCTGTACCCCGGCGCTTAGTCAAGACCGGCACAAATTCAAATATACCCGTCACTTAAAGTGGCATAATCACCAAGCGTATCCCACTCACGATTCTAGTACTGTTCTAGTCTATACTATGTGGTGAAGTGCGAGTAGTGATATATGGTGATATATGGGTGGTCGAAAATTAATACAGCTCCGTTATATATGAAATGCCCCTGTGTATTATATGTTTTATTGAAATGTATATCATTCAACCCCAATGTCTAAAATTTGTTAGACTCAGGAGCATGAAGAACCCCTTCATTTCCGTTTTACAATTACACATTGAAAGAAGCAGCAGATTCGGGTGAATATTGGGGGAGGGTGGGCAGGAGTATTCCTAAAAGTGTATGATGAAAATTGAAATGAAATGGGAAATAAAAAAGGAAAATATCTTGAAGTTGGGGGCTGCATTTTGCAGCCTCTGATGAATGTCCACAATGGTGTGAATTATCATTGCTACTATCATTCTAATTCTTTAGTGCATTATTGTAAAAGTTCGTTTTCTTGATAGTTCTGGTGCTGTCCTGACTCAAAAGACATGTGTGTACATACTGGCCATGGCCGGTCCACTTGCCGTAACACTGTTTGGCCTTGTAGTTTCCTCCATCGTCACATTGCGGGTACTCTTTGTCCATGACCATTGGCATCTTACTGTCCTCTTCAATCTCCTTCTTAACCTTCTCTGTACACGTCACTGTGAACATAAAGGAAACGTGTACAGAAATAAATTCAAGATGTTGTAATTGAATTTCACTTTTTTTTTCTGCTTTACAATTTTTAACATAATTGTATTCAAATATTATTTGAATTCGGCTAATCCATGATCGACCCTTGCAATTGGGAATAATAATTATTGACAAATGACATTTATAATACGTTTAGATGTGCTATGTCAAATAGCAAGACTTTGTTTGCAGTCAAATTAAACTGAAATTAAAAATGCTTAGTATGTTTTCAACAACTCCTCCTCTAAAATGTCTTGCTGTATGCCTATATTATATCTAAAGTAAAGTATTACTCACGTGGGACTGTGTCCTGCCGCTCCTGCTGCCCCCTGGCGGCAGACATGCACACCAGCAGCACACAGCATGTGACCAGCGCCATCTTCAGTGCCATCCTGGTACTCTGTAAGCACACAGTGTATACATAGGGAGAATTAATTTCGATTCTCTTATACAGAAATTAATAACTCCAGTGTAGCTTTGGCAAAGTGTATCCTGTACCACTAATCTCAAATCTGACAGGGGAGAAAGGAATTCCCACGTTAATCTGGATGTTCATACTTTCTCAAAAATCAATGACTTGTGCAACTTTAGAGGTATGTCTAATTTCACTTTTCCTCCCCACGTCAAATTCAAAAAGGTGTGTTTCAGGTTGCTGCCCTAGACATTTTTATCCAAGTTGAAAAAGGTTATTATCTCTGGTCATTTTTGGGCTATGCTAGAGTCAATTTGATCATTCATGAGTTGAGGCTGCAGTTTTCAGCCCCAAGTTGAAAAAAAAGTCAAAAGTTGAAAAAAAATCCGACCTACCTAAGGGAGTGATCATTTTTTAACAACAGGGGGGGGCGGTCAAGGGGTCAAAATTTTTTACCCCCCCCCCCTTACGGTCGAAAATCGGCTCGCGCGCCGGCCCTTTGAAGCATATATAGTAACGCGCGGACTTTTTGGCTCAAAACAGGTTAAATTTTTTTGCCCCCCCCCCAAGAGGAGTCCAAATTATTTTGACCCCCCCGGTCAAGGGGTCCAAATTTCACCCCCCCCCCCCCCAAACCCACCACCCCCCCCTGTTGATAATAAATGATCACTCCCTAACCTAGATTTTCAGACCATGTAACCTGAAACAAATCCTTTTTTGGCCCCACATTACTCCATCAGAAACGGACTGTCCTAACTATACGTTTAGGCAGTATAAATAAAGTAAATACAAACGAGCAAACATTTCTGGTATGTGTGTCTTCAAATAGAGAGTTCAGACATTCTGCAGTCGCTATCCGGTCCCTGTTGATCACCGGCATGGTATTTCCTCACTTCATTCTTGAATTACTTTTTATATCAGCCCATGTCGTCAGGTAGGTATCGCCCACCTTGGATGGGTGTGGGCCCTCAGAACAGGGGGAAAGGGGGTTTGGGCTTGCAAATAATCCTCCCCCTCACCTGTGCTTCCCCATACCAACTCCCCCTATGCCACAGCAAACATAGCACTATAGACTCTGCTTGTCTCTATTAGATGTGTTTGTTTTATCCCTTTATGTCAAACATCGTGTTTTGATGCTCCTTTGCCTTGATTCATAATACAGGATAGGTGAGTACATGTACTTCAAGCATCATACTGGCCGTGGGGGATTGATACACTCCCAAACTGCCTGTCCACATGCTGCCACGGCGCAGCGCAGGTGAGCTATTCCCTGCACCAGCTGCTTTGCTGCATCATGATGACAAATGAATGTATAGCATTGAAGCATCATGCTATCCTTATCTAAAGGGCTAAGGTAAATAACTCGTCCTACCTCCATGCCTTCTTTGTACTGAATGAGAATGTGTCATGTATATATGTGGTATGTATCTTGTTGATATCTAACGTTTAAGAGCTTTGTCCGTGCGATAAGCCATGATAAAGGGTCAGAGGGAGATTACTATAACACTGTAAATATTGGCGACATTATTTTGATATCTGACCTTATCTATATTGATAAATGCTTGATTTGAGATAGCCTGTATCTCTATTATAAATCCAGTTAAATGTCCCAAAATGCATCAGCAAAACTGATTAAGTAGTTGTTGTACAGTTTACACTTATGGATATACTTTTAAAGGGCTTATGGTATTTGTTCATTAACCCTTTAAGAATCGCATAATGCTGTGCTATGACATTTGCCACGATGATGCATGAATTTATCGGCATGATGCTTGAATGTAGCCATCACCTATAGGCTGCCTTTCTACATCATAACGATAAGGGATATAATGAATTAAGGTACTCTTAACGTATCAATCCTTTAAGGACGACATATTTAAGGCAATATTTGTCATTATAATGTAGAAAATACACCAGTACCTTCTGCCAACCCATCGACAGTATGCATCATGACGGCCAATTGAATAACACATTCTCACTTACCTTTATAAAGTGGGTAACCCTTCAGGGCCTGGTCTACGTAGTTTTTAGGGGCTCCGTCCGTAAGGCAGACCCTGAGGAGGAGTAGAACCTGTCCTCCAGGTTCCAGCTTTATATACACCTTAACCCCAGCCCTCTCCTCAACGCTCGTCAGGACACACTCTCGCACGAGCGTGGACAAGAAAATCTTTCCAATCTTAAATTAGATTTCTTTAAGATCATTTAAGATTATCTACAGGAGACTGAAGACTTTTAGTATATAGTCCATTGTAAAATATTATTAACGATATCGGGGGCTCTGCCCCCAAAACCCCTTTTCTTTCTTTCTTTCTTTTTCGAAACTGATATCAAACACAACTGTGGACAATTGCACCAGGTATAATACAGTGGTGCCACCTGGAATCTTCAATTTAAGATTATAACATTATAAGACTGGCTATTAAATTAAGATTGGAAAGATTTTCTTGTCCACGCTCCCATGGGAGTATATCCACTTTTCCTCCCCAACCCCCACACACCAACCCATCCATGCATCCTCCCCCCTCCAGCACTGTCCTAAAGTGTACACTACAAAACGGGATCAGGACCCTTCGTGGGTATACATAGAACCTTTTTATCAGTGTGAGTTACTCTGTTTGCTCTGGTAGTACCCAGGGTACCAGGCACACAATGTGTGCTTTAGTTACCTTGACAATAATTTCTTCATGCACATCCGTGTGTTTGACCTTACAGTCAGTTTTATATAGCTGAAAAGTAATAACTATTTCCATAACAATCATGCTATTTTACGCGCGATCACAATCAGGAAACAAATGAGTTGTGACTGTAAACTTGTTATGTCTCTTGTTTTCCATCCCTTTTAATATAGCCGCGTTGGGTTTTTTAAATGATGCTATGGTGGCAGAAATTGTCATTTTATCATCTCCGGGAATTGAATGTTGGACCTCATAACTCGTAACGGGCTGATTAACCAGAGTGCTCTGAAGTCTGACATTCCTAATCAGCCAATATAACCTGCATCACTGCCCATCAAATTAGATTGATAACGTTTGGCAGTGCATGACGCTTTTTATAGAGAGGTCTTCACGCAAGATAGCTTTTACACATGTTTCCATGTAGCTGAACTTTGTGATAAGTTAGGTTATATGTGACACAATAACATCATGGGACATCATAAAGCTTTATCACGCAACATGGCATAATTCTCACTTTGTGCCATGGTGTATTTTGCCTTGGTGTCCGGGGTTTAATTCATAAAGTGAAGGGGGTAAGAGTTGAAATTCATACCTGTGAAAGATAATGAAAGGTACGACCCAAAATGTGTTTTGAGTATGGTGCTGCACATTACCCTAAAGGTCAAATCCCACAATGCGAGAGAGGGTCAGAAAATGTGATGAATTAGTCTTATTGCCGATTTTGGGTCCTATATTGTCTGAAACATGCCCAAATTGGTGAGAAAGTGTTGCCTCTGTCTTGTGATTTGGGAAATTGGGATCAAAAGAGTTAGATATTTTCCCCCAGAAGGTCTAGAAAATGTTGCTTATCGGAATATGTCATGGTTTCTTTCTAGATTGCAATGGTTGTGTCACTGATTAATCATTACCAAAATCCCACATGCTCCATAATATAGGCAGTTGTGCTCTGTGATTTATAGTGTTTAGCTATGCTGGCACCTGCATATATATATTGGTGAATGTAGTTGCATATAATATAATCCCTTACGATTTTAATATTAAAGTCCCTTCTGTTGTGAACTCAAACTCTACATTTCCCCAGATAAACTATTAACTACTTGCAGTAGAGCTCAATACACAGCATATTCTATGTCTATATTAGCTATAGTGGGATTTGAAGTAGCCTAGGTAAAATTTTTGTTTACTGGGATGGCTCAAGGTGCCCCGTTTTTGTGGCTCAATGTGCCTCATGCTGGTCATCACAGATAAGATTGATGTTATTCAAATTACATAACACACCTAGCACTAAAGTTGGGTTCTATTCAAGGGTTCATATGTATACTTTGACCTCCATCTTAGGCCAGAAATGTTTTTTAACAAGAACAAAAGTTTAACAATTGCAAATATTTACTTTCAAGGCCATAAACCTCTAATGTTGTCAAACTTTCTCATCACCATCCTGAAATTATCATGATGTTGCTGATCTGAACTGTTTATATAAGGGGGGTAATGTGGTAGGCCTACTGCCAGAAAATTCCCAAAGGAATAGCAAAGAGAGTGGGCGGCTCAACGTGTCCGGGTGGTCAACGTGCCCTGGTCTCCCCTATCTATTTTGATGGCCGACATGATGGTGGCTATGTACAGTCCCACTCTGAGACTATGGGTAGTCTATCAGCAGGCCCCACACTAAAACATAGAGAGAACCACTTAACACATTATCTACTGTAGTCATGGAAACCGACAGGGCTCCGGGCCCAAACTCGCCATGCAGCAGGCCAAGGCGAAAAAGGTGTTTCGAGTTGACAGACGCTCCTGAGTTAACAGGGAGGTCATTATTTGATAAGGGGTGTTTGGCTCATGGGAAGTACCCAAAGTTTGCCTGGAAATGCGCTGAGACTGACATTAAAAATGGTCGCCCATGTGGACAAAGTTCGTTTTTAACCAAATCTGATCTACACCCTCAGAAAAGTGAGTGGTGTCACTATCGCCGTTTGCACTCTCACCTGAAAGACAGGCAGTGCTTTTGGTGACAGTGACGCTCACTTTTCTGAGGGTGTACCTTGCTCACATTTCCCAATCTGCTGCCTGAAACTTTCCTTTCAATGGCCTCAGCCAATGAGCACAGAGATAAAAACAGGCTTCCGGCGATGATGATGGTTCTGACGTCAGAGTAGGGGAAAGGAGTGCTGCATGTTGGGTAGATCACAGGAGGTGTCACACCAGCAATAAGGACAGGATAACGGGATTAACTAACAGTGTTACTGGGTAACTCAGCTGTGGTTAAGGGTGGGTAACCAATGAACACAAGTATCTTGGTTGGAGGCCCTGAAAAGGATAATTCAACTGCACTCACACTATTCAGACTACAGGTAGGATGCTTCATAGAATTTGATATCGGATTAGAAGTATTATGTTTTACATGCAGATTAATTAGTACTGAGCAAACATTGCCCAATTGTATTTTCTATTTTCTATTATATTCCATTATATTTCATATTCTATTCCTCAATATCAAATTCATAACCATGAAGCGACTGGCTCATCATAATTATTGAATCACTGAATCACTCAGTGGTATGCCTTGGTTTTTTCAAATTGAGAGAAATGTATTTCCTAATATATAGTGCATTGGGTGTGAGCAATATTTAGGTGCCCCACCCTGTACCCCACGACCTGAATGAAGCAAGACATACAAGATAAGGTCTAGTCAATCTGTTTTGTAGTATATATACCTAAAGGACTGACAGTGCTTTTCCATGGACATCATTGGAAGCAAATCCAAACCTATAAGAACCTAGACGTCTCAACTATATATCGCACCAGGGTGCTGTTTCTCCGCATGATACAGAGGTCTGTATGGTACGGATTTGACCCAAACTGTTTCTCCTCGTCAAACTGTGTATCATGCACATACAAATGAGGAGGTCCACATTTGTATGTATAAGTACCATTTTGTGGTAAAAGAAATGTTGTTGTTGTTGTTGTTGTTTTTCTCCACATCATATAGCATATTTTGTCCTAGGTGAGCCCTGGTTGGCGACTAGAGGGAGTCATATAACTCCCTGGTTGGTCTAAGGGAGTCACCTAGGGAAGTCACATAAGTCCCTGCCTTAACTAAAGCAGTCACATAAGAGCCAGGGCGCACTAAGAGAGTCACTCTGGAGGCCACCAGGACTCCCATTTGACTCTTCTTTTCTCTGTGTAGTATAAAATATGGGAGCACTGTTATAAACCAAGGTTACCCCACTTCAATATATTTTCCTTCTTTAGGCCCCAAGTGGCTGGGCTCAATCATAACCTTAGCACCTATCTCCAACAGGCGTCCATAATGGCTAACCACACAACGCTCTATTGGCAGAAGGCAATGTCGCCAAGGAGACCCACTTCCTCCACTCCATAAGATCCTGTTTCTTCAGATTTAGCCAAATACAAAAAGGATTGATTCCAGAAACATACTGATGTCTTTTCTTTTTACATAGAAAACTATTGGTCTTTTTTTCAGCTCCCAGAATTCGGGTTGAAAACTGAAATATTCTCTAAAGAACATCTCAACATAGTCTATAAATGGACACTGTTTGCGGTTGATCTGGTCACCAGAAACCAACTTTTAGCCTGGGGGAGTGTGGTATAACAGAAAAGGTTGACTGTTATTTATGGTATTTTTTATCAGTAGATATAGAGGCATGGAACGTGCAGGGGAGTGGGAATTGATCTAGTCAGCAAATTGGCGAATGGTTAGTGGTTTTACAGGAGATTAGGAGGGGACTTAATGCAATACAGAGATGGGGGAACAGGCCAAAAATGTGTTGACACCTCTGAAGGGTGCGCTCAAATGTATAAGGCTCGAACACAAGAATAAATATCCACCAATCTGTGTCCCTATTGTTATAAATGAGTGCCCCCTGATACCGCAAATACTGGATAGCTCTCCCCAGTGAGAGGACAGACGTTTAGAGCGTTATCTTAATCTTAAGTCTTAAAGTCTTAATTCAGTGTCTTATCTTTGCATAATACCAGATGTCTTACTGGGGCCGTGTCAGTGTCAGTCGGTAGTCGGCAGGGTGACCATCCTTTAGTGGTAAATAGATTTGGTTATAGTTCTGTTACAGTTTAGAAAAAGAAAAAGAAAAAAAAGAGAGAAAGAAAAAGGGGGTGCGGGGGCACAGCCCCCGATATATACAGCAATGTTACCAACTTACAGTGGGGCCATCTAGAGGATAGGCCTGGAAACAAATTATTGTACCAGGTTGCCAGGTCGCCTGGAAAACAGCCTAGGTCGCCAGGTCGCTTTTTACCCCTCTGGAGCCACTCTTAGGGGCAGGGGAGGGCGGGGGGGGGGCGGGGAGAGTAAAGGTGGCTCTATCTGTCGGATTATACAGGAACTAACATTAAGACTATTAAGACAGTCTTAATAGTCTTATTAAGATAACGCTCTAAACGTCTGTCCTCTCACTTGAGAGAGCTATCCCGTACATGCCCTGATACCAAGTAAGTGCATGAGTCAATGGAAATGCTATACGGGCCTGGTAAACACACATCATGGTAGGCGAGAGCTTAATCTTTCTTTGTAACCATGCTGCATCCGGATGCCTTGAGTCTAATGATATTATTGGTTAGTTTGTACATTAGCAGGGGGTCACGGAGTATCATTATAGATAAACACGCAAGATTTATAACATCACTGAAAATGAGTTACGGTCCAGGCATAGCTGGACTCAATTCAGGACTCTAGGGGCCCTCTCTTTCAACCTATAATAGTCCAACACTGTTAGACTGTGGGAAGAGAGCCAAATATTGCCTGATAACCAAGCCACTTCGGTAAGTGCATTATTGAAATGAAAGTCCAGCATTGCCTGACCCTTACTAAACTGATTGATCCTTGTAAGTAGATTGATTTGGCGACATGGCCAATGGACAGGCCGACGTTCATAATTTTCTCAGCGTGGTCCTACCAATAAAACCAATACCATAAACCTTGCGTATAGGCCGAGGCTAGTACATAAGTCAGATCGCCAGTGCGGCTCATTAATAGGATCGGCCCAAATTCAGGGTGCGGCTTATACACCAATTTTAGCCACTATGGTACACACTGTAAAAAGTTGTTGTTCGTGAACAGCAAAATTTGCTGTAAATGTACAGTACTTTAGCTGTAAAGAATGATACAGCAAATTTTGCTGTACATGTACAATTCTGTTACTGTAGATGCAGGTTACAGTAGTGACTTGTAGATCTACAGCACTTTTCACTGTAATATGTACACGAGAGGTCATGGGATCGATCCTCGGTCTAGCCACCTCTCATTAGGGATCTTTAGCAACAAGGCAACAACAGACATGGCAGAGGTAGCTTATATCCCAATATGACCATTTGTAACACCGGCTCTGTGGCACATCAGGGCCTGTCTCCAACACCACAGGTGGTGAGTTCAATCCTTGGTCGAGCCACTTCTCTTGTTTTACCTACATCCACCTAAAATTTGTTTTCCCTCACATGGATGACTAAAAATATCACCAGCACTGGGAGGCGAACCCAGGACCTTCAGACTATGATTAAGAATCAATTTTGCTGTACAGTAACAGCTAGAAGATTCTGCTGTCCCTGTACAGTACATAGTGTTGTAAATATACACAAGCTCACTTGCTGTAGGTCTACAGCAAAATCTAGTGGAACCAAAGTTGCCTGCAATATTTGCTGTACAGGAACAGTACTTACTTTTAACAGTGCAGTACTAAAGTCCTAGTGTATTTCTTAATAAACATCCCGGTTCATTTATCAATGTAGGTAAGCCTAGTACCATAGAAGTGCTTTCTATAGTGCCTTCTTTCTACCACAATGTGCCAGCCCAGCTAAAATCTCATTTTCACTGCACTACCTGAATCTCAAAGATTTATATATTTGCTATCTGGACATTATGACTGTGATGATAATGTTTGATAACTCCAAACTGCCCATAGAATCCTATAGTTTAGGAAAGATAAATCAATGGATGACTACTTTATTTGAACTGTAGCCTCCAATTTATTTGCTTCTAAAATGTCCCTCACACATCCCCAAAAGAATAAAAAAAGAGAATCAACAAGAAGAATTTAAAAAATAACCAGTGATTCCCTATGAAGCTTCACCTCACAATGATGACACTATTTTACACATTTCCAGGTCTTCATGGACCCACTTCCCACTGACACGGGACTCAACACAACTCTCAAGCAGCTTGGCTCACCCTCAGGACATCAGCTTCTCCCACCTTTATATGAAACCATACTCAACGCTTCTGTAGGTGTTATCCTCACTATCTTAATACTGATTGCACAGTGTTTGGTCTTCTATGTGGTTTCAAAGGATGGGCGTCTACGTCATCCGAACACCTATTTCATGACGTCACTGGCGCTGGCAGACGCTCTGATCGGCATCATGGTGCTGCCGTTATGGACGCTGCAGTCGTCAATGGGATATTGGCCATTGGGGGAGCCACTGTGCTTCCTGTGGAATATAGCCGATTACTCTCTGTGTGCTGTTAGTATTAATACGCTTTGTTACATAGCGACTGACCGATACCTGTGTCTAGCCTTCCCACTGAGATACCCTGCACTACGCTCTCCTAAAGTAGCTAAGTTGTCCTTGGCAGTGGTTTGGGTCTTAACATTGACATTTCAGTCAATACTTATAGGAATGACACAGCATTATTATACACAAGCAGATGGGGCTGCACCAGAAGGTGTGAGGTCTTCTAATGTCGGTTGTCAAGCACATTATGTCAACCACGCTCCCATGACGGTGGTGGTGACTTGTTGTATGCTGTGGATACCCATGACTTATACGTCAGTGCTTTATTTTCTAGTGTTCCGCATCACCCGCAAGGTGGCGGCCCTGGCGCCCCCTGTCCCACAAGACCTGAACAATAGACCACGCCAAACCCCCTGCAATTCCACAACGAGGCCCAGTAATGGAGTCATTGGGAGTCCCCCACCATCATTCAGCGATGACTCTAACCTAGAGGTTAGGGATAAGGTCACAAAGAAGTGGAGAAGGTCATTTGTGAAGAGTCAAGTGAAGGCGGTGCGTACCATCGGGCTTCTGTGGGTGACCTTCACCTTTTGCTGGTCCCCTGTAGGTGTCGCTCTGCTGTGTAATTCTCTACATCCGGGCTTTGCTGCCCCTTGGTTACTAAGCGCTGGTTACTGGCTTGCCTACCTCAACAGCCTGCTCAACCCTCTATGCTACACCTATGGCAACCCACAGTTCAGGGACACCCTCACAATGAAGGTCTTTGGTAGAAGGAACTCAAGCTAGGTTGCCATGCTATGAGATTTATGTAGAAGGATGGTGATAAATAACACAGGTACATTGGGCCATGGCCATGCCAATATATGCCTGAAGAATGGACGAATATTGGCATTTTGATATTGGCACACTACAGGATTGACCGCTGGTTAAGTGATGGCCCATGATTACAGATGATGATATTGATTTCATGTTGGCACAATACTGGGCCAACATTTCAATGTTTTAACATTACTCTATGATTGAAAATCAAACATTGGGGCAACATTGTCACCCCAACAAATGATTTTCAATATAGGACCACTATAAATCATTGGATGATCTATAAGAATAGGGCGATAACTATGCAAGCACTTGAATGTGCAAACATCGTAAAGGCATGACTGTCAAGTATTGTAAGTTCAGAAAATGCCATTTTTGCATGTCTTTATTTTTATCCATCTCAATCCCAAAACAGATAGAAATTATATAAAGCGTGATACTATCATTTAAGACTTATCTAACTTCATTACCCACAGATGAGGCTTCTTCACGTTACTTTTGAGAAATTCTCAGTTGTTTCATGCACTAAATGACACTTTCAGATATTGTTGGTCCAACATCAAATATGATATGATGACCCTGAAATGTTCCAACACTGGGCCAATATAGGGTCAATATCAGCATCTGCAAGCATGGGCCAGCTCTGGGCAGAATTCCAATGTTGGACTAAAAAATGGTGGGCCAACATTGCATTTTGTATGTTGAACCAATGCATGCATTACCTACAATGTGCTATGGTTGGTATAATGTTTGCGATGGTGTCGATTATTGCCAACAGTGGACCGATATACTCTTGGCTGTCTCATGAGTTTGTGTCAATGTGAATGTCTATGACCAGGTACAAGCTATGACCGGGTGCAATCTATGACCGGCATGAGAGAAAACAGTTTACTCAGGGCAGATGTACATAGAAATGGCTGAAAAATGTTAATGGCTGTATTGAGACGTTATGATACTAATTTTATTTTTATAGTTTCTTATATCCCCGGGGGAGGTAGTCACTCTTTGATGCTAGGTACCAACTACGAAACTACAGGGTATTCATATTTTCACAAAAGTGGATTATCTAAATTTAGTAGAGATTATTCTGGGAACAAAAAAGGTTAAGTTAAAGGGTTTGATTTAAATACTCCTACGGTTTTCTTATAGCAATATACACTAAAATTAAATATTACCAAAAGAAATAATAAAGGTATAATAACGCCCACGTCATTCTTTGCAATGCAGTGCCCAAAACGAATTAGAAACTAATGTGTCTGCGTGTGTAAATTCTGACGTCAAGCTGAGGCGAATCAGGATGAGGCTACTTCCGATCTCACTATACATTAATTGACCCTGCTGGCAGTGTCACTCCCTAAATTAATGGCACTGAAACATTACCTTTAAGCTGTTTTATGTGCTCGTTACGACCTTCAGCTTTTAGAGGTAATAGCTGTCTTATTTCATTATGTCTGCATCTAACCGAATCTCATTTATTCAGGCCAAAATAAAGGATTGTTTCAGGTAACATAAGAAAGTCTACTGTCAGAAGGTCGGATTTCTTCTTTTTTTAAAACTTTTTTTATATGAAGGTACTAGCCATCCCCTCCACATACCCAAAAAGTGTAAAAATGTGGAGATTTCTTCGAAATTGCATAAATCGGCATATACCATTTTTGTTTCACAGCGTTTTCTGGACATGAAAATCGTAATCAGCGTAGTGACCTGAAACAAATCTTTTTTTCAAATTTGGCCTAACCTTTCCTGTCCACTGCAGCTGTATACCTTTGTCATCGTTATCAATAAATGCAGGACCGATGAATAATGTGAAGGTGATGCATTCATGCATTATGCTGGTTACATATGAGTCTAATACATTCCCAAATGGTCAACATGGGTCAGTAATTCTTCAGAATTGCTGGTTAATGGTGGGTCGAGAAGTTTCTACTACAAAGAGTTTACATGTTCAACTGGCGGCGGCAAAGCACCGACCCGCCACCTGGTGGAGTTTTCTTCACCGTGACGTCACTACTAGCGTCCCACACTTCCTCGACCACGAACGTTGTTTGGGAATTTCTTGATTTTAAAAGTTTAATTTCGCCCCATACGCTAGTCAAAAATGCCAGGAACAAGGAATACTGCGAGTAAGAAAGACTCAACCCCCAAGAGAGTCTCCGGGAGAGTTAAAAAACTCACTACAAAGGCCGCTGTCGCAAAGAAAGTGGCGACTGCTGTGGCTGCAAACGTCCCGGAATCAAGGTCGCCGCCCGGCACCCCGCTGTCAGGCCGTGTCGCTGCCTTGGAGACTGAATTCGGTGAGCTTAAAAATCGTGTTGTGTCGGTGGAGGGCATCGCAAGTACCATGTTAGATAAACTCACTGTCCTAGTTCCTGACAAGACCCCGGTGTCTGCGCCCCAGGCTGCTACAACCACTGCAGCGCAGCCGGTTGTTGTGCCTCCCGTAGTGGTCACTGCCCCCATTATCGCCCCTGTCAGCGGGGTCAACACTGCGGCTGTCAATACGACCTTGCCTGCGGTCACCCCGGCTGTCAATGTGGCCCAGGCCCCGGCTGTCACTCCCGCTGCAACCGGGAATGATGTTGACCCACGCCCTGCTGCTGGTGGCAAGGCGCCGACTGCTACGATGGCATCTGCCTCCCAGATGAGATACGAACCGTATCATAACCCTGCCTACATCTACCCTGGACAAGTACATTACCCGGGCGTGGTACCTCAGTACCCACCGCCCGCCATCCAAGGTGTACTTCAGCCTCAGCCTAAGCCTCAGCCTCAAGCCTCCCTCTCCGCAGAGGATGATCTGTGTGCTTTCCTCCAGGGTGCTGCCCCGCCTATGGCGGCGTATGGCCCCCTTCCCATCAATGCTGGACAGGCGACAAATCCTGCAGTAAATCAGCAGGTGCAAGTTCTCCTGTCAAACACCGCCCACCAGCTATCAGCGATAAAAGGTAGGAAAACACACCCACATGATTATATCACGAGGGGCCCATTGTGTAACAAAACTGCCCTATCCTCCCTGTCACCGCCAGAATATCTGTATGGTTTGGTATGTATGATGCGGGACCCCCAGACCCCACCTGAGGTCAGGCCCCCGATTGCAAAGCACTTCTTTCATGTTATTGAAGATGCTGCCGAGTACCACTGGACTCAGGTACGTGACTGGTCAGAGTGTGTTCTTACCAGGATCGGTACTGGCAGACTAAGCTGGCTGACGGACACCGCTGCCATACATGACCTTCGGTGCCAAAGTTCACAGTTCCAATCTGGAAAACTTCATCAAGCTTCAAGTGCCTCGGCATCTAGTACCACCAAGAGTGCCTCAGCTGCTAGTGATGGGCATAAGCAACGCCGCCCTCCCCGTGTGGCTGCTACTGGCCGTACTGATGTACCCTGTCAGGCGTACAACCAGGTGGCTGGCTGCAACAAGCAGGACGGCCACTCTGATGGCGGAGTACAGCAAGGCCACCACTGTAAGCACTGTAGGAAGTACATGAATGGCATCTACTACCACCCTAAGGCTGACTGCAGGAACAGGGGCCAGTACTCAAGGCCTGCCCAGTCCTTTCGCCACCAGGCCGGGCAAGACCGGCCTGCCTACTAAACCAGCTCAACCTCTCCCTGGACCTGCTGCTGACCCTATGCTACCTGCCCCTCGACTTCTCGGTCGGCCGAATACTGGCTTGCCATACAAGACACATGCCCCAGGTATGGACCCTACTGCTGAACCCTTTCTCCCACTTACCCTCGGCTGTACCCACCTGCAGCCTGGGGCCCCTCAGAGAAAGGGCAGCAACCTGAGCCCTCCCCCAGCTGAGGTGCCATCTGTAACCCCTAAGCTGGGATCTTTCAACAAGCCGGCACAGCAGCCTGCTAGCTCATCTGTGGTACTGACGCGGCATAGTGTCCCCAACATGCGTCAGTCCCATAAGAAACCAGCCACCTCAGCCTGTAGCGCTAGACTGCTGGCTATGGCCCATGGTCAGTACAACGCTGACCCTATCGCCAGCACTCCCAGTACAGAGCAAGATGACCAGCCGTATGCCTGTCACCTCCCATGTGAGTTCAATAATGACCTACTTACACATGCTGATGTCTCTGACTCTGGACTCGAACTGGTGGATGAGTTTAGACCTACCATGACTGGACCCACCCCTGCTCAGTTTGCCCAGACCCGTGCCTCCTACTGGCCTGCCCTGGACACCTGTCAGTGGAAGGAGTTCCCCTTCTATGCTGCCACATACACCGCAGTAAATGTCACATCTCTGCCTAACCATCTGAGTGCTAGAATCACGGTCCCCTCAGCCCTCAATCTGCCGGCTTGGGAACAGGACCTGCAGGACTACCATGACAAAGTGGTATGTGACTTCCTCAGATTTGGCTGGCCGGTGGGGTACACTGCAACATCTCCACCTGTCACCGATCTTGCCAACTATGACTCAGCTCAACTCTACACAAAGCAAATACAAGACTTTGTGGACAAGGAGCTCCACCTTGGCGGCCTAGCTGGCCCATTTGTGGACCCGCCCTTCACCCCGTGGACCCACCTGGCACCAATAATAACGCAGCCAAAGAGAGATTCTAATGATAGACGTATTATCCTGGACCTCTCTCACCCTGTGGGCAGTAGTGTGAATGCAGGAATCACAAAAAACTGCTTCGAGGGATGCCACCGACCCTACACCCTCCCCTCGGTGGAGGACTTGGCTGTCAGGGTTAGGACCCTTGGACCCTCATGCTATGCCTGGAAGGCGGACATGTCCCGTGCCTACAGACAGCTCCGTACGGATCCCGGCGACCTCCCCCTGTTAGGCTTCATGGTAGATGGACTCACATATATAGATCTCTGCCCGTCATTTGGTTGCCGTCTCAGCAGCATGGCCTGCCAAAGGACCACGGCTGCGGTTACATACCTGATGAGAAAAAAGGGGCACTGGGCCCTGGCATATCTTGATGATTTTGTTGGGGCTGAGCCTACCTATGAGCTGGCCCTGAAGGCCTACAATGACTTCCTGTCGCTGGCAGATAGACTGGGACTAGCCCTAGCTGACCAGAAATGCTGCCCGCCTACAACAGCCTTGGAGTGGCTTGGTTTCTTCATAGATACAAGTGTCATGATCCTCTCCGTCCCAGCTACAAAACTCACTGACATACTCACGGAGTGTGACCTGTGGTTAAAGAAGAGGCAAGCAACAAAAAAGCAGATACAATCTCTCGTCGGTAAGCTGGTTCACATCTCCAAATGTGTACTGCATGCACGCAGGTTTATCTGTCGCATCCTCGATGCCCTGCGCCTTGCCCCAGACTGTGGCCAGGTGGCTCTGTCTGTGTCCTTCAGGGCCGATGTAAAATGGTTCGCCATGTATGCCAAGCTCTCAAATGGTGTCCACCTGCTCGACCCAGACATGTCGGAGTTCCACCTGGAGTGTGACTCCTCTCTCAAGGCCGGTGGGGGAAATAGCGAGACTGAGTACTACACTCTCCCCTATAGTGCTCCACACTGTGCTAGGTATACGAACATCACCCAGCTTGAGGCTGTAAACCTTGTCACCGCCTACAGGACCCTCAAACCAAAGTGTACAGCAGGTCTCAAGATTGTAATCTTCACCGACAACATGTCATCTGCCTCTGCCCTGAGATCCGGCAGAACAAAGGACCATGCTCTCGCTGCCTGCTCTCGCCAGTTATGGCTGGAGGCCGCAGTGGGTGATCATGCCCTGGAGATTCGGCACAAGCCGGGGGCTCTCATCCCCCTGGCTGATGCGCTGAGCCGATACCATGAGCCTGAAAAGAAGAAATACGCTGACAACCAAATTGCAATCAGAGGCCTGACCCTCAAGGACCCTGCCCTTCCCCACCCCTTCTTTACCAGTATTTGATGTAATAGCGTAATTCTCTTATTGTTGTAGGGACACCCCTTGGTGATCAAACAATCCTCTCCTACAACTCAGCTATTAGCGCCCAGACTCACCATAACAGGATCACACATGCAACCACCTACCTGACTTTTGCCCTATACTATGGGGTAAACGTCCTCTCCCCTACTGTCCTGGACTCATGTATGTTCCAGCAATATTTGGCCAACACACTTAAAAGTCAAGCCTCACGTAAATGCTATACCTCTGGGGCTGCCATCTGGGTAAGAGACCATGGTGGCACTTCAGCTGCCCTACAGTCGCCAGAAGCAAAAACGGTAGCAAAAGGAGCCTACCGCCTAGCCCCTGTTCTACCTCACCCGGCACCGCCTCTCTCCCCTAAGGACCTAATTATAATCTGTAAGAGCCTTGACAATACCCACACTGGTCTACCCATCAAAGCTGCTATATGTGTCGGTTTCTTCGGATTCCTTCGTGCCTCTAACCTGCTGTCGCCCACAGCAGTGCTATGGACTGGCCCTCATACCCTCACAAGAGAAGACATTGTGTCTTCCCCCCAGGGACTGACCCTACTTCTAAAATCGTCTAAGACAATCCTACCGGGTATGCCCCCGGTACCAATTATTCTCCCAAGGATACCTGGTTCACCTGTATGCCCGTCCTTAGCATGGGACACATATGTACAATTGATCCCGGCGCCTCCGACTGCCACAGCCTTCACACACTTTGATGGTACCCCTATCACCCCGCCACAACTAGTGGCTGTGATGAGGGGTATCCTCGGTAAAGCAGGGTGCCCACATGCGTCCCAAATCAGGTCCCACTCCATAAGACGTGGGGGAGCTCAGGCCGCCCACCTGGCAGGATGCACTGGCACTGAACTTGCTGCACAGGGCACGTGGAAGTCACAGTCAAGCGTCAAGGTATACGTCCCTTCGTCAGATTCACAAAGAGTCGCCAACAAGTTGTCCCTCTTATTTGGACAGTAAAACAAACACTGACTACATTTTGTATACCGTATATACATGTATAGATTAGAATTTGTACTAAGAGTACCTTGTTATCATGTATCACTTGTATTTCAACATGTTATCTACCTCACATGTACCTCATATAAAATATGTGTTGTTCACAGGATAAAATCCAAAGTATACCAAAAACTACTCGTCTCTTATCATTGGTCAGTAATTCTTCAGAATTGCTGGTTAATGGTGGGTCGAGAAGTTTCTACTACAAAGAGTTTACATGTTCAACTGGCGGCGGCAAAGCACCGACCCGCCACCTGGTGGAGTTTTCTTCACCGTGACGTCACTACTAGCGTCCCACACTTCCTCGACCACGAACGTTGTTTGGGAATTTCTTGAACCCTCCCACCCACACCTAATATCATGTAAACCATGTCTATTATTGTTATAAATACTTACCGGTATCATGTAACTTTCTACCTCATGTCTCATATAACTATACCGGGTATTCAGTAAAACAAACACTGACTACATTTTGTATACCGTATATACATGTATAGATTAGAATTTGTACTAAGAGTACCTTGTTATCATGTATCACTTGTATTTCAACATGTTATCTACCTCACATGTACCTCATATAAAATATGTGTTGTTCACAGGATAAAATCCAAAGTATACCAAAAACTACTCGTCTCTTATCATTATGCACCAATGCAGTGCTAGCGAGTTACTCCTCGGCGCAGTATTGATGCAGTATGACAACCAACAAATGTGAAGCATTGAGGTAGCATGACATCCTTAAAGGCATATTGTTGAAGCCTCATACATTGTCATAAGTTGTAACTTTGTGAATAAACAAAAGTAAATGAATTCCACCGTTTGTTTAGTTATTTCCCATAGTACGCTAATAACCTAATGACAAACTTAAATGAATGGTATATGTGATTGATATCACATGTGAACCAGGGCATTTTTTTATTGATAAACCTACCCGAAGTCCCCCCCCCCCCCCCCGATGTGTGAGTTTAATATGTGTGAGTTTAATATGTGTGAGTGTAATATGTGTGAGTGTAATATGTGTGAGTGTAATATGTGTGAGTGTAATATGTGTGAGTGTAATATGTGTGAGTTTTGATGTTATGATTGAGTGCTTACAAACCCCCCTTACATACACACACAGTGCCGATTCCCAATGATCAGGTACCTAATTTTAGTGCAATACATTATTTCTCATTTCTGACAGCAGAATCATAATCTCCAGGAAACACTGACCCACTTTGATAGGTCACATGCCTTATTTAATCAAATTCCAGGGGAGCAGGTGGGTGGGGGCAAGCAGTTGGGTTTGGGCAAGCAGTTGGGTGTGGGCAAGCAGGTGGCTGTGGGTGTCAGCGCCCTGCAGCACGTAACCGCCGTTTTACGTCTCAGCCGAAGAGTGAACGGGTCGGAGCGTAAACGCCAACAACAGCTCCGTTTCTGTTTGCCTGTGTTGGTCGGCCGCGAGGCGGCGTGTGTTGCAGATGATTTTGACCGTAAAACTGATTTCGTCCAAGCCCCAACCCTACCCGAGACATTTACTACAGTTTGGTCCATTATCATTCAATGGTCAATTCTGGCATCAGATATGAATTCCTTGTTAAAAAATACCCTAAAGTCATGTGTCATACATGTATGTTATTCCATTACAGCCCAGCAGGTGGATGTGGATGAGCAGGTGGGTGTGAGAGAGCCTGTTGTCTGTGTAAACTCCGGGTGTAAACTACTGCCTTACCTTCATTTTCATGAAGGTTACCGAAGGTAGAGGCAATATTGCGGCCTCAGAGGGTCTCAAAAAGCGTCTCACCCCGTTCTTACATAAGAACAAAGAGGATTCTGTGTAAAGGGACACTTCACGAAGGTCTGTGCTTTACTTGAAACTTTGATGGCATGGATTGGCATTGATCCAAACTTGTTTGTGGCAGCATTTAAATATTTTATTTCTCAATGTTAGACAGGGAAAAAAGGGAGAGAATGCAAGACACTTTTTTGACAAAAAGTGCAAAAATACCTGTCTCAAAAGAACCTGGCACTACTGTGCCCTGGTTCAATTATGCAATTTATGCTAAATCAGTGTGCGCATGTGCCCGTATGGCACAGTGTCACAGGAACGTTAAGATTGTGTGAGCTTTGTACTATGGACCCTTGTTCCATACATTAAACATATCAAACAGAGTCCCCAATAACATATGCCTCAGAGAGGGGCTTCACAGTGGGCACAGGACATTGAATCAATGTTGACGAATGGTTGACAACATTCTTTCAATGCTATTTCATTGTTGATTTACCGTTGAACTGTATTTTGTGCCGCTGGGTTAGAAGTACGTCACAGAATTTTATATGTTGTACTTGGAATACCCAAGACTATGCCAACATTAAGGTAAAAAGTTCTGTTGAATGAAAGGTCTGTAAACACCTAAGAAGAGATAATTTTTTATCTTTGAAATGGATTATGAAAAAAGTAGACGTTTTCCTTGTGATATGGCATTGTTTAAAATAGCAATTAAGTACACTGTGCAATGTTGTCGTCATGATGCACGAATGCGGTACCGGCTAGTTACTCAGCCGTGCTGCACCCATGCATCACAGTACTGACCCTACAGGGCTGATACCCCACAAAAGAGTTGGCATGATGCACTAATGCAGCACCGGTGACCATCATGCACATATATATATGACATTATTGACACGGGTAATCAGACAAATCTTGAACAAGACCTCATCACATGCGACACCCAATTTGCTGATATAAATGTCAATTGTTGCCATAGCATACCACAACTTGGGCGGCCAAATGGGTGCCTATGTCAACTAGTCAATATGGATTAAGACCAGGAGCTATAGTAGAGACCCGGGTGCTACCATAGGTTGAACAAACAGTCTGGTCAATATATGCATGTATACCTATACAAAATGCAAAATAATTGACTGAATAATCAGGTCTCCGCCAGGTAGGTATAATTGTAAAACATCATGCTCAAAAATCTCTATTGAGTACATTTCTCTATCTTGAATTTTTGAACTCTATTTCTACTACATTATTATGTGTTTTCATAAATATTACCAGCCATATATCATCATCCATCGTTAAATATGATAATACTGAATTTATCATCACCCAAAAGGTATTTCGCCACTTGGATGTTTGGAGCGCCACATAGTAGTGAGGGTTGATGAGATCAAAGGTGAAAGGGCAAGCACCATGAGAGGGGGGGGGGCAAAAGTGAGGATTGGCATGATGCATGAATGTAGCCCCAGCACGTTCTTTAACTCAAAAGATGGCATCGGGTTTTAAAGCTGTCCTTACTTTTGGCAAAGCGATTTCTATTATAATGCCTAACACACACGCATATATCAACCCGTTAAAGGCCGCATATTCCATGCAGTATGCCCTTCATTATCATGATGCATGAACACAGCCCTGCCGAGTAATTCACTAGGACAACATTTAAGCATCATGCCGACCCTATGGTACTGATACACTTCTAAATGGTCGTCATGATGCAATAATGCAACCTTAACTCACCCAGGACTGCATTACTCGCCAGTGTTGCATTCATGCATCATGACTACCATGGGTAAAGCACATTAAAACACTATGCAGCTCTTAAAGGTTTAATCCCTTTTGGGATCTCGGGTCGAACTAGCTTATAACAAGCAGTGTGTGGTGGTGAGAACCCAGCCTCCTGCTGTCCCTCCATCGTCAGAGGCTTACACAGGTTACAGGTACAACTGCTGGAGAGCTCAGTCCTAAGATGATGTCTCCACAGTTAGTCCTGTTAGGGATAGCGCGTATTAATCTTTAAGACTTGCACAGAGGAAGATGGTCTGACGTGTTAGTTTAACAAGGAGTGTACCCAAGTCTATTCGAGCCTAGTCCTTAGGCTTAAGGTGGGCTGCCTCCTCTGAGGGTAGGTACATACAGTCTAATGGAATTTGGTTATACTCTTACTAAAATTCTTGTACATTTTAACTTTGAAAATTGATGTTTTAACTTAATATAAAAGACTTTTATGTTATGTTCCTGTACAAGTTTCTATCGATTTCATCCCTATAGTCTTGGGCCGAACTGGTTTAGGACAATAATTTTAAGGAGTAGCTATGTCAACAACTCATTTCAATCTTTGATATATATACAATTTTTACATTTTTGGCAAAACTACCGAGAAATCTGGCGGTGGGAGGTTTAAAAGATTCCCATGGACCAAAAATGCTACTATCTCTTATAGTGTGCAAATGAGATTTAAACCCGAATTCGTGCCGTTTCAGTAGCGTCACCATGGACATCTCCATCATATTGTTGGTAATCGTTGGACTATGTGGCAGAGCCATGTAAGTTTCTTCAGTTTGAAATGGTTTGTTTTACTGTAAACCATGCATGCTATGTTGTTCAATATCACTATAATTATGTGACGGGGCCTGGGAAATCGTAACATTAGGGGGAAAAGCCATAAATGCTCTAAACATGATATTTCAGGAGATATAGCTAAAATGACCTTAGACTAACTTTTTCCAAGGAATCTTTTGAAGCTATTATAAAAATTCTATTTTCATTCTAAACTGGTCTTATTTGGAATGTAAAAAGAAAGATTTTTAGCCATTTTTAGCCCATTGGTTGACATTTGGTTGCCATGGCAACCATCAATTCATTCTTTTGGAATAAAAATCATCCCTATCCAGTTTCCCAATCCATGAGGATTTCAGAACTGAGAACAGAATGCCAATATTCCTACTAGATCCAAATTTATGTACAATAATATGCATTTATTGGTTTCATTTCTAATAATTATGATTTTTATGGATTATTTGAAAATGGATTGATATGTGATCGCATTGCAGTCTATTCTGAATTCCTACATGTCCCTACCATCCCATGTTTGAGATATTATTTCTCAGCAACTATTTCAAATATTTTGATGCTTGAAGTATCAAATTGTAGCTGAAGACATGAACTTAAATGAAGATGTTTTTCCCTGATGTCGCGTTTTCCCACGTTTTGTCACATATTAGAGACATCAACTCAAATGATTATTATCTATCTAAGATGTAATAGTAATAATATGATATGATTGGGTATATGACTCTTCAGACTACATCATAAGCCCTCAGTACAGGTAAATACAAGTACGACCCGGTACGACCCCCAGGTGATGCCTATGATAATGACATAGCGGCAGCATGTCGTCATGATGCATGCATGCAGTGCTGGTGAGGAAGTCGCCATTTGTGCATGCATGCATCAGGACGACCCTATCAGTTTGATGCACTTTAAATATGTATAAGACAGCACATGTGCGTACCCTGTAAACAAAAAACGTTATAAACATTTTATAACGTCATATAACGTTTCTCTAAGGTTCCTTACTATGGAATAACATTATATAACGTTTTAAAACATTATTTTGACATAAAATAACTTTTTTTTGTTACCTGGGGTAATTCACAAATCAACATTCATGAACCCATCATGCAATCCTTAATTGGGTTTAAATATAAGCATTGTTCTCATCCCCCCCCCCCTTTCAGACATGGGTCGCTGGAGGTAGTTCAGACATTGGACTTTAAGACCAACTCGTCCTACACGACGCCTGACGTAGAGGAGTACTTCACATCCCTCCTGTATTGGAGGACGGATGACACGTACATAGTCACCACAGACGCACGCTACCAACTACTGTACAACTCCATCCAGATCACAGGTATTATTATTATTATTATAATTATAATTATTATTATTATTATTATAAAAGCCATACTCTTAATGTCGATTATCTTAAAAACGTTGCTCGCTTTTAGGATTATCGCTTTGGTAAACCCGCTCAAAATGGCACCGCTTATGCTTACCTTTTTTCCTTTTTTTTAACCCTTATTTATCTATTTATTGTTATTAGTATATTGTATCATATCGGGGACTCTGGCCCAGAACCCCCTTTTCTTTCTTTCTTTTTTTCTTTCTTCTTCAAAACTGACGTCAAACACAACTATGGACAACTGCGCCAGGTATAATACAGTGGTGCCATCTGGTGTTTAGAATCTGTTATTATCTTCAAATTATCTTAAATCGCCACTTCTGGCATAATCTTATTCCTCCCCCCCCCCCATAAGACTACGGGTAATAAAAAAATCTAATGTGTGATCCTAATCACAAGAGACTCAGGGAGTTGGGGGTATAGTAAAAATTTGATTTAGTCATTTTATGTCATATAGTTTCAATTTGTGTAATAATATAATATAGTTTGCTGAGAGTAAATGTTTAAGTGATATTATATATGGGCCTATCAATAAAGAGAAGAAAAACAGAAAGACATTATTAAATGAATCACTGTTTATTTAAAGATTTAACGTGTGATTAACATCACAAATCACTCAGGGTCAGGGTGATAAAGTGATTGAATTGATGGACTAAACGACTGAATCCATAAATATTATTTCAGGAACAATGAATTATTGGTCAATTCTGAGAGCAGCAATGTATTCCTGGGTCAAAACTACCCTCAAATCATGTGTCACACTAGTATGTTATCATATTACAGCTGAGCAGGTGGGTGTGGGTGAACCGGTGGTGTGGGTGAACCGGTGAGTGTGGACAAGCAAGTGAGTGTGGGCGAGCAAGTGTGTCTGGGCAAGCAGGTGGCTGTGGGCGTCAGCGCCCGGCGGCGCGTAACCCCCGTTTTACGTCACGCTCAAAAATCAAGTCGATCGGAGCATCAGCAGCGACAGCATCTCCGTTTCTGTTTCGCCGTGTCGGTCGGCCGCGGGGCGGCGAGTGCTACAGATGTCAAATATTAACGTAAAACGCCACACGATTGGCATATGACACATTGTACGCCACGGATCCACAAGTGGCTTTATAAGCTTTATAAAGCGTCTCAAAAAGTGTCTCATCTCAGTTTTATATAAGAATTATATGTGGACGCGGCTCGGTCCTCGGTTTCACCATGGCAGTAGCGTCTTCCGGAAGTCTGGCACTGAGGGGCATATGGGGTGCAGTAATTTATGCAGCACACGTCCTCTTTTGTCTACTTTTGGTTTCCCGCCGTGTTTTTCACTTTGTGGTCTTAATAAAAGTGTCTTACAGTCCCCAATATTTTCATTTACATTGAATTAACTACTACTGCAAAAAAGGACATAAAGTCTACATCAGTACATTCATGTTTGTCTACAATCAAAAAATGGACTCTGGTTTTTGGTCAAGTTTTCTTTATTCGATTTTATAGGCCCCTGGAAGTAGCAATACATGGAATTTTTTTACATGACAGCATTGGCAAAATGTTCAGCTATATCATGCATTAAATTATTTTCACTTTATTCTTTTCCTTCACATGTTTATCTATGGATGAAAATTATTTTGCAAAGTGTCTCACCAAGGCGTCGTATAAGACTCTGGTAGCAGAGCTACCTGAGTCAATTAACGGGTGAATGTGTTTGTCATACATATGTGCAAGAAGGGAAAAAAGAAAAGAAGAGTGCATGGGGCATGGGGGTTTGTTTGTTTGTTTGTGTAGTTTAACGTCCCACTGACTATGCAGGTGAGACTTACTCAAGTTTCAGTTTTTCACAAGTAAGAAGGTAGGCCGAAGGCCTACCTCGGATGATCGTATCCAGGATGATCGAATCTATGAGATGAGCCAAAAGATAGAAATCCCGCTCCTACACATTTACCGAAGCAAGGGTTCTTTAACCTCCGACACCACATAGACATGGTGTGAGAGGGACAGGCCTTTGTTATGCTGTAAGTCTACCACAGCATGGGAAAGAGCAGCCATAGGTATAGTCGGGAAGCAATGAAAACTCCAAGCTGATACAAACTGTGTGCCATCAGTCTGGAGTGATACATCCCGACTCGCCAAACTAGTCTCCCCCATTTTTTTTTTCCATTTTTTGTATTTTTTGTATTTTTTTGTATTTTTTATTTTATTTATTTTTTAATTTTCCATTTCATATTTTGTCCCATAGTTGGGTTTCCTTTAAGAATTTTAATACATTTTCGTCATTAGTGGTGTTGAAAACACTGTACATAGGCATGGGGGGCTGAGCCCCCCATATCAACACAAGAGACACCATCCATATTAAGATTATGGGAAAAGTGGGCTTTTTAAGATTACAGGTGGAATGGGTGGCGTCTAGTGACTCCTCAGGTCCGTCCCCACATGCATTATTGAGCGACACCGACATGCGACATGGCCGTTTTTTTTAAATTGACATGCGACATGGGGACCCCCCCCCCCACATCTATACCCCCATTTTTTAGTACCAAATTAACAATTTTCAGGGATTTGTCAAAGTTTGGGCTATTATGTGAGTTAGGCTTTAATATACCCGAGAATTTAGAGTACACAGTGTAGTATCCTACATACTCAAGAATCTTCTGGAAGCAATGTTCTGTTTGTTTACTGTCTGCCTGCACTGTAAAAGATATTCCATCAAAATAACGGAGATTCACTGGCAACACTGGGTGACGGACTTTCACCGTTAAAATAACGGTCACTGTTATTTCAAGTTCACCGTAATTTTAACGGTGGAAGTCCAGCACCCAGTGTTGCCAGTGAATCACCGCTATTCTAACAGAATACGGGACATCACTGTCATTTCAATACAGTGCCTAACAATAGTTATAATGGTATTTTGTGTAATTTAACTCATTTATCCCAGTATTTTTCCGTCCATTTATCCACCTATACCTAACTCTATGCTCAATATGTTCCATGCCAAATTTGGTACCATGTCCAATCAGCAATACCATCTTAGTGTCAAGACTTCAGGCCTAATCATTAGGAATCAGTCTATGAGAGCCTTGTAAAATGCTTCATGACACTTTATAATGCCAGTCCATGAGCAGAAGTCACTCTAGGATGGCTACAGAGCAAACCTTACAGCTGTTTATCTATATATTTTTCTTATAACCACAAAAATGGTGTTCTTAGCTTCCATGAGAATCTCCTCATGAACCAAACTGCCACCTGGTGTGATAAAACCAAACATCAATTAAACCAAGCTTCACCGTAAAATAAATAAACTGTGTTTCACTGTAAAATAAACTGTGTTTCACTGTGCTGAATTACGGATATTCAAAGCAAAATTGATCGATTTTACATTGCCCCACTGTAATAATATAATGATAATCCACCGTAAAATTTTACATTGATTCTCTGTATATTCAATGGAATATTTTTACGAGACAAAGCTTCACCTTAAATGTATAAACTGTGTTTCACCGTACTGGATTACAGATATTCACAGTAAAATTGGTTGACTTAACATTGCCTCACCGTAATCACATTTACGATGATCCACAGTAAAGTTTTTCATTGATCTCCGTATATTCAACGGAATATTTTTACAGTGTGTTTGGGAAGATTCTAGATACTATTGTGTCATAGGCTACCCAGGTTTGTTCTATCCTTCTGTATAAAAGGCAGTCCTGCCAGGATTCAGTTTCGGTTGTGATTATACCACGATACAGGAATAAAGATCCAGCATATTATACGGAGCTACCAGAGTTCTTATCTATCCACAACAATACTCTACACAAAGTATCTGATACATTTCACGACACATTCTTGTAAGACTGCGGTCATAAGTCTGTAGCGGTCAGGCTTACACCCTAATATTTTATACAGTAGTATGGCCCTAGACCCTTATCTTCGACACAGCGACATGGGCTATTTTGGGCCTTAGTGAAATGGGACATGAAGAAAAAATAGATAGTGACGTGGGACATGGTGGGTTTCTTAAAATCGATATGGCAACATGGGTATTTCTTAAAATCGATAATGGTGACATGGGCATTTCTTAAAATCGACATGGGACATGGGGGACCCCCCATCAAGGACCCCAGTAGTACTGGTCGTTCACCTACGTTAGGGCTTTGCCGCTTCCAGTGGTATGTTCTTTGGATAATCTACTGTACAGGGTTCAGGGAGCTACGGGTAGGGGGAGAAATTATTCTGCTACGTGGTGCTGTGCCCACACAGGTAGGGGCGGCCAGGACCCTCTATATAAGAGAAAGATCCATACTTTACGGGGTTTTTTTTGGGTTTTTTTCATGTTTCCTCGTTTTTCTTAGTGTATTCACCTTCACGTGTTTGTCTGTGTTGTCCCTCATCTCATTTAAGTGTTAACCATGGACCCCGTTGTCCCAGGTTCGGTCCGTATGGGCCCTGTGGACCTGCTGACCAGCCTTCGGCTGTGTTGGTTTTAAAACTATATCATCATCATCATCTGGATCGCTGTCTCAGTCTTGGACTGTGAGTTGAGCCCTTCTTGTTCCTCTCTACCTATGCCTGTCGCCTGCCCATTGGCTGTTCACCGACCATAAGAGTGCACGTGATCGCACTGTGCTCCATGACCATCCCTTGTGGAGGGGAGTTAGTTCTCTGAACTTGTTCGAACTGATATTACAATCTGAATGTTTTAAGAAGTTGTGATGTACAATATTTCTCACCAAACTAAATAAAAATACCTTTGTATGCAAAGGTGGGTGTTTGTATTGTCCATTAGCTGATAAAATAGCCACATGCACAAGTATTTTCTTTGCTATCCTATTAGAAGGTCAATGTCAAGTTTTGGTGCAGTTTTTGAACAATATGAGTAATTGTAGTTATTATTGTAATATTTAAGGATATATCCGGGGTATATATGGAGTATTTAGTTTAGTAGAAGGGGTTTAGTAGCTGACCACTGATATGCCACATTTGGTTCCTACGACAGCATGTTACTATTATCTGCTGGAGTAGACTCCCTGGCATCGTTCCTCACATGACATTGTTCTATTTATATCATATTCTGCCGTAGGTCGAGGTGGAAGACCCCGACTTCTGGCCTCTTCTTGCCGGATAACAAGTAAACTTTCAGTGAAATTAACAAAATTAATCTGCCTTTTTCTCCACAGATGGCAATGGCCCACACTGTCTGACTAAGTCCCATTCTGGGAGGCCATACAGGGAGTGTTACTGGCTTGGTATGGAGCGGTACAGCAGGGTTAATGCAGTAACACCATGTGTTAGAGACTTGGGGCATTTAGCTAGCTTTCACGATAACACCACCCTGATGTGGCTTGGAGAAAAGTTCCCTCAGCTCCGGTGAGTGTCTTTATTCAATCGTTATGTTATTCCAGGCCAGGGGCTTAGTTATCAAGTTCTCAAGTTTTTACAATTGAATGGGGTAGAAAACAGACGATCACGCACTACAGTCTACTGCTGTTGTCCAGCTTAATAAGGGTGATCATGACTCCTGTACTCAGAGCATTGGATAGGGGATAGGGCTTGGTCATACTCATGCTTGTTAACATATCTCTGAGAGGAAAGGTGTCTATGGCTCACGATGGTGTTAAACCATTTAAGAGCCGGAAAATGCTAAGTGGGACAATTCATTATAATCTATTGGTTGTTCACAGAGGCCCTACTCCATATTGGGTACGAACTTGGTTTACCAGCGATGGACGGTACATACCAGGCAATCTCGATCCGGTGACCTCATGGGCGCCCTGGGCGGCCGGAGAACCTTTGAATACTTTTACCAAACGGCGCGTGGAGATGAGAGGACTGCAGTACTATATACAATATGGGGAAGCAGAAAACCCCTACATATGTTTTAACACTACACGTAAGTAGAAGAAGGAAGCATGACAACTAGGGAAGTACCTACTGTGACATGTGTGGGAGTGTCTGTCCCAAGGAGGAGGGGGGTAGACCATTTATTATCTGCCCAAGAGAGAATGGATCGCATAATGGTCGGAGGGGGGTAATAGTTATTAATTTCATGACATCATTGGCCTTGAGATACTGGGGAGGGTTATTTAACGGAGGTATGGCATACAGCATTCTTCGGTTAAACCAATGATGTTACCGTATTCACTTTGGAATAAATGTGGATGTATGTGTTTTCTGATTACAGAATTATTTTGTGGTCTGGAACCTGTGTTTTCATTTGCTAATGTCACGCAAAGTATATCTGGAAACATGAGACTGTGGGATTATGTTACGTATGAGTGTAAAAAGCCCATTGAAACTATTGGGGGAAAACCTGGTGTAAATACTGTGACCTTGACATGTTATGTCGACCCCAATGACATCACAAAGGCACTGTTGTCACCTGGAACCTTTACATGCGAAGGTAAGGAATTCATCTACACATTTATATTTGTAACATCAACACATATATTCACAGATATATAAACAAGCATAGAACTATATTTTCTTTTTTTGGGGTATAAATGATTCAAAGAAATACCTTAATGGTTGGAATATTATCATTACTTAAAACTTATATTTCTAAGAGGCCTACCTTTGCATTACTATGTATCAAGCAAAACCTATTATTATCTCTTCTTTAGTTTCTGTTAAATCTAATCTAATAGTATTGAATTGACAAAGTCAATTGATTTTATTTGCCCATAACTGTAGGAGTTATTCATGGTTGTGAGGAACATAATCATAATTATACTCCTATTTCCAGACCCAAACTGTGGTTTGCCTCCAGAGTTCAGAGGAGCTGAGCCTGTAGCTGGTTCTGTCCTTCTGAACAAGGTGTTGGTTGGCAACAGCATCAGTTATAGATGCCGACCTGGCTATACTTATACAGCACGTGGTAGTGCCCGCCTCCAAAATCCCTCTGCTACATGTGGCCCCGATGGTGCATGGACCAACACCACATATCTATGTAAAGGTTCGTTGGGGGAGTTTTCCTCTGTTACTCTAGATGGGTCTGATGGATTGCTTCACTGATATTTCAGATACCAGCTTACCTTCATGTCATCCATGATGGCTAAATACATTAATGATTTAAAATAATAGGGCTAACAAATGTGGATCAACAAGGGAAAAGGGACCTCCACGGGGGATTTTTAGTACCAACTTTGGCCACCAGGGGGCTCTATATGGCCAACTATGTTCAAAATATCATAAAAATTGTTCTATACTACTTTTTGATGGAGAATACAATAAGCCACTTTAGAAAATTCCAACTTCAGTGATAACCTTCCATATTTGGAAGGTAAAAAGAACGTTTTTGGGCCTAAATTGGTGTTTTTGGACTTCTTGGTTGCCATGGAAACATAATTTTCATTCTTAATTGAATTTTTCAAGAAATTAATGATTACAGGCCCCACAAAGATTTCAATGCTGAAAACGGAATGTAAATCCCATTTTAAGATTAAAAGCTGTGACCAAATGTTTGAAAAAGTTTGTATATTTGGGAATTTTCATAATTATGCTAATTAGATAGAGATATCTCTAAAACAAAGTAAGATGGAGCTTATTGGCATTTGAAATTGGACAGTGCCCACACATATTCAAGGAGCCAGTTCTCAAAAACTAGAAGTGGTACCTGCTAATGAAATACATCACTGGAAAGCTGATAACCTCAATTTTATAATTGAGTCTAACCTTTGGAGGACCCTTTTCCCTCGACTGTCCACAAATATTTGTGCACCTTAATGTTACCAGATTCACCTAGGCTAGAGGACCCAACCATTTTATACAATTTGTTCCACAATGTCCAAACGTTATCATTATCTTTATGACTTTCTATAGGCCAAAAATCTGTGTTTCAGGTTACCCGACGCTGCCTTAAAAGACATTATCCTGTTTTCCAAAAAGGATTTAGGCCATTTTGGGCTATATTACATTATTAGAATCAATGTGATTGTCCACTAAAGCCCGAGCTAACTACACTATTTTATAGGACCATAGAACCTGAAACACAGCTTTTAAAATTTTAGCCTCACCTTCCTATAGAATGATCCTTCTAGCCATAACACCTGAATCACACATTTCTGTGACCTAAAAATGTTAAAGTTCCACTCTCTTGTACCACTCAGCCCAGTACAGCTGCTTAGAGCCACTGCCATTACCAGGTGCCACCCACACCTACGACACCCTAGAGCTGTACGGTGTGGTCATCTACACCTGTAAGCGGCCTGGACAGGTGTTTAAGTATGGCCGGACACAGCAGCTCAACACTACATGTAGTACCAGCAGCCAGAGCTCTCCGACCACAGGGACTGCTGGATGGGACAGTCTCAGTGATGAATGTGAAGGTAAGGGAGTGGTCATCTATTATCAACATGGGTACACCCCAAGTGAGTAATTTTGGTGACAAGGCCAGCGTCGGACAGATGCTCATGGTTTTTTTCGCAGTGTAGGGGGGTTTATGGTGGCGGGCGTATTTCAACCCCTAGATCTTGAGGGGTACTTAAAAATGTTCCCCCTTTTTAGCAAAAGATATTGTGATTAATATAATAATTTAATTTATTGTTCAAAGGCGGGAGGAGTTGAATGCTGGCGACTTTAGCGTGGGTTTCGTTAAAAGAAATCCCCATGCGCTAGAGTGGCATGAAAAGCTTTCATCCTGCATCCCTGCTGCTCATACGTCACAATAAGTTACGCTTCCTATCCTCCTGTAAATTAGGGACCTTCATGATGAAGGTACAAGGGAGGTAGGATAAATTCATCGGGATATATATCGGGACAGAAAAGAGAAGATATATGGACCCTTTTAAGATGTGCTATACTAGAGAAGCCGGGGGCAGCTATCGGTAGTCCTACCAATACTTTATAATACTAACCAATCCTTTGGTATGCAGATGTTCAGTGCGGTGCTCCTCCATCTGTAATTGGTGCGTCCCTCAGCAGCGCCTATCCTGGTCCTTACGGCAGTTCCAGGAACTACAACTGCCCTACTGGAAAGCGCTTCCCATCAGGTGGGACCACCTGGACCGTCACGTGTTCTGATAAAGGAGAGTGGACGCCAGCACCACCTGCTCAATGTGAAGGTCAGGTCATTCAGATATTAAAGGGGCCGATCTCTGAGAGTGGAGGAGAGTGGATCATTGTAGTTCATGTAGTAGTAGTGGTCTGCACGGATCACTAGCCACCCCTGTGGTTATAATTACCTTGAACCAGTGGACCCAGCCTGGTCTAGCTCATGGTTATGATTTGGAACAGCCCTTCTCTTGAATGTAATTGTCGTCTCATCAATATTTATGATGCAATTGTGGCCCATGTCGATTTTTCTCTGCATATCTTTGAGGCTCACCTCCATGACAAAAATCTCAACTTTCCTAACATTCTCTTCAAGAAAAGTTCCCCAAAGACAGTCCGAGCCTCTACAATCTACTGATTATGACAAACAAGATGTATGAATAGGTGACCACAACTTCTCATACCATACTGTTGTGTATAAGCGCCCCTGTAACTTGCGGTTATATCAGAACGGCCATTTTGAACAGGTGTATAGTGAGTTCTGAAATAATCAATTTCAGGCATACAATTATCTGCACTATACGACTAGCTACCTAGAAATTATATGAGGCTACCTTAGTTTAGTATTTTAAAATGATTGTATAAAGGAATCTATTCAGTCTAGCGTGTTACAGATTGAGAGTGGATAAATTTTATCCTCTTGTAAACAGATCAAATAGTGGCCGCTGGCCGAGGATCGCCGGTCCGTCATCGGCCTGACGCCTGACTGTATTTGCATTTCCCTTATCTTACATGATTATTGTATACAATTCAATAGGAATAGTATGGAGGCAAAAAAAACACAGAAATCTGATTTTTGGACCAATTTCAGTAACACTTACATACATGTATATACACCAAAAGAACTGTGGTACGGAGCACCACTTTCACGCACTGACAATGTGTTACGGGCATCAGTGGCAGTGTGTTACGGGCATCACCATGAAATTACAAAATCCATATTTCTCACTAATCTGTGGGGTTTACATTGAACAATGAATGGTTAGGGGCCATCCATAAATGACGTCACACTAATTTCGGCCATTTCAAAGACCCACCCACCCCCCTGTCACACTTTGTCACACATCAGCTGACACCCCCTAGAAAATTATGTCACAAATTTGCAGACACCCCTCCCCCCCAAGCATAAGTTATGTATTGTATCAGAGTTGTCCTGACATTACATATCAGTTAAATTATGCAAGTCCTTGACTAAGAATTGGTGGTGATGGATTTTACCGTAATACTAATAGCCATAAATTTATAATATTTACAAACCTTTTACACTATTAAAGTTTTAAGTTTTAAAATAGCTTTTATTTGTATTTTTGAAAGTGTGACGTCACACTGGGCTTGACACCCACCAACCCCCCTGTCACACTTTGTCACACTTGGACCAACACCCACCCACCCCCTCCCGTGTGACGTCATTTATGGATGGCCCCTTACAGCCTTGTTAATTGCTTATGATCATCATGTGTAAGTTTAAGCATTCACAAGTCACTAGAAATAAGGCAATCTTGCCTTCTCTGTTGGAGCAATAATAACAACTCCACCATCTATGATGCTCTGACCACGCAGACCGGGCATCTCATTCCTGGGAGTGAAGTGGTAGTCTAGACAGTTAGTACACTGGTGGGTATCAATAGTATTGTATACTACCACTGGCATAGTCTAACTGCTGGTCACACCAGTGCAACTTATGTAGAGCAGTGAATTGTTGGAAGGGAACAACCAGCATCCTATTTCTTGGTTGCCTGAGCCATTATTTTTGGGGTACTTTGCTAGGGAATACGATCCTACAGGGCTAGGACATGCCTGGCTCTCAGGGACCGTGCTTGGGCGATTCTAAATTTAACTGAGGTGTTATATAAACTCAACAACCCTGCCAGAGGATTTTACGATTTGGTTTAAGAAGTCTTAGCCTTTAATGAAAGATTTCCGTTTTGAATTTTCTTTGGGGTATAAATGCAGTATAAATGCGGGTGGGGTCCAGGCATGTGTTTTGATTTCAACATTTCATGAGCTTATAATAGGCTAAAACCAAGGAGTCCTTCAAAAAGTGTTATGGGAAGGTGTCCATTAATGTAAATTGGATTAAATTGTTTTCAGATAAACATTGGCCAGAACCAGGGTAATATTCATAATAAACATCCATTCAGAATTAGGGGCCATCCATAAATGACGTCACACGGGAGGGGGTGGGTGGGTGTTGGTCCAAGTGTGACAAAGTGTGACAGGGGGGTTGGTGGGTGTCAAGCCCAGTGTGACGTCACACTTTCAAAAATACAAATAAAAGCTATTTTAAAACTTAAAACTTTAATAGTGTAAAAGGTTTGTAAATATTATAAATTTATGGCTATTAGTATTACGGTAAAATCCATCACCACCAATTCTTAGTCAAGGACTTGCATAATTTAACTGATATGTAATGTCAGGACAACTCTGATACAATACATAACTTATGCTTGGGGGGGAGGGGTGTCTGCAAATTTGTGACATAATTTTCTAGGGGGTGTCAGCTGATGTGTGACAAAGTGTGACAGGGGGGTGGGTGGGTCTTTGAAATGGCCGAAATTAGTGTGACGTCATTTATGGATGGCCCCTTATCTTTTGAATTTGCATAGATCAGAGGCACAAATTGTGATTAAAGGACATAGGACATTAAAACATTATGAAATAATTGGTTACAGTTAGGCATTTATATTTGTTTCCTTTACAGAAGTACGCTGTGGTACACCTCCTCGCGTGTGGCATAGTGTCTATCCACTTGACGACGTAATGGGACGTGACGTCACCTTTGGACAGAATGTCTACTACCAGTGTCAGCCTAACTACGCATTCACCAATGACGTCACAGCCAAAGTCAACAAGACGCTGACATGTGACCTTGGTGGATGGAGTGAAAGGCATCCTGGAACATGTGAAAGTAGAGTATTTTATCTCATATGTTTCAGAAAATGCTATTGTTCCCTCCGTGGCTTTACTGGGAATTTTAAGTTGGCTTTGCCATGTTAAATGTCCGAGCAAAAACTAACCAATATCTATTATTGTTCCAAAACCTATTAATGTACTTCCATTTTCAATTGCATGACATTTCAACGATGATTTTCAAATGATTTGCTTTTAATACTTCCTTTTAATACTAGTTTAGCTGGGGCCATTAATTATTTAACCCCAATCAGGATAACAATGCATGAAGCATCCTCTGTACTATTTTACATCTTTCTGTCATCATGACATTCACTAATCACCCTTTGCTATTTATCTCCCCACTCACTGTGTACTTCACCTTTATAGTCTGTTTATCATTTCAATTTTTTTTAAAGACTTTCTCCTCTCCATCCTCTGGGTAAATGAACTAATATTATCAGTTTAATACGAAAAAAAAAGCATTACGATATAAATTACCCATGAAATTCAATTTGCTCAAAATGGTATAGCTCAATTGAATATGTTTTTCCATTCACAGAAATAAGCTGTGGAAAGCCTGTGCTCAGTAAGGATCACACACTGTTCTACTCTATGAGCAGCCTGGGTGCTAAAGCAGTGTATACCTGTGCCTTTGATGGTTATGCCTTTGCCGGAGGGAGGCAAATCTGGGAGAGTGAATGTAAACTTGAAGCAAACAGCGCATCAGAGGGTACATGGACCGATGTCCCATACAACTGTAACCGTAAGAGAAATTTACGTCATTAGATTTCAAAACAATACTTCCACCAGTCAGTTTTAGATTGATTGGACATTGGGAAATAATGGTGTTTTTTTCTCATCATCTGTAGGTAATAGCTATACATACCCATGCAACCCCAAGGAAACACTTGATTACTCCATCAGTGCACCTTTCATTCATATATGGCTCACTCTCACCAAACCAGTGCAACTCAAAAGTGGCCGTACATGATCAGTGACGTACATGATCGGTGACGTACATGATCGGTGACGTACATGATCGGTGACGTACATGATCGGTGACGTACATGATCGGTGACGTACATGATCGGTGACGTACATGATCGGTGACGTACATGATCGGTGACGTACATGATCGGTGATCTATTGAGTGCCTTACCCTTTCTGACCATGATAAAACATATATAAACCATACCAAGATGTACATAATTATGATGTGTGTCTTGACATGTAATATGTTAGAAATGTGTAGGTGCTATACTATTAGGATAAGTTTACATGACATTTTAATACCGATCATGTACGTCATGTGCCGTACATGATCAGTGACGTACATGATCAGTGATTTATTGACTGCCTTACCCTTTTTGACCATGATAAAACATAAATAAACCTTACCAAGATGCACATATAATGTGTGTCTTGACATGTAATATGTTAGAAATGTGTAGATGCTACTATTAGGATAAGTTTACATGACATTTTAATACCGATCATGTACGCCATGTGACGTACATGATCAGCCCATTATCTATTGACTGCCTTAATTACCCTTTCTGACCATATTCAAAACATAAATCAATCATAGCAGGGTGCACATATGATGTAAGTCTTAACATGTATAATCTTAGACATGTAAAGCAGTGGGTAATAAGAAAATTTTACATGACATTCCAAGCCGATCATGTACGTCATGTGACATACATGATCGGTTGTACATTGAGCCCCCCCTTTGGCCCCTATAAATATTTTGGGATTTTTCTTTCCCTAATAAACTCCCAAAAAACTACATTACAGCCAGTAGGTATGGTTAGATGCGTTAAATAGTGGAGTAAATGAGGCCTTAGGGGGATATTGTTGTTTTCCGATCATGTACGGCCGCTGATCATGTACGGCCACCGATCATGTACGGCCACTTTTTCAGTTGCACTGATTTGGTGAGAGTAAGCCATATCGGTTTGATCTATCCATAACGTATTTTGGAGAGATTGAAACTAATTTCATCATGCATAATTTATAACCATCATGATTAGCAAAATTGATTTATAAATTTCCAAATGCAATACAATCATAAGGATAATAATAATGAGCATAATACTAAATGTAAAGGCGTCACAAATGTAATCTAGAGATGCCCTATTATTTACCTTGTAGCGGTTGATTGTCATCCGGAAGGACCACTTCCCCATTTGGGATCCTCATTAGAAATTTCGACGTCACGTCGCATGGGGGCTCATGCCACCTATAATTGTCATGGAAACGGTTACTTTACGAATGGAGGACATTCCCGTACAGTGACCTGTGATGGCACTGGTTCATGGGGATCGATACCTAAAGGACTTGGATGTCAAGGTAAGGTGGAATTTCGAATTGCAGTGTGTTTGAAGTGCTTTTAGTTTGATTTCCCATAACTGCACATAATACTGGCCAGACCTGTCATGAAGCCAAACTCCATATGCTGCTGACCTAGTGATAAGCCCCAACTCCACAACTATACTGACCAGACCTGATAACTCCTCAACTTACCTGCCAATAAGCCCTAACCCCATACACTACTAACCGGCAATAAGCCCCGACCCCATACACTAATAACCTGGCAATAACCCCCAACCCCATATACTACTCACTTGCCAATAGGCCCCAACCCCATATACTACTTACCTGCATAGCAAAACCCTAACTCCTTATAATACTAACCTGGCAGTAAGCCCCAACCCCATATACTACTCACCTGCCAATAAGCCCTAACCCCATACACTACCAACCTGGCAATAAGCCCCAACCCCATATACTACTAACCTGCCAATAAGCCCTAACCCCATACACTACTAACCTGCCAATAAGCCCTAACACCATACACTACTAACCTGGCAATAAGCCCCAACCCCATAATACTACTCATCTGTCAATAAGCCCCAACCCCATACACTACTAACCTGCCAATATGCCCCAATCCCACATACTACTCACCTGCCAATATGCCCAACCGCTCATACTTATTACCTGCATATAAGCCCCAACTCCTTATACTACTCACCTGGCAATATGCCCCAGCCCCTTATACTACTAGCCTGGCAATAAGCCCCAACCCCATAAACTACTCACTTGCCAATAGGCCCAGACCCCATATACTACTCACCTGCCAATAAGCCCCAACCACTTATACTATTTACCTGCATAGCTATAAGCCCCAACTTCTTATACTACTAACCTGCCAATAAGCCCCAACCCCATATACTACTAACCTGCCAATAAGCCCCAACCCCATACACTACTAATCTGGCAATAAGCCCTAACCCCAAGAACTACTCACTCGCCAATAGGCCCCAACCCCATATACTACTTACCTGCCAATAAGTCCTAACTCCTTATACTAATTACCTGCCTATAACCCCCAACTCCTTATACTACTCACCTGGCAATATGCCCCAGCCCCTTACACTACTCACCTGCCAATTGGATCCAGCGCCATATACTTCTCATCTGCCAATAGGCCCCCAACCCCTTATACTTCTCATCTGCCAATAGGCCCCCAACCCCATATACTACTAACCTATTGGCTATGGCGGATACACAACACTAGACGCATCCGGCAGCGCACTCCTGGAATCTCAGTGTTTTAGATAGGAAATCGGCCACCCACGGAATCCTTCCTTGCACACAATCTGTATAACCTGTGCAAGCATACTTGGAGCTACTTATTTAAGGAGATCCCCTCATTTTAAGTAGGAATTTGGTCACTTTACCTCCGGTCACTACCGACACTGGTGTTTACTGACTGCACGCTCCACTGATCCGCACCTGTACGGCCTACTACCACCAGTCAACATGGCGACTAGAGGAGAGGCCGAGAAGGCTATTTCAGATCTCAAAAAGCCGATTACAAGGCACAACCCTGGAGACTTGGCGGTGCATACAGCGGGTATTAGCCAAACCCTGGAGTATCTGCTCTCAGAGAGGGACTTATTAAAAGAGTCGCTGGAATTCTCTCAAGGAGATATAGTGAAACTACAGCGAGAAAAAGGCAAGTTGTCTGATGATTTAAAAGTGTTAAACGTAAAACTGGGGGCAAGTGAACGTCAGTTGCGAGTGAACACTGTGGCCATTAATGAAAATGTAGAGGCCATTAACCTGAATGACCATGCCTTAAGAAGAAGGAACCTTGTAATTGAGGGCATTGAATATGTTCCCAATGAACCCACTAGAGAAATAGCGTGTACTCTACTGGCCTCAATTGACGACGATTTCTTGTCGCGGGAAGGCGACTATGCCTATAGGCAGGGCTCACCAGCGAACAAAGTGAGAACTCTTATTGTAGTAATGGTGAAGGGTAGCACAAGGGATCGTCTCCTATCTGTTAAGGGGCGTCTCAAGAAAGATCACCCCAATGTCTACCTATCAGAGGACAGTAATAGCGCAATACGCAAACAGAAATCTGATGTGAACACCATTGCGAAACTAGCTTTTGAAGCCGGACTTACAGTAAAACCTAGAGGAAGGGGGGGTAATATATGAAGGGAAATTTTACCCTCACCAGGCCCTGGGTGATCTGCCCCCACAGATAAGACTGGCAAACGCAAGGACGTATATCACGGACACTATGGTAGCTTACCACTCAGAACTTGCACCGCTCAGCAATTTTTTCCCTTGCGAAATAGAGACTGACGGCCACAAATTTAGCAGTGTGGAGCACGCCATTTCCTACAAAAAAGCTATCTTCTGCAGGAATGATGAAAAGGCACAGAGGATAAAAGACTGCTTCTCTCCCTACGTAGCGAAGAGTAGGCCTATAGCAAAATCTATGGTGAGTGAGCCTTGGAAATTGGTTGACGAAACACACCTCACTGAACTGAACATGATCAAGTTTGAGACAAACAAGGAGCTGCTCAAGGCTCTACTCTCGAGTGGCTCACGACAGCTAGTGGAAGCCACGTCATGCCCCTTCTGGGGGGCCGGGGCCCCCCTGAAATCTAAGGCTGTGCAGTCAGAAAACTTCAAGGGAAAAAATCGGGGGGACATGTCCTCATGGAGGTCAGGAGGCAACTAAGGGCAAAATACCCAGAACTGATACCCCCTCTACCCACCCCTCCAGCAGTACCAGCTCAGCACGCCGCAGAAATTGCTACAACTCCCCCTACTGCTCCTGCTGCTGAGGCCACGCCCCCTCAGGCAGTGACCACCCCAGCCGACATTGTACCAGCGACCGCTCCAACCCTCACCCCAGGTAGGGATGGAGACTCACCTGTGCCTGACACATCTGTCGTGACAGCTACCTCCACCCAATCTACAGCTACAGTAACTGCAGCTACGGCTTCAGCTACACCGGTAACTTCCGCAAAAAATAACAAAGTTCATAAGGGACTCTTTGGCCAGTAAACCCGGAAGTGACCCGATTTAGGGTGGTGACACCATAATACTACTCACCTGCCAATAAGCCCTAACCTCTTATACTACTCACCTGGCAATACATAGGCCCCAACCCCTTACACTACTCACCTTCTAATAGGCCCCAACTCCTTATACTACTCACCTGCCAATTGACCTCAACCCTATTGGCAGGTGAGTCTGTCTATGTGGTTCAATCTCCATGAGTTGGACTGCTCCATCTACAGACATATGTAAGGCAGTATAGGCGAAACCTGGCTATATGCCCCAACCCCATACTACTCACCTTGCAATAGACCCCCAACCCCTTATACTACTCGCCTGCCATTAGGCCCCAACCACTTATACCACTTACAGGTCTACTAATAGGCCCCAATCCCTTATACTACTCACCTGCCAATAGGCTCCAACCACTTATACCACTCACCTGCTATTAGGTCCTAACCCCATATACTACTCACCTGGCAATAAGCCCCAATCCCTTATACTACTCACCTGCCAATAAGTCCCAACCCCTTATACTAATTACCTGCCACCAGGCCCCAACTCATTATACTACTCACCTGCCAATAGGCCCCAATCCCTTATACTACTCACCTGCCAATAAGTCCCAACCCCTTATACTAATAACCTGCCAATAGGCCCCAACTCATTATACTACTCACCTGCCAATAGTCCCCAACCCCTTATACTACTCACCTGCCAATATGCCCCAACTCATTATACTACTCACCTGCCAATAGGCCCCAACCCCACATACTACTCACATGACAGTGGAGTCTGTCTATGTGGTTCAATCTCCATGAGTAGGTGCTGCGTGGTGGCCATGAGGATTATTCAAGCAAAACAACACTTAATAATAAATTAAATATAATTATTATTCATCATGTAAAACAATCCTCCCCCTCGCACGTAATAGGCCTACATACTTTGACACATGGGGGGAATAATCATGCTTAAGAAGGTAAATTTATTGCCTCCTTTCTTACTATGGAGAGTCCATTAATATTTGATATTCTATTTTATTTCAGAACGACAGTGTTCGTCACCTCCAGATGTAACAGGAGCAGATATAGTTTCCACTAATGGTAAAACGGCGGGAAGTGTGACCCGCTACCAGTGTAAACCAGGAACCCGTTACAACACAGGCCTCCCCCACTTCTCCCTCACCTGCCTGCCTTCCGGCTACTGGATGACACCTGGAGATGGGTGTAAAGGTGAGTGATAATAAAGGATACTGTCCACTTGGCCCAAATCGTAAGATATTGATTAAGTCCTACATGTTTCAATATTTCAACTGAATATAATGATAACTTCTGTACTCCAACAGTTAGGCTATTACTCATGTCTCGTTGCCTTCCTGGATGATAAGAAACACATGAACTCACTCAACACAACCTTCTTTTTTTTAAAGATAATAGGTTAAAAGGGTAAAAATGTATTCCATCCAGTGGAATGTTGATTTATCTAACCTGTTAGGTGGAATTCTTTGAGTGGGTTTTGTGGGCTCAGAGGCATAGGAAGCAAATCTTTATTGGGGGGGGGGGGGGGAGCAGGGGGACCCACTCCAAACCAACTGTAATTATCGGCCTTTCTGCAAAATATACACACTCATATTGGTTTGTATAGAAAAGTAGTATTTGAGCCCCCTTTAGTTCTGGTTGGGGGCCAAGGCCACCATGTCCCCACTTTTCTCTATGCGGGCGAGGTGATTTGATATTGTGTCTATTATATCATGGGTCTTCGAAAAAATTTTTGGGGGGGGCCCAAACATATTCAGCCCCCCCTCCTTTTTCCTACGCCACTGGAGCTCTTCCATCCACAAGGGGGCTATTAAGGGTCAGGAAATTCGTCGGTAAAGCCTCTTCTTGTTCTTTATTCTTGTCTCAACCCCGTTTGTTGCTCTCCCCAGCCTCACAGTGCCCTCCTACACCCATGGTGGGTAATGCTGATGTGTCCAGTACCCGTCAGGGGGCAGTACAGTTGGTGACGGCAGTGTGTCACAGGGGGCACAGGTTCCCTGAAGGCACCAAAAAGAAAAACTTCAACTGTATCTCCACACAGGGGTGGACTTTGGGAGATACTGACTACCGATGTTATCGTAAGTAACCAAAATCACTAATACATATAATTATATAAAGGTATTCTATATCTATTATCCTACTTAAATAGATTAAATTGACTCGCAAACTTCAGCGCTGACTCGGCAACACTGGCGTTAACTTGTGGACCATCAAATTGACTCTGAAATAGCCCTGTTTTGCTAGGTAGGGTCGGGTAGCCTGAAACACATCTTTTTTTTTGGCCTTACATGTTCAGGTATTTTATTCCTATCGCCCTGATTAAATAAATCACTAAAACCTCAACTACATCTGGTTCATATTACCCTAGTTGAATATTTAAAGAAAGTAAGTCCATATATTTCATCCTTCTTCTAATTTAGTTATCCCTTTTATCCTGCAGGTCAGACATGTTCCCCAATCCAACTACCAAACGGCAACCTGAACGACACCTCCATATTTTACGACACTGTGACGGAGATTGACTGTAACGCCGGTTTCCGGTTTCAAGATGGTGGCTCGCGAAGGTCATTGCTGTGTGATGCCCCTGGTCTGTGGCACGGGTCCTACTCCCTCTGTACTGGTGAGCGATTATTTCACTAAATATTATAACCACCATTCTCAAATAATAGGCATGCTTACGAAATGCACAGATGCCCCAATGAATGGTACTAAATGTCTTATACAAGCTCAACATGCCCTCTTTAGAAATAATCAGTTCATTGCTAACAAGCTCCCATATGGAATACGCACAGCGGAAACAAAAGCCATTTTCAAGGCAAGGGTGAAAAAGTGGTACAACACAGACATGAAAGGAAAGAGGAAGCACTGCTGAAGAGGAGGAAGTGAGATAGAAAAGTTGGGGTGGACAGGCCGAGAGGACAAAAGACTTATGGAAAAGCCTAGGATCTGCAATGCTGGGATAAGTCTGGAGCTGGACTATTTTGTTGTTTATATTACTCACCACACTTGTACATTCATCCTAGTATAAGACGGCGTCTTGCAAAGACATTAAACATGTAAAGTCGCATAGTTAAATATATGATATTGAGGAAACCGATAAAAACATGTAATAGTAGGTGGTAAGAGGACATGCCATAAGCGCACAATCAAATTGATGTTGATTCAAATACCTGTAGGGGATCTATACTATCTCGAGGAGATAAATAAGCAGAAGGGGGGGGCAAAAGATTGAGCGTGTGAGTGGCCTCACAGATGACTCAAGGTAAGCTGGATCTGTAGCTAATCATGTACTTTAGATATGGTACTCCCTTATAATCATTTGTTGCTCAATTCTGGCATCAGAAATGGATTCCTTGTTAAAAAGAACCCTCAAGTCATGTGTCATACAAGTATGTTATTCCATTTCAGGCCAGCAGGTGGGTGTGGGTCAGCAGGTGGGTGTGGGAGAGCAGGTGGGTGTGGGTGACAGTTGCAGGCTGCGGACATGTGCCGCCTTCTGTCCCTGTCAAAAAAAAAAAGTCGGTCGCACCATAAAGGGCGAAGATATGGGTGGTACAATTTTGCTCTGCACTCCTTTTATGCTGCCACTGTGGAAATCTTGTTCTGTCTCGCGGAATACGAGAACTGCTAGTGGCGCCACCCTATCTTTGACAGGTGGAAAGAGAACTAAAAAGCTAATTTTTTTTCTTTGGGGGGGGGGGACGTTGTAACATTTTATGTGCCCTCCTGAGTTGGGGGATAGGGTGTAGTAAAAACATTTTTATTTTCAACAGATTTCATGCAGTATGCTTTTTCTTGTGTATCATTGAAATGTGTAACCAATGGTGTTACCACAGGACATGCCCAGTTTTTGCCCAGCTTGGCGGTAGATCTTTGAAGTTAGATGATATTTGAAGTAAGATAGAGGAATCAATTAACCCTGAGTCAAAAACTTGGACCAGAAAACCACATCATGATAATAATGATAATAATAATAGTAAGGGTGGCTAGCCCCACCCAGACGACTCGCCTTAGCAGTCGTGTGACTTTCCCTTCACCAATATGGTTTTGCGGCTATGGTGATGCTTTATTTAGGAACAACCTTTTAGTCGGCTTTAACTGAATAATTATGTCTTACTTCTCCCTACAGCCGTGTACTGCAACACAGTGCCTGTGGTGCCCTATGCGTCTGTAGTGTCAGGAGGCAGGGGTGGAGCTAAAGGCTATAACCACACGGTGACGTACAAGTGTACTCAGGGCATGCGGTTTGAGGACGGCTTAACACAAACTAGTATACGCTGCCTGGCACAGGACACCTGGGACAGGACACTCTCATGTGCAGGTAGGAATAGAGATACTATTACCATTATTGTGAGAATATTTTTGGAGAGAGTCAACAGTTTGGCTCACAGTAGGCGTGTAGTTTGTTTTAGGTAATCCTCATCAGAACACCTCTTGTCCATATAATGTCATGCAGGATTTGCTTGTTCCTCCTGTGTATCAGTTTTGACATCTTTGTATCCACGTGCACATCATCGGTGTTTGATTCTCAAGCGAATACAAATCCATTTTGGATGATTTGGGGTTTGTTGACAGATCCCACTGGACCGCTGTCTACAACACTCTAAGCATGATATGATACAATGTACCTCTTTTGCCTACAGCAAGGTGCCCTGCCCCTCCAGTGGTGGGGGATTCAGAGATTACCTCATTCAGTGTGGACCCTGGTAATGTTACAACATATCGGTGTCGGCATGGCTACAGAGTGTCCGACAACCAATCAGAAGCCAACATCACGTGCGACACCACTACACTAACATGGACCAACACCATTCCTGTCTGTAAATGTGCGTCACTGTTTTATTTTCTTGATGTTGTTCTGGACGATGATTTACATGGTAATAGAAGATATGATAAGATAGATATCATTATACATATAAAGAAAGAATATAGTTGTGATATCAAATTAAGGCGTGGGTGGGTGGGAACAAGAGCCAATACAATATCAAAGGTGCAGAGGCCATATAAGGCCAGTACAGAAATTTAGATCTGACAAAGAAACTGGCAGCAGTCACAGCTAGTGAGGGAGGGTCTCAGTGAATGATGCATGGATGCAGCCCTAGCAAGTCTCCATCCAGAGCTGAATTTATGTATCATGTAGACAACATCAGTATGCTTAAAACGTAAAAGTGGTTGTTTGAAAATATAATGAGGTACTAGTAAGTCAACCTATGCTTCCCTATATTTCAGCTACCTACTGTAAGGCGCTGAACGACCTGAGTCACACCCACACTAACACGTCCCAGACCGTATTTGATACTGCCGTCTCCTTGAGGTGTGAACAAGGCTACACCTTTACCCACCTCCCTGCTGTCCCCTCTGGCTTGACTGCAATGACCTCTACATGTGGAGCCGATGGAGAGTGGGATCCACTGATAAAGCCATGCCAATGTAAGATTAATTAGTTTTAGGTTAATCTGATTATGATAAAATGTTTTTGGGAGTCCAAAATGTGAGTGTATAGTACCAAATTGTTTTCCACTGATTGAATTGTACTCCCCTTGTGAGAAACAAGGTAAAAGTGGTAAAGCACTGGATATTACCGAGATTCTAATCATCCTCATTTGATTGAGTTGTCTTAAATTATTCCCTTGGGAGCCTTAAAGTTGGGGACATACATATGATTCTTTAATTTAAAAGAACTATTAATCGCTTGGAAATGCTTACACTATCCAACAGGTTGTTCTTGTAGAACAAAATTTCCCAATAATTAATTAAAAAGGTGTTTATAATCATCATGCCAATTTGGTTTGGGTGATTTTCTTGTCTTTAAAACCACATTCCTCTGAGATGGAAAAAATATATTTCTAACTATGTTACTTTCAATTCATGCTGAATACTAAAATATCTGTGTAAGGCACCTTTTCCAACCTTTGTTATGATCAATCATCAATCAAAATCCTGGGATGATTGACAGGTGTGTCATTGGATGACCTGGGATCACACCTGTCGATCACCCCAGAATATACTTGCTCCAAAAAGGCACCACAGTGTTTGACCATACTTACCCCCAGTAAACAGGCCCTGGGGATTCCATTGCATGGAACTGTCATGATTTTGCTAGGACTACTCTGTTTCCTAGCAACATCAATTTCAAACATCCAATGATTAGGAACCACCACAATAGTAAGGATTAGAAGGTATTTGATCATACCTACCCCCAATATACAGACCCTGGGGATTCCATTTGAATTATAGTCCTTTTGCTAGCACTGACCTGTTATGGGGCAAAAGCAGTTCCAAATATTCTATGCCTAGCAATGGCTACAATAGTTGGGAATAAAAGGTATTTGATCATGCCTACCTCCAGTATACAGACCCAGTGGATTCTATTAGCACTATTGTCAATTTTCTAGGACTGCTCTGTTACATAGCAACATCAATTCCACTATTAGCACTATTGTCAATTTTCTAGGACTGCTCTGTTACCTAACAACATCAATTCCAAACATTCCATGCCTAGCAACGGGCACAAAAAGTGGGAATAGAAGGTATTTGACCTTACCTACCCCCATGCAGTATACATGCCTTGGAGATTCTGTTGGAACTATTGGCATTCTCCTAGGACCTCTCTGTTACCTAGTAATAAGAATTTCAAATATTCTTTGCCTAGCAACTGGCACATTCTTGAACATAGAAGGTATTTGACCATACTTACCGCAGTATACAGACCCTAGGGATGCCATTATGATTACAGTTATTGTCATTTTCCTACGACTGCACCGTGACCCATAGTAACATGAATTCTAAATATCCGAAGCAAGAGCCACAATATGTGACCCTTTAGCCAAACTCATCTCCCTAGTAGCAAACACGGTGTGGCCCCGGACGAGGCCAGACCGCACTGTGACCTATAGTAACAGGAATTCTAAACATCCAAAGCAAGAGCAAAAAATATCTGACCCTTTACCAAACTCATCTCCCTAGTAGCAAACACGGTGTGGGCCCGGACGGGGCCAGACTGTGTTTGCAAATGTGGACCAGAATGGACTAATGACGGGCGCCCGTCGGTTTAGGGCACTGGGCTTTGGTGTGGCCCTGTGTGGGCTGCCCATGTTGGGCGCAGATTGGGTTTTGGACTGGATGAATGCTGGCTCATATCGTTCTTTGGCCTTCAAATCCATAGTTCATACCCACATGGAGCATATGAGACTGTGTTAAGCAAATTGTAATGCAACAGAAATAGTGTCTACACTGGATAGCTGCTTAGAGAACCCCCTTTTCATCATTCAAATGTATAGTCTACCTTATTTCAACACTGTGAGAACATCTGTTTATTATTTCCTAATCTACAGCACATTAGCCTTTTCTTGTATATCATTGTATAATGTCAATTCCATTTGTCTTTGTTGGAAAACTCTATATATTTTATAGTGGTGATATCTGGTGTAACTGATCAGTACTACTGAGCCTGAAATGGGGAGCCTGATCAGGGCCACACTTGAGCCTAGCCATCTGCCCAATATGAAACCAGAACGGACAGCCTGCTTTGAAACTGATCTGAGCCCAAATCGGGCAGCCCACTTTGAAACTGATCTTAACTCAAAACCGGGAGCCCGATTGGGGCCACACTTCAACCCAGCCATCTGCCCAACATGAAACTAAAACGGGTAACCCACTTTGAAACCGATTTGAGCCCAAATCGGACAGGCCACTTTGAAACTGATCTGAGCCCTAATTGGGCAGCCTGGTTAGGGCCACACTTCAGCCCAGCCATCTTCCCAACATGAAACCCAGCTAAGTTTTGCCCAACTTCAAACAGCCAATCCGAGCTAAAACCAAATTGGCCCCATGCAGGCTTGCCACTAGGGCTATCACCCCCAACTACTGTGGATGCCTTTTTCAATTTCAATTCCTCACTAAAATCAAAACAATTCATCTAGAGCCCAAACGAAGTGTTCGGTTCTTGCTTGTAATGTAATGAGAATAATTTGTGGTGTTATTGCTAATATAGTGGCGGTATGTACTGAGCTCCCGGATGTCCCATACGGCATTGTGCACGGCATCTATGGTGTCTATGGTGACGTCATATCTGTGACGTGTCTCCCAAGTTACTGGGTGTCCAGGGACGTCATGGGCGTCAACATTACATGTGGTGCTGATGGTAACTGGCAGGGGGTGCCCACGACATGTAAACGTATGTTCCTCTTTGCTCTCATGAATAAAATAAAGTCATTATTTTGTGCATTTCTGACATAGCTAGCGAAACTGTTCACTGAAAATCCTAGATGTAATTTGCAGAATCACTAGCAATTTGTAATCAAAACAAAATTGTGGGGAGGGAGCACTTGTATCATACAGTATTTTTTTTTCTTTTGGCTATTTAGCTGACCAGCTGCTCAATGCAAAAGATTATGATTACCAGCCACAGGAAATCTTTAAGCAATCTAATATCTCATCCTGTGATTGCCCTTGTTACAATGAAGGGGGAAAAGTACATCTGCATATTTGTTCATTTTATGCAGCTATAACGTGCCCCCCTCTGGGAATCTGGGAGTTTTACCAGACTAACACATCAAGTATGTCACCGGGAACCCTCGTCAACGTGACGTGCATGGACCAGAGTTCGGCTAGTATGGCTGTCGGGTGGCAGGTGGTACTGTGCGGAGAACTCGGCGTATGGCTGGACCCTGTGTCAGGCATCCCCGACCTCATCAACTGTGCTGAAGGTACCCATAGCCTCTCCTCATCACACATTTCAAAGTAGGGTAGATTCACCTAAAGTCGGCCACAGTTTCTCTTACTAACAAAGGACGGAAGAATAGAGAGCTGATCTGATTTCCATGCATGAATAACTAAAAGTACAGATGTCTGACTAATGTGGTTGACTTGTCGTCCCAGGTACTAGGTGAGGGGTTTAGTTTGATTTGGGGGGGGGGGGGGGATGCATTGATGGCACTATTGCAAATCCTATTTGAAAGAGGGACTTGAACATAAGGTTAGATAGTTCGGTCATAGGCAGTTTACCCCAACACATAGTTTTTTCTGTCCTTCCAGCCTACACTGCCGTGGTGTTTGAGCCGGTGGATGCCCCAGCTTCTACCCCTATCGGCCTGGTGTGGATCCTGATGGCGCTCGTCCCTATCCTCCTCATCATAGTCGGGGATATCCTAACCATATCCTCACACCGCAAAATCGGCTCTACCAATGCGAAGAAGTCTACCCGGAAGCAACAGCAGGGAAAGATTGTGCGTGCGATTGACATCACAAATGACTCAGGCAGTAATGTCTCATCATTGATATAAGCTTTAATCAGGGCCATTTTGGGGCACGGCCGTTTGCGGCCGTATTGGGGTCTAATGGGTGAAAAGACCTGAGAACTAGTATAAATCAGTTTTGATGGTTTCCTCAATTCCTAGGTCAGAATCCGTGACATTGACCTCTACAAAGGTCAAGGTGTCATCACCCACTGATGGGTCATACACATGGCTATATCATACTAATTTTGCAGATCTCTAGGTCTGCCTATATGGAAAGGAGAAAGGGAAATGATAACCATCATATATTGTGAAAAAGGTAAAGTTGCCATGGGAACCAGCATTTTACTGTATGTGTCTAGGATTACAAGGTCATACATACCCTTAGTTAATAGCCTTTAGCGATTCTCCTTTTATTTGATACCATGTTATGCCTATTTAGTCGGAGTGTAACGAAATTCCATTTCTAAGCCCCTTGTCACATTGGACCCCATTAAGAAGGGCATATTTTTATATAAAGAATTCAAGTATTGTACACCCAGCACATACACACAATGGGTATCAGGAATAGCAGTCCTACACACTTACTGTAAATCAATATAACGTGACATTGGACAATTGTCACCAAAATATCTATTCAATATTAAATCTTTGAAGGAAAATACTGCCCTATCTTTCTTTCCTACTGACTTATATCGATTACATGTTCTTACATACTGTTAAAATATGTGCTCTATGCGTTATCAAAATGAGAAATAACGGCCCTTGTTATGAGTGACATAACGATTGATCCAAATTCAGGTATCCCGTAAACAGCGTCCTTCTGGCGAAACACTGTGATAACACTATACTACTTTCTTTCCTAAAGGTAATAAAACTATTAAACTATACATCTAGAGTTGTAGTTATGTTTATTGGCCAGGTCCACAGAGTGGCCTAGGCCATAATGAGGGAGTGTTGGATATGTAAGCTAAGTACTAGCTCATAGACCATAGGAACAAAGAGCATAGGGTCCACAACCCTCTATACCAGTGGTCCTCTAATCTTGCCTGCATAACTCAATGGGAGCTTTTGTCACACTCTATCCTCAACCATGACAACATACCTGCAATAGTTCTTTAGATCAGCACCACCACTTCCCCTCTCCAATCCTCAGCACCACTCTACCATAATAGAAATACGGGACCCACTGACCACTGCCTACTACTAGTGAGTTAAAGACTGGAGAGTGGAGGTGAGACTCCTTCTTTTTAAAGCACCACCACCACCTCCCCTCTCCAATCCTCAGAACCACATTACCATAATAGAAATACAGACCCCACTGACCACTCCCAACACTGCAAATTGCAATTTTGATATAAAATATGGATTCTATACCCTAGATAACCCTAAAATCCATGTATTGCACAAGGAAATCAGACAAGCTAAAGGTTTTGGCAGCCATCTTGGAATTTTCCAAATTGTAATTTTGATCCAAAATATGGATTCTACACCTTAGATAACCCTAAAATCCATGTTTTACACAAGGAAATCAGAAAATTTGAGTTTTTGGCAGCCATCTTGGAATTTTCCAAATTGTCATTTTGATCCAAAATATGGAAGGGGACAAACGGAGAAGGGGACAGACAGAGAAGGGGATAAACGGAGAACTGGATAGACGGAGAACGGGATAAACGGAGAATGGGATAAACAGAGAAGGGGGCGTTTGACTACGTTCAATAGACAAAGGACTGGAGAGTGGAGGTGGTGGTGGGAGGGACAGGTCGACGAGTTGCATATTTCTATTATGTTAGTATGGTGCTAATACCGACTTGAGGATTGGAGAGTGGAGGTGGTGGTGGCAGGGACAGGTCGGCAAGCAGTGTATTTCTATTAATCCCTATTAGGGTAGAGTGGTGCTAATACCGACTTGAGGATTGGAGAGTGGAGGTGGTGGTGGCAGGGACAGATCGATGAGCTCTGTAATTCTATTATGGTAGTGTGGTGCTGGTACCGACTTTAGGACTGGAGAGTGGAGGTGGTGGTGATTCCTATACTAAAGACTGTGATTTTTTCAGTGTTAAGTCTATGGGATCGCTCGCTCAGTGTTGAGCCTATGGGACTTAGCTGTAGCCCTGCAAATGCCTGGGGTCATGCATGCATAACACCAGGCAATAATGATGTACTCTGAGGGTTGGGGATGCTGATTCGGTATCTGCTGCATAAGTGGTTTGAACCATTTAACTTTCAGGTAGGTGAGAAATCCCCATAAGAATGGGTATAGACGACTTCAATAATTTAGCATTACAAAAAAGGTCTGTATAGTTTTCTTTAAAGTTTTTTTTATTGAATATTACTTGCTGCATGGCTTGCTTAATTGGGAAATTAGGTACATCATCAGCTCAACTTTCAAGAGATTTCTCTAAACCCTAACAGATTAGTTTTGAAGGTACAAAGTAAACCGCATGACTTGTATAAACCCTTATAAGTAATAAGTTATGGCCCAGATAACGCAGAAAGGAGACACTGATGGTGCGAAAAAACAAACTAAATTGATTGGTAGTAAGCAATATTATGATAGTCTTGCAATATCTTTGCAAATTAAGTCTAGATGTTGTTCAGTAAAATACACAAATGGACTGTTTGAAAGGCGATTTGAGTATTATAGCAAATCTACACACCGATTTCAGATTTGATAATAGCTGTAGATGTCATATACACAATGTCCGTGAATAGCATTGATGATAATAAATAATAATAAATAAATACCATGTAACATAATGCATACAATGAGGAGAACTTGAAGTAAAGAAGACACAAGGGAAATAGCTCACTCAGCTAATATTTAGGAGTAACCCAACACATTTACACTTATTTTCCTTCCATATCAAATGATACACCCTATTACAGGGAACCATTTTCCTGATCTTTATAACAAAGCACCATATTTAAAAGCTGAGAAACTGTGACAGCGAACCTGCTGCCTTTATGAGATATACTGTAAACGTATTATATTTCGCGCTGTACTTATTTGCGCGGATTTTGCGGATTTCTAAATCCGCGAAAATATGTCCAGAGCGAAAACTTATCCAATATAGTTCTGTAACTATCATTTTTGAAAATCCGCAAATTTAAATCCCAGCGAAATTGCATTTATTAGCAAATCCGCGAAAATTAATACCAGCGAAAATATCTACGTTTACAGTAGATGCATTCACTCAACTCTCATACTAGCACTATACAGGATGCTTGACATTGGTTACAATCCTATATCCTACAGACGGCTCATCATCAGGCCTATTGGCCACAAATTATAAAGGAGGTCTCAATGATTGTACCAAAGTGTACAAGTAACAGTTGTACGTAATTGATAGAAACACATAAAATATGTTTGAATTAATTTGGTACCAGGCCACTCCAAACAACATAAATTCTTTAATCACTGTGTTCACCAGAAAATTTATAAAGATCCTCTATTTAATATATGTGCTATATATAGCTATTTGTAGATACATTTTGCCATATATCAAATTAATGGTGTCATTATAATTAGACCTTGAGCCCAACGCACATATATGGCATAACAGTCTCATAGTGGGGGAACAAACCAGACAATACATTTTGGATTGGTACATATCTGGGGACCCCAAATCACTTTGCTAGACATCTGGGTTGCCCAGCTTAGCTTCAGAATCTTGGAAGATGTTTGGAAACATGGAATATATCTAAAATGTACTTGATATGTTAGTTCATAACACAACCACAACTGGCAGCACTGTAGTTGTATGCCTTAGCATAGGTCACCTTTAGTTGGTTTGCATCATTAATCCACTTGGTGGTAGCACCTCTCAGGGATAGATCCAAATTCTTGGAGAACTGGTGATACACTTGGGCAGGTAATAAATGCGAACACACCAGGAATTTTTACTCGTGATAATGGATTGACAATTGTTTCCAAATGAAACTCAGTAGGATCACTGGGTGATATCTGGTGCAAGTTATACCTATGAGAGTTTCCTTATTTCTGGGAGTACTTAAAGAGACACATGGTGACTTCGACAGGAGAGAAAGCTCACATATATTCTCAATGTTGGAAACAATTTGCAATGGCCGGTAGGTTAACCCTTTAAGGACAGCATGTTGCTAAAAGAGGACATTTGTTGTCATGATGCATGAATGCAGTGCTGGCGAGTAACTTGTCGATGCATAATGGCAACCCTTCGAAACTCTCTCAACCCTGTATGGTCAGCATGATGCTTGACTGGTGAGTTACTTGCCATGGCTGAAGTTATGAATTGTGAAGAGCAGGGGTATGACACATTAAGGCATCATATCATACTTAAAGGTTTAAACCAACACATGATGACATAGAAGAAGACAATTTAAAGTCACAGATGGTGACACACACAGGAGAGAAAGGTGTAGACTATTCTGGGCCTCCACATAGGGCTTGTGCAGCTGATAGGATGAGATAGGATTTTTGACCTTTTTGGGTTGACCTATTTTTAGGGCTAGTCAAAAGTAGGGGGGGACATGTCCCCCCCATGCCCCCCGTTGCCATGCCCCTGAGGATCGGCCCAAATTCAGGGTGCTGCTTATACGCGGGTTTTTCTAAAGTATAATTTCCAAAATCCCCATAGAATAAACATTATATGTGCAAATGGGGAACTAGGATGCAATGGTTTAGATCTAGGATTTGCACACCATAGGTGTGGTGACCGGCTTTTTATTAGTGTACAGGAGTCATGATGCATTAATGCATCAGTGTGTAGTTAAAGTAGCGGAGAAGGAGATGAATGGATTAAGAGAGAACGGGACAAAGGGAGAAGGGGATGAACGGAGAACGGGAGAACGGGATAAACGGAGAACGGGATAAACGGAGAACGGGATAAACGGTGAACGCTATAAACGGTGAACGGGATAAAAGGAGAACTGGATAAACGGGGTGAACGGGATAAATGGTGAATGCTATAAACGGTGAACGCTATAAACGGTGAATGGGATAAACGGAGAATGGGATAAACGGAGAACGGGATAAACGGAGAACGGGATAAACGGAGAAACGGAGAACGGGATAAAAGGAGAACGGGACAAACGGAAAGCGGAGAAGGGGATGAATGGATTAAGAGAGAACGGGACAAAGGGAGAAGGGGATGAACGGAGAACGGGATGAACAGAGAACGGGATAAATGGAGAAAGGGATAAACAGAGAACGCCATCAACGACGAACGCGATGAACGGAGAACAGGATAAACGGAGAACGGGATAAACGGTGAACACTATAAACGACAAACGGAATAAAAGACAAACGGATAACGGGATAAACGATAAAAGGATAACGGGATAAACGGGGAAAGGGAGAACGGGATAAACGGAGAACGGGATAAACGGAGAACGGGATAAACGGAGAACAGGATAAACAGAGAACGGGATAAACGGAGAACGGGATAAACGGAGAAAGGGAGAAACGGAGAACGGGATAAACGGAGAACACTTAGGTACCAATATAATCCGACAAAACGAAAATCACGAATATCTTCGCTGTTTACGCTCTGATCGCCCCGATATTCGGACGGAGAAGGGGATGAACGGAGAAGGGGATAAATGGAGAAAGGGATAAACAGAGAACGCTATAAACGGCGAACGCTATAAACGACCAATTGGATAAAAGGCGAATGCGATAAACGGAGAACGGGATAAACGGAGAACGGGATAAACGGAGAAAGGGATAAACGGAGAAAGGGAAAACAGGACAAAGGGAGAACGGGAGAACGGGAGAACAGGAGAACGGGATAAACGGAGAACGGGATAAACGGAGAACGGGATAAACGGTGAACGGGATAAACGGTGAACGGGATAAACGGTGAACGGGATAAACGGTGAACGCTATAAACGGTGAACGGGATAAAAGGAGAACTGGATAAACGGGGTGAACGGGATAAATGGTGAATGCTATAAACGGTGAACGCTATAAACGGTGAATGGGATAAACGGAGAATGGGATAAACGGAGAACGGGATAAACGGAGAACGGGATAAACGGAGAAACGGAGAACGGGATAAAAGGAGAACGGGACAAACGGAAAGCGGAGAAGGGGATGAATGGATTAAGAGAGAACGGGACAAAGGGAGAAGGGGATGAACGGAGAACGGGATGAACAGAGAACGGGATAAATGGAGAAAGGGATAAACAGAGAACGCCATCAACGACGAACGCGATGAACGGAGAACAGGATAAACGGAGAACGGGATAAACGGTGAACACTATAAACGACAAACGGAATAAAAGACAAACGGATAACGGGATAAACGATAAAAGGATAACGGGATAAACGGGGAAAGGGAGAACGGGATAAACGGAGAACGGGATAAACGGAGAACGGGATAAACGGAGAACGGGATAAACGGAGAAAGGGAGAAACGGAGAACGGGATAAACGGAGAACACTTAGGTACCAATATAATCCGACAAAACGAAAATCACGAATATCTTCGCTGTTTACGCTCTGATCGCCCCGATATTCGGACGGAGAAGGGGATGAACGGAGAAGGGGATAAATGGAGAAAGGGATAAACAGAGAACGCTATAAACGGCGAACGCTATAAACGACCAATTGGATAAAAGGCGAATGCGATAAACGGAGAACGGGATAAACGGAGAACGGGATAAACGGAGAAAGGGATAAACGGAGAAAGGGAAAACAGGACAAAGGGAGAACGGGAGAACGGGAGAACAGGAGAACGGGATAAACGGAGAACGGGATAAACGGAGAACGGGATAAACGGTGAACGGGATAAACGGTGAACGGGATAAACGGTGAACGGGATAAACGGTGAACGCTATAAACGGTGAACGGGATAAAAGGAGAACTGGATAAACGGGGTGAACGGGATAAATGGTGAATGCTATAAACGGTGAACGCTATAAACGGTGAATGGGATAAACGGAGAATGGGATAAACGGAGAACGGGATTTAAACGGAGAACGGGATAAACGGAGAAACGGAGAACGGGATAAAAGGAGAACGGGAGAAACGGAAAGCGGAGAAGGGGATGAATGGATTAAGAGAGAACGGGACAAAGGGAGAAGGGGATGAACGGAGAACGGGATGAACAGAGAACGGGATAAATGGAGAAAGGGATAAACAGAGAACGCCATCAACGACGAACGCAATGAACGGAGAACAGGATAAACGGAGAACGGGATAAACGGTGAACACTATAAACGACAAACGGAATAAAAGACAAACGGATAACGGGATAAACGATAAAAGGATAACGGGATAAACGGGGAAAGGGAGAACGGGATAAACGGAGAACGGGATAAACGGAGAAAGGGATAAACAGAGAACGCTATAAACGGCGAACGCTATAAACGACCAATTGGATAAAAGGCGAATGCGATAAACGGAGAACGGGATAAACGGAGAACGGGATAAACGGAGAAAGGGATAAACGGAGAAAGGGAAAACAGGACAAAGGGAGAACGGGAGAACGGGATAAACGGAGAACGGGATAAACGGAGAACGGGATAAACGGTGAACGGGATAAACGGTGAACGCTATAAACGGTGAACGGGATAAATGGAGAACTGGATAAACGGAGAACGGGGTGAACGGAATAAATGGTGAACGCTATAAACGGTGAATGGGATAAACGGAAAATGGGATAAACGGAGAAATGGGATAAACGGAGAACGGGATAAACGGAGAACGGGATAAACGGAGAAAGGGAGAACGGGATAAAAGGAGAACGGGAGAAACGGAAAGCGGAGAAGGGGATGAATGGATTAAGAGAGAACGGGACAAAGGGAGAAGGGGATGAACGGAGAACGGGATGAACAGAGAACGGGATAAATGGAGAAAGGGATAAACAGAGAACGCCATCAACGACGAACGCGATAAACGGATAACGGGATAAACGGTGAACACTATAAACGACAAACGGAATAAAAGACAAACGGATAACGGGATAAACGATAAAAGGATAACGGGATAAACGGGGAAAGGGAGAACGGGATAAACGGAGAACGGGATAAACGGAGAACGGGATAAACGGAGAACGGGATAAACGGAGAACGGGATAAACGGAGAAAGGGAGAAACGGAGAACGGGAGAAACGGAGAACACTTAGGTACCAATAATCCGACAAAACGAAAATCGCGAATATCTTCGCTGTTTACGCTCCGATCGCCCCGATTTTCGGAGGGGTAGGAGAACTTCAAAATCGTTTTTGGATCAAAATCGTTTCGGGGCTCAAAATCGATTTTGGGGGCAAAATCGGTTTTGGAGGCAAAATCATCTGCAGCTCACGCTGTCCCCCCCCCCGGCCAACCCGACACGTCGAACCAGAAACGAAGCTGCAACGAAGATGGTGTCGCTGCTGACGCTCCGATCGACTCGCTTTTTCCGCCGAGACGTAAAACAGCGGTTACGCGCTGCCGGGCGCTGACGCCCACAGCCACCTGCTTGCCCCCAGCCACTTGCTTTCCCACAGCCACCTGCTCACCTACAGCCACCACCTGGAATTCGATTATATATGACTTCCAATATATGAAATTAGGGTAGCTTCTTCTGGCGATTACGATTCTGCTGTCAGAAATGAGAAATAACGTACTGTACTCAAATTAGATAATTCATTCGACTTTCTAATGACAAAAGCGGTATGTGTGAGGCTTGTGGTGGCCTGGTAAGTAGCAGAGAGCGGCATAGGAAATAGCAGACGACATTCACCATATAGTTAACCCTTTGAGGCCAACATTACCCATTACTATATTCGTATTACATGGTGTACAGTGTGTTGGGGATGGGTGTATATAGAAGGCCTTAAAGGGTTATTATCCAGGTGTCACAAACATGTTGCCACTTCCCTTTAAGGGCCGCAATGTACAGATTAAGCCACCGCGGTGGTACTGGGGAGCTTCTATGGGAGGTGTGATAACCTTGGGCGGGCTCCAGTGAGTTTTCAAATGCCACTAGACTTGCCTTGTCCATCATTCCAATGATACATAAATATGCAAGGGGTTAAATCAGTATCTAGGGCTATGTGTTTATTGGAAATTATTCAACAAATTTTCAAGCTTAGGCCTTGGAGTAAGGCCATCACGGTCTAGGTTGCGCACCATTGGTTTAGGGACAGGGAGGGACAGGGAGCCTATGGAGACTATGTCACGCTCTGGAGGTTCTGATTCTCCTAACGCTGTCCGAGGGTCTTAGTCTACGGTTCACGGCCTCAGTGCCAAAGGGTCTATGCGCGATTCTTCACTGAAACCTTACGAAGTGTTCACTCTCATACATATTGACCGGACCCATGGGACATGGTGCCGGTCAAAAAGGGGATGTCCACCACATCGCCTGGGAGTAACAGCTTTCTCTGAGGAGGTCGGGGCATTGGCGAGTGTATGGCTTGTTGCTGTGTGATACATGTAGTGCGTGTGGGTGCAGTTTGCAGTGGGCATTGAGGGTACTGCAAGCCCCTTGACCTTCCGTGAGTGTTGATAGTTTCCCCCACCTCCCACACACACACACCGAGCTAAAGTGGAATGGGTATGTGCCTGGATCTTGAATGAATAATCTTAAAAAGGATAATCTTAAAATGAATAATCTTAACACTAGAGGGCACCACTGTCATAGTATAATTTACACTGCAGGCGCCTCCTTCCACATAGCTTAGGTAGGATATGGTAGGCCTACATCAGTAAAGCTGAAGGCAATTGGGTTAGGTTGTGTGTTTATGGTTTCCCCTCCAAAAAAAGAAAAAAAGAACACCGGTTTGGGGGCTCTGCTGTATAGAATAATAACACTAGTGTTAGTAGCCAAATCATACCAGTATGCAAAGAGATGGTGGGCAACAATAATATTAAAGAAATGCTATAATCTTAAATGTTACTAACTTTAAGATTGTAAAGTGTTTAAGATTGGTCATTTTAAGATTGGACAGACTTTCTTATTGTGTCAGTCCTGACGAGCTGGTTTTACAGTATATGTGACATGTACTGGAAGAGGGGACCTTAGTATACCCTGTATTAAGGCCCCTTTTCACAGATCGCGTCACATATGGTTTCTCATAATAGTCAACCCCTACACAATGATGAAAGGTGCTATTCCATTTATATAACATGCTAGTTAACTATTTGGGTGTAATAATGAATAGGCTATACAGTTCTGCATTATTTAATTCTGAATTAATTATGTGATTATTTCATTTTATCAACCATATTTCAATTAATTCTTACTAAATCTAAATTAGATGTACATGATTTAAGACATGATAAAAATGACCTATTTAACAGCATCATTTTGGTTCTGGTTTTAGCTTTCTAACCCACTTATTAAGGAATCTAGACCTGAAAATGTGAAAACATGACAATAAGCTTGATTAAGACATATTTCAGAGGATTACAAAGCTAAGCTGGGCGATCCAGATGTCTAGCAAAGTGATTTAGGCTCTCCACACATATACCAATAAAATAAATATTGTCTGGCTTATTCCCCCCATGTGAGACTCAGAAATTGCTCAGCTCATGGACTAAATGCAGAACACTAGAAATACTTTTTTTGGCAATCACACTAAATCTTAATGATTTGCTCGTGCAACAGTTTTTCTGAGTCGGTAATGTATATATACATTAATTTGTAGATAAATCTTTTCTTTGATGGCTTGGTGATGAGAAACATTTCTTTGAGCTTCTTGGCCCAAACATAACTTGGCAATGGCAATGGATTCTGCAGTTTGGCACATAGGTGAGAGTTCTAGTCCCCTTATAAAAAGCTATGTGGGATACACCTAGCAGTTGACAAAGTACTCAAACAGGTTTTCCAATATGGCCGCCAATACGTTAACGCAATTTGGAGTACCGGAGTATAGACGACACGGGAGACTCGTACTGTCCGGTCTGGTAGAGACTGTTGACACAGTGTATGATTGTGTGCAGGATGAGCCCTACCTCTGTCCTGAACCCCCTCATACAGTCCTTACAAGTGAACTCACCACCATGGTGCTGCATGTGCATCCTCAGGATACCGCTGTGTCTGTACACCTTCTGGCACACATGACATGTACTTGTAGGCAGGCGTTCCCTTGTCGTCTTGATGAACCGGCGTTTTAAAACTGGACGACTGTGGTAGCTTGTACCATGCTTTACCAGTTTAAACTTGGTCAAACTAAGCTTGCGTTTAGGATTCACATTTTTAACTCGACATTTCTGGAGTCGCTCATGGGAATGAACCCTCTCATGTTTTACCAGGTTCTGCTTATATTTGAAACTTCTGCTACATTTTTGACAGTTGTAGGATACTTTGTCACTATGGACCATAGCATGCTGTGCAAGCCCAGATTTTAATGCAAAGCTTTTCTGACAAAAACTGCATTGGTGAGGTCGTTGACCACAATGCACCAATTTATGTCGGTTCATACCAGACTTTGTACAGAAAGTTTTCAGACAATTGTTACAACTGTGTAGCTTTTCAGTAGAGTGAGCCATACTCTGGGGTGGCTTTTCCTTTTTCTGAGAAAGATCAGATATCAGACCATCCACTTCGTTAGTCTGCACTTGTTGACACATGTTACCCTGAAGTTTCCCAGCAGTCGGTGGCAAAAAGGCACTAGGCTGCTTTGCATGTCTACTTTTGACAGAGGTTACATATCTCCTTCCATTCTGATCCATATACCAGTTTTGATGGCCCTTCTGTCTTTTCAAGTTGGCATCAGACAGATCATCTTTGAGTCTATAGGTTTTTATGTCATGATCCCTCTTGCTTGAAAACCCATGGGCAGAGGGACCTTTAGCGACACGTGTCTGGTCTTGTACTTTTTTCATTCCCTCACATCGACAGGCGCTTTGGCTCCTGTTCTTCATGCATTGTAAGGTTTGGAAAGCCAGTACCTTAAAGCAAGCAGGATTACTGACAGTTAGTTTATCTTCTTAACATAGTCAGGGCACGCTTATCATATTAATCAAAAAATTGTATAAAACTATTTTTTTTACTGTCAGTGCTATATACAGAGATGAAAGTAACCAATCGCGTAAACTTTGCAATTTTCAAATGACAGCCCTTTAAATTGTGGGATCCACAGTTCTTCCACACACACACACACACACACACAAAAAGGACTTGAAATCTGGAACTTTCATCGCTGTATAAGTCTATAGCGAATATATTATGGCCTATTCTGAACTTCATCTTTGGCCTACATGTCTCTTGTACATGATAGAAAACAAATGACATCCTAAATATGACAAGTGAAACACATAATACTTGTAACAAGTCATTTTATCTTAGTTTGGACACCTCAACTTTTCACCACTTATGGAATTCCTCATCGGTAGACCCAACATGATAATATAAGAAAATCAACACGCATATAACATGTAACACGTTTATCTAAACCATTTTTTAGGAAAAGACAATAATTTCCAACACTTGTGCAAAAATGTCCAGAAGCGGTTAGTTAGAATGGTCTTTATTAGGTCTGGTACACAGTGGCCAGGTAAAGTAAGAGTGTTTAGATTGGCAAAAGTCTTGCAACATTTTGTACGACTGGATTGTCATTTCCAAACAGATGTAGGACGCGAGCGATGATCCTTGTGATGAGAATTATGCTGAGTGCTCATTCCTGTGACAAATTTGATGATGCCGGGAAATATCGGTTTTTAATTTGAAGGACTTGATACATTTATCACAGCTATACAAGCGCTCAGTGATATGAACAACACGATGTTGAGAGAGGTGAACCTTCCGATAAAAGCTTTTAGAACCTGTACCACACTTGGAGACAATTTTGCCAGTAGGCCTATGGAGTCGTTGATGATTGGTTGGGCTGTCCGCATCTTTAAATGCCTTGTTCTTTTTTGTATGAGTGAATTAGCCCATCTGAACAGTGGTATGGCGTAATAGATAGCCCTTGACAATCATGAGAATCCCTTTGTGTGGTTTTCCCCTGCAGATTTGAGCTATTTCTGCCATGTTGGAATAATTTAGTTTTAACTCTTTTTGTCTTCACATATTTCTCACAAGTATATTGTTGTTCAGTCTTATAGTCACTGATGTGGAGAGCCAAATTATCTTTTTTGCAAATGGCTTCATGGCAAACCCCACACATGAAGCAGCTTAGTAGTATGGGAGTGCTGCAATGTTGTGGGATCCAATAGCTTTCTTTTTGTAACCTTTGGGGCATGTGCTGAATGTGTGTGCTTTTCTACATTTCTGTACCAGTACATCCATGACAAGGTCTCCTGTGTAACTGAATGCCTCCTTACATTTGCTGTAGCTAAATGGGGTGGCAGCTTTATTCACCTGTCTTTGGTCATTCCTTTGCCTATTGAACAAAAATACATCATTAGGCGGGCTTGTCAGCTCCTTAAAGAAAACATAGTTACCACTAATCAACTGCCAATATTCAACAGATATATTCACACAATTCCTGCAGCCGTTTTCCCCGACTTACTGCACATACATGTTGTTCTTGGTGTAGACCTCAATGTATGACTAAATGCTTCTCATATCTGTATGCCTTTTTCACATATCTGGCAACTGCATGGTCTGTCAGTACTGTGAGCAATTGCATGGTTCAGTAGAGTGGTCCTTAGCTTAAGGCTTTTCCCACATCTGGTGCCCTTGTGAGGTCAATCAGCTGTGTGTATTGGGCTGTACAAGCGGTGACTTGCACTTAAATCTTTTTCCATATTCAGCACAACTGTGAAGTAGGTTTTCTTCAGTGGCAATCTAGAACAGCGGATTTCTAACGGTGAATATCATGACACCGATAAATATGTTGGGAAAGCTGCTTTTTAGATTTAAACTTTTTTGGACACTTCTCACAACCATACAAGCGCTCAGTGATATGGGCAGCAAAGTGCTCGGAGAGGTGTCCTTTCCTGTAAAAACCTTTAAAGCATATGCCACATTTGTAGAGATTTTTGCCAGTATGGAGTCGTTGATGGCAGATTAGGTTATGCTTAATTTCAAATGTCTTCGCACATGTTTTACAAGTGAATCTGCCCTTAGAAACAGGAAAAAGGGTATTTTCAGAGAGATGATCCGGCTTATGTGTATGATGACGACGTAGATTTGACTGATTTGAAAATGTCTTGCTACATTCAGTACAAGTGAGTTTGCTTTTTGAGATGGGAACAGATGTGTGACCTGACAGATGATCATTGTCATGGGAAGAACCTGTATTTTCTAGTTCCTGGCAAGACATTATACGCTTCTCATCATGGATCTGCTGATGACGACGTAGATTTGACTGATTTGAAAATGTCTTGCTACATTCAGTACAAGTGGGTTTGCTTTTTGAAATGGGAACAGATGTGTGACCTGACAGATAATCATTGTCATGGGAAGAACCTGTATTTTCTAGTTCCTGGCAAGACATTATACGCTTCTCATCATGGATCTGCTGATGACGATGTAGATTTGACTGATTTAAAAATGTCTTGCTACATTCAGTACAAGTGGGTTTGCTTTTTGTGATGGGAACAGATGTGTTACCTGACAGATAATCATTGTCATGGGAAGAACCTGTATTTTGTAGTTCCTGGCAAGACATTAGGTGCTTCTCATCATGGATCTGCCGATGACGACGTAGATTTGACTGATTTAAAAATGTCTTGCTACATTCAGTACAAGTGGGTTTGCTTTTTGTGATGGGAACAGATGTGTGACCTGACAGATAATTATTGTCATGGGAAGAACATGTATTTTGTAGTTCCTGGCAAGACATTAGGTGCTTCTCCAGAAGTCCAACACTTGGGAAGCCTTCGATACAGGTCTTACAACCTGGCAGTTCTGTTCTTGCATTTGGTAAATGGCAAGGACCAATTTCAGTCATGTGCATATTTACATGTAGTTCAAACTCATATCCAGTCTGAAACTCTTGATTACAAAGAGCACAGCTTGTTGAAGTAGCTCCTAATATTGGATGGACATCATTAGGCTGGGTGGTCTGCACCTTGAAGAAAACATTGCGGTTATTCACAATCACCTGTTATTTTTGTCTAATTGTTCTAAGCCTTACCTGTGTGAGCAAACCTTTATCAGACTTGTTGATATAACAGTTCTGGAAGAGTTGTGAAAAAGCTAGAAGACAAGAACTTTTCTACTTTAGTTTACTCTCGAAAGTAATGAGAACAATAAAGAATATTACTGGCTCACTTTTTGACAGATTGCATTCAATGTCTTCAATACAAGGGTAAATAAGTAGATTCTTATTGTGCTTATACAAGCTAGTTCCAAAAAATTGTTTTCATCAGCCAGTTTATGGTGACACAAAAGACACACAGACAATCAATGATTTGCATATTGGAAGGAATACTACTTGTCTATTGAGTTATCAGTCACATATGAAAGCAATGCTTGACATTATTATTTAGTCTGTGTGCTGTTCCTCAAAGGTAAACCTAAGGTAAATGCTTATTTCATGCATAGAATGTGCCTCTACATGGGTAGTCAGATTTTAGGCCGTGTCACTGCGTCACTTTTAAGGGGAAAACGGCGTGTCACTTTGTCACTTTTTAGGCATATAACAAATTAGAGAAAGATATCTGCAGGTCGAATTTTATCCCTTATTTTCCTGTGTCCGTCGATTTTTAAAAGGGCTGTGTCGCCCGTGTCGATTTGTAAAAGGGGCGTGTCGCTGTGTCGCCCGTGTCGATTTTTACCCATGTAGGGGCACTAGAATTATACCAACGCTATACCTGTGTCCAAACCATTAAATAAAAGTAAATTATTAAACATGCGATGTGGCTATAAGTGTATGTTTTATTAATGTATTGGTACAGTAGTAGAGGGTCGTACGAGCCAAAATCACCGCATGCTCTAAACTTTATACACCATTACTAGTAGGAAAACTTAAAATTAAACATTCAACATGGCTGACATTGAAGTTGTAGTACATAAAAGCTGCACTACTAGTAGTAAGTTTTGTTGACAAAAGAAAATACTGACGACAAAAATTGTGTCAAATAATTTCCATAGAGCCTCAATGGGCAGAGACAAAACACTCATAACACAAAGGATTACTGGTAACGAAGTCGAAAGTAATCATTTTCCACATTGTTTTAAGTGCAGGGATGAAAGTCAGGTTTGATAAAAAACCTTGAAGATTTGTTTTCAATAGTCTAGGCCACAGTTAGTAGGCCTACATTGATGAAATTGCCTAACCAAAAAATTAGCCCTCCCTTCCAAATTGATACATTTTAGTAGCGGCAGCAAATTGATACATTTTAGTAGCGCCTGCAAATTGATACATTTTAGTAGGGCAGCAAATTGATACATTTTAGTAGCGCCATGAGCATCTGCTCTCCAAGCACATGACCCATGGCAGTCATGCCTTACTGACTGCCTAAAGATCTGCTGAAGAGTGAACCTTCTCCAAGCATGGGTACATGCACTTTAGAGACTAAGGAGCTGTTGAAGAGTGTAAACACATAGCATTACAGTAGGAGCTTGGGCCTCAAGGTTTCTCAAGTTAACTTGAGATTTTCCCTGAAAACCTTGACACTGAGACCAGTGCAATGGAGCCCATCTGTGTGTATATAAGACTACTGGAAGCGAATCAGTCGATTTATTTTTTATTTTGGGGAGTTATGAGAGGATTTCCCCCCCTTTTTTTTCATAATTTTAGTAAAAATAAAATTAATGAAAAATAATTTGTCAAAAAAAAAGAAGATTAAATGAGATATGGTACTCGAAAATGAATATCCCTGATTGTATTTTTAGTGACTGAAAAAACCCTGATTTCAGGGAAAAACTTGAAGACTTTCATCCCTGTAAGTGCAATTGAGTTCTCCAGGGCATGTAGCAATACTTTTTTCTGAGCCCAAACTAAGTGCAAATCAATTGCTGACAACAAAAACCGGCGTGAATCTTTTTATAGTTGAAGTACTAAAGACAGTGCAACACAGACTAATCTCTAACTCCCAAATTAGGCATCTTCTATAATACAGCAATTATAATAAGAAACATGCTGCAACAGGAATCTTAGGTGAGTACTCTATATTGGCAGATACTAAAATGCAAACTGAGGAAATGCAAGGATTGCTAATTGCCTCGAACAAGGGTAAAGTCATGATGGCCCAAATTAGCTAATCAGTCGCTCCTATCAGATACATAAGTGAATATACTGTAAATGTAGATATTTTCGCGTGTATAAATTTGCGCAAATTTGCTAGAAAGGACATTTTCGCTGGTATCAAAATCCGCGGATTTCGAACATTTGGCTATTTGATTCAATACTGTATAAATATTCCCTCTGTACATATTTTCACGGATATTTTAAAATCGCGAAAATATGTACAGCGCGAAAATATCTACGTTTACAGTAGATGAAATACAGTAATACAAAAATAGTAATGATCATTGGCACCAAAATAGTAATGACCATTGGCAAAGTCATACAGGTGTTACACAGTGTCACCACCCAGGTGACACTGACAAACATTGGAATTAATGACATGAAGATCCTAAGAAAAGCAAAAGCTGTACCATAACTTATCATTGATGCAAACCACATTTCAAAAGTGATAAAATTTGCATATGATGGACAATGTGTTTTGCATAAGGCACCTTTTCACTTTAGTTCCCCTTATATATATTCATACATGTATTATATGTGACTGCGCTTACACTGTAAGTCTTTGGTTGCACACACCGTATAACCTTGTATATACGCTGCACCTAGACCTGAGAAAATTGCATAAGCACCTATGTCTGAAAAACAGGGCATGGTTCATATCACACGAGTTAAATTCATTTTATTTTTTCCTTTAAGTTGAATTTAGTCTTTAAAGGTCATTCCATACTCCCAACTCGACATTTTCCTCCACTCTCTTCACATCCAAGATGTAAATGCCTCGAAAGGCCTCTTCCAATTGAAGTCCTTTTGACATAATCTGCAGAAAACCCATTGCAACACACTTTGTATTTCTTTGGCTGGTACCAGGCTTGTCCCATATTGTACATTATCACATTTGTCAACGTTCATAATCAAAATATCGCCACAAGAACAAGACTTAGTTAGTTACACATTGAAACAACATGTATAGTTACTGCATGTAGACAAGACCCCCTTCAGATGAACCATATCAGGAGACAGAATTTGTACCTTTAATCTTGACCATGATCAATAAGGTGAAAAGCAAAAAGCATTTTGTCACCAAAGCTCTCCTTACATATATTACACTTTTGAAGTCTTCCTTCGGCTTGTGACTCTTTAGGAGATGTCATGTGAGGCTTGCCATTGGCTTTCTGGTCGAGGATTGTACAATTAGATGGTTTGTCTGAGCTATGAACAATGCTATTCTCCAAGGATGGTAAACTATCTTTTCCAAGTCCTGCAGTACATTTCAGATTTTTCCTGCTCACAGCACATCCAGACTGTTTTTCTAATGACTGATGTCGAGCCTCATGTTTTGACAAGTCCTGCTTATATTTGTATGTCTTTTCACATTTCTGGCAACTGTAGGGTCTGTCGGTACTGTGAGCAATTGCATGCTGTCGTAGAGCCTTCCTCAGCTTAAAACCTTTTCCACAAATGGTGCACTTGTGAGGCCGATCAGGTGTGTGCGCCACCCTGTGCTGTACAAGCGATGACTTGCATTTGAATCTTTTTCCACGTTCGGTACAAATGTGAGGTAGGGCCTGTTCAGTGGTATGAACAGCGTTGTGCTCCATGAGGTGATCCCTTTTGTTTAACATTGTATGGCTAAGGCCACCTTTGTGAGCCTTTCTGCCAGTATGGACCCACTGATGTAAGGCTAGGCTATGCTGATGACTGAAAGTCTTGCTACATGTGGTACATTTGAAACCCCTTTCTGTAACAGCAACAGGAACTGGAGTGAGGGGTGAGGGATGCTCCTTGCTCTGAGGGTCCTGCTTCTGAAGGGGATCATTAGTATGATGAACACAATGATGACGGAAAAGGTCATCTTTAGACTCGAACTTCTCTAGACATTTCTCACAACTACTGGTATGTAATTGCTTCGGTACATGGACAGTGCTGTGTTGGGTGAGGTGATCTTTTCTGTAAAAGCCTTTATGACATATGCCACATCTGTAGGGCCTTTTGCTAGCATGGCGCAGCAGATGTTGGGTTAGTCTTTCCTTTGTTGTGAAAGTCTTGCTGCAAATGGTACAAGTAGATTGGTGTTTCGGAACTGCAACAGGACCATGCTGTGAGAGATGATCCTTGTGCTCAGATACCTGTTGAACAGTTTTCTGTGGGTCATTATCAGTACACTGTTCAGCAAAGTGACCTTTCGGGTAAAAGGCTTTAGGACTCAGAGCATCTCTTTTCTGTGGGCTCTCTGCCTGATCATCAGAGTGAATCCGACGACGTCTGGAAAGATCAGTTTTACTTTTGTTACTCTTTGAACATTTCTCAGATGGCTTGGGGATATGAAGAGTGCTGTGTTGTTTGAGGTGACATTTTCTGTAAAAGTCTTTCCGCCATATGTCACCTTTGAAGGGCTTCTTGTCAGTGTGGAGAAGCAGATGCTGGGTTAGACTTTCCTTCTTTGTGAAAGTCTTTGTGCAAATGGTACAAGTAGATTGGTGTTTATGAACTGCAACAGGGGTATGCTGTGAGAGCTGATCCATGTGCTTAGATACCTGTTCAGCAGTTTTCTGAGGGTTATCATCAGTGTGTGTTCGATGGTGAAAGGAAAGATGCCTTTTACATTTAAACCTCTTTGGACACTTCTCACAAACATACAATCGCTCAGTGATATGAGTAACTCTGTGTTCAGTGAGGTGGCTTTTCTGATAAAAAGCTTTCGAACATATGCCACACTTGTAGAGATTTTTTCCAGTATGGAGCCGTTGATGCAGGGTCAGGGTATGCTCTTGTGCAAACGTCTTGTTACATGTTGTACAAGTAAACCCACACTTTGAAACAAGAACAGAGTTAAGTTGGGAGACAGAATCTTTCTTTAGCAATCCAGTTGGCAGAGTGGCAGAGTGAATGTGACGATGTGTGATATAATTGCTTCTATATTTAAAGCTTTTTGGGCATTTCTCACAACTAAATAATCGTTCAGTGCTATGGACAGCGATATGTTGAGAGAGCCCAGCCTTTTGGTAAAAGGCTTTAGAACATATGCCGCATTTGTAAGGTCTTGGAACTGGCCTGGGAGTACCAGGTGAACGCTGGTCGTTGCTGTGAGAATCCTGTTGAGGGGATTTCTGAAGGTCTTTATCAGTGTGATGGATACGTTGATGTTTGGAAAGACTACCTTTATATTTGAACCGCTTTGGACATTTCTCACAAACATACAGGCGCTCTGTGATATGAACAATGCTGTGTTGAGAGAGGTGACTTTTAAAGCGGAAAGCTTTAGAGCATATGCCACATGTGTAGAGATTTTTGCCACCAGTGTGGAGTCGTTTATGAGCACTTAGGCTAGGCCTGTGTACAAATTTCTTATCCTTCTCATGCAAGCTATTTGGCTGATTAGTTGAGTGAACTCGACGAAGATGTGTGATATAGTTTCCTTTAAATTTGAATCTTTTCGGACATTTGTCACACCTATACAATCTCTCATTGAGATGAACAGCACTGTGTAGAGAGAGGTAATATTTTCGCTTAAAAACTTTAGAACAAATGTTGCATGTGTGTGGTCTTTCCTGATCATGGATCTGCTTATGACGACATAAACTTGCCTGATTTTTAAATGTCTTGCTACATTTTGTGCAAGGGAGTTTGCTTTCTATAACAGGAACAGATGTTTGACCTGACAGATAATCCTTGTCATGAGAAGAACCTGTATTTTGCAGTTCTTGGAAAGACTCCCGATGCTTCTCCATAAGTTCAGCACTTGGGAGGCCTTCAATGCAGGTCTTACTGCCTGACACTTCTGCTCCTGCATTTGGATGCGTTGCAGTAGGTCCTGATATTGGATGTACATCAGAAGGCCGGGCAGGCTGCACCTTAAAGAAAACACCGTTAATTGTTAAAAACACTATGCCAAATCCCATTTTTGTAAGTGACCAATACAAATACCCTAAAATAGCTGTACACTTTAGACAGATGAGCAATTGAACTGGGTACTTGTTCTTTTTGGACTACCTCATTATCTCTAAAGTGTATCACATAGGATTTCTCAAGTATCATTATTCTCTCTATCAGAAAGGCAGACTAAGCATGCACACTAGTGACCAAATTGCAGGTTATCTGCTAGTTAAGTGGTATAGGGGCTTGCCATGCCTTGTGTCAGCCACTGGACCTCTTTCAGAGGCATTGGCACTACTTGGTTAAGTGTTAGCCAATGACAGCTTCTGAGTAAGGGCAGCAGGTCCTTAGTTGGTAGATATTAGTAGGAGATATATCATCTGTTTGGCCCTTTCAGGGTTTTAGGCATCCAGGTGTTTACCATGACAGACCAGAAGCATGAGGATTCAGACCTGTGTGCTTAGGTATCTTCTGCAAATATACCTGCAGCCACTCACATATTCTCATCTTTTCTTCTTTTCCTCTTTACAGTTCTGGTATGTCCATTATTATAGAAGGCTACCAACAAAGCTAGCTATTCTACTCCTTCATGACCTCATCATGATGGTCCATATATGGTTCTAAGCCAGTACCAATTATCTTTGTTGACCCCAGATGTGGCCACATTTGCCTGAGCGGCAGTGCCACTGCCAGTGGTGCCAGTGGTAAATTACTGTACTTCTATCATGGTACAGTAGATGGCCATTTTAAGTTTTTATATACATTTTCCATTACCCAGGGGTGAAAGTTACTTAACTTGAGATGTTCAATTAGAGGTCTCTGAATAGAGTCCTTCTGTGGTTTAAAGTACAGGTCTTCGCGAAATATAAAACTTGAAATCAAGGGAAAATTTGAAGGCTTTCATCCCTGATTACCTGAGTTAGGAATAAATGTTCTTACTCACTACTGGCAACAAACTTAATCACTACTGGGTCCCAATCAAAACATACCCTCTGCCAACAGCAGAGATCCCTGGCTGTCAAAATGCAGGCAATTTTACAATTCGGGGCAACTTATGCAAGGAAATGATAAAATACACAAATTCCAGCTTTGAGTCAGAGATTCCAGCAAAAACAGGACAAGTGGAATCTCTGAGAAAGGTACTTGATAAATATTAGGCAGTTTTAGTATAAGAAGTATTTTCCACATCTTAACATTCTTAGCGGCTATAACCCTTACTCTACCATCAATCCAACTACGATAACCTCTTACCTTTGAGCTATTTAAGCTTGCATGCTTTTTTGCCCTAACATCTTTCTCGGCTGATGCTACTGCGCTGTTCCATAGCTTCCTGACACCTACTGGCACCGCTGTGGAGAACTTGAGTTTAGTGGCCTTGATACGCGTCTCGGCAGCCTTTGCCTTACAGATGTCGAACAAGTCATTGGGGCTGCAGAAACCGATCAGCGACACGTCAGATATCCACTGTCTGCCACCTTCTGGGCCGTAGAAGTTGACATGGTACTTATAGAAGACAGAATTCTCCTTCTTTCCAGCTGCAAAAAGATCCGAATGTGAAATTTGATGGGAAGATTGAGTGAGTTATGAATGCCATTTCAGTAGCTAATGTCAAATTGAGGGCCAGTTTCTAAACTAGCATAATTTGTTCCTGAAGGACATGTTTTGCATTTGAGATGGCTTAGCTGTTATATTGAACTTGGGGGCTACAGACTCTCCGGCTCTGGAGATTGGAAGCATGTATTTCTCCTTTCTTATTCTACTATATTTTACATTTCTTTACTAATTGACTGATCGATTTGTTGACATCCAGGCATACAGTGGTACCCGCGGTAGACGCAGTTCGACTTACATGCGAGACTTCATGGTATACTTTATTTATATCAATCTTCCCCGATAGATATATCATTGTGTGGAAGATATCATTAGTCTTATCTTACTTTTCTTGGTGTAGTGCAGTCCTGTGGAAGGCTCAGATGAGACGACTGCAGGCCACCAAGGGAAGCCCGTCATTTTGGCCCATACCGTATCACCAACAGACCAACGGTGGCCAGCTGTCTCAGGTTTGGTCCCACCTGATTAAAAGAGTACAAACAGAACCATAAGTTCTTCTCATCTTGATTTAACAACATCAGGGAAAGCGGGAGCCTACCCAAGGATGCATTTCGTTTGCTCACTCTCCATCCTACTCTCTGCGTTCAACTGTAGGAAACTACAGACCTAACATCTGGCAGGAGAGTGATATGTCACGACACTACCGACCCTATTTGCGCGATGCCGAGGCCTTCCCACAGTGCAGTCTACTAGGGCACACGGACGCTGTCTGCAAACCCAGTTTTCCCGCGCCACTCTTGCCGGCAGCGAAGCTGCTGGTGCCTTTCAAAACTAAAGAAAAGCAGTATCCCAAGCTGGCCCCAGCTCCTACTCGGTCGCATCCGAGCAACATCACTGGTATCTAAGGGGCCATTGCCCCGTCAATTCCCCCCTATAGGGTTCTAACACGTTCATCCAGTGGAGCCTCTGGATGGAGGCAGCCATCTTGTAGGACACTAAATCTCGTGCCCATTCTCACCCTAGGAGTGAGATTCCATGAGATTCCCATTGTCTCTGGCCAGCTTATCAGTGTTATCTTAGGGTAAAAGTGGAGAGATATGGGTTGCACAGGTGTGAAGTAGCTCCACTCAGTCATGGTTCAGTGACACTCTCTTCACTCTCCACACAGATGTTTGGCCACTTTCCAAACAGAATTCAATTCTTTAATTGTTATTCATTTCAGTTTTATGATAAGAAATTCTAAAATCTGAATTGGTAGATGCATACAATATGATATTCAGATGCCATGCATGCAGAACCCATACATTAATTGATAAAATATACACTGTGAGAAGTGGCCAAAGTAGATTATACAAAGAGGCCCAGTAGATGGTTGTCCTACCATTTAGATCTGCTGTGTGCCACTAGGTGGCAGCACCCCATAACGTGTTAGAGCCTAATATTGGGGGGATCCTTCCGCCACACCATTCCACATTTGTAATATTATAGCACCAAGCGCTCCAGAACTATTTTCACCAAGAAGCTTTGGCAAGGTCGGTTATTACCGTAAATTCCCGCGTACTACCCGCATCTCGCGTATAACCCGCACCCCCAACTCAGGGGAATCCTATAACCCGTTTTTGAATTTGAAAATTTCAATTTTAGTACTGTTCTATAGTAATAAAAATCCTCGTATAACCCGCAACTTATATAGGCATGTTTGGTATCAAATGAAAGCTGAGTCTGGTTCGCACAACCCGCGGGTAGTACGCGGGAATTTACGGTATTTTTTTAATCTTTTTTACCAAATATTCAAGTCGTCAGTTGCAAAACATGTTAAAACGAAGGCCCCTGGACAGTGGATTTGACACTATACATACTATTCTAATTCTATTTGCAATGAAACACATCATAAATCGACACTTACAGTTTGTTCCAGAGTTTACAGTTTTAACCTTGCAGTCGTCCTCGTTGCACTGACAAGTACATGTTTCAACTGTATCATCTGCTTTGTCATTGCCTGTACTAGCGACTTGTGCTGTTTCAATGGTGTCCTTATCCAGAAGGCCCAAGTGCTTGTGCAATAGTTCAACAGTAGCAAAGCCTTGTATGCAAGTTGCACAGTCTTCCATTGCCATCGGATGTCCATTACAAGTAGACACTGAGTGGTCACTGTGCACATGGATGTGAACTTCTCCCACCATTCCAAAGCATCCCGCGCAGTTTTTATCAGCCTGAAAAGAACAAACAGTACTGCCCTTATATTTTAGATTGATTGAATTATTCTATTGTACATTGTCCTGCAGTCCAACATATTATAAAGGGTTCTGTTCATGTACTCACACTGCATTTTGGCCTAGAAACACATATATTAGACGGAATCTCAAAAACATCTAAAAGTTCTTTCGATATTCCACAACCACTAGACCTGTACGGAGAGTAGATGACGTGTTATATAATTTTTTTTTTTTTTTTTATTCAATCGTATCACTAGTACAAGTGCTCCTCCAATTGAAATTTTCTACCAGCTCACCAATGTATCTAATCTAGCTAAGTCACATTATAGCTTTATAATGACAAAAATGGTGGGAAATACAACGAGTTGTAATACATAAGTATAAATCGCCGGAGTTTCGCTGACCAATAGCATCAGACTATAACAGCAACCAACAATACAATGTGTATTTACAGTATGATATGATGATATAACAAGACTTTTAGTAGTGCAAGCTACCAAGCCGGTGCCACTTAAGTGACTTGCTCCATCGGAGTCTATGAGTGTCAATCCAATATTTGCCTAAGCATAATGAACGCACTAGTGAGGTATATATATCCATGTAGAGTAAGGATGAGAGATGCCACATTTAGCAGCCCATCGTAGATAGCTAGGTGAGAGGGTCAGGACAGGGGGGGGGGGCTTCAGTCCGGATTTAGCTTCCCACTTAGAATGGCCTTCCTTGTTCCCTTCAGGTTTGTCCCTAGGAATTTCTTTATCTCAATTTTAAATTTAAACTTATCAGTGATAAGCTGGAGATGTGTGGGTAGAGCATTCCAGTTCTTGGCGCCCCTGTATGCTGGGCTCCTTTTGTAGAACTGCTGCCTCCTGTGCCTGATAGGGAATGTAGGTCTGTACTCACTCCTAGTCCGTGGTTCTCTTTCAAGTGGGGGGAGCTTTAATGCTCTCTTTAGGAACATCGTGGAGAGTAGTTCTCTTCTCCTAACCTCTGGAGTGGCAACTTCACACAGTAGATGCAATTTCTTAGTTGATATATCCATCGGATTTTTGACTTTGAGACAGCACCTTAATATTCTATTTTGAACCCTATCTATCCGGTCTCGGAGATCTTGATTACAACTATCAATGAGAAACGAGCAGTAGTCAGATTTTGGGAGGATCATCTGCTTGAAGATAGATATGGCTACTTCTGTGGGTATTTTGTACCGCAGCTTACATAGGTTGTAGCATAGAAAGTTAAGTTTCTTTAGGACATCCTTAGCATGCGGTTCCATACTTAGAGTGGTGTCTAGTATAACTCCGAGGTATGTATACTTCTCCACTAGCTGTAATTTTGTCCCTCCGAGTGTAGGCGTTTCTGTAGGGCAGGTTTTTAATGCATTTTTTTAGCAGAACCATGTGAACTTTGTTTTGGTCCTGTTTATAGTTAGACCTCTGTGAATGCAGGCCCCATGCAGCCTATCCAAATCTAACTGGTGTTGATCTAGCGCTTTCTTTGGATCAGCATTAGTTGTGTACAGGACTAGATCGTCTGCATAGAGCTTTATTCTGGAGTTTTTTATGGAGGTATGTACACCGTCTATAAATAGGGTAAAGAGGGAGGGGCCCAACACTGACCCCTGTGGAACGCCAAATGAGTTTGGCCTAACATCAGATAGCTTTCCATCCACTAATGTTTTTTGTGCTCTCGTGGTCAAATATGACTGAAACCATTGAAGTATGTTTTTGGGGAAACCCACTTTTTTCAGGAGATTCATGAGCTGAAGGTGATGGATGCAATCAAAGGCTTTGGAGATATCGACGAATGTGGCTGCCACGTATTCACCTCTATCTCGGGCAACATACAAATCTTCAGTGAAGTCCATGATGGCGTCGGCGGTACTATAGCCCTTGCGAAAACCATATTGGTTGGGACAGAGCAAAGTATCCTTTTCAACAATTTCCATAAAATAGGCTTGTACCAGGCGCTCTAGTATTTTACTGGGGGCTGGAAGGACAGAAACTGGGCGCCAGTTGGATACATTAGCTGGGTCCCCTGGTTTAGGGATGGGAGTCACTGTTGCGGTAGACCATTTAGTAGGAAACAGACCTTCTGTAATCGATTTGTTATATAGGAAAGTCATCTGCGGTAGAAGACATATCAGCGCATCTTTCATCACTCTGGAGGAAATATTTTCCAGCCCAGAAGGCTTATTGTTGTCCAATTCTTGTATCATAAATTTAACCTGACCCTGGGTGAAAGAGGCAGGAGGGTTATGTCTCTCCTCATATTCTGGCCCGGGTGGAGTGTATGTCTGATCAGGAAGGTTGAGCTTTTCATATAACTTTTCCCCTATTGTGCAGTAGAAGTCATTTATGTATCCAGCAACATTTGTTACTTGTTGACCAGTTTCTTGGTCAGTGAGGATAGGCGGGATGGTGTTCTTAGGAGATTTAAGCAGAGAATTAAGTTTTTTCCAAAACGCTTTTGGGTCACCTTTAGCATTCTGTAACTCAGTTATTACATGTTCAGCTTCCGCATTTCTTGTGAGCTTAGAGATTTTACACCTTAACTTCTTTGCTTTTTCAAAGTCAGTGAACACCTGGGATGTTTTGTATTTTTTGACCTGATTGTTTCTTTCCTTAATGGTGTCCAGAATCTCTTTGTTCATCCATTCATCATTCCCGGACGTCCTGATCCTGCTGGTGACCACTGGGCAGTGAAGATTGAGGAATTCATTCATGGCCGACTCCACCATCTCCCACATCGAATCTAGCTCAGAACCATCATAGAAGGAGGACCAGTCCTTGGATAGAAGAAATTCTTCAAATAGATCCTTGTTGTATTTCTTGTATGTCCTAGACTTAAAATAAACTGATATAAGTTTATTTCGCTCCTTCTTTTTCATGGCATACACCGGGTAATGATCACTTATCAGCTGATGTCCCACTCCACAGCTGTGTATAAATCTACAGTTAGTCAATATGTTGTCGATGCAGGACCCTCCAGGTCCAGATGGGTTTTGTCTGGTTATTCCTGTAATAAGCCACCTTAAATTATAGTCTCTGCAGAACTCCTTCAAGTTTTGAGTTCTCCCCGCCTTTGGGTCTAACATGTTTATGTTGAAGTCACCTAATATCCAAATTTCTCTCCTCTCTCCCTTGATATACTTTTTAAGGGCCTCAATAAAATTGTCTGGATCCCCTCCTGGAGGGCGGTAGAGTACTATCACTTTCATAGCTTTGTTCTTGGGAACAGTAATGTTGATGGATAGCGACTCAATGTCATCATCCACAATGCACTCTGACTTACTGAGTGATGTATATGGGAAAATTTCATTTGGTATATAGCATAATACGCCTCCGGCTCTGTCCGTATTCCTGTCTATTCTATAGTGTGTTTTGCCCTCCCATTGTAGATGAACATCACTATACAATCCATCAAACCATGTTTCAGACACTGCTATAATGTCAAATTTTTCCAAATCTTTTTTTACTGTGGACCTTTTTTTGTCCAAACTCCTGGCATTAATATGTGCAAAGGTGAGGCCCTTGAAGGGTATGTTTGTGAAAGCCATTACAACAATTTGAAATTGGGATGAGTGAATGTGCGAGAAACACAGGTGGTGTTCCTGAGGTTTCTCCTTTTGCAAACTATTTAAGCACACGAATGTTTGTGTAGAGAAAACAGCAGCGTGTTAACAGTGCTTATAGCAATAACAAAGAAGTTTCTACCGGTAGAAACTTATTATTAAGACAGTTGTATATCTCGTTATCAACCCGTTTTGATTTGGCGGCAACGAGAAAAAGATATAAAATTGGGGGGGGGGGGGGGGGGTGCATATCTTGATTTCGCTGTGGGTGTGTGAAGCCCTGTATATAGCAGAGTGGTATGTGACAAGTCTACTTCGTCACTAACTCAAGATGAGTTAACAGGTGGAGATACCAGGGATTTTTCCAATATGTAAACTTGTACTTGTCTCTAGTAGTACCGGTAGCGAAAGGTAGATTATGATTTAATTGTGTTGGGACGACATGAAGAACAGACTCAAATGAGTCGACAGGCTGATGTTAACTTTAGTATGATAGACTCAAGTGAGTCAACTGGAAGTGGTGACTGGATTTCTGTAGGACTCAAATGAGTCAGTTTTTGCTGAAGAACTATTCGTCTTTTAAAGGACTTTCCGCCGAAGCAACGATATAGTAATGTTGTTCTTATATCAATGAAGATCTACATTTTATGTACATTATTTGACCTCGTGTTGTCAAGTTTTATGAACAATGCAACAATAAAAGAATGAACATGTATAACGTGGTGTTTTAATTCAATAGTATGAAAAATGACCCTCCCTAACTGTGAGCTGGTATATGAATATAGTGATCCACCAAAATGTAGTAAATGGATTTTGAACATAGATGAATATAGGATATTTTGACAAGAACAAATACAGTAGTTCAGTCTTTGGACTGTTATGAACGTTCAACCTTATTTTAAAGATACAATATCTTAATTTTAATTAGCCAGTAAAATGTCTTTGTCATGCTTCAAGTGGCTTATATTTTCTATTAGTCAGCAAGTAACAGCGTTCATATGGGATCATGTTGGTCCAACAGGATACAAGACTCAATCTGAGTCAACTGGAGAAACTTAATATATAGACTCAATGGAGTCAACTGGGAGCCTTTCTAATACGGCTGAGCTGCTAGTCTTCATGACTCAAATGAGTCAACTTGTGACGAGCAACAGCATGGATAGGATTTGTAGCGAGTCTAGTGACAGGGGGTTTCTATTTACTAATGAATTCACAAAGTCCGGCTGGAGACTCACTCTGTCCTGATGCCTACGCTAGCAGTATTGACATTATGTATCTTTTGATATTTCATATTTCACTTCCACATTCTATTGCTGAAAAACCCTGGTTATTCTTATGCCCGGTGTGACTGGGGTTGTGTTCTCCTGACCCGGGTGTAAAGTACACATTATGGCGGAGGCTAGGTCCGGGTCTACATCACCCGATGGCATTAGAGGCACATTTACACTGGCTGCTGGGTCAAGATGTGTAACTGTCAGCTCATCAGTAGCAGAGGTGGAGGGATGTGGCGGTTCTCTGTCTGGTTGAACTAGGGTTGTTTCTGCAACACGCTTCTGTCCTTTTTCCTCAGCTGTTGCCTTTTGCACATTTTGAAAGGAATGATTCACCACCGACTTGAGTTTGGGCCTCACATCATGACTTTTTGTTTCCTCAAGTAGGCCCTTTGCTTTGGTCTTCCTAATTGCATTTGCTATAGCCTGAGCAACCCTGTCTTTCAACGGTCTATCAGGCATGACTCCATCAACTAGAAGATGGTACCGGTAAACTGCTACTTTAAATTTTGAGTCATTGTACCTGATGAGGGATTGTAAGTGGGGGGTAGCTGAGTTTTGTGCCATGTTTATTCCCACAATGTTATAGTTCAGCTTGACCAGGATGCGTTCCAACTTGTTTTGATCAGGTGACATATAGTGTAGCCTATTTGCTCTGCCTAGGTCTGCAGACATCAAAGTGGAGATAATGATGGACGTAGTTGGTGATCTGTTTTTAACAAGTTTAACTAGCAGATTGTATTTCTGCGTCAGGCTGGCCACACATTCCTCCACACCTTGTGTGATTTCTAACTTTCCATTTATGGGCCTAAGTACATCGTTCAGGCCTAGATTCAGAATGACATAGTCATACGGCACTGTGGGAAGGATGTCATCTAGGAATTTCCAATATGTCAATATTCTGGCTCCTCCTGTGGACAATGTAAGAAGGCTGCCAAAGTAATCTTGGTAGCATCTTTTTTGAATTCCTCTAGAGGAGGGATCACCTAGTATAACAGTTTTTACACCATCCCTGTGGTAGTCATACTCTTGTGAGGCCATCATGTCAAAATTACTTTCTTGACCGGTTGATACCGTAATACACAGTTCAAGTGGGAATGAGAAGCTCGGGGAATCTGTTCATCAAGTCGTCCCTGACCTGCTCTAATATTTTACCATGTGTATTGTCACCCTGGTAAGATGTGTCACTGTCATAAATAGTGTTTTCGGCAAATGAGAACACTTCGCCACCTCCAAAGATGGGATCCACTGATGCCTCTATCAGCGGACGGGGGTAGGTGGAGGCTAGGAAGAGGGCAGCGTCCTTGTCCTCCGCGAACTTCGCCGTCATCAAATTGTACGCCAATTCAAACTTGAACTTCTCCCAGCCTGATGGGTCAGTAAATTTCACTAGTTTGCTTTCTTTCTTTACATCTGATGATTTCTGTAGGCGTAGTATTTTGTCTGCCCGGTCCTGTTCCCCTGCTAGCTCGGCCTTGAAATAGGCATAACCTTGCTCGACGGATGCAAAACAAAATGGCCGATTGTCGGCTGTCGTAAAGTGAAGGTCATGTTGGTAAAAATTACTAAGACATGCCGTATACCCGGAATAGATCACTCCTTGTTTGGATTCTCTAATTCTAGGTGTTTGTCTGTCAATTTGAGGCGGTCTTGGGAGATTGGACTTTTGCGACATCGAGTTTGCCGCTCCCGGCCCTGAGCCTGAGTTACAGGCTGAGGCCTGAAGACCATAGTTTGAGGGTTTCTGCAGGTGACTTTCTTGAGGCACTTCAGGGGTGGCATCATATTGAGGAGTGGTATGGTAGTTCATTCCTGACCTGTACTCATTTCCCGATTTAGTCTGTGTGAAATGGGAGTCAGGGTATGGGGCTGCTCGTTCAGAGTATGCTGAGTAGGCTACATTTTTGTTGTGTAGGGCAGAGGTTAGGCTAGATGAGGCTGCAGTGTGAGACACTAACGCTTGCATTTTTTCCTCTTCTCCCCTGACTTGGTTTGATGTGGCTGTAAATGTTGCATGACTCATGCTGCTCTGCCTCGGGTCATAATAAACAGCTGCATTCATGCTGCATTGGGCCTCTGCTTGATGCATGGTACTTTGAGGCATAGGCCTATTGGCTTGGTATGCTGAGGCAGCATCATATTCATTCTGTGCGTTTTGAGGATAATGGGGCCTATACTGTGGGATCAGGTTTAGATCTTGGTTTGAGTCCTGGTTTGGGGTTGAGTACCTGTGCTGTTGTATGGGACGTGGCATCCCTTGGTTTTGTAGTTGAAGAAACTGTGTCACATTTGGTGCCGCCACGGTGTGTTGCTGCTCTGTGTTTGCCATTTGGATAGAGGAGTTTGTGTTTTGTAGGGGTTGTAGACCGGGTTGAACCTCAGAGCCTTCCTTGGATAAGGCTATGAGGGTGGAGGTAATACCGTATGACTTAGCATCAGCATTATTTTGAGGTGGGTCATGACTCTGTTGCTGCGGGTTATAGTGATGACGTGATTGTTGTGGTGCAGTTAGTCTTGGGGGTCCTTGTTGCTGAGGCCATTCCGTGTCACTTACACCCAACAGTTGCTGATTTCCATATGCATTCTGTTTGAAGTGATGAGATCTGGGTGCCACCCTATTTGTGGACACAATGGTAGAGATTTGCCTAGAATTCTCCTCATTTTCTGCTAGCTGTTGCCACCCCATTGGCCTAAGATAGGGCGGCAGGTATTGAGGTGGAATCTCATGTAGAATCTCAAGATTGTATGTTTTCTCCGCTATCTTCACTTCAGTTGGGCTGTGTGGAACTGGGTTACCTGCTGCAGCATTGAACTGAATAATGTGCCTGAGCTTTATTTTCCTGTCTCTGATGAATCTAGGTTCTTCAGGTTCCATTCTGACTGAGGAGTAGCCTTCTGCGTACCTTACTCTATTTCTTGCTTCCCATACAACTTCCCTGATGAGGACACTGCTGAAGGCCACTATGATAGGGGCAGGCCTATCTGGTCTAAACTGGATTGATGGCCTTCTTAGTCTGGAGGCTCTGTTTATATCCGCCTCTGTCAGATGTATATTCAGTTTTGCGAGAAGTTTCCTTATTTCTGCTGATGTGTCCTGGTTGAAGGTTTCAGGGACTTTGTGGAATACAAGGTTTCTGTCCTCTTTTTCACCAGCTAGGCGTATTGCTTTCATCATTTCAGGTGGGAGATTTAGTCGGTCGGGTTGAGGAACCTCCCCTTGTTTCTTTTCAATTTCTTCAGTTCTGGCTGTCAACGACACTAAATCTTGCTCAAATTTGGTAATGTTACCTGTGGGTTGTAGTGCAGTGGGAGGCTTGGCTAGCTCCACTTTGATGTTGGCTACCTCCGATTTTAGGGACAACACTGAGGAATTTAATGTACCTAACTTATCCATGTCCTTCTCATGCACTTTGGCCTTCTCACTGATCCCTTTCATTTGTAGTGTTGCCAACTGCATTTCTCCTGCTTTCATAGCTAGATCTTTTTCTGCCTTCTTGTAGAGTGAGGTAGTGGACGGGGTGAGGGGTGCTTCTAATATTGTTACTCTGTCTATGACGTCTTGTAATTGTTGCAGGGCTTCTGCATTTCCAACTCCATGCACATCCTTACCTAGCTTATCCTTTTCTAGTTCCTCTATCCTAGATATGAGAGCATCAGTGTATGATTTGTATTCCTCCAAGGAGGCGACAGAGCTTTGCAGAGACATAATATCCTTCCTCATGTTGCCTGCATTCGTTTGAACTGTGTACATGGCAGCTTGAGAGTTTTCGAAATTATGTTTTGTTGACCTTGCCATAGATGTCAACATGCCTGGAAGTTTCTGAAGTTTAGCTTGCACTGCGATTATGTCTTGATTTTGTGTGTTATAATCCACTGTGAGGTTTATGAGATCAGTGAGTTTGGTGGACTCTGCTTCCATTCTCACTTCCTGTTGGTCCATTTTGGCTGTGAGACCTTGAATCTTTTCCGTGTTTGCAGCGGCATGCTGTTCCACATCAATCAGGGGCTTCAGATGCTCAACAAGCGTGGCGGATATTCCAGCCTCCATAGTGTCAAGATTTTCAAAGATACCATCGTACTTGGTGACTTTTGCTGACATAGTTGAGACATCATTGCTGAGATTCTTCAGGGCATTTTGAGTTGAACTTTGCATATTATCTATTTTATTAGTTAAGAATTCAAGGGGTGAGACAGATTTTTCAGGAGAGAAAGCCAGGCTGAATCCAAATGGGTCTGGAGACTGCATTACCAGACTGTTGACTGATGTGTTTGGAGAGCAGAGGTCATCAGTCAAGTCCCCTTCCATGCCGTCAGGGTGAGGACTTTGCACAGTTGGCGATGATTGGGGAAGATTTATTTTCTTTACATCCTGCGGTGTCTCCCCATGAGACGGTACAGTGGGAGGGGAGGGTGACAGGGCCTCCCTGTCTGGGCCATTTTGGTCATTTTTCTTGGACATGGCAGGATTTAGAGGATCTGGAGGAGTGAGGGGCAGATTTAAATCTTCCCGAATTTCCTGGCAGATGTCAGCTGCATCATATGATGCATCCAGCTCTGTTCCATACTGTGTCTCGTTGCTGAGTTGAGGCGCAGACACAATGGGAGGGCCAGTGGGATGTTTGCTAGCTTTGCTACTCTCCTTCCTTGGAGTCTCATAGTTGAGCTTGTATCTGTCGGGGGGTGGAGTGTGGAGTTTGTCCCTGACCCCTTTCAGCAGGAATTCTATCTTGAGAGAGCTTCCTGATGTTGGTCTACTACTCTGCGAGCCCACAGTAGCATTTTGTTTACTGGGCTGGCTGTTATCATATGTAGGTGAGGCTGTAGAGGACTCAAATGAGTCTATATGTTTTGACGTGTCAGCTGAAGAGACAATATTTTGGAGACTGTTAGCACCAGGTGAACTCCGGTTTCTCAAGGGTGAAGTTGACCTCAGAGAGTCAGCTAGGCCGGAGGGATATGCATCAGGTGAGACAGAGAGACTCACGTAGGACGGTGAGTCAGACGAGTTGTTGAGTTGAAGTTGAGGAGGTGAGGATTTTAACTCAATTGAGTCAACTGGTTGGGGAGACTCAAATGAGTCAACTGGAAGAGGTGGGGAAACAGACTTTGTGGCTGGATTGACATGAGATATAGACGTTGTGTGTTCCGGTTGATGAGAGTCAGACGAGTCAGTCGGAATTGAACCCGCTGAGAGAACTGATTCTTGTTGTAGGGGAGACTCTAATGAGTCAACTGGAGGGATTGAGTCATTTTTTTGTGTAGACTCAAGCGAGTCAACTGGAGGCACTGCATTACATGAAGGGTGCCGTGGGGTAGACTCAAGTGAGTCATCACACTCAGGATGCTGTAGTGTAGACTCAAGTGAGTCAACTGGAGGCACTGCATGACGTGAAGGGTGTGATTCAGACATTTTAGCAGGGGGATACACATGTTCAGAGCTAGAGGTTGAGTCAGAGTCGTCACTGATCATAACACCCGCCGTGGACTGAATCTCAAACCCATCGAAGTCAGGCGGCCCACCTCTGGGCGGTGACGCCTGAGAAAACACCATGAGTGGGACGAGACTCACCCTTTCCCCGTCGAGATCCACAAATAGTTCATCATCTGTCATTTCATCTAGCTGATTATCTACATTCATAGCCAAATGGTTCACCTTCCCCTGCGCTACGGGCCGGTTTGCAATTGTTTTTGTTGATGCCGGGTTTTCCCATAATGCACTGGTCCCCGCATCCAATATGGCGTCGTCCCTGACAACGCCGGCTGAGTCGCCGTTGATTTGGTTGGTAACCGTCCCGCCCTTCATTTGAGATGCTAACGAGCGTAACTTCATGCTACTTAGAGTCCCCGACATTGTAGGAGTCACAGAAAATGCATTTGAGGTTATATCATATGTTTTCCGTCTTTTCCTGCGAGAGTTTCCTCCCCTGGGCATAGCGCCCTTGTGAATGTCATATGTGAGCGATAATACAGAGATTAGTGCAATGATCGTCTGTCGATACGGAAAAATCAGCGAATTTTCCGTTTTTACTCACAATTTCAAAAGCGGCCTGGGGAAAAGGTGTGATCCACAAATTCCTCAATAGTTCATAGGTAAACACACATGCTGGTGGGAGATAAGAAGAGCTTGATGTTGTGGAAAATGAAAGAAAATCCCGGAGCCGCTGTGAACGCCGTCTACTCGTTAGCCATGATCATCAAAACTTCTGATGATTTAGATAAAATTCTTTCTAGATCTTTAAGACTTTATCTAGTACCGTACCATACAGGAGTATGATAACAAAAAAATCCTTCCTATTCTTTGGGCAAATTTACATTTTCACTAGATTGCTGAAACTGGGGAATACCAATAGCAGTAGTACTGTATATACATTCAAATACAACTTACTATACGATGGCCAGCCCCATTACATGATAATTATTAAAAAACATGCATTTAACATGCAATTATGAGATTGCTCTACATTAGATAGCTTCCCAATGATGTAACCTGCTGGAGGATTTATGAATGTTTTCTCTCATCTCGCCCATCATACATGTATGACATACTTGAACTCTTAACAATAACTTAAAGGCTAGCATCACATTTTGATTTTTTATATAAGGGCGGTACATTACTGTACAATGGGGTGGTTTTAGGCTATTAAATTAGTTGTTATCCGCAGGCACACCCCATAATGGCAGGAAAGTTATAAAAGTCTGAAAAACTAGATTGTGACATGCTTTCATAATAACTTTAATGGTCAAAGATGTAAATGTAGTGAACAAACTTGAAACTGAATGCATTATAGCAACATCTTATTTCATGCAAACCTACCTGCTTTTCTGTGGTACCTAAGATTACAGAGGCATACAAATAGTATATGTTTAGAATCCTCATATTTTCACAATAGTGATCAAATATGCTTCAGCTCTACATTATGTGCAAAAAGGGACCTTAGTGCAGAGTAACACTAACGTCCCTTTCAGTGACGTAGGAAAATGATGGGGGGGGGGGGGGGGGGGGGGGGTTCAGGGCTTGAATATGTTTGAACCCCCCCCCCCCCCCCCCCAAAAAAAAAAAAGAAGCTAGGTGAAGTGCCCTCACCCCCTCTTCCAAAAGTTTAGCTTCCTACACCCCTTGCCTTTTCCCAGTACTTGTCCCATATTCACTTTTTCATATTACAACAAATTTTACTAGTTTCATAAGCAAGGTTTTTACATACATAATCGACAGTTTTGGCTTTTACAAATTGTAAGTAGGCCTCCTCACCAATATCATCCTGAAATCGGAGTGTGCCGCCTGCCTCTGGTGCAACATCCTTGGTCATGTGACAACCTTGAGGTTCGCGGACTGGCACCTCCAGCATGGTGCTCTTAGTTGTGTCACCATGGGTACTTCTGACAGGTAATTCAGACACAGTATCCTTGGTCCCAGGACCATGGGTGCTTTGTACCAACACCTGTGGCACAATATCCTTGATTGTGCTACCTGGGGTGCTGTGTACTGCCACCTCCAAAACAGTATCTTTGGATGGATGAATTTGAGGGCCCGGTACTTCAGACACAGTGTCTTTGGTCGTGTGACCTTGAGGGTCGGGCACTGGCACCTCCGTCACAATGTCCTTGGTCGTGTGTGTGCCTCTCACTGGCAAATGTGGCACAGCATGCCTGGTCACTTGATCTTTGGTGCCTCTGACTAGCACCTTTGTCACTGTGTCCTTGGTTGTGTGACCTTTAATGCCCGAATGTGGCTTCTGTAGCTCACTTATGTTTAGTTCATTACTTCCAATTTGAGAGTTAGTGACCCCTACCTCTACCAGTACACCCCTGTCTTGGGTTTTCTCAGAGGTTTTCTGTGTTATTTGCGGCTCAGTGCTTGAGGTAAAGGTTGTACTGATATCATAGTTATAATAGGACTGAAACTGCTTCAGCCGCTCTAGTTTTCCTCGATGGGACACATCTACTGCTAGTAAAATTGCGTAGTCCCAATACCAATTACAACCTGGCTTCAGTACTGCAGAGAACTTTTTCTTGATATAGGGATTGGTTGTACCCTTACACATCTGAGCACAATATTCTCCCAACTCAGATGGGGTTGAGAAGGGGATGATGGAAGGCTCTGGGATCCACCGCCTGCTCACCACCTCACCATAGAAAAACACATGGTACTGCGGTGTTTCTGAAAAAGACAAGGAGTTTTGTAGGTAAATGAAAAAGAAAATCATAAAGCATAGAATGTACAGGTATAGATTTGGACACACATGCATCTCACATGACTTTGGTATTGAAGATGCGTACAAACGTTAAAAGAGGACACAATATGCCCAATATATGCATTCCTTCTCGCCAATCATTGAAATTCCACATAGAAAATAGAAAAACACCTTTAGTTTTGGTCATATGTGACAAATGGACGGCATACACATGTCAAACCCAAACATGATGAGAAGTCATCACATACTATACTTCCAGCATCATTTTGCTGACGGTATACAGGACAATGACAGGCCATCATAGCACCATCTGGCCACCTGCTGAAGCAATTATTCTTATTAATTTTAAACACAGTATTGGTTCATGGCCACTAAGTATGTTCAAAATATGACTTACTAGTCTTTATCCTGAAGAACTTGCCATCAACAGGGTCTAGGCACACCAAGGCAGGCCACCATGGGTGTCCCGTCATCTTGGCCCAGACAATGTCTCCCACACGCCATAACTGACTCATCGCAGGGTCTCCGGGTTTGTCCTTAAGGAACATTGTGACTCTTGACTCATTTGTCTTTCTGCTCTGAAAAAGGGATAAGAGTTTATTAGGCCACTCAGGAAAAAAAAAGTTGTTTCTCATCACCGCGCGCACCATAAAAATTGTGGTTTGGGAAAACTTTCGTGTTTTTTTAAAAATGATTTTTCATGAAAAATCGGTCAAAAGACAAATATTGGCATATTTGGTATCAAATTAAAGCTTATGCTGTTAGGAATACAGAGGGCTAGGAATAACTTGCATTATAAGAACTTTTTCGGTTCAACAAACTCTTAACTACTAAAATGTGAAAATTGTGCCCGGAAAGTCTTAATTTCCTATATATTTCAGCCCCCAGTAAAAAAAAAAAATTAAAATAAAAAACGCCCTCGTCACATTTTTCACTGCTAGGCCACACCAAAAAAAAAGTTGGTCAATGGATTTCACTTTTCAAAAAATGGTGCGAGCGAGCGAATTTTTTTTTTTTAAGAATTTTTTTTTGTCAATGGATTTTGTTGGTGGAAAACTGGAGCGAGCGACAATTTTTTTTTTATCCAGCCTCCGCCAAAGGTTCTTAGTGGACCCCTAACATAAAAATTTATTGGTTGATCTGGGGGAATTACTGGGAGAAAATTTGGAGAAAAAAAAAAAATTCTTAATTTTCCATTTCCGAAATAAGGTGCGCAAAATCCATTGACCAACTTTTTTTTTTGGTCTGGCCCTGGGTGATGAGAAACAATTTTTTTTTTGAGTGGCCTTACAATCAGATTTTCCCATGGACCATCGGGTAAATCAGACATTGATAATGGTTCCAATTATACATGGTTTGAATGTATTAATTATTGGCATGCAGTACAATTCTTGATCACATTTTCCACCTTTACATTTATACCTGGGAACCAAACCTTTGATCTTCTAGCTTGGTCCTGCAGACCTTCTGGTAGAACAATTTTGTCACCTTTCAAAAGAATAGCTGATGAGTGTGCGGCGAGTTCAACTCAAACCACAGGAGCGGATCCAGGGGGCGCAGGGGGCGCCCCTCCCCTTTTGTTCTGTTTAATTTAGATGGTTCAACACCCCCAATGCTGTATGTACTGCAGCGCCCCCCCCCCCCCCCCTTTCCGAAATTCCTGGAACCGCCACTGAACCATACCTACGGTATTCCTTTGAGTTAAAGAAACATCAATGTTCAGATCGTTTATGTCTTTGACAATATACCACTTACCAGACTGAACAATGTATATGGACATTCATGCATCCAGTATGCAGGACCCAGGCTGATGTTTGATCTCAAGATCATATGATCGCAGACACATGCAACTATACATTCTGGGGCACGTCATATTAAACTATGCAGCCTCAGGCTGCCTAAACAATTGCCAGAGCTTTGATGATTAACGCTGGCTGGCTGGCTGGCTGGCTGGCTGGCTGACTGGCGTGTCACTCTCAGGAGCCTCTAGAGGAGTGGGGGGGGGGGGGGGGGGGCAAAAAGGTGTCACCCCTTTTTGGCGAAAAAGTCTGCGACTGCGTGTACCACGGGTGTACCACAACTTGACCCCTCTCGACAGTGGGGGGGTAGATGGGGGGGTCCTCATGTCGCATGTCGATTTTAAGAAATGGCCATGTCACATGTCATTAAGGAAATAGCCATGTCACTAGTGTCACTAAGGAAAATAATCTAGGGGCATATGGAGAGTCATAAATGGGGGTGTTGGGGCCAAAGGCCCCCGTAACTTTTTTGAATTTTAAAACCCACAAGAACCAAAGGGTTTGGTAGCCTACCTCACTCTATACGAGATTCTTTTTCCATGTCACTAAGCCCCATGTCACATGTCGATTTTAAGAAATGCCCATGTCACATGTCACTTAACTGGCCATGTCCCATGTCGATTTTAAGAAATGTCCATGTCGCCATGTCGATTTTAAGAAATGCCCATGTCGTCATGTCGATTTTAGGGGTCTATACCCATGACAGTGGATAAGCGGTGAGGTGGGGGGGGGGGGGGGCAAATTAGGCAAATTCCCGCACGCTGGCGCGAAAATCCAACCCCCCCCCCCCCCCCACCCAGTTGTTAAATCACAGATGCCAATCAGTTGTCAACAAAAAGCAGGTGATCTTTGATCAAATTTCTGCCCGGGATTTTCGGTAGGACATAATTTAATACAGAAAATGTTATGTTGTTATGCTGGGAGAAAATCCAACAATAAGTAGGAATTCCTGCAGACCACTCCCTAAGTTGTTACTAGGTTGGGTAAGCTCAACTTCCTCCCCCTGGATCTGACATTATTACACCCCGAGCCCCCACCCCGGGCCCCCACCAGGGGCGATTCCAGAGAAGGGCCCCCCCCCCCCCTCCCCCTTGTTTTTCTGTACATTTTAATTTAGATGGTCCAACACCCTGAATGCTGTAGGTATTGCAGCGCCCCCGTTTCCAAAATTCCTGGATCCGCCACTGCAACCGTTCAGTAGAACGCATGGGCTTTATCCCGGGCTTTATCTGGTTTATTTATCTACTAGTAATTGGCAGCTAATTGGAACGCACTCCGAGCGTCTCATCTCGAGCGGTTGGACGCTTCGTGGACATTTTAAGGAGCTAACACCGGTAATTTTATCCCGTGGTATTCCTGTAGAGGACGTTTATCTTTTGTAGCATTCATTCACGACATGACATCCAGATTAAAGTGATTTACTTACGTAAAGACCTTTGAGTGATGCCCTTTCGTCTTTGCTGCTTTTCGTCTTCTTGCCGCCACGTGAAGATCTCTTCAACTGCGCAGGTGCGGGCGTCCAGAAATCTCCGAGCACATTTTCGTAACCAGAGTAATGATTGGAGATTTTAGGGCGGGAAACTAGAACTCTTAAAAAATACATCAGAAGTTGTATGCCTGACCCCCTCGGGGGTGGGGGGAGCACTCCCTCAACATTGATTACTATGTGTGGGCACGATTCCAAGGTAAAGGTGTTTTGGGCCCTAGGCAAGGCCCCACGAGGGCCCTTGAAAATGGTTGCTTTTTAGACAATGTTGGTGGTAAAAGGGTACGTTTTATGGCTGAATTACTGGCAAAACGATCAGATGAGACATTTATCCAGCGTTTTTCATTATTAGATACACATATTTATAGATTTATGCAAAGAGCGAGGATAATGTTATAATTGTGCTAGGCACCACAGTTAGTCTCGTGGAGACTGTTGTTTAAAAATCCTGCTACGACAACACCTCCAGTTCATGGCTCATGAGCAGCCATGAAAAGCCTTCTTAAGGGTATAGTGCCCTATAAGACGGTCAGTAATCCTTTAAGACTTCATTACAGTCTCCTACATTGGGTCTCACACGCCCACCATGTTCATGTTAAAGTAAATAAATAAATTCTTCAAAAATGTTATCCTTTCTTTCAAAGTTGTTGCACTCCCCTAAAACAAAATTGTGTAATGGCTAACAAACTCCAAAGCATATCTAGAATATGCAACATAGGCCTTCTAAGAGTTCTGCGTAAGGCTCGGCAAGAAGGCAGGGCCGTAGCCAGGGGGGGTGCTTGGGGTGCTTGAGCACCCCCCCATGCAAGCATAGTGATGAGGAGTTCCACCCCCAACGATTTTTTCGTGCTAAGCCATAGGCTTTTTTTCCCAGAAATATGAGAATTAGACTTTGTTGGGTGGAACTCCAAGGAGTGGCATCACGGTGGATGGAACTGTTAAAACGTGGAAACACTTTTAGGTACAGGAATGGGGTGGGTGGAACTCTTTTTATCGCGGGAATGGGTAGGGTGGAACTCTTTTAGTCGCAGGAATGGGGTGGGTGGAACTCTTTTTTTATCGCGGGAATGGGTAGGATGGAACTCTTTTAGTTGCGGGAGTGGGGTGGGTGGAACTCTTTTAGTTGTGGGGTGGGTGGAACTCTTATAGTTATGGGAGTAGGGTGGGTGGAATTTTTTTATTGCAGGAATGGGTAGGGTGGAACTCTTTTAGTTGCAGGAGTGGGGTGGGTGGAACTCGTTTAGATGTGCGAGTATGGTGGGTGGAACACATTTTTTGGTGGAACCTTTGTGGGTGGAACTCCAAATGGTGGGATTTGGGTGGTTGGAACTCAGACTAGCAGCACTTGGATGGGTGGAACTCCAAGAAGCAGGATCAGGAGGGTGGTGCTCCAAACAACCTGGAGGTATTTGGGTGGATGGAACTTCAAGGGGCAAGACACAGGTGGGTACCCAGTGAACAATAACCGTTTTTAAACGTTCAGAAACGTTTCAATGTGTAACATTATTTTACGTTTTATTTAAAACGTATTTTTACGTTCTTACATGGTTAACCCTAAAACGTTTGTATTCACAACGTTATTTAACGTTATTTAACGTTCCATAGGGCTATTGTTTATGACCCAAATATTAGAATACATGTGGTCTATTTAATTAGCAGCATTATCTTCAGCAGATGTTCTACAGTCCACATAGATGCACAGCCACTGTGGCCTAGAGGTATAGGCGTTAGTAAATGGATTCTAACCTTCTGGGTTCGAGCCTATTGGAGCCCACAATTTTGGCTTGCCCTATTTTTCAATATGATCAAAAACGTAATACAGGGACTCACTGAGGCTAGAACTGAGGATCTCCTGTGTTTGAGTCAAAGGCCTTACCTCTACACCACTGAGGAGATGAGAGAGTAACTTGTAGAACTTCTATAGGGGAGAAGTGTAATTAGTACCCTGGAGATTTTGTTTAGGCCTATTCAGAACCCCAAAAAACGTAATATAACGTTGTCATAACGTTATACATCCTAACGTTTTTATATAACGCTAATATAACGTTATTTAGAGTCAACGTTTTAACGTCGGATAACGTCATATTTTAGTCATTTTATAACGTTTACCAAACCTTCAGAAAACGTTATTGTAACGTCAGATGACGTTTTTTTGTTAGCTGGGTAGAACTTGAATTGGCGGGATCGGGGTGGGTGGAACTCCAAGGGGTGGGACCAAGTTGGGTGGACAATATAAGCTGCTCAATTCTAATAGCATTTTAAACAAATTTTTGGCGAAACTACAGAGAAATCTGGCGGTGGGAGGGTTAAATAATTGTATTTCACACATGTATATGTGACCAATAATAAATGTAATAAATGCAATTCAACTATGTACTTTTCACTACGTCTCCCATGAAGGGTGCTTTTGGTAACTTCTTTTTCTGTTCCACATCATACACTTTGATACCAGGGCAACAATGGTCAGGGGACAGACAGGATAGAGGGGAGAGGAAGGAGAAAAGGGTTATTCCTCCGTTTAATGTCATGGGATTATCTCTTCAGAATGCCTCAGATTGCACCATTTTACATGTATTTTTCAAAAATTTCCTGGAGGGGCATGCCCCCAGACCCCCCCAGCTAGTCGCAGCGCTGCGCTTGCGATACCCCCCCGGGCGGACTTTTGGCAAAGCCAAAAGAGTTCCACCCTTCCCAAAATGAGCACCCCCCCACAACCAAGGCTGGCTACGGCCCTGGAAGGTTTCACCCAGGGTTCCAGCACCATATTACTGGACTCAGGGATCATCATGTTTATATTTTTCAAGCCTTTTCATATATGCACCTCTCTACTTTTGAAGACGCCGGTTACAAGCAGCAGCCACATGACACACCTCAGCAACCAACCAAATGGATAGTTCTGGGACTTATAGTGTACACAAGGGAATCTCAATGTGCCATCTCAACGCAAGGAGTCTAAATGATAAGCTACCCCTTGTAAAAGCTGCCTTAAATAAATATGACATAATAACCATCTCAGAAACATGGTATCATGAAGGATATGACGATAGTCTAATAAATTGGGAAGGAAAGTCATATTTCAGACTTGATAGAAGCAGCCATGCAGGGGGACTTATATGTTACATAAGTGAAAAATATTACCCACATGCAACCCTTCATGAGACTCTAACCAAGGTTAACAAACACATTGAGTGTCTAGTGATAGATATTGATCGCCCAAAAAACAAAGCAATGAGAATAACCACGGTGTACCGACCTCATAAAGGTAAGCTACAGAAGTTTATTAAGCATGTCACCAAGGCCCATGGAAATAAAAGGGAAAATTGGATACTGGGCGACTTCAATGTCAATTTTAAAAACAATAAGGCTGCAAGCACACGGAAAGTCAAAAACCTATGTAGGGACCTAAATTTAAATTGGCTGATTAAAACTGTTACTAGGCCCAGCACCATATGTCCTGGTGGGACCACTATAGACAACATTCTCACAGACTCCAAATATGTCGCCATGTCAGGAGTCCTACCAGATCTACTATCGGACCATCACCCAGTATATGTAGTAAGGAAAAAAAGAAAGGAATTTTTTGAGAGAATCACAGTAAAAGCTAGAGTCTACAAAGACTATAATGGAGAAAATTTTAAGGAATTCCTTAAGTATCAACAATGGTCAGATTTTTATCACTCTGAAAATATTGATGAAAAACTTGAAATTTTGATGGGCAAAGCGCGGGTTTACTTGGACAGCACCTGTCCTCAAAAAACCTTTCAGGTAAAAGAGTACTACACTCAATGGATGGATTCAGACACATTGAAGTTAATAAATAGAAGAAATCTACACATGAGGAGATATAGGAAATACAAGAATGCTCCAGACCTGAAAGCAGCCAAGCATCTTAGAACTCGAATTACCTGTAGTGTCAAGAAAGCCCGGGGGGCTTATGTCACAGGTAAGCTGGAGAAATACAAGAAAGACCCAAAAAAGTTCTGGAGAGAAATGAATAAACTGATCAAGCCGTCACGCTCCAAAATAAAGCTAAAACTGAAAGATGATAACACCAAAAAATTTGTTCAAGACACTGCAAACTACATAAACAATTATTATGGTCAAATTGGAAAAAAACTGGCAGCGGAACTAAATACACTCGACCCACCCTATTCCCCTCCTGATGACACCTACGAAGGGCCGTCAAATGAGATACCAACCTTCACCAAAGCAGAGGTCCTAGAAATCACTCACAACCTGGACAAAAGCAAGCCATCAGGGGTCAGTGACATGTCATCAACAGTTATGACAGACCTTATGGAGGGAGCTCTAAATGAATTCTTACATATTTTTAATTTCTCGTACAGAACTGGGACCTTCCCAAAGGAGTGGCTTCAGGCTACTATTACCCCCATCCCAAAAGGGGGATGTAAATCAAAAGTAACAAACCTAAGACCCATTTCGATACTCCCTTTCCCAAGTAAAGTCATGGAAAAACTAGTGCAAAAAATTCTAATGAAAGAATGGAAGGTAAATAAAGTTCTATCCCCTAACCAATATGGTTTCCAGGAAAATACCAGCACGGCCGAGGCAATATATGATCTTACAGAGGATATCTACGACGCGCTTGACAAAAAGATGGTAGTAGCTGCAGCGTATATTGATATACGGAAAGCATTTGATTGTGTCTCCCATTCCATGCTACTAAATCTCCTAAAAAGTGGAAAGACAGATCTTCACTTGTTAAAATGGCTAGAGGCCTATCTTTTTGGAAGAAATCATAAAACCCTAGCAAATGGGGACCTTTCTGACGTTGTCACAGTTAAATTTGGAGTACCTCAGGGATCCGTCCTCGGCCCAACCCTCTTTCTTTACTATGTAAATAAAATAGCATCACTTCAAAGTACAGCCAAAATCAAAATGTATGCTGATGATGTGGTTATGTACAGTACAAACTCCTCTCCTGAAGAAGCCCTAAGTGATTTGCAGGGAGGTTTAACAAAGCTAGGGGATACATGTAAATCCTTAGGATTAACCATAAATGAAGACAAGTCTAAATTCATGTGGTTTGCCACAAATAAAAGAATAAAGAAATGTCCGGACATGACACCTCAGATCTCGGGGAGATCCCTAAAGAGGGTTGATAGCTACACCTACCTCGGCGCCATCATGGACAAGCACCTTAACTTCAAAAAACATACTAAGAAGATCCTGAACAAAATTAATCTTCTAAATTTTAAACTGTGGAAGATCAGGCACCTAATCCCTGTCCATGCTGCTATAACTTTATTCAAACAATCCATACTCCCACACTTTGACTACTGTTCATTCTTAGTTGACGGCACATCCTTAACATTACGCAAACAGCTTCAAGCTGCTCAAAATAGAATATTGCGTTGTATACTGCGCGTCAAGATTGGTAAAGTGTCTACAGCCAACTTACACAAGCTATGTGAAGCTCCCACCCAGAAACAAAGAAGAAAGGAGCTGCTTCTCTCTCTCATCTACAGAAAACACAAGAAAAACCCGCCCTTGGGGAAAAATAAGCGCACTAGGGGAGACCATAAGTCTAATTTTAAGCTTCCTAAACCAAGGTTGACTCTTCTAAAGAAGTCGCCAGCGTATAGAGGGAAAATTCTATGGAATAAATTAACAACTGCTACTCAGTTGCTAGACTCTAAAGAGAGCTTTAAGTTAAGAATAAAACATTGGCTGGGGACGTATATGAAAGGACAGAGACGCATCCAGTTAGAAGGATACAAGAACAGGAAACCCCCATGAACCCGAGGATTGGATGTCAGTTGTTTTTCCCTGACAAGAATTACCAGTTACACTCTCATGATGGCTGCAAGTAAAAGAACACCAAAGACTTCAAGGCAGGATTGTGCACTTTTATTTTTAATCACAGGCTTCACCCTCATCTTGTACATCCATATAGTTCTAAGGAGTTGATAGACTGCCACAGGGCAGCTAAAAGTCCGCCGCAAGCTTGATGACAGACCTGGGCCCCATCCCTATTCAGGAAGAGCTACTGTTATTAAGTTAGTAATACATTAGCCTCGTGGAGGCTGTGCTTCTAAGAGACATAAAATCGCATATTCATAATAAAGTAATGCATATTCTTAGCCTCGTGGAGGTTGCGACCACTTACTCACTGTAACATGAACTAAGTATATACACACATTATTCTTATCTAACTGTACGGCGGACCCAAAAACTTGTATATTGAAAATCAAGGCAAATAAACACTGCAATGAATTTTTACAAAAAAAAAAAAAAAAAAAAATAAGGCCTTCTATTTGGGGGCTTGATATATGACATATTTGTACATATATTGCTTTGAATATTAGGCATACCCTTCTTAATGGAATCCCCCCCCCCCCTTTGATTAGGTTATATCACTAGGATTTAAAGGTATAGGATCTACGAAATCCACACCATAGGTGTGGTGGCCGGCTTCCATCAAGGATTCTGGATCACATATATTAGTCTATAATTATAATTGATACACTACTGGTGCATGATTGCAGCACAGGGCGGGGGGGGGGGGAGTGTCCTCAAAGGGTTATTGTCTAAGAGTCATGATGTATGATTGAATCACCGTCCAGTTGAAGTACTATGCCATCCTTAAAGGGTCATTGTCTAAGAGTCATGATGCATGAATGCATGAATGTGCAATTGAAGTATTGTGCCGTCCTTAAAGGGTTAGTCTACAGAAGTCATGATGCAAGTCATGATCGATGCATGAATGTATCATTGAAGGGTTATTTTCTAAGAGTCATGATGCATGAATGCATCACTGTCCAGTTGAAGCACTATGCCGTCCTTAAAGGGTTGCTGTGTAAGAGTCATTATGCATAAATGAATCACTGTCCAGTTGAAGCACTATGGCACCCTTAAAGTGTCATTGTCTAAGACTCATGATGCATGAATGCATCACTGTCTAGTTGATGTACTGTGGCGTCCTTAAAGGTTTAGTCTACAGAAGTCATGATGCATGAATGCATCACTGTCCAGTTGAAGAACTATGCCATCCTTAAAGGGTCAATATGTAAGAGTCATGATGCAATAATGAATCACTGTCCAATTGAAGCACTATGCCATCATTGAAGGGTTATTGTCTAAGAGTCATGATGCATAAATGCATCACTGTCCAGTTGAAGCACTATGTCATCCTTAAAGGGTTAATATGTAAGAGTTCTGCCCTGTCCTTAAAGGGTTAGTGTAGAGAAGTCATTATGCATGAATGTATTACTGTGTAGTTAAAGCAGTGTGCTGTCCTTAAAGGGTTAGTTCACACAAGCTGTCCTTAAGGGGTTAGTGTAAAGAAGACATGATGCATGAATGTATAGCTGTTCACTTAACCCTTTCCCTGCCAC